>JAGSMV010000038.1:212500-812500 GCA_029286815.1 Troides helena | reverse complement strand
TAAACAAAAATAAAATGTAAGCAAAACCAAAGATTGTGAAAGTGGTAGAAAAAATTAATTAGAAAAATATAGTACAGTAATAAACGTAATTAAATAAAAGTATGAGCAAAAGGAGAAGAAGAAGCAGAAGAAGAAAAGAGCAATGCTACACGGGATGCTTATTTTCAGCCACCCCCGCTCACGGAGATACATGACGGCGATGGTCTTCACGAATGAGAGGAATGAAGGAAATGGGATGTAGAAAGACAGAGATGAGAGGTATGAAAGATAAGTAGGGTATAAAAGATGAGAATGAGGAATTGAGAGTTAAGACAAAATTGTTGAGGATAAGTGTATGTAAATATAAAAAATAGTAAATAAAGGCTCTGACCCAACATACGCAGAGGAACGATTTAAAAAAAAAGAAGATACGCCTGGTCATAATAATGTAGCGTTAGTTCTAATTATGTAGTTACAGTCTCACATCGCACTTGTCGCCTGAATGGAAATGTTGAGTCTCTTTACGTCAGTAATTAAAGTAATTACAGCGCCATTAAAACCGGAACATATTCATGTATTCACAGTACTGTTTTTTTTTTCAGTCATTCCCCTGCGTATGGCGGGTCAGGGCCTTTATTTACAATTTTTGTATGCTTTTCACTTTCCATCTCTATTTCTTTATACTAACTTTCTCTTTCCTTTCTCTCACACTTCTTTCTTTCATGCCTTTCTTATCTTTCTTCCTATAAATTCTCCACCTCGTTTCTTTCGCTCTCCATTCTATTTCCTTCTTTCATACCTCTCGCTGAGTGAAGACCTCGTCGCCTCGTCAGTTCTGGAACAATTCCCTGTAATTAAGGCATCCATTTTTGGTCAGCTCCCGTTCCTTTTTCTTTTATTTATTTTAAGCCTCTCAGGTTACATTTGTTTATGTTTTTTATATTGCAATTTTTTACTTTTTTATTTATAATTAAATTTTTTTTACATTTTACATTTCTTAACACAGTACTGTTTATCGACTGCAATAGGCGCAACGATAGTACATAGATGGTCTCGAACAACAGACACCTTTTGTCTGTTATCGCAGGGGGGAGGAAAGAACCTTCAAAAACGTTACCTTGCTTCTGGGGGGTAGACAAAGTTATATGGGATTTTAATTCACTTAAATCCGCTTGGTGGTTATTCTCAAAAGTTTTGGAGAGGCCTCGGGATTTCCTGCGGAATGCATCAGTGCCTGTCGACAGTACGGCTAAAGCACATCCCAGGGAAGACTAAAGCTCTCCTCTCCACCCTTGCTTTAGTACGACAATAGACCGTCTCATACTTGTTTATCCCGAGCTCCAGTAATAGGGACTTACCATCAGTAATTCCATCCACCACATAAAACGTAGGAGACGAGAGAGAGCGGAAAAGAGGAAAGACTGTAGTGACTAAATATAATTTGGATTAATCATCAGCGTTAATAAATACAATATTATAAGTCTCCTAAAAGGTTGTAAGGGGTTCCGCACAACAAATCACGTGACCCTAACCAGCATCACCTTCTCGTGGTGCATGCTGCGGTAATGACCCAAATTCCCCCATATGAACTCCTACAAACGACAGCTCCTAGTGCACGGCGATACCGGAAACTATGCTATGGAACAAATCGATGTGGAGATCTCTGAGCGAAACTTATGTCCAGCTGTGGACATCTATCAGCTGACGATAAAGTCTCCAATATAATAAACGTTTTCTGTTTTTTTTTTTATCTATTACCATAGTAATAACGGACAGACGGAGCGGGTAAGCTTTTAGTTATATCGATGGTTAGAGAACAATCAAATTAATTACAGCGAATAGTAATTTTCATTCACATTGGATTTGCGTTCCGGTCGCGATGAAGTCGAGGGAATGGTCGTTGTTTTGTGTTTCACTATTAGGTATGTTATAACAATAAGTTTTTTCATCATCATCATCAGGATATAGACGTCCACCTGGAAATAAGCCGCCACCAAAGATCTCCACATCGATCGGTACTGCGCTGCCCGCCAAACAGCTGGCCAGTGATGGAGCCAGAGCCTCGTCTGTTGATTAGCTGGCTGCAATACGAGCTGGTGAGGTTGGCTTGGATCCCGTCAGTTGCTGTGCGGAAACCCTTACACTCCTCTATATTAAATACTTCTTATTATAATAATTATCTCATCAAAAACTATAAAATATTGACTTCCAACGTCTCGCATTAATACAATAGCATCCTTATGACCAAAGGCTATGCTTTTACTGATGGTGGTAGTGTCTCTGTTGCTGAAGACCGTATAGGTAAATACCACCGCAGTGACAAACAGTACTGTGTTCCGGTTTGAAGGGTTAGCTAGTGTAATTACCGGGGTAACGAGACTGAAGATCTTATAACTCAAGGCGAATGCAATGTGGTGCTGTATATACCATGCTAACTATCGCTTGTTATTGACAGGCGTATCACTTACCATCAGGTTAACAGTCCCATCTCGTCACTTAATTGAATAAAAAAAAGAATATTTAATTCATCACGGTCATAGACTACAAGCAATAGTTCTTTCTCTTTCTCGCACGCAACCATGATCCGTTTAATAACAATATTAGTGACTTAAACATAACTAACTCCATTACTTTTTATATGACGTGTAATTTGTCAGTGTATTAGTAAATATAAAAAAAAATATACGCAAATCTAGATCTTAATAAAAACTACTATACAAATGAACCTGGAAACGGAAACTCCGTATATATAGAAAGATACGGGTCCTTCTCTCACTTGGAGAGTCGAAACCCTACAAAGCCTAACTTGAATGATTGGCACAATTGACCAGTGGGTAACTAATTGCTTTATAATTCGATAATCTATGGTTCGTATCTAGGGACCAAAGGTGATGGTTTGGTAGTAGGATTCTGAGCTGACTTAACATCTTCATACATATAAGCCAGTATAATATATGTGGCAATAATCTAAGCACTGCTATCTGATTAAAACAATCTTACTTGAAATTAAGAAATAATCTCTTTCATTTTACAGTGAATCTTAACATGTTACAAACGAAACCGATTATCAAACGGATACTGTTGAAGGAAGTGTCACAAAGTCGCATCAATCCACGTCCAAGCAGGAATACTCTATACGTCCGACAGAGGAACAGGAACTGTATAGACCTGGGGACAAGGAATACGTTCTGCTTGATCAACCTAGCTGGCGGCGATTACGAGTACCATAAAAACGTGGACCATATTCCTGACATCGAGGAGCCTGGTGAAACGTTTGTTGATCTAACCCGATTAGAAGACATAGCCCGCACAAAATCCGACGGGCACGAAAGCTTCTCCGAAGACTACCTTGACTTAAACGATCTGAGCATCACCAGAAAAGTAGACGAGGATTACTTACTGGATCAACTTGAAAATCAACACTTTAATATAGTTAAACTAATCGTAATTAATACTAAAACGGACCACAAATCAAATTATCCTAGGAAACAAAAGTCTAGAAAAGTTTTCAATTTAATCGATCAAGGAAACGGTAAAACGCTAAGATCTCGTTACTCCGATAGTTCTGATGAAGGAAGTATAGAGCAATCAAGCGAGGATGAAGACAACGGAAACGGTGGACATAAGAAACCTAAAAGGTATGAAGTTGTGGAGAATTCTGAAGAAGATTCGAAACCGTCAAACTCACCGGAAGCGTCCTCTGATGAATTGGGTATACCGGCTAGAGTGCAAGGTAGAACAAAGGTTATCTACGCACAGAGTCCCACGCGACACTTGTCGGTACTAAACAGACGGAGACTGCCGCAATTCCTGCCGAAGAGGTACCACTGGAGCCTAGACGACATCCAGCATCTACCATATCTTTGGTTCAACGGCCCCCAGGGCCGATACCCTGGTATATTTAGGATAACATCTTGATGCATTGTACTGATGTCTGTTTAAAAATATGTTGATGAAATAATTTTTATTACATTTAGTGAGAAGCGGTTTAAAATTAAGTTAAATATTCATGAAAACACTATAAATATATACATAAATCTCTCTTTTTAAGTTGGATCCTCATTGCTAAGGGTCGTGACTCTTTATTGATAACCTGTTCTTAACACCAGCTACATCTGTTTGATGCTTTCTGCATAGCGTCATATACAGGTTTCAATGGTCTCCTTCAGGTTTCAGTCTGTTTTGGGCTCCGTCCACGCAGCCATTACCATCAATCTTATCAGCAACGAAAGGTTTCCTCAAATCATTTCCCTTTTTTCTGGCAACATGACCAAAAACTATAGAGTCCAACGCAGACAGAGTTGATAGCATTTGGATTTGGGATTGTGTTAAAATGGAGACTACTCCTGTTCTCTGTCCGGGATAATTAACAGAACTGAACTACAGGAGCGTGATGTTCGCCTGATGCTGTTATTAGGATTGTGCTCGTCGCCTTGAGACAAGATATACGTTTCATTACTCCAGTAATTTCATTAGCTACCGACTTTCATCAAACCGGATCGCAGCAATAATTGCTCAGTACAGTTTGTCGGCTGCAATAGGAGCTGCGGTTGTAACTTCGTAGATGGTCTTCAGAATCAGAGACACTACCACCAGTAAAGTTGATTAGATAACCGAAGATCATCGACAACACCATTAACATTGGAATCATTCTCTATGATGGTAATATTTCGAAAAGCATAACAAGTACCATTGGAGTCACTTGACCTCAATTTCATATCATCATCATTTCAACAGGTGAACGTCCACTGCTGGACATGTCTTTCGTCAATTTCATATGGCATTAAATTGTAATGAAGTCGTATTGATAATATGCTCGCCCAGAATACTCCGACTTTGGTAACAGGAAATGATCACCATGGTGAAAGTGATTAACTAATCGCTAATGGAGTCACTACTCCATCTTGGAGGTAGCGAGTTCACGAAATTGATCGGTTCTTTAGAGTTCAGAAATAATAAACCACAGATTTTACTATTATATAGTTGTAGTAGTGTCTCTGTTGTTACCACCGCAGTGCTTATTGCAGCCGACAGACAATACTCTGCAAGCACTACTCAGTTCCGGTTTAAAGTTGCGCTGCAGCCAGTGTAATTCCTGGGGTAACGAGATTCAACATCTAATATCTCATGAAATTAGTGCAGTGCTGCAGTGTATATCGTCCTGACTAACGCCACATAGTTTTGAGTAGGCACTTACCATCAGATGAACGTTCCGCTCGCCTCGTCGTTTAAATTTTGTATAAAACAAAAAGGAAACTTATGTAAATAAGCGACATTCAATAGCTCGATTTATCTAATGTTTTTGACAGCGTTACCTTACCCACAGCTGGGATAAGGCGAGTATACATTTTATTCTACAGGTATATTTAAAATTTACTTATGTAATAATAATGTATTTATTTATAAATACGACCGGAAATAAACTGTGTCTTAAAAAATATAGTTTTGTACATCTTGGTTACTATCTGGAATGCCACAAGGTGCTGGTCAAGGTCCAATACTGTTTGAAATAAAAATAATTATTAATTTACTACATTTAATACAAACTCAAGTATTCACTATAAAAAAAATACTCTTTAACACATACTTTATTGCGTATTTATTCGAATATATACGCAAAAGTAATTTTATCTATGATAATTTATATCCCAATAGATATTTCTTTATCTATGTCTGTATCTCATTTGCACAATAAATTAGTTATTATGTTTGTAATTATTGATTAGATATTTATATAAGTAAAAAAAATATATAAATTCATAGATATGATTACTAATAATTTGTTTAAACATATTTTTTTTATTCAACAAAGAGATTTTCACTCGACGGTGAGTAATACGTCCGCCATAACAACGTTAAGTACTACACTGTGCTCATCGCCTTGAGATTTAAATGTTGTCTCGTTACTCCAGTAATATTACAAGGTACAGCTACCTTCAAACCGCAACACAGTAATCTTACCGCTCTACTGTTTGGCGGTAGAAATAGGAACAGCTACGTACCCTACTTCAATGGTATCAGGCAACAGAGACACTACCACCAGAAGAAGACGATAAAAATGATACCTTCAAATCTCGCCAAGAGGTGCGCGTGAAATTAATGGGATCGATAACGACCATGGAACCTGATCTCATGTTGTCGGCTGCAAAAAAAGCTGGGATGGTATCTTCCTAGAGTCTCCAGCAACAGTAGACAGTAACACCAATAAATCTATGAGGGTCGAGTATTATACACTAGACAGTGGTCCACGCACCTATCACCAAGAGATCTAAGACTGCACCGCTTTTGAAATTAGAACACAGTCAGGTTTGCATACTATCAGTGGATAAGCAGCAGAATGAGAGGCTGTGTGATATCTAGTCGACTTCTAATGGAGAACAACTAAAAGAAGACATTGGAAATTTCAAGGCTGTGCTGTTATTGAAGAGATCAGTTATGAAGGATTTGAATTATGGATATCATGGTCTTCCTTATGTCCGCGCCCATATTCTTCGACTACTGAGACCGTTCAATATTTCCTACCTTCCCTGGACTGGCTTCGTGAATCATGAAGATTCTTCGAGCCCAAATCCCACAAACCCAAAGACTTCAAATAGAATCTGAAATTCCTGGAATCTGCTGGACTTTGAGATCCTTTTGCAGCCCATCTTTGTTCCTCCGGCTTTCCCAAGGATCAATCGAAGAAAACCTTGGGAAAGCCAGTGGATCAAAGCTGTGAAAGGACCTAAATAAAAGCATTGCCTCAAAATCCTATATCCTAGTTTAGATATAAGAAGTTCCCTGATCGTGGATCTCTATTGATGGTATCCTTCACAGCAGTTTCAACCAGTACTGTTCCTGTTTGAATGGCGCTGTAACTAATGAAACTATTAGAGACAGATTTGAGATGTCACGAGCACAATTTGGAGCTGCGTCATCAATCATAACTAGTGTTACGTTGTTTTTAGCAGACACTTGATATCAGGTGATTGTCTCACTCAATTCAATCATCACAAGACTATTTAGCAATAGGAGCAACGCCGCAGTAATTGAGTAGTAGTAACTTTACTAATCCATGATAAGAGATACCAAATTCCTTGATATCATACTTTACTAGATATCATTGCAAAATGTACGTCCTGAAGGTTGTGTGTTTGTTAGTTTTCTTGTGGTGAGATTTCTTTAATTTTAAACTGGCATAAATCATCATCATCGTCATCATTATCATCATCATCATCATCGTCATCATCATTTCATCTAAATACCACAATCTTTCCACCCACAAGTCCAGGGTTTATAACAATAGGATTAAGCTAAGACTCTATTCATGGGTTTTGCTGATCTAGATCCCGATGAACGAGGTGGTCTTGTGTTTGTAGCGTAACATACTATTAGCCCCCCGTTTGTTACAGCGCCCTTGGAACCGGAAGACAGTTAAGTATCCACTATAGCTATTTGTTGGGTGCAGTAGGCATTGTGGTGGTATATACCTATACGGTTTCCGGCAACAGAGACACTAGCACCAGTAAAATGATCTAATACTAGATCCAGAGATCTTCGTTCTACAAGAATGGAGACAGTTATGCTCTGGACATTTTGATGAAGTGTTTGTGTATATATTCCAGTGCATCATCACGTCGGGCTGACTCGTACGTTGTCAGCGAGCAGTACAGCTGGGCGGAGGATGACACGCCGCTGTTCCGTAAGCTTCCACCCAGCAGGAGCTGATCCAATACTAAGCTGTTAGGTCTACAGCATTGTTCACTGATGATAGGTCTCTCTTGGCAGCAACCATCTAGGTAAGTACCAACATATCTAGATGGTTCCTAACAAGCCTCATCACCTATTTCTGCTCACAAACGGTACTGTTCATACACTGTCCGGGTTTGAAGGGCGCTGTAGCGAAATGAAATCGCTATGGAAAACAGACTAGAAATAGATCTTGTTTTAAAGGATTCTTGAGGACAATGGCGGTATCACACATGAGTCCTTAAAAAAATCCCACAGCCTTCGAGTCCAGGGGTAAGATGGGGCGTCAGACGGCGCTGGAGCGGCTGGATGCTGTGAAGAGTGTTCTGGAGGAGCAGGGAGTCGATGCTTATATAGTACCAACTGCTGATGCTCATAACGTAAGTCTAACAGTGATCTATATTAGCTTTGATGGTCTCTTTAGTGTGGTGGCTGACTGCTCGGCTCCATGGAAGTCCAGGGTTCGATTCCAGGAGTTTGGTCTTTGAGATGTCAGCTGGGTGATAGTGTACAGTAGTAGTCGCTCCGTTCGATCAGGATCTAAGATTGATTATTATGGATCAGCTCCACCTATATCCTCGTATCCTCACCTTGGGCGACGTATGCTGGAGGAAGCTATTGAACTACTTCTGGTCGAGGGTACCTGGTCAAGAGGAACGCCTGACCAGATAAAGCCGGCTATAGATGGCCTATCTTCATTGCCACTATATAAGTCCATTAGGAAGGCGGCCATAGAGTGATGACCAGTACTACTGTAAAGAATGAGACTAAGAAGATCACTTGAAATCAAGTGTTAGTGCTATTAATCTTACTTCTACCCCAGTCTCAATACATAGCGCCTTCGGACGCCCGTCGGGAATGGCTGTCCGGACTGTCGGGCTCCTCCGGGACCGCTGTGGTGACGTCATCACACGCCCTCGTGTGGACCGACGGCAGGTACTTCACCCAGTTCTACCTGCAAGTCGACACTGACGTCTGGGGCTTGATGCGCCAAGGTAATTGTAATTTGGTGCTGGATGACCTGGTGCATCATCCGTCTCCGCCGTACTACTGTAAACTGTTTAGTGGTAGTGTGTATATATTAATGCTGTGCGGTTTTCCAGTTTGAAGGGCGCTGGAGCTGGTGAAACTGGGGTGATGAGGCTGAACGTCAGTCTTTAAGCGACTAGTACAATGTACAATGGAGCGTTCACTTGATGGGAAGGTTTACGCCATAACGTGGCGCTAGTTAGGATAGCGAACACTGCATCACACTGCGCACGTCGCCCGACACACAAATTGTTGTCTCATTGCTTTATAATTACACTAGCTACAACGCCCTTCGAACCGGAACACGGTAGTTTACATGCTTCTATCTGTCGACTGCAATGGTACTCATATAGACTGGTTGTAGTGTCTCTGTTGCTACAGACTGTATAGGTCAGGGCCTATTGCAGCGGACAGACAATAGTGTGCGGACATTGCTGTGATCCGGTTTGAAGGACGCTGTACACGTTACTAGTAGTAGTGTCTCTGTTGCTACAGACCGTCTAGGTACCACCAAAGCGACTATTGCACCGGACAAGCAGCACTGTGCGGACATTGCTGTGATCCGGTTTGAAGGACGCTGTACATGTTACTGGTGGTAGTGTCTCTGTTGCTACAGACCGTCTAGGTACCGCCGCAGCGCCTGTTGCAGCCGACAGACAGCACTGTGCGGACATTGCTGTGATCCGGTTTGAAGGACGCTGTACATGTTACTGGTGGTAGTGTTCTGTTGCTACAGACCGTCTAGGTACCACCAAAGCGACTATTGCACCGGACAAGCAGCACTGTGCGGACATTGCCAGATCCGGTTTGAAGGACGCTGTACACGTTACTAGTAGTAGTGTCTCTGTTGCTACAGACCGCCTAGGTACCACCAAAGCGACTATTGCACCGGACAAGCAGCACTGTGCGGACATTGCTGTGATCCGGTTTGAAGGACGCTGTACACGTTACTAGTAGTAGTGTCTCTGTTGCTACAGACCGCCTAGGTACCACCAAAGCGACTATTGCACCGGACAAGCAGCACTGTGCGGACATTGCTGTGATCGGTTTGAAGGACCTATAGCTATCACTGGTGGTAGTGTCTCTGCTGCTACAGACCGTCTAGGTACCGCCGCAGCGCCTGTTGCAGCCGACAGACGGTACTGTGCGGACATTGCTGTGATCGGTTTGAAGGACCTATAGCTATCACTGGTGGTAGTGTTCTGTTGCTACAGACCGTCTAGGTACCGCCGCAGCGCCTGTTGCAGCCGACAGACAGCACTGTGCGGACATTGCTGTGATCCGGTTTGAAGGACGCTGTACATGTTACTGGTGGTAGTGTTCTGTTGCTACAGACCGTCTAGGTACCACCAAAGCGACTATTGCACCGGACAAGCAGCACTGTGCGGACATTGCTGTGATCCGGTTTGAAGGACGCTGTACACGTTACCAGTAGTAGTGTCTCTGTTGCTACAGACCGTATAGGTACCACCAAAGCGACTATTGCACCGGACAAGCAGCACCGTGCGGACATTGCTGTGATCCGGTTTGAAGGACGCTGTACCTGTTACTGGTGGTAGTGTCTCTGTTGCTACAGACCGTCTAGGTACCGCCGCAGCGCCTGTTGCAGCCGACAGACAGCACTGTGCGGACATTGCTGTGATCCGGTTTGAAGGGCGTTGCAGCAGGTGTAGGTACTGGAAGTGACGAGTTTGAACACCTGTCTCAAGCGACGACCGCAATGTGGTGTTGTGTGTATCATCCTATCTAGCGTCACGTATCGTTTACCAACAAGTGAACATCCGGCTGGTTTCATCGCTTAATAGTATTAAAAAAAAAAAATTGTCTTCTTCTTCTACACTTTCGTTGATTAGAAGTAAACTCTATGCTGTACTAAAACGAATTTCTATGTTCTTGCTGCAGAGGGACCAAGAAGGAAGCTAGGTCATCATCATCAGCCAATAGAAATCCACTAGTCTGCCCTATCCATTACATCCATCATCAAGTAGATCTGGTTTCAGGGACCGATTTGGACATCCCGGCGTGGTTGGTTGCCAACATGAAACCAGGTGCCGTGGTTGCCGTCGACCCCACTACTTACACGCGCACCGCTTGGCGAACTTTGGAGGTATTTCTATCTATACTGGTGGTAGTGTCTCTGTTGCTACAGACCGTCTAAGTACCGCCGCAGCGATGCAGCCGACAGACAGTACTGTGCGGACGTTGCGGTAATCCAGTTTGAAGGACGCTGTACCTGTTAATGGTGGTAGTGTCTCTGTTGCCGGAAACCGTCTAGGTACCACCGCAGCACGTATTGCAGCCGACAGACAGTACTATGCGGACATTACTGTGATCCGGTTTGAAGGACCTATAGCTATCACTGGTGGTAGTGTCTCTGTTGCCGGAGACCGTCTAGGTACCACCGCAGCACGTATTGCAGCCGACAGACAGTACTTACTGTGCGGACATTGCTGTGATCCGGTTTGAAGGGCGCTGTAACTATTACTGGTGGTAGAGTCTCTGTTGCCGGAGACCGTCTAGGTACCGCCGCAGCGCCTATTGCAGCCGACAGACAGTACTGAGCGGAGATTACTGTGATCCGGTTTGAAGGGCGCTGCAGCTAGTGAAATTACAGCAGTAACGAGACTGAACATCTTACGTCACAAGGTTTCTAGCACAATGTACTGCGCTACATTGCTATGGGCGGGCGTATCACTTACTATCAGGTGAACGTCCCGCTCGTCACGTCACTACCTCGAATGAAAAGTATTCTTCTTCTTCTTCTGATGTTGATGTCAGGTCATTTATCCATCAACTAGCATTCAGTCCCACTTTTTTAATATACCCACACCCACTAGTGAACATTGAATAGCTTGATAATGTATAAAGTAGTATTATTCTAATTGATTTTTTTTTTTTTATCGAACAGAATGCTTTGAAGCAAGTGGACGTGAGCTTGAGGGCGGTACCCGAGAACTTAGTGGACCTGGCGAGGATCAGGCTTGAAGACCCACCACCGCCAAGGCCGAATAAGGCGCTGTTGCCCCTCACAGTACAGTTTACTGGTAACAACTGGTATTAAAACAAAATTCAACATACCCTGTTCTTTCAAATTTCTTCCTACCCCCATACCGCCAAAAATCACTATCCGGAGACGCCGCGATATTGGTGACTGCGTCACGCAGTATGTCGGTAGTTGGAAGAAAAGCTTCTGTTCGTTTCGTGAGCAAATCCTTAATTCCCAAAGTAGGTTAGGTTAGGTTTTTTTTTTTTTTTACTTGATCTTCAACAGTTCATCCACCTTGCGGAAGGCTTCTCGAGACGTGAGCCGCTACAAGGCAACGACTCGAAACCGTTCTGCCACGTCAGTTCTTCGAGCAAGCCTAAGCCTAACAACCTTTTTTTTTTTCACACAACTTCTCGATTTATCCTTCATACTCTTCTGTCATTCTAATATAGCATCCTCTACTTATCTTTCATACTTTTTTTTTCTCCTACCATACTCCATTCTATTTCCTTCCGCCATACCTCTCGCACGTGAAGACAGTCGCCTCGTAGTAGCCTGAAACAAATCAATTCCTTTGTCTAAATTTTTTCCTTTGTTGTCTCTTCTTATAATTTAATTTTGATACTTTCATTTCTACTTTAGTTTTTATTTATTATTTATCCTTTTACTATTTATATTTTTGACTACAGTCTGATTTATTTGTTTTTTTTTTTTTTTAATTCTGCAATATCATAAAAATATTTGGCGACTTTCGTCTTCATGACAGGCAATGGCTTCCTTCGTGAGTCTCTTCAGCTCCATCTCACACTCAAATCTAAGTCTCCTATACAAGGGACAGGAAGTCAGGAAGCATAGGAACCTTAGGTCATGATGGTGATGGATTTCAGGTCGAAGATCTGACAGCAAGATAGCGGATCTGATGGAACAGATCACCGCGCGTGGGGCTTCGGCGCTGATCCTCACGGCGCTAGACGATATTGCATGTAAGTTTATATATATACAGTTTCAATTGAGTATTCTGTGTGTGTGTGCGTTGGTGTGTGTGTGTGTATTGATAATCAAAGACAATATATTATTTTACTCATGGTATGACAGAGGAAATGGGGGGGGGGGGGAAATAAAAGGTAAATAAGAACAGATAAAATAATTTCTATTACACCATTTTGGAGTGTTAGAGGTCCCGCACAACTCAAAGGACTCAAGCTAACTTCACCAGCTCGTGGTGCAGCCAGCTAATAAACAGACTAGGCTCTATCACCAACCCGCTTTGGGCCTACGTGGTGGGAAATGACTCACCCCCTATATGAACTCCTACGAAGGTCGCGTGAAGCTCCTGGATGCGAGCAGCTTCAGGCTGAATGATGTGGGGATCTTTGCAGGAGGCTTATATCTAGCAGTACACGTCTATCAGCTGATGATGATGAATTTATTATCTGTACTGCATCAATAGAGCTACAGTCATTTACTGGTGGTAGAGTGCAGAGGAGGACTGGTGCCCTTCTATAGCAGAAGTAGGGTATCTTTAAAAAACTCTGCGATAATAAAAAAAAGGTCAGTTGCCGAGAAGTCTAGGTAGGTACCACCGCAGCGCCAACATCTACCGCCAAACAGCTGCTAATATCTGTACTCCTGTTTGAAGGGCGTTGTAGCTAGTGAAGTTACTGAAGTAACGAGCGTTGAACGATCCGCACGTCACTAAATTAAAAAAAATTGTGATTCTATTTTTTTTTTAAATCCTTTATCTAACTACCCTCTATTGTCAATCTGACTCCATGACTAAATCGCTGTGTCTAATCGACATACGAGACCCGGAGCATAAGGATGACCTTCACCATCATCATTACCATTGATGTTAACCTGTACCGATTTTCCAGATACCCTCAACATCCGGGGCTCTGATATACCGTACAATCCTGTGTTCTTCGCGTATCTGGTCCTGAGACCTCATCAGGTAATTCATCATATTAAAGAATGAATACTCTAGGGCTGTAACACGACGAAAAAATATTTGTATGTTTATATCATTATGGTCAGCTGATGAGCCCACTGATGGACATAATGTTTCCCCAACTACCTCCACACCTGTCGGTACGGCCTGTTGTTGCATTAAGTTTTAATTATTCAGCCTACCTTCAATTTCCACCACACTCATCTCACTCATCCATCAAAAATGTTCTTTCAAAGAATTATATCATCATAAATCTGTTGCCCACAGCTGGACATAGATCTCAATATCGATCTCCAGCGCGACTGGTCTGACGCTGATGATTCCATACCTTCCATCTTCACCAGGTTATGTGTCCACAAAAATTCAAGAAAATTCATCATCCTCATTTAAACGTATATAGCTTCTAAAATATTCCCAATAGATGATCATCAGATCTTCGATCTACCGGCTGAGATGACATCTGATGCTGCTCTCTGGTCTCCATTTGAGGATCTTCCTGCTCCGTCTGTCATCTCATCTTCGCTGTGATACCATCTTCCTCTTAGCCTCAGTTTCTTGTGATGACGTCTACTTTACCGCTTTTCCCCATCCACCTTCCTCTGGATATCGCTCTTTAGAAGATTGCTGGTCTTCCTATAAACAATATATCTTCTTCTTCTTGTTCTTAAGATTGGTCCGGTTTTGTGACTAGATCTTCTTTCAGCTCTTCCTTCTCCATTTCGCTCTATCCTTTAGAAGCAGCTCTTTATATTATTAGTTTATGTTGAATATCTTGTGTACATTTCAGGATACCTTCAACGAAGTGATACTGTTCTGGGGCAACGGGACTTTGTCTCTGGACATCCATCACCACCTGGCTTCCGAGGGTACCAGGGTGGTTGCACAGCCGTATGGAAAAATATTCGAGTATTTAAAAAACATGACAGTAAGTTTTTTTTTAGAATATATATGGAGTTATCTATACATTAATTGGTAGGCAGCTGAAGTGATGATGAGCATGGCAACCTCTTGATGGTAAGTTATACGCCCGTGTCACAATATTGTGGTATTATGTTCACACTACACCAGGCTGTCGTATGATGTTAATACTTCATCACATTTCACTCATATACCATGAGACTTGGATGTCGTACAAAAACCTGGGTTATTACTACTCTACACGTGTCCCAGGGTGGTGGTAAACGGGTAACCAATTTCCGGTGGTAAGTGTTGGCTGACACCACCCTTTGGGTGAAGCCACACTGAAAGGAGCTGGTCGTGTTCCGAGGTGATGTCACTGGCTGTAACCTAATGGTGATGCTGTGCCGGAGCTTCGCTGGCCGACTGCGGGTAGTCCTCAGTTACGCGCCACTGGTGAACGGCTTTCCCGCTAAATCTGAAGGTGCCTCCATGGTGTCTGTTAACGACTGGATCCTCTCGGATCCGATCGCGATCTCTGGAGAGTGCGGGCGTCCCGATAGTCTCCAGACCATGCCCTACCAGCGCCATGTTTTTTTTTAGTGCCGCTTGATTTCCATTGCATTGCCTCCTTTTTTTTTTTTTTGATGTCGGTGGTGGAAATGCTGTTAACGCATACCCAGCGTCCTTTTCAAGGGGACGCCGGGTTATGTGGGGCTCAGGGTCACTGAGATGTTGTGCGTGACCCCCATACCCACTAAAACCACCACCGCTTGTCCTGCCACACGCATACTGGAAACGCCCGGGTTTCAGCCAAGCAACTCTCCGGGCGCCTCCGCGTATAAAACTCCTCCTGGTGGGTGCCCGCGGGGGCAAAGGCACCCACCTGCCGTCCCGTACCGGCCCCTCGAAGATTGCTGGTCTTCCTATAAACAATATATCTTCTTCTTCTTGTTCTTAAGATTGGTCTGGTTTTGTGACTAGATCTTCTTTCAGCTCTTCCTTCTCCATTTCGCTCTATCCTTTAGAAGCAGCTCTTTATATTATTTCGCTTTTCCCCATCGACCTTCCTCTCGATATCGTCCTTTAGAAGATTGCTGGTCTTCCTATAAACAATATATCTTCTTCTTCTTGTTCTTAAGATTGGTCTGGTTTTGTGACTAGATCTTCTTTCAGCTCTTCCTTCTCCATTTCGCTCTATCCTTTAGAAGCAGCTCTTTATATTATTTCGCTTTTCCCCATCGACCTTCCTCTCGATATCGTCCTTTAGAAGATTGCTGGTCTTCCTATAAACAATATATCTTCTTCTTCTTGTTCTTAAGATTGGTCTGGTTTTGTGACTAGATCTTCTTTCAGCTCTTCCTTCTCCATTTCGCTCTATCCTTTAGAAGCAGCTCTTTATATTATTTCGCTTTTCCCCATCGACCTTCCTCTCGATATCGTCCTTTAGAAGATTGCTGGTCTTCCTATAAACAATATATCTTCTTCTTCTTGTTCTTAAGATTGGTCTGGTTTTGTGACTAGATCTTCTTTCAGCTCTTCCTTCTCCATTTCGCTCTATCCTTTAGAAGCAGCTCTTTATATTATTTCGCTTTTCCCCATCGACCTTCCTCTCGATATCGTCCTTTAGAAGATTGCTGGTCTTCCTATAAACAATATATCTTCTTCTTCTTGTTCTTAAGATTGGTCTGGTTTTGTGACTAGATCTTCTTTCAGCTCTTCCTTCTCCATTTCGCTCTATCCTTTAGAAGCAGCTCTTTATATTATTTCGCTTTTCCCCATCGACCTTCCTCTCGATATCGTCCTTTAGAAGATTGCTGGTCTTCCTATAAACAATATATCTTCTTCTTCTTGTTCTTAAGATTGGTCTGGTTTTGTGACTAGATCTTCTTTCAGCTCTTCCTTCTCCATTTCGCTCTATCCTTTAGAAGCAGCTCTTTATATTATTTCGCTTTTCCCCATCGACCTTCCTCTCGATATCGTCCTTTAGAAGATTGCTGGTCTTCCTATAAACAATATATCTTCTTCTTCTTGTTCTTAAGATTGGTCTGGTTTTGTGACTAGATCTTCTTTCAGCTCTTCCTTCTCCATTTCGCTCTATCCTTTAGAAGCAGCTCTTTATATTATTTCGCTTTTCCCCATCGACCTTCCTCTCGATATCGTCCTTTAGAAGATTGCTGGTCTTCCTATAAACAATATATCTTCTTCTTCTTGTTCTTAAGATTGGTCTGGTTTTGTGACTAGATCTTCTTTCAGCTCTTCCTTCTCCATTTCGCTCTATCCTTTAGAAGCAGCTCTTTATATTATTTCGCTTTTCCCCATCGACCTTCCTCTCGATATCGTCCTTTAGAAGCAGCTCTTTATATTATTTCGCTTTTCCCCATCCACCTTCCTCTCGATATCGTCCTTTAGAAGATTGCTGGTCTTCCTATAAACAATATATCTTCTTCTTCTTGTTCTTAAGATTGGTCTGGTTTTGTGACTAGATCTTCTTTCAGCTCTTCCTTCTCCATTTCGCTCTATCCTTTAGAAGCAGCTCTTTATATTATTTCGCTTTTCCCCATCGACCTTCCTCTCGATATCGTCCTTTAGAAGATTGCTGGTCTTCCTATAAACAATATATCTTCTTCTTCTTGTTCTTAAGATTGGTCTGGTTTTGTGACTAGATCTTCTTTCAGCTCTTCCTTCTCCATTTCGCTCTATCCTTTAGAAGCAGCTCTTTATATTATTTCGCTTTTCCCCATCGACCTTCCTCTCGATATCGTCCTTTAGAAGATTGCTGGTCTTCCTATAAACAATATATCTTCTTCTTCTTGTTCTTAAGATTGGTCTGGTTTTGTGACTAGATCTTCTTTCAGCTCTTCCTTCTCCATTTCGCTCTATCCTTTAGAAGCAGCTCTTTATATTATTTCGCTTTTCCCCATCGACCTTCCTCTCGATATCGTCCTTTAGAAGCAGCTCTTTATATTATTTCGCTTTTCCCCATCGACCTTCCTCTCGATATCGTCCTTTAGAAGCAGCTCTTTATATTATTTCGCTTTTCCCCATCCACCTTCCTCTCGATATCGTCCTTTAGAAGATTGCTGGTCTTCCTATAAACAATATATCTTCTTCTTCTTGTTCTTAAGATTGGTCTGGTTTTGTGACTAGATCTTCTTTCAGCTCTTCCTTCTCCATTTCGCTCTATCCTTTAGAAGCAGCTCTTTATATTATTTCGCTTTTCCCCATCGACCTTCCTCTCGATATCGTCCTTTAGAAGATTGCTGGTCTTCCTATAAACAATATATCTTCTTCTTCTTGTTCTTAAGATTGGTCTGGTTTTGTGACTAGATCTTCTTTCAGCTCTTCCTTCTCCATTTCGCTCTATCCTTTAGAAGCAGCTCTTTATATTATTTCGCTTTTCCCCATCGACCTTCCTCTCGATATCGTCCTTTAGAAGATTGCTGGTCTTCCTATAAACAATATATCTTCTTCTTCTTGTTCTTAAGATTGGTCTGGTTTTGTGACTAGATCTTCTTTCAGCTCTTCCTTCTCCATTTCGCTCTATCCTTTAGAAGCAGCTCTTTATATTATTTCGCTTTTCCCCATCGACCTTCCTCTCGATATCGCCCTTTAGATAATTGCTGGTCTTCCTATAAACAATATATCTTCTTCTTCTTGTTCTTAAGATTGGTCTGGTTTTGTGACTAAATCTTCTTTCAGCTCTTCCTTCTCCATTTCGCTCTATCCTTTAGAAGCAGCTCTTTATATTATTAGTTTATGTTGAATATCTTGTGTACATTTCAGGATACCTTCAACGAAGTGATACTGTTCTGGGGCAACGGGACTTTGTCTCTGGACATCCATCACCACCTGGCTTCCGAGGGTACCAGGGTGGTTGCACAGCCGTATGGAAAAATATTCGAGTATTTAAAAAAAAAAAAAAAAAAAAAAAACAATCCAGTAACGTATGCACAGCACTGCTTGATGTAAACATTCTCCGGATACCCACCGCCAGTAATTAAAATTAACTGTTTACAGAGTGAGTTAGAAGACGGCAGCGTGATATGGCTGTCGCAGGACGGCAGCCATGCTATTCATCAAGCGGCGGAAGCGGTAAGTACTGTCTGTCGGCTGCAATACGCGCTGCGGCGGTACCTAGACGGTCTCCGGCAACAGAGACACTACCACCAGTGATAGCTATAGGTCCTTCAAACCGGATCACAGCAATGTCCGCACAGTACTGTCTGTCGGCTGCAATACGCGCTGCGGCGGTACCTAGACGGTCTCCGGCAACAGAGACACTACCACCAGTGATAGCTATAGGTCCTTCAAACCGGATCACAGCAATGTCCGCACAGTACTGTCTGTCGGCTGCAATACGCGCTGCGGCGGTACCTAGACGGTCTCCGGCAACAGAGACACTACCACCAGTGATAGCTATAGGTCCTTCAAACCGGATCACAGCAATGTCCGCACAGTACTGTCTGTCGGCTGCAATACGCGCTGCGGCGGTACCTAGACGGTCTCCGGCAACAGAGACACTACCACCAGTGATAGCTATAGGTCCTTCAAACCGGATCACAGCAATGTCCGCACAGTACTGTCTGTCGGCTGCAATACGCGCTGCGGCGGTACCTAGACGGTCTCCGGCAACAGAGACACTACCACCAGTGATAGCTATAGGTCCTTCAAACCGGATCACAGCAATGTCCGCACAGTACTGTCTGTCGGCTGCAATACGCGCTGCGGCGGTACCTAGACGGTCTCCGGCAACAGAGACACTACCACCAGTGATAGCTATAGGTCCTTCAAACCGGATCACAGCAATGTCCGCACAGTACTGTCTGTCGGCTGCAATACGCGCTGCGGCGGTACCTAGACGGTCTCCGGCAACAGAGACACTACCACCAGTGATAGCTATAGGTCCTTCAAACCGGATCACAGCAATGTCCGCACAGTACTGTCTGTCGGCTGCAATACGCGCTGCGGCGGTACCTAGACGGTCTCCGGCAACAGAGACACTACCACCAGTGATAGCTATAGGTCCTTCAAACCGGATCACAGCAATGTCCGCACAGTACTGTCTGTCGGCTGCAATACGCGCTGCGGCGGTACCTAGACGGTCTCCGGCAACAGAGACACTACCACCAGTGATAGCTATAGGTCCTTCAAACCGGATCACAGCAATGTCCGCACAGTACTGTCTGTCGGCTGCAATACGCGCTGCGGCGGTACCTAGACGGTCTCCGGCAACAGAGACACTACCACCAGTGATAGCTATAGGTCCTTCAAACCGGATCACAGCAATGTCCGCACAGTACTGTCTGTCGGCTGCAATACGCGCTGCGGCGGTACCTAGACGGTCTCCGGCAACAGAGACACTACCACCAGTGATAGCTATAGGTCCTTCAAACCGGATCACAGCAATGTCCGCACAGTACTGTATGTCGGCTGCAATAGGCGCTGCGGCGGTACCTAGACGGTCTCCGGCAACAGAGACACTACCACCAGTGATAGCTATAGGTCCTTCAAACCGGATCACAGCAATGTCCGCACAGTACTGTATGTCGGCTGCAATACGCGCTGCGGCGGTACCTAGACGGTCTCCGGCAGCAGAGACACTACCACCAGTGATAGCTATAGGTCCTTCAAACCGGATCACAGCAATGTCCGCACAGTACTGTCTGTCGGCTGCAATACGCGCTGCGGCGGTACCTAGACGGTCTCCGGCAACAGAGACACTACCACCAGTGATAGCTATAGGTCCTTCAAACCGGATCACAGCAATGTCCGCACAGTACTGTCTGTCGGCTGCAATACGCGCTGCGGCGGTACCTAGACGGTCTCCGGCAACAGAGACACTACCACCAGTGATAGCTATAGGTCCTTCAAACCGGATCACAGCAATGTCCGCACAGTACTGTCTGTCGGCTGCAATACGCGCTGCGGCGGTACCTAGACGGTCTCCGGCAACAGAGACACTACCACCAGTGATAGCTATAGGTCCTTCAAACCGGATCACAGCAATGTCCGCACAGTACTGTCTGTCGGCTGCAATACGCGCTGCGGCGGTACCTAGACGGTCTCCGGCAACAGAGACACTACCACCAGTGATAGCTATAGGTCCTTCAAACCGGATCACAGCAATGTCCGCACAGTACTGTATGTCGGCTGCAATACGCGCTGCGGCGGTACCTAGACGGTCTCCGGCAACAGAGACACTACCACCAGTGATAGCTATAGGTCCTTCAAACCGGATCACAGCAATGTCCGCACAGTACTGTCTGTCGGCTGCAATACGCGCTGCGGCGGTACCTAGACGGTCTCCGGCAACAGAGACACTACCACCAGTGATAGCTATAGGTCCTTCAAACCGGATCACAGCAATGTCCGCACAGTACTGTCTGTCGGCTGCAATACGCGCTGCGGCGGTACCTAGACGGTCTCCGGCAACAGAGACACTACCACCAGTGACAGCTATAGGTCCTTCAAACCGGATCACAGTAATGTCCGCATAGTACTGTCTGTCGGCTGCAATACGTGCTGCGGTGGTACCTAGACGGTCTCCGGCAACAGAGACACTACCACCAGTGATAGCTATAGGTCCTTCAAACCGGATCACAGTAATGTCCGCATAGTACTGTCTGTCGGCTGCAATACGTGCTGCGGCGGTACCTAGACGGTCTCCGGCAACAGAGACACTACCACCAGTGATAGCTATAGGTCCTTCAAACCGATCACAGCAATGTCCGCACAGTACCGTCTGTCGGTTGCAATACGCGCTGCGGCAGTACCTAGACGGTTCCGGCAACAGAGACACTACCACCAGTGATAGCTATAGGTCCTTCAAACCGGATCACAACAATGTCCGCACAGTACTGTATGTCGGCTGCAATACGCTCTGCGGCGGTACCTAGACGGTCTCCGGCAGCAGAGACACTACCACCAGTGATAGCTATAGGTCCTTCAAACCGGATCACAACAATGTCCGCACAGTACCGTTCGTCGGCTGCAATACGCTCTGCGGCGGTACCCAGACGGTCTCCGGCAACAGAGACACTACCACCAGTGATAGCTATAGGTCCTTCAAACCGGATCACAGCAATGTCCGCACAGTACCGTCTGTCGGCTGCAATAGGCGCTGCGGCGGTACCTAGACGGTCTCCGGCAACAGAGACATTACCACCAGTGATAGCTATAGGTCCTTCAAACCGGATCACAACAATGTCCGCACAGTACCGTTCGTCGGCTGCAATACGCTCTGCGGCGGTACCCAGACGGTCTCCGGCAACAGAGACACTACCACCAGTGATAGCTATAGGTCCTTCAAACCGGATCACAACAATGTCCGCACAGTACTGTTCGTCGGCTGCAATACGCTCTGCGGCGGTACCCAGACGGTCTCCGGCAACAGAGACACTACCACCAGTGATAGCTATAGGTCCTTCAAACCGGTTCACAGCAATGTCCGCACAGTACCGTTCGTCGGCTGCAATACGCTCTGCGGCGGTACCTAGACGGTCTCCGGCAACAGAGACACTACCACCAGTGATAGCCATAGGTCCTTCAAACCGATCACAACAATGTCCGCACAGTACCGTCTGTCGGCTGCACATGCGCTGCGGCGGTACCCAGACGGTCTCCGGCAACAGAGACACTACCACCAGTGATAGCTATAGGTCCTTCAAACCGGATCACAGCAATGTCCGCACAGTACTGTTCGTCGGCTGCAATACGCTCTGCGGCGGTACCTGAACGGTCTCCGGCAACAGACACTACCACCAGTGATAGCTATAGTCCTTCAAACCGGTTCACAGCAATGTCGCACAGTACTGTATGTCGGCTGCAATACGCTGCGGCGGTACCAGACGGTCTCCGGCAACAGAGACACCACCAGTGATAGCTATAGGTCCTTCAAACCGGATCACAGCAATGTCCGCACAGTACCGTCTGTCGGCTGCAATAGGCGCTGCGGCGGTACCTAGACGGTCTCGGCAACAGAGACACTACCACCAGTGATAGCTATAGGTCCTTCAAACCGGTTCACAGCAATGTCCGCACAGTACTGTCTGTCGGCTGCAATACGCTCTGCGGCGGTACCCAGACGGTTCCGGCAACAGAGAGACACTACCACCAGTGATAGCTATAGGTCCTTCAAACCGGTTCACAGCAATGTCCGCACAGTACCGTTCGTCGGCTGCAATAGGCGCTGCGGCGGTACCTAGACGGTCTCCGGCAACAGAGACACCACCACCAGTGATAGCTATAGGTCCTTCAAACCGGTTCACAGCAATGTCCGCACAGTACTGTTCGTCGGCTGCAATACGCGCTGCGGCAGTACCTAGACGGTCTCGGCAACAGAGACACTACCACCAGTGATAGCTATAGGTCCTTCAAACCGGATCACAGCAATGTCCGCACAGTACTGTTCGTCGGCTGCAATACGCTCTGGTGGCGGTACCTAGACGGTCTCCGGCAACAGAGACACCACCAGTGATAGCTATAGGTCCTTCAAACCGGATCACAGCAATGTCCGCACAGTACTGTCTGTCGGCTGCACATGCGCTGCGGCGGTACCCAGACGGTCTCCGGCAACAGAGAGACACTACCACCAGTGATAGCTATAGTCCTTCAAACCGGATCACAGCAATGTCCGCACAGTACTGTCTGTCGGCTGCAATAGGCGCTGCGGCGGTACCCAGACGGTTCCGGCAACAGAGACACTACCACCACCAGTGATAGCTATGGGTCCTTCAAACCGGTTCACAGCAATGTCCGCACAGTACCGTCTGTCGGCTGCAATACGCCTGCGGCGGTACCCAGACGGTCTCCGGCAACAGAGACACTACCACCAGTGATAGCTATAGGTCCTTCAAACCGGATCACAGCAATGTCCGCACAGTACTGTTCGTCGGCTGCAATAGGCGCTGCGGCGGTACCTAGACGGTCTCCGGCAACAGACACTACCACCAGTGATAGCTATAGTCCTTCAAACCGGTTCACAGCAATGTCCGCACAGTACTGCCTGTCGGCTGCAATACGCTCTGCGGCGGTACCTGTGACGGTCTCCGGCAACAGAGACACTACCACCAGTGATAGCTATAGGTCCTTCAAACCGGATCACAGCAATGTCCGCACAGTACCGTCTGTCGGTTGCAATACGCGCTGCGGCGGTACCTAGACGGTCTCCGGCAACAGAGACACTACCACCAGTGATAGCTATAGGTCCTTCAAACCGGATCACAGCAATGTCCGCACAGTACTGTCTGTCGGCTGCAGCGCTGCGGCGGTACCTAGACGGTCTCCGGCAACAGAGACACTACCACCAGTGATAGCTATAGGTCCTTCAAACCGGATCACAGCAATGTCCGCACAGTACTGTCTGTCGGCTGCAATACGCGCTGCGGCGGTACCTAGACGGTCTCCGGCAACAGAGAACTATGCGAACATTACCGTCATCCGGTTTGAAGGGGTCAAGCGCAATGCGGTGCAATGTATGTCATCTTAACTAGCGCCATGTTGTTATAGACAGGAGTATCACTTACCACCAGCTGAACGGTCCTTATGTATTTATTACAGGATGGCGCCGTGAACACCATATCCACTGTGTCACCGGTGGCTCTCATGAAGTGTGTGAAGAATGATGTGGAGCTGAAGGTAAGCGGTCGATGTTCCCACAGCTGGGAGTGGGCTCACGCCAAGCGCTTATATCCCGTTTAACCGCTCTACTATAAGGGATTTTCGGTTTAATCACCATCACCATCATCCTCACCAATTCTCAGTAGGTTAGGATGTTATACACTGCACCACATTGTGATCGTAGTCCTGAGATAAAATCTACTTCTCACTCTCATGCTGTCTCTCTCTTCAACGGTAAATGTCGCCTTGAGAGATCAGTCTGGTTTAGTCACTGCAGTAACTTCACTAGCCACAGAGCCCTTCAAACCGGATTACGGCAATGTTTGTATATTACTATTAGGCCACTGATGGTACTAGTATATAAAGAAATAAGTTTGATTACCATTTTTTTTTTTTATTCATGAAGCCATTTTGTGCTTGTCGCCTTGAGAGATCAGTCTGGTCTAGTCACTGCAGTAACTTCACTAGCCACAGAGCCCTTCAAACCGGATCACAGCAATGTCCGCACAGTACTGCCTGTCGGCTGCAATACGCGCTGCGGCGGTACCTAGACGGTCTCCGGCAACAGAACACTACCACCAGTGATAGCTATGGGTCCTTCAAACCGGATCACAACAATGTCCGCACAGTACCGTCTGTCGGCTGCAATACGCTCTGCGGCGGTACCTAGACGGTCTCCGGCAACAGAGAACTATGCGAACATTACCGTCATCCGGTTTGAAGGGGTCAAGCGCAATGCGGTGCAATGTATGTCATCTTAACTAGCGCCATGTTGTTATAGACAGGAGTATCACTTACCACCAGTGATAGCTATAGGTCCTTCAAACCGGATCACAGCAATGTCCGCACAGTACTGCCTGTCGGCTGCAATACGCTCTGCGGCGGTACCCAGACGGTTCCGGCAACAGAGACACTACCACCAGTGACAGCTATAGGTCCTTCAAACCGGATCACAGCAATGTCCGCACAGTACTGTCTGTCGGCTGCAATAGGCGCTGCGGCGGTACCCAGACGGTTCCGGCAACAGAGACACCACCACCAGTGATAGCTATGGGTCCTTCAAACCGATCACAGCAATGTCCGCACAGTACTGCCTGTCGGCTGCAATACGCGCTGCGGCGGTACCTAGACGGTCTCCGGCAACAGACACTACCACCAGTGACAGCTATAGGTCCTTCAAACCGGATCACAGCAATGTCCGCACAGTACTGTCTGTCGGCTGCAGCGCTGCGGCGGTACCTAGACGGTCTCCGGCAGCAGAGACACTACCACCAGTGACAGCTATAGGTCCTTCAAACCGGATCACAGCAATGTCCGCACAGTACCGTTCGTCGGCTGCAATACGCTCTGCGGCGGTACCCAGACGGTCTCCGGCAACAGAGAACTATGCGAACATTACCGTCATCCGGTTTGAAGGGGTCAAGCGCAATGCGGTGCAATGTATGTCATCTTAACTAGCGCCATGTTGTTATAGACAGGAGTATCACTTACCACCAGTGATAGCTATGGGTCCTTCAAACCGATCACAGCAATGTCCGCACAGTACTGTCTGTCGGCTGCAGCGCTGCGGCGGTACCCAGACGGTTCCGGCAACAGAGAACTATGCGAACATTACCGTCATCCGGTTTGAAGGGGTCAAGCGCAATGCGGTGCAATGTATGTCATCTTAACTAGCGCCATGTTGTTATAGACAGGAGTATCACTTACCACCAGCTGAACGGTCCTT
Source organism: Troides helena (assembly GCA_029286815.1). Classification (NCBI taxonomy): domain Eukaryota; kingdom Metazoa; phylum Arthropoda; class Insecta; order Lepidoptera; family Papilionidae; genus Troides; species Troides helena. The sequence continues at coordinate 786,586 of JAGSMV010000038.1, read as the reverse complement.
ATATATTTATTACAGGATGGCGCCGTGAACACCATATCCACTGTGTCACCGGTGGCTCTCATGAAGTGTGTGAAGAATGATGTGGAGCTGAAGGTAAGCGGTCGATGTTCCCACTGCTGGGAGTGGGCTCACGCCAAGCGCTTATATCCCGTTTAACCGCTGCACTATAAGGGATTTTCGGTTTAATCACCATCACCATCATCCTCACCAATTCTCAGGAGGTTAGGATGTTATACACTGCACCACATTGTGATCGTAGTCCTGAGATAAAATCTACTTCTCACTCTCATGCTGTCTCTCTCTTCAACGGTAAATGTCGCCTTGAGAGATCAGTCTGGTCTAGTCACTGCAGTAACTTCACTAGCCACAGAGCCCTTCAAACACGGCATTGATATATAATAATCGTCTTCATAAAGGGAAGAACAGTACTTCGTGGGCCCGTCGTTTCCAACCATCGCTGGTGCTGGTGAAAATGGTGCGATAATCCATTACAAACCCTCGCGAGAAGGTGAGCAGAGAGTCATCAGGGCTGATGACATTCTATTAGTGGATTCCGGAGCACAATATATGTAAGTAAATACATCTTATTTTCCGCCATCTTGTTTTCCGCCATCTTGTTTTCCGCCATCTTGTTTTAGAAACAAGTTCTTGAATTTATGGTGGTGGTACTATCTCTGTTGCCGGAGACCGTCTAGGTACCGCCGCAGCGCGTATTGCAGCCGACAGACAATACTGTGCGGACGTTGCGGTAATCCGGTTTGAAGGACGCTGTAGCTGTTACTAGTGGTTAGGTATCTGTTGCCGGAGACCGTCTAGGTACCGCCGCAGCGCCTATTGCAGCCGACAGACAGTACTTTGCAGACATTGCTGTGATCCGGTTTGAGGGCGCTGTAGCTATTACTGGTGGTAGTGTCTCTGTTGCCGGAGACCGTCTCGGTTCCCGCGCAGCCTATATTGCAGCCGACAGACAGTACTGTGCGGACATTGCTGTGATCCGGTTTGAAGGACGCTGTAGCTGTTACTAGTGGTTAGGTATCTGATGCCGGAGACCGTATAGGTACCACCGCAGCGCCTATTGCAGCCAACGAACAGTACTGTGCGGACGTTGCGGTAATCCGGTTTGAAGGACGCTGTAGCTGTTACTAGTGGTTAGGTATCTGATGCCGGAGACCGTATAGGTACCACCGCAGCGCCTATTGCAGCCAACGAACAGTACTGTGCGGACGTTGCGGTAATCCGGTTTGAAGGACGCTGTAGCTGTTACTAGTGGTTAGGTATCTGATGCCGGAGACCGTATAGGTACCACCGCAGCGCCTATTGCAGCCAACGAACAGTACTGTGCGGACGTTGCGGTAATCCGGTTTGAAGGACGCTGTAGCTGTTACTAGTGGTTAGGTATCTGTTGCCGGAGACCGTCTAGGTACCGCCGCAGCGCGTATTGCAGCCGACAGACAGTACTGTGCGGACGTTGCGGTAATCCGGTTTGAAGGACGCTGTAGCTGTTACTAGTGGTTAGGTATCTGATGCCGGAGACCGTATAGGTACCGCCGCAGCGCCTATTGCAGCCGACAGACAGTACTGTGCGGACATTGCTGTGATCCGGTTTGAAGGACCTATAGCTATTACTGGTGGTAGTGTCTCTGTTGCCGGAGACCTTCTCGGTTCCCGCGCAGCCTATATTGCAGCCGACAGACAGTACTATGTTAGAATTACTATGTTCCGGTTTGAAGGGCGCTGTAGCCGATTTACTGAGGTGACAAGACTTTACATCTTATGCCTCAGGGGACGACCGCAATGTGTTGTGCATACTAATCTAACCAGTGCACTTACTATCCGGTGAACGTCTCGCCCGTCCCGTCGCTCATTTGTGTTGAAATATAAGCTACAGAGCCCTTCAAACACGGCATTGGATATATAATAATCGTCTTCATAAAGGGAAGAACAGTACTTCGTGGGCCCGTCGTTTCCAACCATTGCTGGTGCTGGTGAAAATGGTGCGATAATCCATTACAAACCCTCGCGAGAAGGTGAGCAGAGAGTCATCAGGGCTGATGACATTCTATTAGTGGATTCCGGAGCACAATATATGTAAGTAAATACATCTTATTTTCCGCCATCTTGTTTTCCGCCATCTTGTTTTAGAAACAAGTTCTTGAATTTATGGTGGTGGTAGTGTCTCTGTTGCCGGAGACCGTCTAGGTACCGCCGCAGCGCGTATTGCAGCCGACAGACAGTACTGTGCGGACGTTGCGGTAATCCGGTTTGAAGGACGCTGTAGCTGTTACTAGTGGTTAGGTATCTGATGCCGGAGACCGTATAGGTACCACCGCAGCGCCTATTGCAGCCAACGAACAGTACTGTGCGGACATTGCTGTGATCCGGTTTGAAGGGCGCTGTAGCTATTACTGGTGTTAGTATCTCTGTTGCTGTAGACCGTCTAGGTACCGCTGCAGCGCCTATTGCAGCCGACAGACAGTACTGTGCAGACATTAATATGATCCGGCTCGAAGGGCGTTGCAGCTAGTGTAATTACTAGATGACGACACTCTAGACCTTATGCCTCAGGCGACGACCACAAAGTGGCGCTGTGTGTTATGGGCAGGCGTATCACTTACCATCAGGTGAACGTCCACGTAGTATACAGATATACTCACACTATGCAGACTAGTCTCCGTACTGTATCTCTATCTCACTCTGAATATACGAAGAAAGAAAGAGAAAGAGAGAGAAACTGAAATCTGTTTTACATTATTGTTCATTTCTCTTTTTTTTCTACTATGAACAGCAACATTGTTAATCAATTATTCGATTAATCTATCACTCTCTCGCTCTCTCTCTCGCTCTCCTCTCTTTTCTCTCTCTCTCTGTTATCCGCCTGCAGAGTATACCCATCTCGTTCCCTCGCAAATACACCAGAACTCTTTTATCACACGTCAACTTACCCACACAGGGACGGTACGACTGATATCACCAGAACGAGACACATGAGCTCGTCTCCGACTCCTGAACAGCGGCTGACGTTCACGAGGGTACTGAAAGGGCAGATACTGCTGGGGACCGCTGTGTTCCCGAAGGGCTCCACGGTAAGCGTGTATACATCATCAGTCTCCAATGCCCACTGCTGGGCATAAGGTTTACCAAGTGGTCAGAACCTCGTCTACTGATCACCAGGGTGGCAGGTCCCTTACACCCCGAAGTTATCTATTCTCACCAGCTTCTTCAGGGTATCGATCTTCATGAAACTGTGGACTTCCATCAGGGCAACGTCCTGGAGACGCTGGCGCGTAAAGCGCTGTGGGACGTTGGGCTGAACTATGCCCACGGCACTGGACACGGCGTGGGACACTACCTGAACGTCCACGAGGGGCCTTCTGGCATCGGAGCCGCTCGCCTGGCTTCCGACCCTGGCATAGTTCCTGGAATGATTTTTAGTGATGGTAAGTGGATAGATAAGGCAGTGATATAAAATCCTAGCTCGTTGTGATGTCTGACCCACGTCCAGCAGTGGGCGTGATCACAGGTCCTTACTGGGGTAGTTCAAGTCCTGAAGCTGTGCAGTCCAAAGACCCTAACTACCATCACGTAGCTGACAAGCGTTTACCATCAGCTGAATATTCTAGTCGACTATTTGTTGAAAAAAAAAAAATGTTCCAGAGCCTGGTTACTACGAGGTCGGGGAGTACGGCATCAGGCACGAGGATCTGGTTGAGGTCATCGATGTCAACAAGGACGCTGATCATATATTTGTAAGTTGTACGGAGGTCCTCGATTCGATGCCGAGGACCCTGCTGCTGATCTTTCACCAGCTCCACCATCATGGTGTAAAGCATCGCTGCATCATGTCAGGATATGAGAGAAGTATTCTGGACGAGCTCCATCATTCACTACCTCATCAGCTAACGCCATGAGAAATTGAAAATAAATGTAGATAAAAAAAAACTTAATTAAATTCTAAACGTTGTAGTACAAACGTTCCGGTTTGAAGGACGCTGTAGCTAATGTAATTACCAGGGTGAAGGGACTCAAGCGACGAGCGCAATATGATGCAGTGTACGTTATTATGAACAGGCGTATCACTTACCATCAGGTGAACGTACCGCTGATACCGTCGCTTTATTATATAGATAAAATCTTTTAAACCGGATGTTCCCTTTTTTTCCATAGAACCATATTCATAATTTAGCTGGTTCCGGTGGACTCGTATCCAGTTTCTACCATAAACCTAAAGCTAGACCAAAACTGTGAAGGTTTGGCTAGAAGTAGATTCCTGTCAAGTTCCCCGTGGACCCATAAGGGTCCACCAGGGCCTCTGAGGGTCTACCTGGACCCCTGAGGGTCCATCTAAACCTCTGAGCGTCCACTTTGGGACCTAAGAAAAGAGAATGAAACATTAAACATTTTACACCACTTTCATTCATTCCTACTTCAATGAATAAAATTGTCGATCGCTCTCTCTCTGTCTCTCTCTATCCCATCTCTTTCTACCACATCCACATTAGATCCATCTCATTCTCTCACATATAAACCAGAATGCAACGTTTCCCTACCGCGTGTGATCCACTATGATGTACATTACCTTTATGACAGGCTAAGGGGATGGTGGGTAACTTCAGCGGCGTTGGTGCTGTCGGCTTCCACACCATATCCCTGGCACCTCATCAGACCGCCTGTTTAGACGTTAGAATAATGGATGACCATGAGGTTAGTACCTAGTTATACAGTAATAGTTCATTACTGCAGTCACAACTCCCTTCAATCCGGACAACGGTAATGTTCTCACAGTGCTGTTCGATGGCAGAAATAGGAGCTGCGGTCTATCTAGTCCAGTAAAAAGTTATCTGTAGGCGCCGTGGTACTTACCCAGGTAGCCCCAACAACGGAGACAGCCACGTATATTATATTAACATATATATTTATCTTAATTTCAGATTAAATACATAAATGACTATCACGCACGAGTTCTAGCTACCCTGGGACCAATCCTGCTGGACAGAAACCTGACTGAAGATTACGAATTCCTTGTAAAGGAATGCGCGCCAATCAGCCGCAGCGGCGCCATTTTAGTGAAGTCAACACCACTGTTGGCGATAATAGGAATTTTTAGTCTATGGTTATCTCCATAGAATTAATTAGTTTTTATATTTACAGATTATTTTTTAAAAAATATTTTACTAAACAACTCATCGCCGACGGAATTAAATTACTTATAGAAAAAAAAAAGCCCTTTTAGGTCTTTTAACAAAAGGTCGTTTTACTGCACGTACTGAACAAGTGCGTAACTAAAAAAAAAAAACATATCCACCACATGAAAGTATGAGAAATAAAATAATGTAAAGAAACGACAAATATAGATGCTAAGTGAAATTGTAGCAAAAGCCCTGACTCACACACGCACAGGAATTAAAAAAAAAAACACCACAGCTGTTTTTGCAACGTGCTTACGATGTGATACCTCCATGGAGATCGAACCCGGATGTCTATCTAGTACGACTATTTTACAATCTGAGCTATCACTTTTAATAACGTGAAAAAAAAAATTACTGGTATATCTGGTACTTTGTATAAAGCCCTCTACATGTATACAGGTAAGGTTTTAAAGCGATTCCTATGTACAAAATTAAAAAAAAAAAACATATCCACCATATGAAAGTATGAGAAATAAAATAATGTAAAGAAATGATAAAGATAGATGCTAAGTGAAATTGTAGCAAAAGCCCTGACTCACACACGCACAGTAATTAAAAAAAAAAAACACCACAGCTGTTTTTGCAACGTGCTTACGATGTGATACCTCCATGGAGATCGAACCCGGATGTCTATCTAGTACGACTAGCTCTGAGCTATCACTTATAACGTAAAAAAAATGTACTCATATCTGATACTTTATATAAAGCCCTCTACATGTTGACAGGTGAGGTTTCAAGGCGATTGCTATGTACAAAATTAAAAAAAAAAAAAAAAAAAAAAAGGTTAAAAAATAATTATGTTAATATTGTTGTTTATAAACAAAATTACTTTAATAACATGAAATTGTTTTTTTTTGTGTTTTAACTAATATTATCTAAAACATATCTGTATTATGACTTATTCTATCAATCAAGACATCGGAATTGAAATTTTAGTTTTGTTGATTATACTATCAAGGTGAACCAAGCACCTGGATACCAACCATATAATATATTTCCTATGTTCATGTTGTATGTGTACACCCAATAAAGATATTGTCTATTATAATAATATTAAATATATATTTACTGAGAGAATAAAAGAATAGAACGGAATCCAACTAAAGTATTCTTTTTTAATAAATAACTAAATTAGTATAAAATGAATTCTTTCCTCATATAAATTAAATTAATAACAGAAGTTTTTCTCATTTAACTGCAAATTTAATTTGACTGGATACATATATATATATGTTTAAGGAGGTAATAAAAAAACATGTCACGATTGATTAAACTTTACTTAAAACAATACATATACAATCTACAGTCTATGCAAGTGACGCGACGGCAGCCGATTCAATCCTTGCTCCTGTAGTGCTTCAAGTTCACCAGGACCCAAGCGGGGATGGCACACCAACCAACCACCATGGCACTAGCAAGGACAATAATCTCCTAAAAAAAAAAAAAAAATATCTTACTAACCAATATAATTACTAAATTATTTTACAAGAATCAGATATACTTTAATATAATAAACATTTTATTTTATTTTATCTATTAAAATATATAGTAAAAGTAACATGTATTTATAAAAAAGATTCCCAAAAATCAATGAAAGTCGAATATGAATGAAGTTTTCTTCAATTAGACTTTCAGGAGACATTTTTGAGATAACCTATACACAAAATTACGTAATTCTGAAAAATTTTAAAATCCAAACAAAATTATTACAAAAAGTCTTGTAAAACTATTCGTTTTGTTCGATCATTAAAATGTTTATTTGTTAAAGTTATTGGAATATAATAAATAAATTCGAGGAGGGTCTTAACAAGTAATCAATACTTACGCCTTTCGTGACCTTGTTCCTTGCTGGGACAGGAATTGCGCTCATGTTCCTTTGCTGTACATTCCTGATGATCTGGCCATTACCTCTCACAAGGCTCCTAACTCCCAACATTTTATTATCTGCACGAAAGGATATAACAGCAAAGTAGTCAATGTTCGTTTGACGAACAACTTTAGTAATACTTTGCACAGACTACAGATAAAAAATCTAATATTTTTGATTAGTAGTGTTACCATAATAAAAAAATAAGTATTCCTTAGAATTTCAAATAATAAAAATATTTTTTTATTTGGAATTAATCGTCATTATTATAAGCCGATAGATGTCCACTGCTGGACATAGGAATAATAAAATAATAGAAATGATTATTAATTAGAATTGATAAATTATTTTTATTTCACCAGGTGGTCCGACTATCTGGTTAAGGTTGCGGGACTGGCTGCGGGCAGCGCAGGATCGATCGATGTGGTTCTTTGAAGAAGTCCTATGTTCATCTGGATATCTGTCAGCTGATAATGAAATGTTTTTATAAATAAAATTTATTAATTTTTAAATCTTTGTTTATTATTTATCGATACTTAGTGAACTTAAACTATGTACAAGGCATCATCTACCATAATCACAGTGACAATTTTTTTACCAGACCATTTTCATTAACCGATGAACGTCTATTGCAGAACATTTTGCGTGTTGTGGTTATAATATATATCAGCTTTTCAAAAATGACAGTCCTCAAAAGTATCTCTGTGCTTTCATTCCTCGTGCTATTTTTTAGTTTGATATAGGTAACGTTCTTTTGTTGAAGCTTATATAAGATATCATTATCAGGGATCTGCTTATTCTTACTGCATTACTTGTAACTTGCCCGTTGTGGGTTTGGACTTAATTCTACGATTTATTATATTACATTTGTGTAATTAGTACATAAGGTATGATGATAGCTCAATAATTACCGTCGCATGCATTTTACAACCTGAACAGTCGCGGCATCCTTTCCCACCTAACTAATGGTCATTTAGCGACTTGGTATGTACGACAGAGTGAATGAAAATCTTGCTGATGCTTGAATTGTATATTTGCCGGTTTAGTTTCGCTATAGATTAGCTATATTAGGTTAGTGCAACTAGCAGAGGGATTTGCGGAACAATAAAAAAAATTGTGCAATAAATCAAACGGGAACTGCGCATGCGCGAACGGGTAGCATCCTTTTCCAAAAGCTTAAATATAGGTCGCGCACGAGCTCGGTACTTTTCTGCGCGGACCGTTGTAGAGTTGGCACGTGCTCCGGACTTCGAGACGTCGTGTCGTCGGGTGATGTCATGCTGATGAAGATTCTTATACCGCGACTGAATGTTCTTTTGCGAACTATATTGTTTCGATAAAGATTGTTCTTTTCAGAACATTCGACCCCAACGGTCGTGTTTCTATAGATAACGTCGTATACCTAGGTCCTAGTAAAAGAATTCATGAGGAAACCAACATGTTTCAAGAACTGATTTCGTTGATATACGTTTATCGCCAACCGATACAACTAGCATGGTACATATATTAATTTGACTCCCTCATCGAGACTCGAAGTCTCCGATTCCTATAGTGGGAACTAAATTACTGTTATTAATTTGACAGAGTTATGTCGTTATTCTGCAATAGGTATATATGAACTTTAGTTACAACAGCGAGATACAAACAGTGAAGGAAAGCATCGTGAGGAAACCCGCACACTGGCATCATCTTTGTGTGTGTGTGGCCCTAATAAAGTGGCAACAGGCTCGCCCCTGTTACATGGGACCTAATCTGACCACATCTGGCGAAATGTGGGTGTTTATTCACCTCTGCCTACCCCTACTGGGAAAAAGGCGTGACAAGATATAAAAAAAAAAGGTGGGTAAATACCTTAGGGAGAAATAATACAACATTATGAGTGTTTTTTATATAAATCTTAAGTGAAAACTTAAAAACAACTTAAACATAGTTTCTTCTTGGAAAGTAAACGTAACGATATCTATCGTAAAGACGAAAACCAGTTTCTTAATAGCTGAACATCGGTTCCGTATAACTTATTGAGTGACTTCCATCATCTGCGGTGCGTCTGAAACCAATTATATAATAAGTATATTAGCCTATGAGGTGCTGACTTCTAAAACTATATCGGAGCTGTTCATAAAGACAACACACCACCAGCTCCATCATCGAACATGAACTCGTCTTGGTACTCCTTCAGGAACTGCTCAGATCTGTGCTCGTCCAGGAATAGCGAGTAAACTTTCTTAACATCCTCCATGCTGACCTGATGAATAAAATAATACTCCATATTATTTTTGCATAAGCAATCAGAAATTAGAACAGTAGATGAAGTAAAGTCATCGATATAGCCCTAAGTATTGCTAGACTTAGGTCATATTCCGTACCATTGGCCACCGAATCCATTGGCTGCGAACATAGGATATGGATCAAATAGAAATTTATGGTGGATATACGTATCCAGCAATGATGATGAATTTAATAGAGAATATCTGATGGCCTGGACTCCGGAGTACATCTGTAGCCATCGACCAATGATTAAATCCTCGTTTGAACAAAGTAATTGCTTACTTCTGTAGCCTTCCTCCTCTTAGCGACTAGAGATGCGGTGGTGATCAGTTGAATGGCATATCGGAGGGAGGTCTCTGTTGCCACTCGTGTGAGCACAGTGAGAGCATCGGCTGACATCTGACAGTCTTCCTCCTCGCATCTGGAATTAAGGTGGTAAAACTGTATCCATGGGTGAGACATTAGAAAATGAACACAACCATTCTACCTTTGGTATGTTGTAAAAGTCGACTAAAACGGGATGAGTCTGAAGGAAGGACGGTAGATTGTGATCATTACTAGGTTCAGTACCATTGAATAGGCTATTTATATTAGAGTTCTCCAGATCCAGTTTGCAGGTTGAAGAGTTAAATAATATATTCACTTACCTAATATTCAGGATCTCCTTCAACTCCTGATGGGAGTACGGAGATGTTGGTACAATGATCATTCTGTCCAAAAGATCTAGCGGTATGCCGTGGGGGCTCTTGTAGTTGGTGCCTCTGATCCTAGTGATACCACGGTTGGTGGCCATAATCACTATTGGTGCTGTCTCCTGTTCTAAAGCACGGTTCAGGAAAGAGAAGCACTCGATGTCAAGCATATGCGCCTGAAAGAGACAATACATTAAGAGTCATCTTTTGTTGTTCAACTCACCAGCGGTCTGTTTAGATGGAGATTATTATTGGAGTCGAGCTGGATGTGGTGTTAAGTTTCATTAACTCAGTAATTTATTGAAATTACTGAGGTAAAGGAACTATGGCACCTTTAAGACTTGAACATAGTAATGTTTGGTCATTACAATGGTTGCAGTGAAGACCTGCCATCATTATAAAGTATCCATGATTATAATACCTCATCAACGAAGAGTACTCCCGGGATCATCTCCGCCTTGCCCTCCTCCCGCCACTCGGCCACTTTGCTGTTGATCTGCTCCCTGATTTCAGATTTAATCTCACCAGTGTCTCCTGGAATATGTACATCATGTCCATTTCCACATACCTTTTTCAGGGAAATTAGCAAACTGCTCATGATACCATTTTAGTAACATGAGAACCATGACAGACATGGTCAGAATAGAACATACCCGAGAACAGTGCGAGGAAGCCGTGAGTCCTGGAGTTGATCACGTCCACCTCATGCAGGGTGACCGTGTGGACGACCTCCTTGCGCTTCTGCAGCTCACCCTCAGGGCATTGGACGAAGCGCGCCTGCTGACCTAAAGACAAACATGATGGGAATTTTATATGCCGTATTGGAAGAAACAATCCATAGGTATTCTTGATCGCGTCGACAAGTGGAGATGGACTGGTCTGGATAAGCAGAGCTAACAAATGACTAGTGCCTTGGCGATGGCTGAAGAAAGAATATCCACAAGATGGAAGGACGAGGTTTAGGAAACCCCGGTCCGCTTTGGACGAGGGTATCTAGTTACTGATGTCATCGGTGCGGAGTTGAGACCTATATTAGATACTTCACATTTGATAGAACTTAAATACATTAAAAAAAAAAAAAAAAACTTTATGAATCAAATGTTGCTGCAGCAATAGTAGCAGTATGTATAGCAGAAAAAAAAAAAAAATTATATAACACCAGTAGCTGTTCTCTGGCAATATCTTGATGGCTATAATATATGAGACTCGAAATTTGTATGAAACACTCCTTCAGAGCAACCGCAACCGCAAATGACTTTCTATACCAATCGTTACCATAGCAACCGTTTAAAAAAAAAACTAAATAAGATCTGTAAAGTTAATTAGAAATCAAACGACGAGGGATATATAAAATTAAAAAAAAAAAAACAATTGCATATATATCTGCAGGTCTATAATAATATATATATATTACTACTACGTAAGTCGCTGCTCTATCTTCCGTCTCTTTCCCACGTCCAGCTGTCTCTCTCGCACCTTTTTTTTTTTTTGTTCTTGGGGAAATGTAACATTGCATATCCTTCTGTTGGGGGGCCAACAGAGGGGTTATGCCGGACTCGTACCGGCTAAAACCCCACGGTGTACGTATCAACCCTTTTAGCTTCACCCCATTTACCAGTAATAGGCGGAAGTAGCGCGCGCTCCATCTCGAGGTCGTCCCCCTCACACCTGCGGCGGCAGGCTAACTGCGTAGTTAAAATTGTATAGTACAGATATAGTGATAGTGATGAGTGTGATCGCTGGCCTAATGGTTAGAGCGTGCGGCCTTCATTCCGAAGGTCGCGGCTTCGAATCTCGGCGTGTACTTACGACTTTAATATTTAAGTTGTGTATATATATGAACTTTACAACAGCGAGATACAAACGGTGAAGGAAAACATCGTGAGGAGACCCGCACATTGATTTTATGAATGGTATTTGTAAAGTCCCGCATTGGGCCAGCGTGGTGACTATAGCCCAATCGCTCTCATATTGAACGTAGGCCTGTGCCCCAGCAGTAACGACGTAAATTGGTTGTTTAAAAAAAAACCGACTTCGAGAAAAAATTGTCTATGGTTACGTCGAAAAATATTTTGTCTTACAAATTAAAAAAAAAAATATTTTCACATCGCGATAAATTATTCTTATTAATAATTAACATAATTTATCATATCGATAGTGTCTATACAGTTATCGATATGTATTACTACAATTCAGACGCACATCACTACAGCCTATCTATAAGAGCTGTAAGTGCGAGCGAGACAGACAGATACGATTAATTGCAAGACCACTCAGTTTATAATGCGTCGACTGTAGCCGTTCCCCGCCCTGATCTCAAACTCCCAACGATCACGGAGCCAAGGCGGCAACTCACCCCAACCCTCTGGTCGCCAGCGCGGCCGACTACGCACCGCCTCCGAATCCCAAGACGAAAGAGCGCCGACCGCGGCATCACATCAAATTCCACGGGGTTCCGCACATCACACCCGCACCGACGTCACCACACACTTCGGACACTACCAACACGCTCCGAATCTCAGCATCACGCCGCGATCGCGGGCGGTCTTCACCGACCAGATTCCGACACAGGTGAAGGTGGTCGGGGAACATTCCCGCGCCCGGCCTCGGAACAACTGCAGGAACCAGAGACACACACACACACACACACACAGCGAGAAATATCGGCAGCAGAACATCTACACTCCACGTAGCACACTTGGTTTTTCCTAATAACCGCAGGCCGTGGATCCGGGTCCACGTGCCCAGCGTCAGATGAGCTGTAAGTCACGATGGCTTGCAGCCCGATCAACATCATGAATATAGTTCCCCGTCCGTAATATAAAATTAGACAATGAGTTCCTACAGCATCCGTTACCATGGCAACGGCGTAAACAACGCCAAATGAAAATCTCTGTAGATGTCAATTGAATATAAAACGAAGGATGTATGAAATATATATATTATATATAAAAAAAAAAAAAATCCTGTATCCATATGCAGATCATTCCGCGTCGGATCCTCGTGTTGTCTTATATATACGTTCACTTGTTTTCAAGTGATTGACGAACAAACAAAACACATTTCCATTATATATATATATATGTGTGTAGATTAGTAGTAGTATCCCTAGTTATGTGTATTAAAGATAAAGTGGACGGGAGAAGCTGATGATCGCATGACTGCGTTTTGTGGAATATATTGGTTACCTCCAGCAGTGGAGATCCAAGAATCATCCATGATGATGATGATGTTCATTCTGTTTAAGTAAGCACATATATAAATACCCACCAGTCGCATCATAGTCTCTGGCACGAGCAAAACTTCTTCCGAGCTTGTTTATTTTGCCGGTCGCCTTGTCTATGGTTATAACATCTCCGGCTTGCACCTGTAATGTAAATAAACAGAGTTTTTTTTTTTAATGTAGTCATACTTTACTTCTTCAAACTGTAGGTGAAACTTGCTCACGGAGAATTCTCCATATATATAGCAGCTGCTTTTCAGTATGATGTTGAATAGCCAAGAGTTTTTGGAAGAACTGGAACTGGTAAATTACTGCGGTAAGGAGACAATGTCTTAGTTGACAAACCAATGAGCACAATTTGGTATATAATTGGTCTCCGTCTCATTGCTTTATATAAAGTACGAACAAAAAGTTTGGATAATATTTGAACTACGGCCATAAATTCAAGTAAACAATGATCTTCGTACCTTCTCTTTAAGCAGCGAGTCTATCATCTTGGTGCCCATATCATAGTTAGTCTCCATGTCCGTAGTCTTCAGGGTCAAACGACCCACGCGCGCACCTCCTGTCCCAGCTGCCCTTTCTATCACCACCTCTACTACCTCCCCTTCTATTATCTCTGATTCTTCTCTAGAAGAAAAAAGTTTACATGAGGTACCCATGAATTGGAAGCCATAAGAATGTGCAAAATGGTGGACTACTTAGACACATGTATGTCAATGAACATCATCGGTTGAGATGATGATGCTACATGAATTATAATTTAATATATCCAAATGATATGCTCTGTCCTTCCACAAGATCACATGTATAGCATCCTTTTTAAGATGGTATGGTAAGTAACGAGCTCTGAATTTTTTAAGAAGCTGAGATAACCGACATGTTCAGCTGATGGTAACAGTCCTGCCCACATCTACACATTGCTAATAAGAATGAATCGCCTGTAATTTAATAGCTACCGCACCCTTCAAATTGGAACACGCTAATGTTTCCACACTGCTGTACTTAGTCTCCAGCATCGGAAACATTGCACCAGTAAAACCACTAAATCTGTGATCCTCTAGCCTCTATAACTAGTAGGAGCCCCAACTTGGATTAACTTGTTTGATAGATTCATTCATTGTAGTATATTTTTAATTATTGTTCCTGAACTTCATCATCATCAGCCGATAGATGTCCTGCTGGCTAAATGGCCATCACAAAGATCTTACCTCTGTACTACGGTTACTAAACTTACTTTATTCTGATTCCGATAGATTTTCTGATAGCCTGCGTGAGTGCCTCAGTTTTACTCATTTCAAGAGAATAGATCTCGGAACCTGAAATGGAGAATATGCGTATTGTTATATCAACTTTATTTCTCGACTTTCATTTATCAGATTTTTTGGTAAATTTTAAATTATTCTAAATAATCTATTTGTAGTAAAGAATTCATTAAATTAATTTATAATAAATAGAGAGTAATTATTAATTCTAAATTATTGTATAGAGTACTCACCAGCCATACTAGTAAATGGTGTGTCCGGACCCAATGCTTGAGCAAGACCCATGGCTATGGCCGTTTTACCAGTGCCTGGCTGCCCGGCAAGCAGCACCGCTCTTCCGGCTATTTTACCTAAACGCAAGAAATAATTTTAATACAATAATGGAATCCATTAATGTTTATTAGTATGACATTTATCCGCATTTAGGTTATAGGTACATGATATAGTTGAAGTTTCTAAAACAATTTTGTACTGAATGTCATTAGACAAAAAGAGTGTGGTGTGTATCCATCACTACAAGAGTACCCTTGTGATGCGGCTCTGAACAGACATTCTTTGTTATTCCTCATCCTCTCATCTACCACTTGAAGACTAAGCAATCGAATCTGTCGCTTATATTTATAACAAATGTTGAGTTATTAATTTCTTTATTTATACAATGAGTTGAAGGAAACAAGAGCGCTGTGTTGTGTGACGCCTTCAAGTAATCACGACAGACGAGTTAACTGTAACTGCTAATATTTAACTCCCTTTTACCATTGTCAAGTGAATTTTACGAAATACATAAGTACTGTTTGAATACTCGAATTATTTACAATAACTATACTTTACAATCTCCACATTGGTGAAACATCATCATCTTCAAATATCTCCATAAGAGAAATCTTATTGACAAAAATAAATAAATTATTCCTAAATCTATACCACTGGTTCTTCCACTAAAAATCTGTCATAGTTTGCAAACCATATTAGTTTGATTAAAAGCATTATCAAAAACATGGAGGTTTAAAAAATCACAAAACAATCACTTGATAAAACTAATTATTACATTAAATACATAACGTAAACACCACTTGTAACCAAGGCAACAGGAATATTTAATCAATGTCACCTTCTCGAATCATCTGCAGGATGACACCAGCGGCCTTCCTGGCCATCTTCTGCCCCACCATACCCTGAGAAACAGCCCTCGGCTCCAAGGAATCATCGAGACCGAGTCCTCTTATATGAGAATGTGCTCCAATCCTCTCAATGCGCGTTATAGAACGCACCTCCTGGACTTGTGCCGCCGCAATCTTTCAAAATGGTACATTGTTAATAAGATTTAGGTTAGTTTAACACCTTTATTTAACAAAATAAATATTAGACACATGAAAACTTACAGCCATCTTGGTTAAATAATATAATTGTTGTGGTAACTAATAATGATAAAATAAATAATATTAATTGTTAATTTGTAGTATTAGCTTAATTGAAAACCGACACAAAACTAGCTTTAGAAGCAACTGACAGAAAAGTTGAATATGGCATTTGTTTCCATGTGTTGCCTGGATACTGTTTATTTTAAATATAATGATGATTTAAGTTTTAAAAATCAGGAGCTATAAGTATCGAAGACATGTAAAATAGTACAATAAATTATCTTTATCTTAATTTTAAATTATAATTACATTGTTAAAGATGTTACATCTAAAATAAATAAAAAAATAAAAAGAGAGGTAATTATGCAGGGTGTCTAGTGGTAGATTTATGTTTTAAAATTTAATAAAAAATAATAGGTTTGACATATAATTTTACTGAAAGTATTAAAAGATAGAGTACAAATGCGGATTTCATTTTTTAAAGATAATGTCATCCAAATGTCTTCCATCCTGTTGCACACACTGTTCGAAACGGAGCCTCGTATTCCGTGCCACACGTTGCAGTAAACTTGGTTCAATTGCGCTGATTTCTCGCCGAATATTTTCTTTTAAGTCCACAATAGTTCGCGGATTGTCGGCGTAAACTCTCTCTTTGAGGTAGCCCCACAAAACAAAATCCATTGGAGTTAGGTCGAGTGACCTCGGTGGCCACGGGATGTCCCCAAAGCGACTAATCAGTTTTTGAGGGAGATTTTCTCGCAACAAATCCATCGAAACTCTGGCCGTGTGTGCGGTCGCACCATCCTGTTGAAACCACGTGTGTGATGAGAATGATGAATGAGCTCGCAGGTTCGGCAAAAAGAAATTCGAAATCATGAGCCGATAATTCTCACCATTGACATTCGTCGCTTGGCCCCGTGCATTTTCAAAAAAAATGGTCCGATTATCCCATTCGTGGATAAAGCGCACCAAACAGTTACCCTTGGGCAATGTAATGGTTTTTGGTGCTTCAGTCGAGGATTGCGAGTTCTTAGAGCCCAGTAACGGCAATTTTGTGTGTTGTTCTTGTTTTACGTGTCCGTTTAAATGAAAATGAGCCTCGTCGCTCCAAAAAATGGAATTCACAGTGAGAAAACGCTCCAACATAGTTTCACAAAAAAATTTGCGTGACGCAAAGTAGTTTTTTTTCAATTCTTGAATTATTTGAATTTTAAAAGGATGAAACTTCATAAATTTTTTCAAAATTTCATGCACAATTGCTCTTGGAAGTCCCAGTGAAGCTGCCCTTTTCCGTATCGAAACTCGTGCATTTTCACGTAAACTGCGTTCAACCAGTTCAATGTTTTCGGGGGTCCTTGACGATCGACTAGGTCCTGGCCGTGGTGTGTTCATAGCCGAAGCAGTTGCGCGGAACCTCTCCACCCACGAACGAATTAAATTCACACTCGGCCCATCGCCTATCCGTCGAATATTGAAATGTAAACAAAACTGTCGGCGAGCGAGTACGTAAGAATCGTTACTCTTGAAAAATGCTTCAATAGCGAACGCGCGATGCTCACCCGACCACTGCGACATCGTGACTAAGAAATCCGCACGATCGGTGATTCTAATGACTGACCACTGACCACCTTCCCCCCGCACTGTTTATAACTTATTGAGATATTTGTTTTTTAAAATATAAATCTGCCGCATATTACACTCGTCGCTTTCAGACATGAGATGTTGAGTCTCCTTGCCCCATTAATTGCACTATCTACAGCGCCCTTCAAACTGGAATACAGTAATTATAGCACACTATTGTTTGTCGGCAGAAATGGTGCTTTGGTGGCACCTACCTAGACGATCCCTGGCAACAGAGATACCACCAGACTTTTCTGTCGGCGATCGTCTAGATAGGTACTATCGCATCTTTTATTTCTGTTGTTAACAAAAAGTAGATAAACGTTAACACTATATCGTGCAGTGTATGTTATCCTACCTAGCGCCACATTAATATGGGCCGGCGTATCACTAGCCATCAGAAGATCGTGTCGTCTCGTAACTTTGCGTAATTTAAAAATTAATTAACACTAACAGGAAAAGAAGTGAAAACAATCCAACCACGTGACACGTCCCTGAAACCTTGAAAATGAAGCATGTAAACAAAAGAGGCTGTGCACGCGGCGTCATACATTGTACGCGAGTCTCCATATTGTTAGGACCCTCCATGATTCCCCACTGCTCTACTTATCTAGCGAAGATCTCGTAGAGGATGCAAGGAAAACATACATATCATACTACTGGTGCCGAAGTCGATTATCAGCTCTGTTAATTTAAATTGTGCGTATTATTATATTTATTTCAAAATAATGTGTTATTCTAGTTATATATCGCACCTTAAAAAATTGTCAAAATATTTTTTCTTTTTTTATTACTGAATATTAATAAATTCATTGCCCGTAAATGACTTTAACATGATATTGTTCTTATAGATTTATTTTAAATAACATATACTAATATATCGCAACAATGAGTTTACGACGATAGAACTATCGGGCTGGTACAATGTCTTAGGCATATTTGTTATAGCCCTGCTGTCTGGAGCTGTTAAGAAAAGGACTAAGGTAAGGCACGTCTGTCGTAGATGGCGAGTGAAAGGATTTTTGAGTTACTGGGCTTTGAACGTTGGGGCTCTCATCGTGCACTAAGCGAGCTCGGAATGAACGACAAGTACGAGGTAGTGTAGTTCTTGTCGCTAAAGCTAGCGTGTCGAAGAGAGCTACAGCCTTCTCCAGGACGTGCTTTAGATGTAGTGCCCGTAGGCTCCGGTGCATTCTTTAGATCCCGAGACCTCCCGCAACGCACTAAAGATGACCACCGAGTGAGTTTTAGTGGGTAAAAATCCTACATAACCTTGTTTCCCACCAAAACCAAGGTATCTTTTTAGAAGATTTCCCTACCGATAACAAAAAAAGCCTGTTTCTCAAGAATCTTCACAAAACGAAGCAGACGACGTATCTGTTCCAACAACGATCTAAATAAATTAATAAACAGACTGATCTCATACCTAATAGACAATCCGAGTTGTTATAGCGGAAAGAATTGTTATTATTTTATATTGTGACTCTCTAAATGTCGTCGTACACCTGAAGATAACTAATATGCGTGCCTATTACAATATGGCACACTATTTTCGATGATACATATAGAAAACCTCAATGTGCTCGTCACCTCAAAACTTCGTAAATCACGTTATTCAAGTAATTTCACAAGATAAAACATTATTTATATTGAAATACAGTAATATTTATTTACTGTTCCGCTGTAGAAATAGGATCTGCGGTAGTACCTACACGGGTCCGGGAATAGGAATATGCAAACAAAAACAGTATTTCGATAATAAAGTAAATTTCGAGAACATATGGTAATGTATTAAAAAACAGCCCTTATTTTAGCGAGTTATAACTATAAACAAAACATAATCAGAGCTCTCCTTCGCGAGGGCACTAACACTCACCATCTCTTTCTATCATTACCGTCATCCAGTAGTGCTATCTCTTTTTATTCCGCGTACATGCGTTGTTTCCCTCAGAAAATCGATTGTTCCCACATTTTCCTACGGCCGCGGAGCGAGGATGTCATAGTTTTCGTTGCGGGAGTTAAAAAAAAAACACCGTGTTGTGCTAAACATTTAATTCATGTTTAATTAAATTAAATAAATTTTAAACAGCTACATTGAACTATATGACTG
Source organism: Troides helena (assembly GCA_029286815.1). Classification (NCBI taxonomy): domain Eukaryota; kingdom Metazoa; phylum Arthropoda; class Insecta; order Lepidoptera; family Papilionidae; genus Troides; species Troides helena. The sequence continues at coordinate 766,994 of JAGSMV010000038.1, read as the reverse complement.
AAAAAAAACTAATTGGCTGAGTGTGAATATAACTTATGTGCATATTTTAAAAATAGGGTTTTAAAAAAAAAAAAATATCAGTGTTGTGCTTTCTTCAGGTGAGCTGTTTGCGATTTTGTTTCTTTAGCCGTGTAAAGGTCCGTAATTTATTATTCTATAATAATTTTATTTAATATTAACACACAAAATTATTAATTAATATTATTATTAGCGAGACAACGGAAGTTTTTTTTTTAATAGTAAATTTTTAATGGACACACCAAAATAGTGCGCGCCATTTTAATGTGTTAGTCAAAATAATAATTTCGATTAATATTTGTCAATTTAAATGGAAGTTTATATATATACATATAATATACATTAAATTAAATAAAAAATTACTATTAAATTATCATTAAATTTTATTTGTTTTTTTTTATATAACTTGGCTCGATGAAGAAATTCGTTGCCGTTCAAGTTAATAATTAAAATGAGTAATAAAGTGACACTCACCTGATGGCAAGTGATACGCCCGCCCATAACATGACGCTAGTTAGGATGACATACATCGCGAGACGAGATCTTTCTATACTAGTTTCACTAGATACAGCATCCTTCAAACCGGAATACGTTAATGTTTCGTTAGAATGATATACAATACAACACATTCTACTCGTTGCGAAACATGAGATGTTAAATATCGTTACGATAGTAGTTACAATAAGTACACAGTCCTTCAAACCGGAATACGGTAATGTTGCGTCTGTTCCTATAACGATATACACTACAACACATTCTAATCGTTGTTACCCCAGTAATTTCACTAGTTAAAGTGCCGATAAAATCGAAACACGGTATTGCGGACATTACCGTGTTCCGGTTTGAAGGGTGCTGTAGCTAGTAAAATTACTAATGTAACGAGACTTAACATCTTGTTTTATGGTGTAGTGTATATCAGCTCTTTTAATTGAAAACCCGACTCTTCGAACTCTACATACGAATCTGATCGGATATTGGCAATGTCGATGATAATATCCGTTTTCACACCTTCATCCGGTTCGAAAGGTTTCCCGATGAAGTTGGCATCAATTGGATTTGAACCTGGCAAATGATTTATTACTTAAATTTAAAAAAAATATATATACGACAGAGGAAAGGGAAGAACACTTGCTCCTTGTGACCTAGAGCCGTCCCAACACTGGGAAAATAGAGTGGGCTGTCTATTATTATCATTAACTCTATATAATATAAAGAATTATTGTAGATATTAAAAAAAAAATTAAGTCCCAGCTGTGGGAATATTTAGTGGGACTGTTTATTATTTTAATTTCAAAACATTTAATATAAAGAAATTATTAGAAAAATAAAGTTAAATAATTAAAAAGAAAAATTGAGTCCCAGCTGTGGGAATATTAAGTGGGACTGTGTATTATTATATCTAGTTGAAAACAAAATGCATCCCACTGGGCAGATCGATACCGCCCACCCTTATGTTAATCGAATAGTGCACCCTCGCCTAATGTAGTACACCCCCAGCATCCGGCGCGCTCCTGCAACTGCAAGGGGGAGAAGTGAGAGAGGCTGTGGAAATTGGATTCCTTTGCCCAACGATAAGAATAAAGAATTAAATACAACGACATACTTTTTCATTTTTCCTTGTAAATTAAAAACAAACAAAATATACTAATAAATAAACCAAAAAAAAAAAAACTATATATGTATAATAAAAATGTGTTTTTTTTCGTCCCATCACTTGAAAATAAGTGAAGGTATCCACACTGCAACACTAGTATGTAACGCGGAATGATCTGCGAATGGTCATAGGAATTTATTTTTTTTAATTTCATAGATCGTTCATCAATTTTTTTCTAATTAACTTTTACATTTTCATTTGGTAGTATTTATGCGGTTGCTATAGAAACTCATTGGTTGTTTCGTTTGCTAGCAAGAAGTATTTATGTTACAGCCAAAGCGAGCAGTTGTTCATCATCATCAGGCATATATATATATATATACATGTAGACATCATCATCACCCTACAGACGCCCACTGCTGGACATAGGGCTTCCCTAAAGATCACCACATCGATTGATCTTGCGCTGCTCGCACCCAGCTACTTCCCGCGACCTTCATGATATCGTCTGACCAACTAGTGAGGGGCTGCTAACATAGCGTCTTCCGGTACGCGGTCGCTATCCGACCTTGGTCCTCCATCTGCTGTCAGTCCTGAGCGATGTGTCCTCCCCTTAATAAAATTATATATATATATGACTACAGATTAATAAATTTGTAAAAACGAATTAAATAACTACTGGTGGTAGGTCTCTGTTGCCGTAGACCATCTAAGTTACCACCGCAGCTCCTATTTCTGCTGTCAAACAGCGATGTGCAAATATTACTGTGTTCCGGTTTGAAGGGCGCTGTAGTTATTTAAATTATTGGGGTGACGAATAGATATTTTAGGTCTCAGGCGGCGAGCGAAATGTAGATCTGTAATCCAGATTATCGCCTCAATGTTATGGGCGTATCAGGTGAACATCCCGCTTGTATCGTGTGAATAAAAAAAAAAAAAAGAAAATATAATAAAGAGGTAATCTATTTTATTTATTTTTTTTATGAAATGCGGATTGAAAGAAAGTCTCGTATAATTTTTTTTTAAATTTCTCGTAACTTGTTTAGTTTTATATTGACGTGATAAGAAATCATAGTATTGAATGAAATTTATAATTTTAGTTACTAAAAATAGTAGGAAGATAACATCTATTTAAAAATGTATACGAAAGGCTTAAAAGTTCCGTTTCCGTTCATTTTGGCTCCTCGCAGGGTGACAGGTTGCGTGACGTGGCACAACGGTGCTCGCCTTTTGCCTGTTCACTATTTCGGAGGGAAAGTTTTTTTTTTAACCGCGCGGAAAACTGTCCGTGGTTAGATTATTTATTAATATTTCTTTACGTTTGCGTGACTAGTGTATCATTACGATAAAAGTTATAGTTAAAATCTGTGATGATAAAGCTTACTAACATTTTTAATGTGATAAAGGGGGGAAAGAGTGGGGACGTGAAATATAACTGCTTTTTGGAGGAAGATCAGTGACATTTCTTAACTACGGCTGAACACGTAAAAGAGCTATTACGCTAATATCAAACGGAATATAGTAATATTTATACACTGCTGCTTCCCAGCTTCGAAACTTTAAGATGAAGAGCAGCCTTTAGGAATTACATTGTGTATTATATATTTATTTTACTTATATGTTATACTTTGGTTTCATGTATAACTAAATATAATCAAGCATCGCTAGAAGGACTGACGGCCGATAGGGCAGCAAGGTCGTACAATGGCGACCGCGCGCCAAAAGACGCAGTCTATTGGATGATGATATAAATAACTATGTTTAGCTCAAATTCCTTGAAACTTAATAACTAATTTGGAGCTTGATAGTGATTACGCTCTTTTACAATGCTGATCTCTTCGACAGTCCTCATCTTCGTGATGACGCGGACGACGTGAGATGGACGGAATACAAATGGAGCCCATCGGCAAATACAAGGCCGATAGGAACGGTTCGGCCAAAGGTGAGTGAATAACAATATAATTGGATATATCGGCTTGTAGAAATACCATTATTCTGGTGAGGATTACGTGAAGAGGTGGATACAAGTCATCATCACCTGGTACATGTTCCACTCTTGGATATGCACCTCCAAAGTTCAATGAGCAATGCGATAATGTCCTGTAAACATCTTAACCTGCGTGGGTGTTCCGTCCGTTCCAAATACGATCACTTCCGGAATAGATCAGGTCAAACTATTTCCGGTATGTACACTCTACTCCAAGTCTTTACATAGTATATATATTTTATTCGCAGCAGCCGCGTGGAGAAACATGGTGGACCAGGACCTGGACGACGTGGCGTTTTTAGCAGGTAAGCAATTAAAAAAAAAAAAAAGGTACTGTCTCTGTCGCCGAAAACCGTTACTCCGACTTCTGCAGCCAAACATTACTGTTCCAGTTCGAAGGATGCTGTAGCTAGTGAAATTGCTGGAGTAAGAGACGAGATATAACGAGCGGGATACAGTGTTGTGTATATCATCTTAACTAGCGAGATTATTATGAAGCGTATCACTTACCATCAGGTGAACATTATCCTCGTCTTGTTGCTTCGTCCATCCTAGTGGTTCGTGGTGAAGGAGGGAAACCACTCCTGGGTTTCTCACTTCACCGCCAGCGAGGTTTCGTAGTCCTTACAAAAGGCTCCTTTAAAAGCGACTTCAAAAACAATGTGTGCCTTTTCACGCGCTTCCACTCCGGTCGCCACGAGTAAGTACGGTCCGCAGAAAAAGTTAACTTTTGATATACTAAAACCAGTACTTTTTTTGTTACTGTACAATGCGACGAGACGACCGGGACTTTCACCTGATGTTAAGTGCTGCGCCCGGCCAAAAGCCTCGTTACCTCAGTAATTTCACTAGCTACAACACCTTTCGAACCGGAACGACCAACCGGCAATTTAAATTTATTTGTATATTTTTAAATAAAAAAAAAAAAAATTTTTTTTTTTTTATTTGTATACTCATTTCTTTTGCTGACGGTACCCACGGCTTGCGGAGGCGTCGCGTGTGAATAAATGAAGTGCTGGAGTATATCATTAGAGCAGTGAACACGAAATATTAGTAAAGCTGTGGACGGGTTTTTTTTTTTTTTAAACAAGTTACGTACGTCTGATGGTGAAAAGAGTGTTTTTTTTTTTAAATTGAGGATAAAGCGTATGGATCAATGCACCGACGCCTCCATGCTGAAGGAGTTGCGTATCAAAGACTCGTCTATGAATGTTTAGAGTGATGGGTGGAGGTAGTCATGACCTTCGGACATGAGGATTATTATTTGAGGAGGAGGAGATAGGAGTAAGAAATAGAGAAGAGAAGAGAAAGAAGAAGAAGAACATTCTCGTCTGTTATCATGGACAGTCTTCTTTACGTCATATATAAAATCTTTTAATCTCTACTCTTAGTACCAATGATAGAGATAAGAGAGTGAGAAGGAGAGAACACTCACTCTCGAGTGAGAGAGATGGAGAGAGAAATCTTTACTGATGGTAGGTCTTCGTTGCTTGAGATCGTCTCTGGAGTAAAAAGAGCTTACGACTAGGTATCGCCAAATGGTATGCAAACATTACCATGGTCCGGTTTGAAGGGCGTTGTAGCTTGTTTGAATAAAGGAGTGACGAGACTCAATATCTTGTTTCAAACGACAAGCTCAATATGGCGGGCGTACCTACCATCAGGTGAACGTTCCCGCTCGTCGCAATAAAAAAGAAGAGGGGGATGGGAGTGAGTGAGAGAGAAAGAGAACTCTCGCAATGTATGTGTTGCAGGATACGAGCTGCACTGGACATCCTTGTCCAGCGGTGGACTAACCAGTCACTTGAAAACTGTCGGTATCCAAATAAAAAAAACTACCCCTATACAATTCAAGTGGTGCTTCTTCGTAGTGAAGACAAGTGCCTTTTAAGTACCTAAAAAAAAAAAAAAAAAAGTGGAGAACGTGACTCATTTCGAAACGAGAGCAAGGTTAGTGCCAAGTGCACTTATATTGCTGACTCTGCTGACCGTACTAAAAACCCCAATTTTTTATATATATACCCTCATATTACTGTAATTGTGAGGTGCAGTGTAAGACTCCTGAAGGTTGTAGTGTGGTGATATTTCTGTTTATATTGTGTTCCGGTTTCAAGGGCGCTGTAACTGTATTGCCGATGTGATCAGATCCAACTAGGCGACGAGCGCAATGTGGGGTAGTCTAGTCAGCTGTTTACTAGATCTGTTATTGTGTGTTTGGTCTAGTGGCCAAGGTTTCCTCTGGTCTCCACTTGGTCAATATCTTGACTCCTCAACCCTCAACCCTCCACAGATACGGATAAGGCGAGGGAAGCGAGGGAGCTGGGCGAGGCGCCGGTGGCGGTGTGCTCGCAGCGGCGGGCCCTCTGCATAACGGCGCTGGTGTTCACCGCCATCTTCGCTATAGCCCTGCTGGTGGTATACGCGAACCCGCAGCCTGGTGAGTACTCCTCGTTCCATCTCATCACTGATGGTGGACCTTCATCATCAGCGCCTATTTCCGCCGCCAAACGTTTACGTGTTCCGCTTTGAAGGGCGCTGTAGCTAGTGAAATGTGGTAACGATACTTAACATCACCATAATGTGGTGAAGTGTATACCATCCTAACTAGCGCCATGTTACGGGCGTATCGCTCACCATCAGGTGAACATCCTTCTCGGCTCGTCGCTTCAAAATGGTATTAGGGGACCGGAAAGTAATGTCGTTTTCTTACGCTAAATACAAACACATACATTTTAACGAGTCTTTATTTTGAATCAATGATGTATTCCCCATCATTGTCAATAACCTTGCCATCTAGTGAGTAAATTTTCAATCCCTGATCGATAAAATTAATTGGTTTTCGGCAAAATATCTAGAGATGGCATTTTGGATATCATCCAAATTTGCAAATGTTTTGCCACTTAAAAGTGTTGCAGCGCTCGGAATAAGTGGAAATCCGATGGTGCAACATCGGGCGAATATGGTGGATGAGGCAGCACCTCCCACCCCAATTCATTAATTTTTCTAGAGTTCGCCTTGCGCAGTGCGGTCTTGCATTGTCATGTTGGAGAATGACGCCTTTTCGGTTGACAATCGCTGGCCACTTTTCAATTAAAGATTGATTGACTCGCTGCAATTGTTCGCTGTAGAGGTCTGCAGTAACAGTTTCTCCAGGTTTCAGTAATTCAAAATGAACAATGCCGCGAATACTCCACCAAACACACAAAAGCGCTTTTTGGGGTGTAAACCTGGCTTAGCAGTACTCCGAGGGATTTCATTTGGAGAGAGCCACTGCCTTTTGCGTTTTGGGTTATCATACAGGACCCATTTCTCATCTCCTGTGATCAAGCGATCAAAAACGCTTCTGTGTTGTGTCGTTGAAGCAATAAGTTGCATGTGATTGATCGGTTAGCCTTATTCTGTTCGGACAGATTATGCGGGACCCAAACACCTGCTCTGCTTACTTTTCCAATCTGCTTCAAATGTTCTTGGATGGTCGACCAAGGTTTGTTGAGACTGTTTGACAATTCCTCGATCGTCTGACACGGATTTGCTTCCACTTCCGCCCTTAACACGTCGTTGTCTAACGCTGATGGTCTTCCTGATCGATACGAGTCGGAAAGATCAAAATTACCCGATTTGAACTTGGAAAACCACCTTTGGCATTTACGAATGTCCAGTGCATTTGGATAAACATCGCAAATGTTTTGGTAGCAACTGTTGCGTTATTTCCCTTGCGAAACTCAAAGAGCATGCAATGCCGGATGTGTACCTCTTCTGGTATTTGGCTGGCCATTTTACCCAAAATTACAAAAAAAATTGTAATTCAATTGTCTATAAGTAAAGAAATCACTATAACCTCACAATGTCTTTGGTACGCCTCTGAACAAAACAATGAGCTGACAAATGACAATCAAGTATTGGCATGCGCAGAAACGACATTACTTTCCGGTCCCCTATTATTAGATACATATAAAAATATGTTTGATTTGCATTGATATAAGATATTTACACAGCAATACTTATGTCCAGCAGTGGGCATCTATTGGCTGATGATGATGATGATGACGAGTAGCTTTGTCATGGCAGATAGCATGTCTTTTTTTTTTATTTTTTCACCTGATGGTGATTGCCCGTAACAATGCAGCACTACTTAGGATGTTACACACTGCATCACATCGCGCTCGTCGCCTTGAGATAAGTGGTTAAGTCTCGTTATCCCAGTACGTTCACTAGCTACAGCGCCCTTCAAACCGGATCACGATAAAGATTCGATTCGTTTGCATAGTATTGTTCAGCGGCAGGAATAGACTCTGCGGTGGTGCTTATTCAGATGTCCACTGCTGGACATAAGTCCTCAAAATACGATCTTCTGCCAATTCCAGCATGACTCCCAGCGATTCTTCTGATTCCTCTGTCTACCCACAGACATCTGCCAGCAGATTCCAGTGTTGCCAGCACCAGGTCTCCAACCTCCAGGGCTTCTTATCCTTTACCCTTAATTGAACATATCTAGTATGACGTGATCTCTGTTGACAGACTGTCCATGTGCTGGTGAGAGTCTACTGATACCAGGTCAACCGCCAACCGAGTTGGAAACCAGTGTGGTTGCGGCGAACAAGTAAGTGCTGGAAGGTGGCAATACCTCATCCAGTTGACTGCCCCAAAGACCTAACAACGTCCTGGAAATTGCGTAGGTCTCCGCCGAAGACAGTCTAGATTGGTATCAATGCAGCGCCTATTTCTGCCGCCGAACAGTCCTGTGCAAATGAAACGTTGTGTTCCGGTTTGAAGGGCGTTGTAGCTAGTGAAATTACTGAGGTTGAGATACCTAATATCTTATATCTCAAGGAGATGAGCAGGATGAGGTGCTGTGTCATCCAGACTAATGTCACGTTATGATCAAGCGTATCACTCATTAGTCCCGGCGTTAAATTGAATAAAAAAAAAAAAAAAACTTGATTTTTGTCTATGGAATTTTCAAATAATAACGGTTAAATCTAGAATCTTTGCTCTGGTTCGCGATCGCATATGGGTTACGATGTATGTGTATAGACTTGACTCTTTCCTTATGAGAGGATATCACGAATCCCAGCAGTGGAGTTCTTCATCATCATCACCATCATCATCATCATCATCATCAGCCGATGGACTTCTACTGCTGAACATAGACATCACCCAAAAATCTCCACATCGATCGGTATTGTATTGCTCTGATCCAGAGTGCTCCGGCGATTCTCATCAGGTCGTCGGTCCCCCTTGTGGGGGGACACTCCCACCTTACTGCCCCATAGATAAAGTCCATATATATTCGTGTATAGTTGTTACTACAGTGTAGTAATGCATTAGTAATCACGCCAGTTTAGTGATTCCAGGGATCGGATAGCGACGAGCGGCGCCGTGTTCCCGTGGCGAGGTGCGCGGCTGCCGACCTTCGTCCTGCCGAAGCACTACAGCCTCTGGTTACATCCAAACCTGACCACAGGAGAATTAAAAGGTGATCTATATTCTGGCAGAAGAGAGGGAATCCAGTGGTAGACAGATGACTTGGTGGTAAACGTACCACCAGACAGCGAGACATGTGTAGCGGTCAGTTCACCAGATCCAAACCAGATCCTTGATCACTCTTCAGTGCCGTCCAACAGTAATGTCTGCTCGCTACTGTTCCCACTGGTCTCCACCATCAGAGGCTTACTTGGCTCTTGTCACCAGGTGAAGTCTCCATAGACTTCAGAGTGGACCGCGACACGAGCTTCGTGGTGCTGAACGTCAGAGACATGAATGTGACTGAGAGGGCGCTGTTCAAGAGCGGCGGCTCCATGGGGCCGAAGGTCGCGAAGACTCTGGACTATCCGGCCGCTGATCAGACGTATATCGAATTTAAGGTAGGCATTGCTGCCACTCAACTGCTCAAATGAGGCTCCGGCTTCCGCCAACCCGCGTTGGGCCAGCGTGATTGAAAGTGGCCCAAATCCCCCCCCTATAAACCTCTACATACGGCAGCCTCTAGCACCTAGCGGTACCTGAGACTATGCTGCCCATATGGAGATCTTTGGTGAAGGTCTGGCGTATATCTGCTGATGATGATGATAACTGGCACACAACGGTATGCAAACATTGCTGTGATCCGGTTTGAAGCGCGCTGCAAGTAGATTAGAGGAATTTGTGATAACTTATGTATTACTCTTTCTTACGTTAAAAGGAGAAACTTCGTCGCAAGTACAATTATACGTTGAGCCTGCGCTTCATCACCAAGTTGGGGAGGAGTGATAAGCAGAGAGGTTTCTACTTGACGGGAACCCATAGGAGGTAAGTACTTTTATGAATTGCTGTGATCCGGTTTGAAGGGCCTATAGCTATCACTGGTGATAGTGTCTCTGTTGCTACAGACCGTCTAGGTACCACCGCAGCGCCTGTTGCAGCCGACAGACAGTACTGTGCGGACATTGCTGTGATCCGGTTTGAAGGACCTATAGCTATCACTGGTGGTAGTGTCTCTGTTGCCGGAGACCGTCTAGGTATCGTCGCAGCGTCTATTGCAGCCGACAGACAGTACTGTGCGGACATAGCTGTGATCCGGTTTGAAGGACCTATAGCTATCACTGGCGGTAGTGTCTCTGTTGCCGGAAACCGTCTAGGTACCGCCGCAGCGCCTATTGCAGACGACAGACAGTACTGTGCGGACATTGCTGTGATCCGGTTTGAAGGACCTATAGCTATCACTGGCGGTAGTGTCTCTGTTGCCGGAGACCGTCTAGGTATCGTCGCAGCGTCTATTGCAGCCGACAGACAGTACTGTGCGGACATAGCTGTGATCCGGTTTGAAGGACCTATAGCTATCACTGGCGGTAGTGTCTCTGTTGCCGGAAACCGTCTAGGTACCACCGCAGCGCCTATTGCAGACTACAGACAGTACCGTGCGGACATAGCTGTGATCCGGTTTGAAGGACCTATAGCTATCACTGATGGTAGTGTTCTGCTGCCGGAAACCGTCTAGGTACCACCGCAGCGCCTATTGCAGACTACAGACAGTACTGTGCGGACATTTCTGTGATCCGGTTCGAAGGACTTATGGTCCTTCAAACCGGATCACAACAATATCCGCACAGTACTATCTATCGGCTGCAGCATGCAGCCTGCTAATCAACAAAGGATGATCATTGGACCAGGTGGGGAAAGGCCCAATACCCCCCCATATGTATACGAAGCCTATATCTAACACAGGCCTTGCAGACACCAAGTCCTCATAGGACACCAGGTCCTCATATATTCCTTCGTAAAATAATCAAGCTTAAAAGCTGAGCTATCACAGCTATATATTTTGTAGGGTACATCAATAATAATATCAGCTGATCACACCTTGCAGACGCTGCGCGGTGTCCAGGTTCTGGCTGACTCACGCCCGATCAGCTTTCCCATGTCTGGACGAACCCCATCTCAGGGCAACGTTTAAACTGACAATCGTCAGAGACCGGTAAGACATAATTACAACCCTTATCACAATAAAAGAGGGTAAATGTAAAATATAATCTGAGGGTAGTATGAAAAATTATACATATACAGTATTAAGAACATGATTTTTTTTTTGTGTTTTGACGTATTTTTTTTGTGCCAATGGGATTGACGTCAATTAAGGATATCGTTAAGGGATGAAGGTAGTCATAAAAAAAAAAAAAAAAAAATATTTTCAGATTTCACGTATCCTTAACCAATATGCCGATCGTGGCGACGGAGGAAGCTGGCTTCTATCTAGGACATCGACTGGTAAGAGCTATAAGGCCTAGCCGTCAGTATCCGAATGATGATTTTTTTTTTTTATCTCAATCGTAACAGCCTTGACACCGGATGTCATCAAGTCACCTCTAGACGTCTCCACTCCTTAACTGTTCAGATATATTTGACTAGTATATATAGTAGGTGGGCCGATGGTCTGGTGAGAATCGTGGAAATCCCCGAGCAACATGGGAAGCTTATGTCCAGCAGTGGACAACTATCAGCTGATGATGGTGATGATGCAGAATATGATGGAGAGCCGAGGAATATCCCTTGTACTGCCAAGTAACCCATCAGCATCCGGAGATCCGTTTCCACCTTCTCCATTCTCCACCTAACTTTACCTACGCATATTCTACCTCAAATTCTGTTTCGTTTGTGTTCCGGTTTGAAGGTCGCTGTAGCTAATAAAATCATTGAATTGATAACGGAATCCGGAACTCATAACCCTCAGCTGCAAGACGAGTTCGTCCAATCGCCCCCCATGCCGCCCCACATGACGTCGCTCGCCGTGTGCCGGATGCAGCGCCGCGCCGCCCCGCCGCCTTCACCCGATACTAACTCGACGGAGCCAGCGAACCCGCCGGAAGTGAACACGGAGCCACCTGACGACGAAGCCACGGCACCGGAAATCAGCTTGTACAGCGATCAGCAAACGATTGTAGACGAATCCGGGTGAGACATCAGACTCTGACCAGACAACATTTCCTAACAAACACCCCCTTTTTTTTATCTTAAGGGTGTTGGAGACTTACCCCATAAAGACTAGTATAGTATTGAAACCTGTGTGCTTGGAGACCAGGTATTCATCAGCGAGCGAGACTGAACACTTCCGGCTTCATTGTCACTAACTGTAACTAAAGAAAGTATCAATTTAATACATGAAGATAGGTGGTGGTAGGTCTCTGTCGCCACTGGTGGTAGGTCGCCATTGTTACTGGTGGTGGGTCTCCATTGCCACTGGTAGTATGCCTCCGTTGTCACTGGTGGTAGATATCCGTTGCTACTGGTGGTAGGTCTCCGTTGCTACTGGTGGTAAGTTTCCGTTGTCACTGGTGTCTCCATTGCCACTAGTGGTAGATATCCATTGCCACTGGTGGTAGGTCTCTGTTGCTACTGATGGTAGGTCTCCGTTGTTTTCAGATTCATCAAAAAAAAGGTACCGTCGCTATCGTATTTCTATTTAAGCAATAGTGCAAATATTGCTATGTTCTGGTTTGAAGGACGCTGTAGCTAGTTACAGTACTGGAGACAACATTTCTCAAGGTGACGATAACAAAGGGATGAACTGGATATTATCTTAACTGGCGCCATGTTACTAACAGACGTATCACTCACCATCAGGTGAATGTTCTCTATATATTCAATTAAAAAAAAAAATGTTCAGGTTGACCACCATCAGGTGGTCTACCGATCTGGTGAAGGTTGCTGGAAATGATGTGGGCAGTGCAGGATCGATGTGGAGATCTGTGAAGGCCTTATGTAGTGGACATCTGTCGGCTGATGGTGGATGTTCAGAGTAATATATGAATGTATCCATTCCCACAGCCCACTGCTGGAGTGGGTGCAGAGGACTATACAGCTGTTCGCGTTCGAGCTGAACACGTCGTATCCTCTACCCAAATTCGGTAAGTAGAATCGAAGGAATGGAAAAAGAGAGTAAAATAAAAAGAAAAAGAGAGTAGAGAATGAAGGTAACAAATAAAACAAATGTACCCACAAGCTGCCGTGAGGGTAACGAAAAAAAAAAAAAAGTGGATCCGAAATGATCTTTAGCTGAAGCTGATGCAATCACTTTGTTAGACTACTCAGTTTATAGAAGTGATGATATGATGATAATGAAGCTATAATTTTTTTTTTTTTATTCTTCGAAGCGACGAGAGGAACGTTCACCCGATGGTTAGTGACCGAGGCGCCCTTGTATATATATATCTTCCGCCTCTATTTTTGGGAGGCCATTAAGGAGGTCATATATATAAGCTTCCTAAAGGTCTCCATATTGATATAATATATATGAGAACTAGTTAATATCATCATCATCATCATCATCAGCCGATTGACATCCACTGCTGGACATGGGCCTCTCTCATAGATCTCATCGAAGAGTTGAGAGGAGTTGGGCCTTAGCCGACTACGCTAGCCTAGTGGGGATGTTGGGGTTCCGCTATTGGGAATCACACGTCTATGCGATCACCATGGTTTCCTTCACCGGAAGCTGAAGCTCAGGAATCGAACCCGGATCTCTTCGAGAACCTACCCCTTTACCTAGACCTATCTATACTTGTTCATATGTTCTATAACTAGACATCTTCAGCACAATAAATTTATATTGTTTTCTTACAGATATCGTGGTGGTTGATAGTGGCAACCCTTACTCCGAGGGTTGGGGTCTAATCATACTGAATCCCTCTACACTGACAGATACGAAGATAATAGCAAAACTTATTGCGCAACAAGTGAGCAATTAAACTTAAGTTCATAGTAATGCTTGTGGTAGATTGGAAATCTGGAGATGGTGATGAGGAACCTTTGGATCTGGACCAGAGAGAACAGCACCTATTGGTGTGAAGAGTTATAGGAAAGGCTTATCTCTAACTCTGAGCTTCTCGTTGATAATGATGTGATGTCAGAAAAGTTTAAGTATGTCGGTTCAAATGCTGTTCGGGTTTGAAGGGATTTGTAGCTTGTGAAATTACCACGGTAATTAGTTTTAATATCTTAAGGCGATGAGTAAAATGTAGTGTAGGTAGTGTGAAAATTTTTATCGATTCCAACTTGCAGTGGTTCGGTGGTCTGGTATCGCCGCGCTGGTGGAGCTCCCAGTGGCTGATGGAGGCGCTGACGTCGGTGCTGGGGGAGAAGGCCACTCCGTTAAGCGACGCCGGCGCTGAGAGGGAAGAGGATGCGCTCCTGTTGGACCATGTGCTCCCTGCTTTACGGTAGTTTTCATCATCATCATCATCAGCCGACAGACGTCCACTGCTGGATAGACCTCCACCGAAGATCTCCAAATCGATCGATCCTGCGCTAACCGCAACCTTCACCAGATCATGACCAACCTGGTGTACCCCCAACACTACGTCTATACGAGGACCTTGATGCTTCATCAGCTGTCAATCCTTCGAGCGATATGTCCTGCCCATTGGCAGGTATATTCCAGGATATCTTAGTATCTGCACTTCACCACACATTTTCTAGTTTAGACCAGAATCTTCGTAGTTCCCCATCATCATAAAAATTTGGAAGGCATCCACTGCGTATCACTTGTCTCCCCAATCGTTCCATCAATCAGATAACAGAACGGTTGTATCCAGCAGTAACCTATAGACTGATGATGACAGTCCATAGCTGGACAAGCCTTCTCCGAGGATCTAAATTATAATACTTTCTGATATGATAGGTTAGATTCGAGTTATTCGGTGCGTGCCGTTGCGTCGCCTCGTCTGGAGAGAGCCGACATGGATTCTGTTGCTGAAGAGCTGTCCTTGCATAAGGTACTTACACTAGATACTAAAGCACATATTCTTTGTATTCATTCTATGAAGCGACGAACTGTCCAATATACAATGGGTTCTGGTCGCTCTCTCTCTCCCACTCTCCTTTCTCAGTGGAAATAGCTGCAGTGGTGCCCATACTGTCTCCAACAGCGAAATTATCAGGAACAGTCTCTGAGGAGGTCGTATAGGAGTGAAGCGTATCATAACATACATAAATAATACTACTTATTATATCATTATATCATTATCAACATTATCAGTATTCGATAACAGCTTGTAATGACAACAGCCAATGAAATATGAAACAACTATTCCTGTCTTTGTCTTTTGTATATTATTGTCATAAGCTAAAAAGAGACACACCTAGTATTTATTAGAAATAAACCCAAAATTATAGTAAGTCGCTTCATAAGAAGAAATCCTCTTTGAAAAGCGAATTCTTAACTAGATCGTGTTGTCTGTTAGTTGATTATTCTATCTCGCTCACACTTATTTGATAGACGGTTAGTAAAACGAGAAGCACCTAGTATTATAATCCGATAAATAGAAAATGTAATCTTACAAGGAGAGAATTATCCTCGAAACGTCACTCTTTAATTCGTTCGGGTTTACTGTTATTTCGTTGATTAATATATCTCGCTCACACTCATTCTATATACTGTTGTTAAAACGAGATGCACCTAGTATTAATACGGCTGATGGACGGATATGGAAGAGAAGTACATACTGTGCCAACCTGACGTAGCTGGGTAAAGGGCTGGAGGAAAAAGATGTTGGTCTTGTGGTGGTAGCTGATGTCGTGGTCCTGTATATCACCCACGTCTAGCCAAGTCCTTTGTTATATATATATATATATATATATTGTGTATGTCGTTAGGGTGCTGCGATAGTGAGTATGGCGATAGAGGCGGCAGGCGAGGCGGCTGGACGGGCGGCGCTGGCGCGACTCCTGCGCGACAACCGCTTCTCCAGCACCGACGCCAGGTACCATGTTCTAACTAACGGTAGATATCACTACAAAATTGGAAGGATAATGGGGAAAAGGATTTATGACAGTCCAATACGACGGATGGTAGTCTTATTATATAATGATCTATTAAGGAGCTGAAGGTGACCTCCATCAAAGAGGAAATCACATATATGAATACTTTAAAAGGTTTTTTTTTTTTTTTTTTATCACTGACTAACCTGGTGTTAAATAGTGATGCTATCAACAGCGGAAACAGCCCTTAGTAAAGGTCTAATCACATTTTTTTTTTTTTTGTTTTGGAGTCAAAAGAGTTCCTTTAATCCAAATAAAGCTGTTCCAGGGACCTCTGGCGGGCGTTACAGCGAGACGGTACAGATGACGCTCCGGCCCACGCTTGGGACGGTTGGTGCGAAAAGGCAGGTTACCCGTTGCTGTCCGCTCGTATATCCGGACCTGACGTCGTATTAAAACAAGAACGGTATGTAGAATAAATATATATATATATATATATGGTATGGCAGTGGGCAGGGCAATTTGAAGGACCAACGGCTGATAGGCAGTATGGTCTTTGAGTGACGCCCGTGTACTGGCAGACGTAGTGTTGGGTTAGGTTAGACGACGACCCCGAGTTGTTGGCGATCAGGATGGTGGTTCTCATCGCCTTCTAAACGACCCTGAGGAGGACAATGGCTGGACGTGGTCTCCGGTCATTGAAGTAATACTCACGAGGCTGGTAGGGTCTGTATAAGCAGACCCCGGGACGAGCTATCCCAGCGTAGCGTTAGCGAGGCCGCGGTTGTTCTGAACGGAGATCCCGCGACCTCGCCAAACGCCGAAGGTGACCACCAAGGGGGTTGTAGTGGGTAAAAATCTCCACATAACTCTGACTTCCCCCCAGGAGGCAGAGTATCTTTTCGAAGATTTCCCTCCCGAAACAAAAAAAAAAAATAAGTCCACTGGATACGAGCAACACGGCAAGCCTATGTCCAGCAGTGGACCTCTATCGGCTGATGATGATCATGAAGTCGGGAATAAAATGTTGCTGCTATCAAACTATTGAGATGACCCATTGACCATTAATACCATGATCGTATTACTCACATTCTATATATATATGCTTTTATAGTAATAAAGTTCTCAGCGTAAAAAAAAAAAAAAAAAAAAAAACAAAAGGTTTGACTGCGAAGTTACTATGGAGTTTCATTGTCGGTAGAGTTTCTTTAAATCTTTATTAACTCCCGCTGCCTCCATGATACAAGGTCTTTTGTCTTACCGAATATCACCGATGTCTATGGTTCGATACCATTTTCACAAAGCGACGGACCAGCAGACGTTCACCTGATGGTGAGTGATTCGTTTGCCCATAACAATGTGACGCTGGTTGGGATAGTATACACCATAGTCCGGTGTGAGCGTCCGCACAGGATGGTGCTGGGCAAGCTTCCTCCGTAGATGCCTCCTCACTTGGAGAGTGTAATTAGTACTCTTTATCCAAAGAACCGGAGAAATACCTTCATTGACACTTCTACGTCTTCGTGGGAATGGGTGAGCGAGGTGGAGGTAACTGAACAAGAGCTGTGAACCGCTTGAAGCAGCGGATCACGGCACCAGGGCCCGACGGACGTCCCGGACGGGTCTGGATCTTTAGTTCTATGCCCTGGTGATTTCCAAAACCCTGGAAGGAGGGCCGTTTGGCCGTCCTAATGATGGCAAGGCCTGTCTCCCTGGTGCCCTTCTACACTTTCTGTTACACGTTCTGAGGAGGAGCCTCACCCTCCTAACCACCATCGCTGAGCTATACGCTGACTCTGATAAGGGCTCCCACCCTCAAGGCCTGCGAAACTCCTAGACCCTAGCCACCTTCTATGATAGTCAGGGCTTACCTTACTCCTATTCACACTAGCCCGAGACTACAGGGCTGAACTAGTAAAGACCTACCACTTAACAATCAAGTGTGATTGTGGATTGTGATACATTAATGTCTAAGGATTAAAAAAAAAAAAAAAAAAAACTTATTTCTATTTGAAAACAGTTTCGTGATGACCGCTGAACCACCACCACCAGAACCACCAATGTTGAACGGCCTACTGACCATGGAGCTCAGGGCTGATCTCGAGGAGTTATTCTTTGAGCCTGGTTTGTTTTTTTTTTTTTTTATTTCATACAACAAGCTTGATGTTCACCTGATGATGGTAGGATGATATACACTGCATCATATTGGGTTCATTGTCCCGAACATATGTCAAATTACCTTTGTGATTTAAGCTACAGCGCCCTTCGAATCAGAACACTGTAATACTACTACTGTCTGGCGACAGAAGTAAGCAATCATACTTAGACATGTCATGGTTGAGGAGTATCAGGGAATGGACTATCTGAGGCCGGTTCCAGCGAACTGGAGACAGTAAGGATACCATGCTGATAAGGTCTCCGGCGACGGTGTCCTACCACCAGGTTTATATTTATGGTAATTCGCAGATAATCTTACGGAGACCTTGGATGAGGATATCAATGCGACCACGACCACCCCGCAGCCGACGACGACGACCAAGAGACCGACGATGAAGACCACGAAACCGCCACCGCCACCAAAATGGGTTATACCTGTTACATTCACAGTGGGCCCACTAGACGCTGATGATGAAGAGGAAACGGAGAACATCACCAAGATCTGGAGGAATGCTACTGAGAGTATACACAACGGAACATGGTGAGAGAGTTAATATTTTTTTTTTTTTAATAATTCCTCCTGTGTTTTGGGTCCGTGCCTCTTGGTGGTAGAAATAGGCACTCATCATTATTCCAACCGATGGACCACTGCTGAACAGAACTGCTGGGCAAGACTGCTGGAGTGTAAGGACCCAGTCACAGCCAATCTCCTCACCTACCAGTCACGCATCCTGAGGATTGATGAGGCTCTGGCGACTAATGGCGGCACCATTCACTAGATTTTAACCTGGCAGCAGCGGTCAGTACTGTCATCACCAGCCGAGCTTGGTGGCTACTGGCAAAGCCCTGCGAAATAGGCACTACCTAGGTTTTAATAGATAATCTATGCCTTGGTTTTTAGGTATGAAATAAGTAATGACACGAAAAGCCATCGCGTCTCCAAGTGGGCGGAGAACATCACACATTTAATATGGATGAACGAGACGGAGAGTGAGTCCTGGTTAAGCCATCACCTTTCTTCCTTCCAAAAATTTCGAAGGTCCTGCCATACGTTCACCATCAGTTGAGACAATAATCCTTAAATGGCCATATAAAAAAAAAATCATCTTAAATTTATGACGTCACAATTCCTTTCCCTCGTATTTCGGTGTATTTTAAAAGGCCGAGGAATTCTTTGAACTCGTTGATGGTATGTTATACAGTAATCCCTCCTATAACACGGTACTCGATCCATCCATCCATCCAATCAGCTGGAAGACGTCCACTGCTGGACAAAGGCCTCCCCCAAAGATTTCCACTCAGACCGGTCCTGGGCCACCCGCATCCAATGGTACTATTGTAACGCATTTTCATATAAAGCTATTACAGTCCCACGTATAACACGGATATTCCCTCATACAACACGGAGTTTTTTTTTGGTTCATATGCATAAGTGTTTTATTTAATATGTTCTTAGTTTAGTTTAATTTTAATAAAACATATACATTTCATTAGTAATATCCTTTTTTTTTTTTTTTCTATTTAAACTCCCTTCAGCGAATAAAGTTAAGCGTAAATAATTTGTACTATCGCGTTATACGGGGTCGTTAAAACGCGTTACAGGAGAACACTCCTACAGCGCGTTTTCCTATAACGCGGAATCAATCGACCGTGTTATAAGGGGGATTACTGAAGTTTTCACCTTCTGAAGAGTCAAAAGACCTTTGCTTTAGAACTAGGTGAACATATCTCCTGATGATGATGATGATCTGATGATGATGATATATATATCGTCATAATGTATATGGTATATTTTTTTTTTTTCAGTGGTAATACCAGATCTTGGTAAACATAAGTGGGTGAGGTATAATGTGGGAGCGAGAGGATTGTATCGAGTGGCACCACAGAACCACGCGGAAGGAGAGGTCAGTTTTGACATATATATACATGATGATGATGATGATGATGACATTATCATCATGTGATAGACGTCCACTGCTAGAACATAAGCCTCTCCTAAAGATTCCCACAGCATCAGGTAAGGATTCATATGAGGTATTTGCCATTGCCCAATGCTGGTTGATTGCCCAGGTGAGGTTGGCTTGGATCCCGTGAGCTGTTCTGCTGGAACCCTTATACCCATACCACATCCTCAATCATTGTTTTATCCCTTAAACCCGAGGGTTGTATGGTAGCCTAACGAGTTAGGGTGGTCCACACTGCACCGTTTTGCTCGTCGCATCTTCTTCAACTGCGTCTCCAACTGGTGAAGGTTGGCGATCAGCGTGGTACATCCTCTGTCTCTGGTTCGGTGGAACAGTTCGGAAGCCCTGGATATGCCTGTCCATAAATTGTCAATTCTTCAAACGGAAATAGTTTTAACACTACTGTACCACTAGTACATGAACGGTCTCCGGCAATACAGAACTACCTCCAGTAAAATTTTATTTTCTCTATCTACCTTCACTTTTAGTTATACTAATTTGATGCAATGCGGTTAAAGTTATTAATTTTTTTTTATACCACAATTGGATTCGATTAAAATGCAACCCTTAATGGTGAAAAATCAGTAGGATGATTTTCAACATGTTTCGCTTTCCCCAGACCGAGGGTAGATGTCCATGTGGAAATTATATAACCTTATATAGATTTCCTTTTTTTCTTCTTATACCCTATCATTAGTATCTAGATTGGAATTCTATGTGAATAGAAAGTAAAGAGTAATCTTCCAGACCTATGTCAATCGGTTGTGATGATAATGGATCTTCCAGACGGCGGAAATGGTAGCCAAAAGGGCAGCGGAGTTGTACGACAGGGGCGCGCCGGCGGAGAGGGCGCTGTTGTTGGACGACGCGTTCATACTGAGCAGGGCGGGGAGACTTCCGGCCAGCAGAGCCATGGCGGCGGCAGGTGAGGTCCACGTGTACTCATAGTGCTGATGGTGTAATAGTTTAACTAATACCTTTCTTCGAATTCCTCTTCACAGCTCGCCTTAGCACGGAACACCATTGGGCGCCGTGGCGTGTGGTGCTTACCCACCTGTCGTGGTGGCGCGAGCTGCTCTGGCTGTCGGCGTCAGCGCCGCACCTGATCCGCCTCCTCAGCCAGCTTCACCCGGAACTAGAGCTGTACACTCAGCAGCAGATTGAAGCTGGCAGACTGAGCGAGGATCAGCTGTGAGTGTTCAAGTATATAAAGAGAAAGAAAGAAGAGAAAGTGAGATATGTTAGGCATATCTTCTCTCAATCCTCAGTTGGTTGAGCGGCGCGCTGCTCACGGCGGGAGTGGAGTGGGAGAATGAGAACGTGACCAGTCTGGCGCTGGAGCTGTTCGATGCCTGGTTCGACCACAACGAGACCATACCGGAGATATATCAAGAGGTGAGACGAATACCTTTCGTGCTGATGATAAGTCTTTGTTGGCGGAGACCTGGACCATCCAATCCAATCATGCAGGAAGACGTCCACTGCTGGACAAAGGCCTCCCCCAAAGATTTCCACTCAGACCGGTCGTGGGCCACCCGCATCCAATGGTTGCCAGCGACCTTGACCAGGTCGTCGGTCCACCTTGTGGGGGGGTCTGCCCACGCTACGTCTTCCGGTATATAGCTATGTGCCCTGCCCATTGCCACTTTGACCTGGAGCATAGTAGCGTCGATTTCTGTCGCAAGTCAATATATATATAAAGGCTACGAGCACCTTGAATACCAGATCCGCCAACCCTGGGTCGGATGAAGTTCGTCGTTCGAAGTCGGATGAATAGTTGTCGATAATATAGCGAAGCATCATAAAAAAAAAACTATTATTAAGTTTAGTATAAACATTGCTTTAGACTAGCCAATTTTACTGGTGGGTAGGTCTATATTATTGGAGTTTTTTTTTTTTTAATTCAACTAAGCAATGAGACCTGACCGTAACCTATACGAATGTCCATAACAACATTGCTCTAGTTAGTATGATGTACAGCACCACATTGCGCTCATCGCCTGCGATATAAGATATCGAGTCTCCATACCCAAGAAACTACAATAGCTACAGCGCCCTTCAAATCGGACTACAGTGATTTCTGCACACTACTGTTATTGGGCTGCAATAGACGCTGCGGTCGTACCCATCTAGATAGTCTCCAGTAACAGAGACCTGCCACCAGTAAAGTAGGTAACACTGCAGCTCCTGTCTCTATGGTCAAACAGTAGTAGTACCGAGACCTTAGCAGAGGTGGTCACCATGTCTTATCACTATTTTTTTTTCTTCGAAGGCCGCTTTGGTCGCGGGAGTGCGCATGCGCGGGGAGCGCGCATGGCGGCGCGTGTGGCTGGACCTGGTGCGCAGGTCGCGCATGGGCCGCATAGCAACCCTACTACCAGCACTGGCGGCACCGCGTGACGACTGGCTTTTCTACAGGTACCTCCCTCTCTTCAGGATTGAGAGATACCATCACCTTTTCACATTACATGATCAGACGAGCTGGACTTTCATCTTCTTGATGGCCTTGGTGTCTTAGTACCGCCTACAATATTGTGCTCGTCGCTCTGAGACACGGGAAATTCAGGACTTGCAGCTGGTGGTAAGCGGTACACCTAACTGAAGTTTAGGGGAGGCAAGATCCTTTAGAAGAAAATCTGGGTTTAATTTAAATAGTGTCTTACCATCAGGTGGGGCTCATCAACACCAAATGGTTCTGAATTCCCAGGTTCGCGTTCACGGTGGTGTCGAGCGAGGCGCAGCGCGGTCGCGAGTGGAGGACCTGGATCACCGCATTGTGCGCCGGCGCATGCAAGTAAGTCCATATGTAATATAACAGCTGTTCCCTGCCCGCTTCACTATGATCAACTCTTCCGCGACGAGCTTTGGGGGGGAGGGGATTGTATAAAATCCATTCTTAGCTGATCTCTGAACCGCAGATACAATATCTTCACAAAAATTTGAGTATCTCGTGATTAATCAATATATATATATATATATTATGTGATTCTGCTCCTTCTGTCTATGCCTTTTTCCGAGTTACATGGGGTCGGCCTTCCTTGTCCTCTGTCTCCAGACAGCAAGATTGTGTGCTTTCATGTTTGGAAAAGGAATAAAAAATTGGCTATTGGTTTTATGGCTGGTGGCCACCTAACGCCAAGGTCTAACCCCTTGAATTGCGTCTTGGGCAACTGTTGACTCAAAAAGGTTCTTCCGCCTTCACTACTGAGTACTCCAACCCAACACTCAGCACGCCAATAGCCTGCAGACGGGGTTTGAATACGGAGTATCCATCTCCGACCTTGTGGTTTCCGGGGAGTATTTTATTTCCCACCTACCCTCTGAAAAGTTTTATCCCCTCATCGACTATTCCACTATCCACCACCTATGGACGCGAGCTTTGAGGAATAAGGCTACCTCGATGTGATCCAGCTTCTGATTTTTTTTTTATTAAAACTTGCTTCTAAAGATCCTAACTGAGTTAGAAAAGGAGAGAAAAAAATGATGATCCGGTTTAACGTTTAATTTGGGAAAATATGAACAGCTTATAAACAGCTGCTGCTGTCAGCTATCAGCATTTATTGTTTGATGATATTTAACGTAAACTCATGCAGATGGCGAGGAGCAGCTGGAGTGTGGCGGGTACTACCTCATGCGCCTGCGCCGGCACTTCCGCCGTCAGCGCTGCTAGCTGCCGCGCGTTGTCTCCATGAGCCTGCTGACTACTGGCGGGTGAGTACACTCTTCTCTTATCCGTCACCAGAGACCTTCGCGTTAGGGGTACTGCGCCAAGAAACTAACTGAGACTTGTCCCAAAGCGATGACCGATAACTACTATATGTATATTGGTGGACGTAAATGTAGTGACTAACTACCCGGACTGTAACATGAAGGTCCCTGGTTCAGTTCGTAAATGTAGTGACTAACTACCCGGACTGTAACATGAAGGTCCCTGGTTCAGTTCGTAAATGTAGTGACTAACTACCCGGACTGTAACATGAAGATCCTGGTTCGGTTCGTAAATGTAGTGACTAACTACCCGGACTGTAACATGAAGATCCTGGTTCGGTTCGTAAATGTAGTGACTAACTACCCGGAGTGTAACATGAAGATCCCTGGTTCGGTTCGTAAATGTAGTGACTAACTACCCGGACTGTAACATGAAGATCCTGGTTCGGTTCGTAAATGTAGTGACTAACTACCGGACTGTAACATGAAGGTCCTGGTTCGGTTCGTAAATGTAGTGACTAACTACCCGGACTGTAACATGAAGGTCCCTGGTTCAGTTCGTAAATGTAGTGACCAACTACCCGGACTGTAACGTGAAGGTCCTGGTTCGGTTCGTAAATGTAGTGACTAACTACGGACTGTAACATGAAGGTCCTGGTTCGGTTCGTAAATGTAGTGACTAAGTACCCGGACTGTAACGTGAAGGTCCCTGGTTCGGTTCGTAAATGTAGTGATTAACTACCCGGACTGTAACATGAAGGTCCCGGTTCGGTTCGTAAATGTAGTGATTAACTACCCGGACTGTAACATGAAGGTCCCTGGTTCGGTTCGTAAATGTAGTGACTAAGTACCCGGACTGTAACGTGAAGGTCCCTGGTTCGGTTCGTAAATGTAGTGACTAACTACCCGGACTGTAACATGAAGGTCCCTGGTTCGGTTCGTAAATGTAGTGACTAACTACCCGGACTGTAACGTGAAGGTCCCCGGTTCGGTTCGTAAATGTAGTGAGTAACTACCCGGACTGTAACATGAAGGTCCCCGGTTCGGTTCGTAAATGTAGTGAGTAACTACCCGGACTGTAACGTGAAGGTCCCTGGTTCGGTCTGTAAATGTAGTGATTAACCACCCGACTGTAACATGAAGGTCCCTGGTTCGGTTCGTAAATGTAGTGATTAACCACCCGGACTGTAACGTGAAGGTCCCTGTTTGGTTCGTAAATGTAGTGACCAAGTACCCGGACTGTAACGTGAAGGTCCCTGGTTCGGTTCGTAAATGTAGTGACCAAGTACCCGGACTGTAACGTGAAGGTCCCTGGTTCGGTCTGTAAATGTAGTGACTAACCACCCGGACTGTAACATGAAGGTCCTTGGTTCGGTTCGTAAACGTAGTGACCAACTACCCGGACTGTAACATGAAGGTCCCCGGTTCGGTTCGTAAATGTAGTGATTAACTACCCGGACTGTAACATGAAGGTCCCTGGTTCGGTTCGTAACGTAGTGATTAACTACGGACTGTAACGTGAAGGTCCTAGTTCGGTTCGTAAATGTAGTGACTAACTACCCGACCGTAACGTGAAGGTCCCTGGTTCGGTCTGTAAATGTAGTGACTAACTACCCGGACCGTAACATGAAGGTCCCCGGTTCGGTTCGTAAATGTAGTGAGTAACTACCCGGACTGTAAATACGAAGGTCCCCGGTTCGGTTCGTAAATGTAGTGAGTAACTACCCGGACTGTAACGTGAAGGTCCCTGGTTCGGTTCGTAAATGTAGTGAGTAACTACCCGGACTGTAACATGAAGGTCCCCGGTTCGGTTCGGTAAATGTAGTGATTAACCACCCGGACTGTAACATGAAGGTCCCCGGTTCGGTTCGTAAATGTAGTGACTAACCACCCGACTGTAACGTGAAGGTCCCTAGTTCGGTTCGTAAATGTAGTGACAACTACCCGGACTGTAACGAAGGTCCCTGGTCTGGTTCGTAAATGTAGTGATTAACTACCCGACCAAAATACGAAGGTCCCTGGTTCGGTTCGTAAATGTAGTGACTAACCACCCGGACTGTAACGTGAAGGTCCCTGGTCTGGTTCGGTTCGTAAACGTAGTGATTAACCACCCGGACTGTAAATACGAAGGTCCCCGGTTCGGTTCGTAAATGTAGTGACTAACCACCCGGACTGTAAATACGAAGGTCCCTGGTTCGGTTCGGTAAATGTAGTGACTAACTACCCGACCGTAACATGAAGGTCCCTGGTTCGGTTCGTAAATGTAGTGACTAACTACCCGGACTGTAACATGAAGGTCCCTGGTTCGGTTCGTAAATGTAGTGACTAAATACCCGGACTGTAACGTGAAGGTCCTAGTTCGGTTCGTAAATGTGGTGATTAACTACCCGGACTGTAACATGAAGGTCCTGGTTCGGTTCGTAAATGTAGTGATTAACTACCGGACTGTAACGTGAAGGTCCCTGTTTGGTTCGTAAATGTAGTGACTAAGTACCCGGACTGTAACGTGAAGGTCCTAGTTCAGTTCGTAAATGTAGTGACTAACTACCCGGACTGTAACGTGAAGGTCCCTGGTTCGGTTCGTAAATGTAGTGACTAACTACCCGGACGCTGTAACATGAAGGTCCTAGTTCAGTTCGTAAATGTAGTGACTGGCACCCGGACTGTAACGTGAAGGTCCCTGGTTCAGTTCGTAAATGTAGTGACTAACTACCCGGACTGTAACATGAAGGTCCCCGGTTCGGTTCAAATGTAGTGATTAACTACCGGACTGTAACGAAGGTCCCCGGTTCGGTTCAAATGTAGTGACTAACTACGGACTGTAACGTGAAGGTCCCTGGTTCGGTTCGTAAATGTAGTGACTAACTACCGGACTGTAACGTGAAGGTCCTGGTTCGGTTCGTAATGTAGTGACTAACTACCCGGACTGTAACATGAAGGTCCCCGTTCGGTTCGTAAATGTAGTGAGTAACTACCCGGACTGTAACATGAAGGTCCCCGGTTCGGTTCGTAAATGTAGTGAGTAACTACCCGGACTGTAACGTGAAGGTCCCTGGTTCGGTTCGTAAATGTAGTGACTAACTACCCGGACTGTAACGTAGTGACTAACTACCCGACTGTAACGAAGGTCCCCGGTTCGGTTCGTAAATGTAGTGAGTAACTACCCGGACTGTAACATGAAGGTCCCTGGTTCGGTTCCGTAAATGTAGTGACTAACTGCGGACTGTAACGTGAAGGTCCCTGGTTCGGTTCGTAAATGTAGTGATTAACTACGGACTGTAACGTGAAGGTCCCTGGTTCAGTTCGTAAATGTAGTGATTAACTACCCGGACTGTAACATGAAGGTCCCTGGTTCAGTTCGTAAATGTAGTGACTAACTACGGACTGTAACGTGAAGGTCCCTGGTTCGGTTCGTAAATGTGGTGATTAACTACCCGGACTGTAACGTGAAGGTCCCTGGTTCCGGTTCGTAAATGTAGTGACTAACTACCCGGACTGTAACATGAAGGTCCTAGTTCAGTTCGTAAATGTAGTGACTAACTACGGACTGTAACGTGAAGGTCCCTGGTTCCGGTTCGTAAATGTAGTGACTAACTGCGGACTGTAACATGAAGGTCCCCGGTTCGGTTCGTAAATGTAGTGACTAACTGCGGACTGTAACGTGAAGGTCCTGGTTCGGTTCGTAAATGTGGTGACTAACTACCCGACTGTAACATGAAGGTCCTTGGTTCGGTTCGTAAATGTAGTGATTAACTACCCGGACTGTAACGTGAAGGTCCCTGGTTCAGTTCGTAAATGTAGTGACTAACTACCCGGACTGTAAATACGAAGGTCCCTGGTTCGGTTCGTAAATGTAGTGACCAACTACCCGGACTGTAACATGAAGGTCCTGGTTCGGTTCGTAAATGTAGTGACTAAGTACCCGGACTGTAACGTGAAGGTCCTGGTTCGGTTCGTAAATGTAGTGATTAACTACCCGGACTGTAACGTGAAGGTCCTGGTTCGGTTCGTAAATGTAGTGACTAACTACGGACTGTAACGTGAAGGTCCCTAGTTCAGTTCGTAAATGTAGTGACTAACTACGGACTGTAACATGAAGGTCCTTGGTTCGGTTCGTAAATGTAGTGACTAACTACCCGGACTGTAACATCAAGGTCCCCGGTTCGGTTCGTAAAAGTAGTGACTAACAACCAGGACTGTAACATGAAGGTCCCTGGTTCGGTCTGTAAATGTAGTGATTAACTACCCGGACCGTAACGTGAAGGTCCCTGGTTCAGTTCGTAAATGTAGTGACTAACTACCCGGACTGTAAATACGAAGGTCCCTGGTTCGGTTCCGTAAATGTAGTGACCAACTACCCGGACTGTAACATGAAGGTCCCTGGTCTGGTTCGTAAATGTAGTGACTAACTACCCGGACTGTAACATGAAGGTCCCTGGTTCGTTCGTAAATGTAGTGATTAACCACCCGACCGTAACGAAGGTCCCTGGTTCGGTTCGGTAAATGTAGTGACTAACCACCCGGACTGTAAATACGAAGGTCCCTGGTTCGGTTCGGTAAATGTAGTGACTAACCACCCGGACTGTAACGAAGGTCCCTGGTTCGGTTCGGTAAATGTAGTGACTAACCACCGGACTGTAACGTGAAGGTCCCCAGTTCGGTTCGTAAATGTAGTGATTAACTACCCGACCGTAACGAAGGTCCCTGGTTCGGTTCGGTAAATGTAGTGACTGGCACCCGGACTGTAACGAAGGTCCCTGGTTCGGTTCGTAAACGTAGTGACTAAGTACCCGGACTGTAACGAAGGTCCCTGGTTCGGTTCGTAAATGTAGTGACTAAGTACCGGACTGTAACATGTAGGTCCCTGGTTCGGTTCGTAAATGTAGTGATTAACTACCCGGACTGTAACGTGAAGGTCCCTGGTTCGGTTCGTAAATGTAGTGACTGGCACCCGGACTGTAACGTGAAGGTCCCTGGTTCGGTTCGTAAATGTAGTGACTGGCACCCGGACTGTAACGAAGGTCCCTGGTTCGGTTCGTAAATGTAGTGATTAACTACCCGGACTGTAACATTACGGTCCCCGATTCGGTTCGTAAATGTAGTGATTAACCACCCGACCGTAACGTGAAGGTCCCTGGTTCGGTTCGGTAAATGTAGTGACTAACCACCCGGACTGTAACGAAGGTCCCTAGTTCGGTTCGTAAATGTAGTGATTAACTACCCGGACCGTAACGAAGGTCCCTGGTTCGGTTCGTAAACGTAGTGACTAAGTACCCGGACTGTAACGTGAAGGTCCCTGGTTCCGGTTCGTAAATGTAGTGACTAAGTACCCGGACTGTAACGTGAAGGTCCCCGGTTCGGTTCGTAAATGTAGTGACTAACCACCCGGACTGTAACATGTAGGTCCCTGGTTCGGTTCGTAAACGTAGTGATTAACCACCCGGACTGTAACGTGAAGGTCCCTGGTTCGGTTCGTAAATGTGGTGACTAACTACCCGGACCGTAACGTGAAGGTCCCTGGTTCGGTTCGTAAATGTAGTGACCAAGTACCCGGACTGTAACGTGAAGGTCCCTGGTTCGGTTCGTAAATGTAGTGACCAACTACCCGGACTGTAACATGAAGGTCCCTGGTTCGGTTCGTAAATGTAGTGACTAACTACCCGGACTGTAACGTGAAGGTCCCTGGTTCGGTTCGTAAATGTAGTGACTAACTACCCGGACTGTAACATGAAGGTCCTCGGTTCCGTTCGTAAATGTAGTGACTAACTACCCGGACTGTAACATGAAGGTCCCTGGTTCGGTCTGTAAATGTAGTGACTAACCACCCGGACTGTAAATACGAAGGTCCCCGGTTCGGTTCGTAAATGTAGTGATTAACTACCCGGACTGTAACATTAAGGTCCCCGATTCGGTTCGTAAATGTGGTGATTAACTACCGGACTGTAACGTGAAGGTCCCTGGTTCGGTTCGTAAATGTAGTGATTAACTACGGACTGTAACGTGAAGGTCCCTAGTTCAGTTCGTAAATGTAGTGAGTAACTACCCGGACGCTGTAACATGAAGATCCCTGGTTCGGTTCGTAAATGTAGTGACTAAATACCCGGACTGTAACGTGAAGGTCCCTAGTTCGGTTCGTAAATGTAGTGATTAACTACGGACTGTAACATGAAGGTCCCCGGTTCGGTTCGTAAATGTAGTGACTAACTACCGGACTGTAACATGAAGGTCCCTGGTTCGGTTCGTAAATGTAGTGATTAACTACCCGGACTGTAAAATGTAGTGATTAACTACCCGACTGTAACGAAGGTCCCTGGTTCAGTTCGTAAATGTAGTGACTAACTACCCGAACTGTAACATGAAGGTCCCTGGTTCGGTTCGTAAATGTGGTGACTAACTACCCGGACGCTGTAACATGAAGGTCCCTGGTTCGGTCTGTAAATGTAGTGACTAAGTACCCGGACTGTAACGTGAAGGTCCTAGTTCGGTTCGTAAATGTAGTGATTAACTACCCGGACTGTAACGTGAAGGTCCCTGGTTCCGGTTCGTAAATGTGGTGACTAACTACCCGGACTGTAACGTGAAGGTCCCTGGTTCCGGTTCGTAAATGCAGTGACTAACTACCGGACTGTAACGTGAAGGTCCCTGGTTCGGTTCGTAAATGCAGTGACTAACTACCCGGACTGTAACATGAAGGTCCCAGTTCGGTTCGTAAACGTAGTGACTAACTACCCGGACGCTGTAACATGAAGGTCCCTGGTTCGGTCTTCGTAAATGTAGTGATTAACTACCCGGACTGTAACGTGAAGGTCCCTGGTTCGGTTCGTAAATGTAGTGACTAACTACCCGGACTGTAACATGAAGGTCCCTGGTTCGGTTCGTAAATGTAGTGACTAACTACCCGGACTGTAACATGAAGGTCCCTGGTTCAGTTCGTAAATGTAGTGACTAACTACCCGGACTGTAACATGAAGGTCCCTGGTTCGGTTCGTAAATGTAGTGACTAACTACCCGGACTGTAACATCAAGGTCCCCGGTTCGGTTCGTAAATGTAGTGACTAACTACCCGGACTGTAACATGAAGGTCCCCGATTCGGTTCGTAAATGTAGTGACTAACCACCCGGACTGTAACGAAGGTCCCTAGTTCGGTTCGTAAATGTAGTGACTAAATACCCGGACTGTAACGTGAAGGTCCCTAGTTCGGTTCGTAAATGTAGTGATTAACTACCCGGACTGTAACGAAGGTCCCTGGTTCGGTTCGTAAATGTAGTGACCAAGTACCCGGACTGTAACGTGAAGGTCCCTGGTTCGGTCTGTAAACGTAGTGACTAAGTACCGGACTGTAAATGAAGGTCCCTGGTTCGGTTCAAATGTAGTGACTAACCACCGGACTGTAACATGTAGGTCCCTGGTTCGGTTCGTAACGTAGTGATTAACTACCCGGACTGTAACGAAGGTCCCTGGTTCGGTTCGTAACGTAGTGACTAAGTACCCGGACTGTAACGGAAGGTCCCTGGTCTGGTCTGTAAATGTAGTGACTAACCACCCGGACTGTAACGTGAAGGTCCTTGGTTCGGTTCGTAAATGTAGTGACTAACTACCCGGACTGTAACATTACGGTCCCCGATTCGGTTCGTAAACGTAGTGATTAACTACCCGACTGTAACGAAGGTCCCCGGTTCG
The DNA here is from genome assembly GCA_029286815.1 of Troides helena. Taxonomy (NCBI): domain Eukaryota; kingdom Metazoa; phylum Arthropoda; class Insecta; order Lepidoptera; family Papilionidae; genus Troides; species Troides helena. The sequence continues at coordinate 735,654 of JAGSMV010000038.1, read as the reverse complement.
GTCTGTAAATGTAGTGACTAACTACCCGGACTGTAACGTGAAGGTCCCTAGTTCGGTTCGTAAATGTAGTGATTAACTACCCGGACTGTAACGTGAAGGTCCCTGGTTCGGTTCGTAAATGTAGTGACTGGCACCCGGACTGTAACGTGAAGGTCCCTGGTTCGGTTCGTAAATGTAGTGACTAAATACCCGGACTGTAACGTGAAGGTCCCTGGTTCGGTTCGTAAACGTAGTGACTAACCACCCGGACTGTAACATGTAGGTCCCTGGTTCGGTTCGTAAATGTAGTGATTAACTACCCGGACCGTAACGAAGGTCCCTGGTTCGGTTCGTAAATGTAGTGACTAAGTACCCGGACTGTAACGTGAAGGTCCCTGGTTCGGTTCGGTAAATGTAGTGACTGGCACCCGGACTGTAACGTGAAGGTCCCTGGTCTGGTTCGTAAATGTAGTGACTAACTACCCGGACTGTAACATGTAGGTCCCTGGTTCGGTTCAAATGTAGTGATTAACTACCCGACTGTAACGTGAAGGTCCCTGGTTCGGTTCGTAAATGTAGTGACTAACCACCCGACTGTAACATGAAGGTCCCTGGTTCGGTCTGTAAATGTAGTGACCAACTACCCGACCGTAACATGAAGGTCCCTGGTTCGGTTCGTAAATGTAGTGACTAACCACCGGACTGTAACGAAGGTCCCCGGTTCGGTTCGTAACGTAGTGAGTAACCACCGGACTGTAACATGAAGGTCCCCGGTTCGGTTCGTAAATGTAGTGATTAACCACCCGACCGTAACGAAGGTCCCTGGTTCGGTTCGTAAATGTAGTGAGTAACTACCCGGACTGTAACATGAAGGTCCCCGGTTCGGTTCGTAAATGTAGTGAGTAACTACCCGGACTGTAACATGAAGGTCCCCGGTTCGGTTCGTAAATGTAGTGAGTAACTACCCGACTGTAACGAAGGTCCCTAGTTCGGTTCGTAAATGTAGTGACTAACTACCCGGACTGTAACATGAAGGTCCCTGGTCTGGTCTGTAAATGTAGTGAGTAACTACCCGGACTGTAACATGAAGGTCCCTGGTTCCGGTTCGTAAATGTAGTGACCAACTACCCGACTGTAACGTGAAGGTCCCTGGTTCGGTTCGTAAATGTAGTGATTAACTACCCGGACTGTAACATGAAGGTCCCCGGTTCGGTTCGTAAATGTAGTGAGTAACTACCCGGACTGTAACGTGAAGGTCCCTGTTTCGGTTCGTAAATGTAGTGATTAACTACCCGACTGTAACATGAAGGTCCCTGGTTCGGTTCGTAACGTAGTGACTAACCACCCGGACTGTAAATACGAAGGTCCCTGGTTCAGTTCGTAAATGTAGTGACTAACTACCGGACTGTAACATGAAGGTCCCTGGTTCGGTTCGTAAATGTAGTGACCAACTACCCGGACTGTAACATGAAGGTCCCTGGTTCGGTTTGTAAATGTAGTGAGTAACCACCCGGACTGTAACGTGAAGGTCCCTGGTTCGGTTCGTAAATGTAGTGACTAACTACCCGGACTGTAACATGAAGGTCCCTGGTTCAGTTCGTAAATGTAGTGACTAACTACCCGACCGTAACATGAAGGTCCCTGGTTCAGTTCGTAAATGTAGTGACCAACTACCCGGACTGTAACATGAAGGTCCCTGGTTCGGTTCGTAACGTAGTGACTAACTACCCGACTGTAACATGAAGGTCCCCGGTTCGGTTCGTAAATGTAGTGAGTAACTACCCGGACTGTAACGTGAAGGTCCCTGGTTCGGTTCGTAAATGTAGTGACTAACTACCCGGACTGTAACATGAAGGTCCCTGTTTCGGTTCGTAAATGTAGTGACTAACTACCCGGACTGTAACATGAAGGTCCCTGGTTCGGTTCGTAAATGTAGTGACTAACTACCCGGACTGTAACGTGAAGGTCCCTGGTTCGGTTCGTAAATGTAGTGACTAACTACCCGGACTGTAACATGAAGGTCCCTGGTTCGGTTCGTAAATGTAGTGACTAACTACCCGGACTGTAACATGAAGGTCCCCGGTTCGGTTCGTAAATGTAGTGAGTAACTACCCGGACTGTAACGTGAAGGTCCCCGGTTCGGTTCCGTTTCCACGTGCTGTCCAGTTATGCCGCACTAACAGCATCACGGTTCCAACTGTCTACATCCACGACGTTAGATTTATTGACTACTGTTGCAGCTTCATTGGACTCAGAGCTCGCGGATCTGGTATCAGCGAGCTGAACAAAAACCAAAATATATAGGAGGAAAGGAGGAGAAGGCCAGTGCTATAAGGGGAGAGATAAGGGGGTGTAGTTAAATATATACATAGATAAATATACATATATATTTAAGTCGCATATAATGCGTTTACCGGCAGACGTGTTGGCAGGCCCCCTACCAGATGCTCTGACGATCTGGTGAAGGATGCGGGCAGCGCAGGATCGATCGGTGTTGAGATCTTTGGGGGAGGCCTATGTCCAGCAGTGGACGACTACCTGCTGATAATGATGATGATGGTGCGCGTCAGATGGCAATGATTAGGTCATGGGTAAAGGGATGTGGTGAATCCGTGATTGATGGACTTCACGCTTAGATGTGTGTTGGTGTCGCTGATGGGTGTGTCCTGTCGGTCTGATCCTCCGCATCGATGTGAAGCTGAAGCAGGTTTCGAGGGCTTCGATCCTGGTGGTAACAGGATCGGGAGGTATTCCAGTTTGCTCTATTATTGGGTGGTATTATCATTGTCATTAACACTGTCTTAAATAAATGTTGATCGTTTCTATATATAACCTCTGATAGATAGTTACTCTGTATAAGCTAGTATGAATACACTACAACCAATCCAATGTATGATTACAGTTCAAAGAGCTGTACGGCGATCAGCGCGGTGCTGCTGCCGCGCTGGACACGATCGCTCTGAACGCGGCATGGGTGCAGCGAGCTGATGCGGACCTCGTCGCCTACTTCCGGGCTGTGGCGGCGCGCTAGGACTCCGCCTCCACCACAACTCACAAACCCAGCGCGTTAGTCAACAACCATTATTTCAATATGGCGTCGCTAAATAATCAAATACTCCATACATATATATACAATAGAACTGGTAAACGAATTACAATTGATGATGTGGTCATGAGGATGAGGGTGTGATGATGGAGAGGAGATATATAGCAACATATAACTGATACTCTTTTGGACGAAATATATTTATAAAGGCTTTACATATAAGTCATTATGATGAAGAGACAAAGGATTCGCAGGAAGCTGTACCTCAGGAGGAAGAGGAACAGGTATCCTCATCAACTCCTTTTCCTATCTCAATACTTGATATAAAATCAAGTCATAATTTTCTTCTTTATGGTCGATTGTCTCTGATACTTGCAGCAGCACTGCGGCGATATCATTGTGTTCCGGTTTGAAGGGCGTTGTAGCTATTTAAATTACTAAACATCTCAAAAAACTACTACTCCCTGGTCTCCATGGTCTATCTTATCTCCTATAATCATGTATATACCATCAGGTGAATCTCCTTGCCTTGAAAGATCCTTCATCCTTCATCCTTCAGCACAGCATCCTCAACCTATATATCAATCATCAACTCATGAATGTATTGAACTATATAACTTTACCGTCGCGTTACCACCACCACTATCTAGATGCAGTACTGATTAGCATTACCATAGGTTACCTAGGATCCGAGGTATAGGCAGGCTAGATAAGAAGGATACTAAAGAGACTGAATCTATCATCTTTCACATTTACATCATCATCATCAGCTGATAGACGTCCACTGGACATAGGCCTCCCCTAAAGATCCCTTCGAGCACCGAAGGCCTTGTTTGTAGGGGCTGATATGGGAGGAATTGGAGCATTCCTCACCACTGTGGCATAATGCGGGTAGATAGACTTTTAAATCATACACAGGAAATGATGTAGTCTAAGTATTTTTTACTTCTACCCACTCGTCAGGTAAATCGAATACTACCTACCAGTCCTACTCGTCGTAGTCTCCGTTTCCGGCAACCGTCTACAACCGCGACGATTAAACAGCAGTGCGCAAATACTATAGCAATCCGGTTTGAAGGACGCTGTAGCTAGAGGGGGTAATGATAGCGACGAGCGCAATCTCATGCTTTGTATATCATCCTAAATGACGCCACGTAGGTATGTACCGGATAATCACTCATTATCAAGTGATTGTTCGTGTATCCCGTTGCCGGATGAATGTGTAGTTATTGTTTGTAGCTTTAGCTGTAGCTATTGATATTACTGTGATAAAGGGATCTACAGATCCAAGACCAACTTCTGGAGTCACTCATAATTGAGTGATGATGTAGTAGCGTCGTAAACTCCTTTGAATTTGTATTAAGTTGTATGAAAACAGAAATTCATATGAATAAAAAAAAAAAAAAATTAGCATATAAAAGAATACAGATAATACAAGGTTTTTGTAATAACAATAGACAAAGACAATGTGTTTTTTTTTTTTATTCCACGAACGGAACTTGCACCTGATAGTGAGTGATACGCCTGTTCATAACACAGCACTAGTTAGATTTATATACATCGCTCATCGCCTTGAGACATACGATGTGGTTTCATTACCCCAGTAATTTCATTACTACAGCGCCCTTCAAACCGGAACACAGTTGTGTTTCCGCGCTACTATTCAGCGACGGAAATAGGGGCTGTCGGCGTCACTGGTCATTTACCTATCACTCGTCTCCTCGATTCATATAAAAATAAACAATAGGTACTAGGAATACTATTTAATAACCTAAATCTAGAACTGTTGGTGAATAGTACCGAAGTGTATTGCCTAAGTTAGGTCACAAGTCGATAAACAGCTTAGACAAGTTTAGTATCATTAATCGTTTCCCAATCGATATACTTCCGTAGGTTTCATAATTTAGTGGATACTATTTGAATCCCTATGGCTCAGTGGTTAACCGCCGGTGGTGCACGATTCGATATCCGGGTCGTAGGGCGTGGTTGGGGTTTTTTAATCTGGTAGTTCACATTACAGAATTGCTGTCGATATATCAGAGGCGGAGTATTGAAGGCGATCACGCTTGGCCATTTTCAGCATCCCCTATTCTTCATCATTCAAGTCATTTTGAATCTTATAGCTCACCGGAAGGAAGTCCAAGGTCTGTTATTAATGTGGTGGATCTTCACCAATATTGGAGCTTGGTAGTGGTGAGAACCGCCCCTGATCGCTGGAATGGGTGGGTTGCTGGAGCGCTCCCTACAGCGAGGGTCGCTGATGTTGGTGTTGGTAGCACTGCGCGTGGTGAACAGAGACCCCTTGGGATATGGAGTCCAGCGCATGGCGTGATCGGTTTCCGGTCTCGCCAGTGTGGTCTGTACCACTTAACATCATATAAGTAGTCAACCAAAAAAAAAATGGCAACATAAATATATACAGCCATTTATAGATTTACTCGATGTATTGATCCGATTATATAACTCGATTATTCGATATCATCATAATTGAATGATAAATCGATATAATCTGTATTATTCAATGCATTAGGATTAAGCAAAAAAAAAAAAAAGAAAAATATTTTTACACTGTATTTCTAACATTATTCCGATTTAACCGTTTTAATATTTTTTTTATTTATGTATTTATATATATAAATTTTTCATAATGGCAACATTGCGGCAGACATCTTTATACATCAATATATAAATCTTTGAATACTTGAAAGTAAGAACTGTTACTTAATATTTTAGTTGAGTATTATTCATAACAACCCCCACTTAAAAAATGAATTGCCTTTTTAACTCCCACATCTGCTGTACCATCCCCACCATCCCCTCTTTACCAAGTTCCCAAAAACCCACTCAGTACATACCGATCTAATCAAAGCCTGAGTTTAACTGTATATATAATAGGACATATAAATGTTGTTCTCGCACTGCTGGGACGTTTTAATTGTTTAAGATCTTCCGGAACTATCCTTTGTATTGTTTCCTTTAATATTAATAATAAACGGATCAAATAATTAGCCCACAACTGGGACTAGGAAAATTAAAAAAAAATTAAAAACTATCACCGAAACTAATATCCACTGTTGGGGAAAGTTTTAAAATCATTTTATCCGAAACCAGTCTTTGTAATGTATACTCTGTGGTAACTAAACTAATAAGCCCAGTTATTTATCCCACTATTGGGATATAGTATCATCATCATGTTGGTCATCTGTACGTTGGTGGATTATAGTATGCATCTTAGGAAACTTGTCTATTGGTAGAGGGGGAGGTTTCAGTGAGCTAATATTATTTCCTCACTAAAACCTCCTTGGTGATTCAGCCCTTCTAAAAGGGTTGTCGGGAACCCAACGGTTATATCTTAACCCTAACATAATGTTAATGTATACAGATAAAAAATATTCAAGCAAGTAAAAAAAATTTTTTTTTTTCATTTCTATTAATTTTCACATTAAATCCTACATATATAAGTTTGGCAAATATCTCCCTTCCGCTTTTTTGCTCTTTATTCAATGCTTTATAGAAAGTGTTACAGTGATCGGATTTAGTTAAAATATGCGCCGTTTTGTTCGATAATCTGTTTCCATCTAGACGGCAACTTCATAATACCTCCCTCGTAGAAGCCCCCCTCCTTATTTGCGGAGAACTCGAACAGCCACTTTTCACAAGCCTCTTTTGAGTTCAACTTTACACCACCAAGGGCGTTCACCATGGACGGGAACAGGTGGTAATCACTTGGCGCTATGTCCGGGCTATATGGTGGATGCGATAAAACCTCCCATCCGAGCTCCCGTAGCTTCTGACGAGTCATCAACGAAGTGTGTGGTCTGGCTCGTTGTCCTGGTGGAACACTACACCCTTCCTGTTGGCCAATTCTGGACGCTTCTGGTCGATCGCCTGCTTCAGGCGGTCCAGTTGTTCGCAGTAGATGGTAGAATTAAGCGTCTGGCCATATGGGAGCAGCTCATAGTGGATGATTCCCTTCCAATCCCACCAAACACACAGCAAAACCTTCCTGGCCGTCAATCCCGGCTTGGCCACTGTTTGGGACGATTCACCGGCCTTCGACCACGACCGTTTTCGCTTGATATTGTCGTATGTGATCCATTTTTCGTCGCCAGTCACCATCCGCTTCAAGAATGGGTCGAGTTCGTTCCGTTTCAGCAGCATATCGCAGGCGTTGATTCGGTCCAGAAGGTTTTGCGTCAAATCATGCGGCACCCAAACATCGCTTTTTGTATCCAGCCTTCTGCAGATGGTTTAAAATGGTTTGGTGACTAACTCCCATCTCCTGGGCGATGTCACGAGATGCCACATGCCGGTCTAACTCGATGTAGTCCATGATTTGATCGGTATTTGTCGTCACAGGTCTTCCGCCGGCTGGCTTATCCATGGTGTCGTTTTCACCGGCTCTGAATCGTCGAAACCATTCCTCCGCGGTTCGAAGTGATAGAGTACCATCCCCCAAAACACCATTAATCTCACGGAACGTTTCTCTAGCGGATTTGCCTTTAACGAAGGAAAACTTTAAAATAGCGCGAATTTCGGCGTTAGTGAACTCCATGTTTACACGTCTATAACTGTTGAACGCAATATCCAAACTAATTATGCATAGCGTCGTTTTGTAGGTTATGTCAAGACCTTTCAAATTTTGTATAGTATTGCCAGATACGAGCTCTGTAGCGCTTTGTACATAGCCGCGAAATTCAAAAGACAAAAAGGCGGAAGGGAGATATTTGCCAACCTAATATATGTATGTATGTATGTTACTGTAAACGTGTTCAGTAGTGTATCTATTCTACCTTGCCGTATTAAATGTATCGTTAGATTGATTCGTTTGTAATGTTATACCACGGTCGTCCATTTTGTGTACAACGCCGCCATCTTGAATGTACCTTGATAGATTTTGTATATGGTAGAGGATATATTCTATATGTATGTAAATATTTTGTATTCGCTTTTGTAATAAACTTTCCTGACGTATTTTGTATGATTTTATTATATTATATTTTTCTATTTAATTTATTATATAGTAGATCTTTTCGTCTAAGATAGCGCAGTGACTAAACACGAAATTCTTCAGCTCGTGCGTGTTGCCAGTGTTGATACGGAACCGACACGAGGCCCCTCGCTTACGGCCTTATGAAAAGGCTCAAGGTCACCCAAAGGGCAGTGGAGAAGGATATGCTCCGGGTTTCTCAGAGCAATCGAATCAGAAATAACTAAGGTCACCTATACAGCAGCCAAGATACCAACCCTCATTGGGTCAGCGCGGTGACTATGGCCCAATCGTCTTCATAATGGAGGAAGACCTTTGCCCCAGCAGTGGGGACGTAAATTGGCTGTTATGGTATGGGCAAGGCATATTGCTCGGACTGATGGCTGATAGGGCAGTAAGGTCCTCGAGTGGTAGAGGTGGTGTTGGGAGGCCAACAACAAGGAGGACCGACGATCTGGTGCGAATTACAGGAGCCCACTGGATACAAGCAACGCGGGATCGATGGATGCGAGGATGTTTGGATGAGGCCTATGTCCAGCTGTGCACGTCTATGGTCTGATGATGTTTTTGACTTCTTTGGTTCTTACACAAAATTTAAAGGAGACTAAATATATTTAGATATATCTTAAAAAGAGAAATTTAAACCGTTTGATATATCAATATGGTTGTAGTGTCTCTGTCGCCGGAGAACAGGTACCAAGTAGGTACCACCAACTCGGGAGTGCACAAGTAGCACAGCGTGGGTGCTGAAGAGGGCTTTGCCCTTGCGTGGGAGATCCCGGAGCCCCTCCTAATGTACTGACGGAGACCACTGAGAGGGTTTTAGTGAGTAGAAACCCCACACATGTCTTCCCCTCTAGAAGCAGAGTACCATATAAGACCACCACAATGCCTATTGCAGACGACAAACAGTGGTGTGCAAATATTTCTGTGTTCCGGTTAAAAGGGCGCTGTATCTATTGAAATTAATGAGATTTAATATTTTATGTCTCAATGTGGTGTAGTGTATATCCTCCTAACTAGTGCTACGTTTTTATGGGCCGGCGTAACACTTACCATCAGGTGAACGTCCCACTCATCTCGTACAATAAAAAAAAATATCGCAGACATCAGCTCCCTATTTCTTCAGCTGAAAAGTAGTGTCCTTATATTACCGTGGTCTTATTTAAAGGACGTTGGAGACTGGAAACAACGTCTACAGGCGAAGAGCAGAATGTAATGCTGTATATCATCCTAACTAGCGCTAAGTTCTTATCATCATCAAGGGTCCTCTTCAAACTGAAGGATGGCGATCAGATTGAGATAACCAATTCTTATAGGACGTATTATCACTTACCATTGTTACTGTCTCACCCTCGTCATGTCTCGTCGGTTTACCATCAAAGAACTATACCGCTGCTCATCAGGTGAGATCGTGTACAGACACGAATATATATAATCGTAAAAAAAATATTAATACAATGGACTCCAACATGGCGCAGCATGCTCTGAATAATGATAATAATACTCCGGGTCCTTATATGGTATGATTATATTACTGTCAATTGACATATGGTACTTGACCATTTACTACTCGTGACAGAATGGCATAAACAAGTTTCATAGGCTGACGATTGCTTTTTTTTTTTTTATTAACGTGTGTAACAAAATGCTGACGGAACGCACAGCCCGAAACCAATGGGCCGGTGACGGGATAGGGTCGGACTTCAACACACGCAGTTCTTCCACGACCTCCGGATTGAACGGGCCCACCTCGGGGTGGGATGTGAAGCACCCCTCCCGATGACGAGAGTTATGTTGGTTGTGACCTTAATGAAGATTATATATGTACGATGTATCCAGAGATCCATTGACTACTCTCCTAGATCTTTTTGACTTTACTTGTATTCTTTTATTGACCCTAGATCTCCGAAACTATTAGAAGTAAGCACTTAAAATTCGGTATGGATATTACTTCTGCCAAATATAGATCAGCTAAGAATGGATTTTTACAAAATTCTTTCTCCTGACGGAGTTGCAGGAGTGTACAGCCAGAATATTCGTCGGGGAACAGTTAGTCAGCCTATAACTTAGGAAAACGGTTTGAAAGGAATCGTAGCTAGTGAAGTAACTGGACTTAATGTCCTGTGTCAAGTTGTCTAAGAGCACAGGCGTATTACGTACCATCGGGATAACGGCCTGCCCAGTAGCTTAGACTTAAAAAAAAAACCAATTTCAACAGATTATAAAAAAAAATAGTTTTGATTAATATACAAAGTAAAAGTACAAATTCTCTCTCCCTAAGTCTGTTACTACCAACAGTTTTATGAATATAAATAATCTATTAATCTAATAACGTAAATGACAAAGGCGAGAGGAGTTAAATTTTTGTATAAATTATCTGTGCACTGTAAACTTGGTAACCTTTAAAAAAACTTAACAAAAATATAGTCTATGGTCTAACCACTGCTAAAAAACTATTATAGACTTCCTAAAAATATGCTAGTTACTAAGTGTTCCATAAAAAAAATTATGGATATCACAGAGGACCTTCACTGTTCTTTTATTGTTTGTCCTAGGATCACTCTCGGAGTCATATTACTAAGCAATAAATATTCTGTTCCCATAACATGTTATAACAATAAGCACTGTGTAAACATTCGAAATAGCTTAACACAATGAACATATATATATCATAGTGGAAACATAGTCTTAGTTCATTTTCAGGACCCTCAACCATCTGCGACATGCCATTGAAGAATGGCTGTATATTCTTACCATTGATCTAGACCAGTGATTCTCAACCACTGTGCCGCTGCACTGTTGTGTGCCGCGAAATTCTAAAAGTGTGCTGCCAAATTTTAGATGAATAATAATGTTAATATTATTAAATAAAATTATACATTTTTTTTTTAATTATTTGATTATTTGTTTGGCAACGCATTCCTTCTTAGTGCCGGATGCCGAATTATAGTAAGGCGACGAGTATAGCGGTGGGGCAAGATTCTTTGAGTGCCGCTAAAATGGCCTCCAAAAAACTCGAAGTACTCAACAGGGCCACACAGTATTTCTAATTTTTGATGTAGACAGGGTTGCAAGCTACAGCGGCTCTTACAGCTCATCTGACACTGGGCTCGTGGACCCGGATCCACGGCCTGAGACAGTATTTCAAGCCGGCTCACCGCCTTAAACTGTATAAGACGCAGGTGCGGCCTCACATGGAGTACTGTTGCCACCTTTGGGCCGGGGCTCCGGGTTATCAGCTATCTCCATTTGACCGAATCCAACGTAGGGCATCTCGGATTGTCGACGATCCTGAACTTGCCGATCGGCTAGATCCCTTGGCACTGCGTAAGGATCTATCTTCCCTATGCATACTTTACAGAATTTACAATGGGGAGTGTTCCGAGGAGTTGTTCAATTTAATAGAAGCCGCTGATTTTCGCAACCGATCGTCTCGCCGGAACTATCATCCGCACCATCTGGATGGTTGGCGTTCTACTACAATGCGTTTTAAAAACAGTTTTCTGCCACGCACAGTAAATCTCTGGAATTCGTTGCTATCAGCGGTCTTCCCCAACAACTGCGACATTGGGTTATTCAAGAAAAGAGCATATTCTTACCTGAAGGGTAGACAACGAACTGGCGTCGCTGGTGACCGTGGGCGGCGGTGAATCACTTACCATCAGGTGACTCGTCTTGCTCGATTGCCTGTTAGATGTTATAAAAAAAAAAATTTGGAATTAATAGGGGGACCGGAAAGTAATGTCGTTTCTGCGCATGCCAATACTTGATTGTCATTTGTCAGCTCATTGTTTTGTTCAGAGGCGTACCAAAGACATTGTGAGGTTATAGTGATTTCTTTACTTATAGACAATTGAATTACAATTTTTTTTTGTAATTTTGGGTAAAATGGCCAGCCAAATACCAGAATAGGTACACATCCGGCATTGCATGCTCTTTGAGTTTCGCAAGGGAAATAACGCAACAGTTGCTACCAAAAACATTTGCGATGTTTATCCAAATGCACTGGACATTCGTAAATGCCAAAGGTGGTTTTCCAAGTTCAAATCGGGTAATTTTGATCTTTCCGACTCGTATCGATCAGGAAGACCATCAGCGTTAGACAACGACGTGTTAAGGGCGGAAGTGGAAGCAAATCCGTGTCAGACGATCGAGGAATTGTCAAACAGTCTCAACAAACCTTGGTCGACCATCCAAGAACATTTGAAGCAGATTGGAAAAGTAAGCAGAGCAGGTGTTTGGGTCCCGCATAATCTGTCCGAACAGAATAAGGCTAACCGATCAATCACATGCAACTTATTGCTTCAACGACACAACACAGAAGCGTTTTTGATCGCTTGATCACAGGAGATGAGAAATGGGTCCTGTATGATAACCCAAAACGCAAAAGGCAGTGGCTCTCTCCAAATGAAATCCCTCGGAGTACTGCTAAGCCAGGTTTACACCCCAAAAAGCGCTTTTGTGTGTTTGGTGGAGTATTCGCGGCATTGTTCATTTTGAATTACTGAAACCTGGAGAAACTGTTACTGCAGACCTCTACAGCGAACAATTGCAGCGAGTCAATCAATCTTTAATTGAAAAGTGGCCAGCGATTGTCAACCGAAAAGGCGTCATTCTCCAACATGACAATGCAAGACCGCACTGCGCAAGGCGAACTCTAGAAAAAATTAATGAATTGGGGTGGGAGGTGCTGCCTCATCCACCATATTCGCCCGATGTTGCACCATCGGATTTCCACTTATTCCGAGCGCTGCAACACTTTTAAGTGGCAAAACATTTGCGATGTTTATCCAAATGCACTGGACATTCGTAAATGCCAAAGGTGGTTTTCCAAGTTCAAATCGGGTAATTTTGATCTTTCCGACTCGTATCGATCAGGAAGACCATCAGCGTTAGACAACGACGTGTTAAGGGCGGAAGTGGAAGCAAATCCGTGTCAGACGATCGAGGAATTGTCAAACAGTCTCAACAAACCTTGGTCGACCATCCAAGAACATTTGAAGCAGATTGGAAAAGTAAGCAGAGCAGGTGTTTGGGTCCCGCATAATCTGTCCGAACAGAATAAGGCTAACCGATCAATCACATGCAACTTATTGCTTCAACGACACAACACAGAAGCGTTTTTGATCGCTTGATCACAGGAGATGAGAAATGGGTCCTGTATGATAACCCAAAACGCAAAAGGCAGTGGCTCTCTCCAAATGAAATCCCTCGGAGTACTGCTAAGCCAGGTTTACACCCCAAAAAGCGCTTTTGTGTGTTTGGTGGAGTATTCGCGGCATTGTTCATTTTGAATTACTGAAACCTGGAGAAACTGTTACTGCAGACCTCTACAGCGAACAATTGCAGCGAGTCAATCAATCTTTAATTGAAAAGTGGCCAGCGATTGTCAACCGAAAAGGCGTCATTCTCCAACATGACAATGCAAGACCGCACTGCGCAAGGCGAACTCTAGAAAAAATTAATGAATTGGGGTGGGAGGTGCTGCCTCATCCACCATATTCGCCCGATGTTGCACCATCGGATTTCCACTTATTCCGAGCGCTGCAACACTTTTAAGTGGCAAAACATTTGCAAATTTGGATGATATCCAAAATGCCATCTCTAGATATTTTGCCGAAAACCAATTAATTTTATCGATCAGGGATTGAAAATTTACTCACTAGATGGCAAAAGGTTATTGACAATGATGGGGAATACATCATTGATTCAAAATAAAGACTCGTTAAAAATGTATGTGTTTGTATTTAGCGTAAGAAAACGACATTACTTTCCGGTCCCCCTAATATTAAATGTGTCGCAACAAAAAAAAAGGTTGAGAATCACTGATCTAGAGAATCAAATAATATAACTTAAATAACAAATACAGATGTTGATTTAAAAAACCGTGTTAATTTATATATATAATTTGAATTCAATGTATGTGGAGATATTCTGAAGTAATCTTCATTCAACAATGGATGTCTATCAGCTGATTATAATGATGAACGGTTAAATGAAATACTAAGAAATTAAAGAAACAGTTTTTTATGTGTGCAAATTTAATAATGAGGATATAACAATTTTATTGGAAGAGGCTGAAGATTTTCTGCTCCTAAGACAAGTGTTATGAGGAATTTCCAGCCCTAAAACCAACAGAATTTATTCAGTATGTTAGTAGGTTGTCGAGGATTGGGGATGCCTCTATACTGCCCAAACATGTTCTAAGGAAACATAAACCTGCAAATATATAACCATGAGCTATGAGGAGCCATATTAGACCTATGAACACAAAGCCCTTTTAGTATTCGTCTACAAGTGAAGCTTATATTAGTCCTATTTTTACTAGCAGATTACAGGACTGAGGATATACTATTACTACATTATAAAGTCTATAAAACTAGATAGTAAACAAATGTTTATAAGTGTTGAATATTCATAATTTAACAAATTTTGCTTTCTTCTTCTTTCTCCTGCCCTTTTCCCAGCTATATGAGGTTGGCACAGTATGTACTTCTCTTCCATATCCCTCTATCAGCCGTCATATCTGAATTCACACTCTGCTTGCACATATCGTCTTTCACACAATCCATCCACACTTTCTTAGGTCTTCCTCTACCCTTATAGCCGTCCACTTACATTCTCATTACTTTCTTTGATATTAATTTTAATTGCATTAAAGAAAACATCGTCAGATTACGATTCCCAGTATTAGGAATAATAATGAGAGCAGTTTATAATAATACATGTTACATAATCAATTTACTAACACGCCTCTTTATTCCTTAAGGACTATTTAATTCGACGATACGAGTAAAACTATAAAGAAATATGAAGCTAGTTAATATGATAAATAATTTATGCTAGACTCCTTGACGATAAGATGCCGAGTTTCTTTATTCACAGTAATTTTACTAGATACTAATTGCACGAAACGGAAACAAAGGAATATTTCCATTATTGGTGGTAATAAAAAAATTACGTAACATGAAAAGAATTTCCATGACGCAATCAATTTACAATTACATAGGCCGATTAAAAAACCTAAGTAAAGTCTAATAGCCTCGCAAATCACTATATATTAATTAAGCAAAGGTTAGTATTTACATTTGAAGAAACAATTTGACCACAAGGACAAAGTATTTATAATTGATGACATTATTTTGTCAAAATTGTCAATGAATATTTGACAATGACAAGTTAGGATTCAGTGTTAACAATAAATAACAACAAACAAAAGCCATGATGTATATGCTTAACACTAGCTGCTGACTCTTCTTTACAAATACTCATATTAATAGTAATGAAATAACCTCTATTTGACCGGATGTAATGAAACAACGCAATCAATACATTTTATCTCACTGCAATTGTCTATGATTCTCAATATAAAAACTTTTTAGTATATATCCCTTTCTCATGAAGTAATCAACTCCTTTAATGTTATTTTTTATCAAACAGATTCTTTCATAGGCGATATCGTAAGAAAAATTGCATTAAGTTTAATTATTTGGTATGGTGTCATATAAAATAAACTACTTTTCCTTAGTCTATGATTTCATTATTTCTTATAGCAGCACTGGAAATCGGCAAATCTAGTAAGATCGATTTAAGAATCGATATTTTTAATTAAAATTTCTAACAAAATCATAGAACTAAATAAAAATACAGATTTAAATCACAGGTTTATGTATAAAGTCCTCACCAAAGAACGTATACAATAAAAACAATAAAATGTACTTGTGAATTACTAAAATTGCAAAGCAGCTATAATTTACAAAAAGTTATTGAAGAAATATAAATAAAAATGAAGATTTTACAAGTTTTTACTGCTTTATCAATTGTGCAGATAAAATTTGTTAAATCGAATGAGTAAGGATAAATTTATTAGTAAATAATATTAATAAAGAAATGAGATATATCACTTTTAAAATTTAACCAAAAAGATTTTTGTTTTATTTTTATACTAACAAACACTTTAGAGAAATGACGTATGTTCATTTGTTGAAGTTGTGATAATTAAAACTTAATACATATCCCAAAAGCCTAGATTGATACTACTAAAATATTATTCTATTCTGTTGGTTAATTTTATGGTTGAATAAATTAACCTATTCGATTCTTTTGCAATCGATACTCTAATTCGGTGTTGCCACATACCAAGATAATAAAGAATTACATCACCATTTCATGGCACGCATTTAAGACTTCGACTTTTCGTGACAGCATGTCATTTTCGACATTTGATTGATAATTTTCCAAAGATCCATCAAATTAGTTTGTTTGAAAGTTAGTTTAGGCGCTAAACTATAGTTTTTGATAATTTTCTTGTATAAACAACGATGTGAGATATCCGACACCATATTTGGAGGTCGCGGGTCAAGCCACCATTATGACTGCACAAAAGTGTGTAGTTGAGGGCTGTAATTTGGAGTATGATGTGGTTTGCAGCTTTTCATTCTATAAGTAAGTGTTATCATTTGTTTTAACTCACAGTTACCCATTTACACCCTAACGAGGATAAAACCGTAGTCACGGCGTCCGGGCCCGTGACCTCCACGGCTGCTTTACGCCTATTTCAATAAAATATTTAAAGTCTAATTAGATGTTTACATTTTGTATTGTCTTATAAAATTTAAGTTTAATAAAAAAATACTACAATTTTTATTATCGGTCCATTCATTTCGCTAACTAGTAAAAAAATATATTGACGATTGATATTACTAATATAATAGATGTTATCAAAATTCAAAGTCTAAAGATAAATCTAAAAATAAAGTTTTTAAAACATATACATTACGTTTTCCATTTCAAATGTAAAGGAAAAGTTGTAATATAATTATGTTATTAGTCTTTTGCTTTAGTTATGATACATATGAATTTTATTGTTAATTATATATAAGAATAATTTCATTGCAGAGTTGGCACTCTATCAAATATGCTTGCAGCACATACATTTTATACATAGTTCATTTATATCAATATTGCTTACTGCATCAAATCAAATTTTAATTACTAAAAGCAATAATGGTTGTAATCATTTTGATATTGCTATATTTTATAACATTTATGTAGAGTATATAAGTTTGGAATAATTTTAGAATGAATATCAAATTATGTTTCTAAGTTGTAATTGCGGTGAAGTTACATTATATAAAAATGTAATTAGAACAGTTTTAATCCTCTGAGTTTGAGCTAAGAATGAAGGATAAAGATTGTGAGGAAACTGGTATGTAATGAGGTCTCGTGTGGAAGTTACATAAGATATGAATAGCAATTATAAGTCATAAAAAACTAATACTGGTATGTGTACAACAATGAATTAATTACATAATTAATTATTCAAATAATAGATAGTAACTGTGCTGATTATACTTAATATAGGCAGGGCATAGAAAGAAATAGTAAATAGAGATTATTTCTATAAATCTTTCTAAACATTGAAAAGTCATTGCATATTGATAATTATGTATAATTTTCTTTCAGCGTGAACACATCATCAGATGGAGAAGGACCAAGGCAAGAATGGATTGAAGGTGCTATGCAAGAGGAGAGCGAATGCTTATGGAGACACGTCAGCTTACAACTATGCGGGTAGGTATCTTAAAGATGTTATGCTCCAGTTAGAAATGATATAATTCTGCCATTCAAACGACTGGATGACCAGGTGTTCCTCGATAATCTTTAAACATCTCCAGTTTCCGAACAAAGTGTCCAGTCTCCAGTTCAGGTTCTACTCTCACGTCTTCAAGAAAAGAGTGAATTATCTAACACCAATGTATTTAATATAAAAAAAATACTCAAAGTTTCAAGTCTGTTTGCTCCAATTTATATCTGGAGCTGCTGAACTATTTTACTGACTTTCATTGGCATGTCGCTGAAGATATAAAGTATAGCATAGGTCATTTAAAAACGAGCTGTGGATCTCTCGAAGCTATTTAATGCTGCATTTCAAGTCTGTAAGATTGTTAGTGGTTTAGCGATAGAATACATCGTTGATATTGTCATCATGACAGAGAATCTGGAAAGATTGAATGTTTGATGACATCGGCAAAAAAAAATTCTCTCTTCAGCAATAGTTGAGAACTTGGCAAATACATATAGCTGGGGTACTGATCAATTAGTTAACTCCATATAAGGGAAAACGGAGCAATAGGATACCTATAACGATGTGAAGGTATATCCGATCACCAATATTGACTTGGCCACTGTGATGGATATAGCTTTGACACTTGAGAAAGCATCGAGTCCAAGAATAGGGAGTATAAGGAAGCTCATCG
The DNA here is from genome assembly GCA_029286815.1 of Troides helena. Classification (NCBI taxonomy): domain Eukaryota; kingdom Metazoa; phylum Arthropoda; class Insecta; order Lepidoptera; family Papilionidae; genus Troides; species Troides helena. The sequence continues at coordinate 717,377 of JAGSMV010000038.1, read as the reverse complement.
CTTTTACTTGAGATTCTTTTCCGTATGCAGGTACCATTTTGAACTGGATGCACAAGGCCTCTGGATTGACTCTCCAATGCTACCTGAACTCCTCACTCCGCAAGAGCATGAAGCGCCGATTACACAGACAGCGAGTGATAAAAAAGGTAATAAATGTACTGGTACACATATCTCCATTCCCTCACATCCTTCACCTGACCACCAATACGGCTTCTATTCAAACACTCTGTATACAATTACACCAGATCTTTTTTTTGGACTTTCCACTACTTCTGTAAGGTCACCAAGAAGAGGAACATGAAACTAATGAAACCGTTAGGTTCATTATTGAGATATAAAATAGAAAGTTTAATAAAAAGGAACACCCTGTATAAGGCAGTAGCTAGTTACGGGCGCTTGTTGCAGGCGCTGCGTCGGCTCACGTCGGGTTCCTCGCGGCATTCGAAACATTCCTTAAGGGCCCGCCTAAAGGTAAAGCCAATTTATACAGGGGGTTTCTAAATTACTACTCACAATCATCATCAGGTGATAGAAGTCCGCAGCTGGACTTAGGCCTCCTCCAAAAATATCCACACTGGCCGGCATGAGGCCACTGGTTCACCTTGAGGGAGGAGGTAATGTGCATATCCTTGTATCCTGGCTCTTCATTCCTTTCCTCTTTCCTCTGTCACGAGCTGGTGCTGGTCGGCATCAGTCAACCATGTCTGGACTGGGTGTACTATTCAGTCGGTGGTAAGGTTTTATTAAACCACGGTAACGGCATGCCTGGAGACCGTCTGGGTAACAGTAATGTGTTCCGGTTTGAAGGGCGCTGCAGTTAGTGTATGAGGTAACCGGATCCAGTGTCTTAGGACTTATGATGCTTTGTATACCTCCCTAACTCGCGCCACGTTATGGGCTGGAGTATCACTCACGATCAGGTGATAGCACCGCTCGGGTCGTCGATTAAAAAAAAAATCTCGGTGAAGTGAATCCTGTTCTGATGAATGTTCTCTTGCCCATTAGCCGCTGACATCATCCGCATGGAGCACAACTACAGCGTGGAGCCGATCAAGAAGGAACCGGATGTCGCCGTGTCCAGGCTGAACGTGCGCCAACTGGTCGACACCTTGGGCTATCTGTCAGTATATGCATTATATTTTAACATGGACTCACGCGATTTTGAGTGACGGATGCTTTTGTCTAACACCGACACCTGGTTAAGATGGTATACACTGCAGCGTGATCATCTTGAGAAGTAGAAAGTCCAGCCTCATCAGTTCCACTGGCCATCGCCTTTCAGACTGGAACAGTAATGCTTGCACACTACTGTTTATCGTACTCCAGTAAGGACATCAACAAATGGACTTGATGAGAAGGATTGTTTACTGATGGTAAGTGATACTCCCACTCATCCGTATTGACGCGCTAGTTTTTTTTTTTTTTTTTTTACGGCCCTACGGCTTCTAAGCCACGACAAGGCGAGAACCCGTTGAAAGGGCTAAGGATAGTTGGGTTAGGTTAGGTTAGGTTTTTTTTTTTTTGGGAAGATCTTTTATCCCTTAACCAGCGGTAATGTCTCATTATTTAACTCATTACCATGGTAATTTCCCAAGTTACTGCATCATATTACACTCATATGTAGATGTAGAAGAGCCTTGGGTGTTGGTTTTTTTTTTTTTTTATCAATTTATGTAACAAAATGCTAACGGAACGCACACCCCGGAACCAATGGTCCGGTGCCGGGGTAGTGTCGGAGTCCAACCGACTAAAAAGCTTCACACGGTATTCCTGCCTCGTACACATACTCGAGGGTCGCGGGATAACATGTATCAGTTCCTCCGCAACCCACGATCGGCGCCCGAATGAACGGGTCCACCTCGGGGAGGGGTGTGATGTGAAGCACCCCTTCCCGACAAAATCCCTTCGTGGGGACGCGTCGGAATACGAGACGCATCACCATATGCACCCGAGGAAGCCTCCAAGGGGGGCGCCGGCCCGACGGCCTTTGTCGGTCGCGGCGCCATGTTCCTCTGTCGAAGGAGCGCTAAGGATAGTTGGGTTAGGTTAGGTTTTTTTTTTGGAGGAGGGGAGGTCTTTTATCCCTTAAGGATATGACAGAGGTAATATGTCTCGTTACCATGGTAATTTCCCAAGTTACTGCATCACATTACACTCATCATATGTAGATGTAGAAGAGCCTTGGGTGGTGGTGATTCCATCGGAACAAAGAAGACCTCTCGAAGAATTGGTGCTACATCCCTGGTGGTAGTCTGGGGCCGGTGATCCTCTAGGCACCAGCGACTAAACATACCCGTGTTCCGGTTTAAATGGCGCTGCGGCTAGTGAGATTACTGCGGTAACGCGGCTTAATATATGTGAGAAGGCGACGAGCATAATGTTGCAGTGTATATCATCTTAACTTAGGGTCGGACTTATCTATTCATCTCATCTCTTATATATCTAAAAAAAAAAAAAAGAAAGAGAGAGAAGAAACTCCATTATTTATACTTAAATAGTGATTGATCGATTAGCTCATTGAAGAACCTGCAGCGGAAGCAGCTGTGGGTGGTGAAGGTGGAATCTGATAAAGCGGAAGCGTCCATAACACAGTCGGAACAGGTCATAACCAAGATGGCGGATTCGAAGCAGATCATTGAGGTATTGTGTTTTTGTCTTATACTAAATATGAAGGTATAGAGAGATGTTTCTATTAGCTATGGAATGTGTTTGGGTTAGGTTAGGTTAGGTTAGGATCGCTATCAGACCGGTGGCGGTGTCTCTGGCCAGCTACCTACCGTTTAGGTACCAACACAACGACTAAACTTTAATGTGCAGACGTTATAGTGCTCCGGTTTGAAGGGCGCTGTAGCTAGTGAAATTGAGTAACGAAATTTAAGAGATACAGGTATATCATTTAACTAGCGCCACGTTGTCATGCGCGGGCGTATCACTTACATTCAGGTGAACGTCTGCCTCGTTTCGTAGAAAAAAAAAAATCAAAAAAAATGGTAGCTTTTATTTTACATGTCAGCAAGCAAATCAATAATAATATATGTAATATTCGGTTTTGGGGAAACCCTATGTCCAGCTGTGGGCATCAAGCGTTTGAATAATGGTAATAATGAGATAGTAGTAGCATATGGGACTATGTGATACTGATTTTTTTTTTTTCTATTAAACGAGACAAGCGCATCGGTCACCTGGTGTTAAGTAATACGGCCGCTCATAACACACTGCACCTCATTGCTCTAGTCGCCTTGAGGTATAAGATGTTGAGTCTCATTACCCAAATATTTACACTAGCTACAGCGCCCTTCAAACCGGAACTTGGTAATATTTGCACAGTACTATTTGACGGTAGAAATAGACGGACTCTTCCAAGAGAGACTCCACCAGGTGCTCGTCGCCTAGAGACTTTAGAAGAGTCAAGTCTAACAACACCCTGTATAAGCGTCCGTGTATACATCCCAACAAGGGAACACAATTAGTGGGCAACGTAATCCGGTCCCACGCAAAGTAATACCACGGTCTTGACCATCATTCCAGATAATACCACAGACGTCGACCTCGGAGCCGCTGGAGCCCCAGAACGAGGTGCTCCACATAATGGACGACGGGAACATAACCGACAACTTCATCTACGAGATAGCTGAAGAACAGGAGATCACCATGGAGGAGGTGAAGGAGATACCGGTGACGGAGAACAGGGAGTGGACCGTGAACATCATACCGGAGGAGAGCAAGCCGAAGTACGCGTACATAAAGCACTGCAACACCGGAAAGAAGAAGCGGCACTTCACCGCCGAGATGAACGAGATCACGCTGCAGGGCGACTTCGAGAACTACTACATACTGCCCGACGTGGACCCGTCCGTCGGCGTCGAGGTCACCACCAGCTACGACCCGGAGAACTACATAGTCGGCGAGTACGAGCACCTGGTGCTGGACAACCGGCCGCGCAAGAGGTCCAAGGACGCCGACGGCGTGAGGAAGAGGAAGAAGAAGCTGCAGCCGTCGGTCAGGGAGCAGGTGAAGCAGATACAGATAAAGACCGAGATGGGCGACGACTGGGTGATGGACAACAGCGTCTACGACCAGGACACGTCCGACGACTACGACGAGAAGAAGGCGTCGTCGAGGGTGAGGCGGAAAAATAAGAAATACCTGGGCTACGACTTCGTCACCTAACCGACGGCCGCCGCCAGCAGCCCCACGCCCACTGCGTACACTTAACCGTTCCGGTGTTTGGTTTTGTGATGGTGGTGCGTACGCGCGTGTGTCGGTGCGCGTGTCCACGCGTGGGCGAGTGGGAAATATAAAATCGAGTGGAATCGTATAAATCTACATCAGCCTCAATGTCTGCGTGTTTCATACATCTGCATCAACCGCCAGTGTTATCGTTGGATAGTGGCCGTTTGCCCAGCGCTGGGCATGTTCAACTCGCGCGTCGGTTGATTTATCGCGCTGTTATATCGTTATTGCCTTTTTGTTGTTGCAATCTTTATATTGTATGTGGGTAGTAAAAAAAAATTCTAATCAACATTATTTTCTCCAACTACCCTCCCTTTATTATTTACTATTCAATAGAACCTTTGTAAGGTTTGCAAACGAATAGCTGTTCTATACGCTCTGTTGAACTCGGGGGCATATTACCAGCCCGTTACCAGTAATATCGTCATCACTTCCACCATTCCTGCCGACCGAATTGTTGGAGTACCTTGAACATATCTTCGATACTAACTGTTGATGTTGAACACTTCACTGTTACCGGTAATACTGTCACCAGTTACCGAGCTATGGTCTTCTAAATGGTCCTTACTTACCGACCGATATTTTAATATGCCTTGAATATAACATCATCAGCTCGTTACCAAATTGATGTTAAAACCGATGATTGTTACCGGTAATTGTCTCCACTCCCATACTAACGATTTGTTGTTTGTAACTCTTCTCGCCGACCCATTTTTTTTAAGTACCTTCAACATAACTCGGTCAGCACTTTTGTTACCGTCTGATGTCGTTTATCAGATTACTGTTACCAGTAACACCATCTTCTATAGTGGAAGAGATTTTGCACCTCTCTCACAGATTAAATATTTTTTTAAGTACATAAAATATTGTTTTGTTGATTGCTGTTGCTGCTGGCATTGATTACTGTTACTGTTACTGGTAACACTGTCTCCACTTCCACTCCTGCCGCTGCACCAGATATCGAAGTGTAAGCTTGGACATACAAAATCAAACACCGAACCGGAGCCAACTTCATCTTATATATTAAACATATTTTTAATGAAGGTGAATATAAATTGTTTATGGTCATAGTGGGCATATATCAATCCCACATCCCACACGGTGTGGGCAACATTTAAAGCAAGATATATATATGTATATGTATGTAATAGTGAAAACGATTATCAAGGATATGTTAAGGGGTGTTTAAACGTGCCTTTAACGTATGCCCACGTTTTGCCCACTTGTGGGAATTTTAAGTGCACTTCACTAGGGTCCACTGTCCGCCCCCGCGACGGATCGTGATGTCTGATAAGCCAATCGCCTCAATGAAGCGTATGCCCAGCGTTGGGCTTACGCACGTACCGCTTAGGAATATCGCTAATTTTTTTTTTTTTTTTTTTATATATATAAATCATTGTAATATTTTTAGATATTTCATTTAATGAGTTCCGAATGGATGGGTGACCGCTCGGGGGGGTAGGTCTAAAAAATGTGCTCGTTATAAAGAGAATAGAAGTCGAAGAAGAGATGAGAGGAAGAAGAGGGTCATATACAGTCAGCAGTATGGCAGTAGTGTGCAGATCTTATCGCTGTCCGGTTTAAAGGGCGCTGTGGCGCTAGTGGAGAGACCAGAACTGGTTCCTTATCGTATAGTCAAGTGTATTCAAAGCCTTTATTGGTCAGATGTAGTAAAGCCCACTGCTGGGCAACTGATACACTACATCCCAATTTCTAAAAGCAACCTAGAGCATTTCCTGAATCTATTAAGGGACCTGTTACCGCAGTAATAGTTGGCTACGGCGACCTTGGATGCGGTAGTCGGTAATATTTGCACACTACTACTCGGTGGTGTTGTTGCGTCGCTCGCTTACCCGTGTACAGTTTCCGCGTCCGCCGGAAGTGCGATGAATCATGTATAATAAAGCGAAAAAAAAAAAAAAGCATAAGTTTTGTGTTTTGGATCTTTCCGATTGTTCGGTTCATTGTATTTTAAGATTTTAAAAAAATAAAAAGAGAAAAAAAAACGATTTTTAAGTTATACGCTTTTTTTATTTTATACACATCCCGAAATCCGAGAGAACAGCTAACGTGGTTGCTGTGGCAACACTGGGTGACGTCATGAGCGGCGTCTGTGCGATTATAAATACATCTGGTGGTAGTGTCTCTGTTGCCGGAGACCGTCTAGGTACCGCCGCAGCGCCTATTGCAGCCGACAGACAGTACTGTGCGGACATTGCTGTGATCCGGTTTGAAGGATCTATAGCTGTCACTGGTGGTAGTGTCTCTGTTGCCGGAGACCGTCTAGGTACCGCCGCAGCGCGTATTGCAGCCGACAGACAGTACTGTGCGGACATTGCTGTGATCCGGTTTGAAGGACCTATAGCTATCACTGGTGGTAGTGTCTCTGTTGCTACAGACCGTCTAGGTACCGCCGCAGCGCGTATTGCAGCCGACAGACAGTACTGTGCGGACATTGCTGTGATCCGGTTTGAAAGGAGTTGTGGCTAATAAAATTACTGTAGTAACGAGACAACTTCGTATATCTCCAGGCGACGAGCACTACACGGTGAAATGTATAACACCCTAACTAGCACCACCTTGTTAAGGGCAGACGCATCACTTACTATCAAGTGTAGGCCCCGTTCGTTTCATTGAAATAAAAAAAAATATATATTAATTAAAATAAACATTCAGCATAATTAAATACATTTATTTACATAAAATAACTATTATATCGCTTAAGAAACTTACAGTAGATACAAATAGTGTGCTAGTTTTCGTCGAATTTCATCGGTTGGTACTACACTAGATATGTAGAACATATATATATATATATATGTATGTATAGTCGATCGCCGTCTGTTCACACTGCCTTGGAGACTACTCCTCCAGTTCCATCGCTACGACAGGAGTAACCAGAGAGACATTACTCGCTGAGCGATGCTCGCTTTGGGAATTGTAGACTCGCCGAGCGAGCACGTGTAATCGCTGAGCGAGCACGTGTAATCTCCGGGCGACCACGTGTAAACTTCGGGCGAGCACGTGTAATCTCCAGGCAAGCACGTGTAATCGCTGAGGAGAACGTAATCGCTGAGGGAGAGCGTGTAATAGCTGAGCGAGCACGTGTAATCTCTGAGCGAGCACGTGTAATCTCCGGGCGACCACGTGTAAACTTCGGGCGAGCACGTGTAATCTCCGGCAAGCACGTGTAATCTCCGAGCGAGAACGTGTAATCTCCGGACGAGCACGTGTAATCGCTGAGGGAGAACGTAATCTCCGGGCGAGCACGTAATCGCTGAGGAGAACGTAATCTCCGGCGAGCACGTAATCGCTGAGGAGAACGTGTAACTCCGGGCGAGCACGTAATCGCTGAGGGAGAACGTGTAATCTCGGGCGAGCACGTAATCGCTGAGGGAGAACGTAACTCCGGCGAGCACGTAATCGCCGAGGAGAACGTGTAATCTCCGAGCGAGAACGTGTAATCTCCGGACGAGCACGTGTAATCGCTGAGGGAGAACGTGTAATCTCCGGGCGAGCACGTGTAATCGCTGAGGGAGAACGTGTAATCTCCGGGCGAGCACGTGTAATCGCTGAGGAGAACGTAACTCCGGGCGAGCACGTAACGCTGAGGGAGAACGTGTAATCTCCGGGCGAGCACGTGTAATCGCTGAGGGAGAACGTGTAATCTCCGGGCGAGCACGTAATCGCTGAGGGAGAACGTGTAATCTCCGGCGAGCACGTAATCGCTGAGGATAACGTGTAATCTCCGGGCGAGCACGTAATCGCTGAGGAGAACGTGTAATCTCCGGGCGAGCACGTAATCGCTGAGGAGAACGTAATCTCCGGGCGAGCACGTGTAATCGCTGAGGGAGAACGTGTAATCTCCGGGCGAGCACGTAATCGCTGAGCGAGAACGTGTAATCTCCGGGCGAGCACGTGTAATCGCTGAGGGAGAACGTGTAATCTCCGGGCGAGCACGTAATCGCTGAGGAGAACGTAATCTCCGGGCGAGCACGTGTAATCGCTGAGGGAGAACGTGTAATCTCCGGGCGAGCACGTGTAATCGCTGAGGGAGAACGTGTAATCTCCGGGCGAGCACGTGTAATCGCTGAGGGAGAACGTGTAATCTCCGGGCGAGCACGTGTAATCGGTACTCTATTTTTTGTTATCGGGGGGAAATCTAATAAAAATACCATGCTTCGTAGGGGAGAAGACAAGGTTACGCGGGATTTTTACCCACTGAAACCACCTCGGTGGTCATCTTCAATGCGTTGCTGGTGACCCCGGGATCTCCTACGGAACGAGACCACATATCTTGATTGATGATCACGTGATGTTGCAGTGTTCATCATCCTGACACCACATTGTTGTGACAGGCGAAGGTTTTCTCCCCGATTTTAATAATATACAGTAGCGCCACCCCATCCCCGGTGGCTCAGTAGTCAGCGGCCGTGTTGGCGAGGTAGTCCCGCCTGCCGATGTTCGAAGCCTGCTTGTTCTGCACAGCCTCCAGCTTGGGACATTCTGTAAATAGAAAACGTACACTGCAACTGTTCGTCTTGTTGTATTCAGTTGGAACTTCACCATGTTCTGAATAGTCTTCTAAGACTATATACATACCTGTGATCCTGTGTCCAAGACCTCCGCAGTAGGAGCAGCCCTGACCGTCCGCCGCCGGCACATCCGGTTCCCCTATCATGTCGAGCAGGAACGACGGCACCTATCGGACAGCAAAGAGCCGAGTTGAGTATATCTTGATCTGGTTACCATGGTAACGGTAATCGGTCTTCTGCCTACGCTGAAGATCTGACTGAGCATGAGAATGGAAGCCGTTGTTCCTTTGCGTTATTGTTCACCGGTATCCTTTGCCTCTATGTGATGAGTTCGGATATCACCATCATCATCGTCATCACACTCCACTGTCAACATCAGAAGGACCGTCAGCTGATGGTAAGTTATACGCTTGCCCATAAAAAGTGAAGGTAGTGGGATGATATACACAGGATTGACACATGAGATGTTCAGTCTCGTTACCTCAGTAATTTCACTAACTATAGCGCCCTTCAAACCGGAACTCAGTATGTTTTTAAAGTGCTGTTGGTGGATGTAATGGGCGCTGCAGTGGTGTCTACCTAGACGGTCTCCTGCATCAGAGATCTAGCTGCACGATGACGTCACGATGTATGTCGGCTAGCGACGGCCATTGGGTGAACCGACCAGTTGTAATAAACGGCAGAATTATTACATGGCTAAATTAAACGGTCGCATTGGTCATCATCAATAGTCGATAGACGTCCACTGCTGGACATAGACCACTCCCAAAGGTCTCAACATCCATCAGTCCTGCGCTGCTGGTATCGCAGGGCACCACCACTCTAGCCCAATCTGGGTTGGTGGGAGCCACGATCCTCGTCTGTTGATTAGCAGGCTGCACCACGAGCTGGTGATGTTGGCTTGGGTCCGTTGAGCTGTTGTGGACTCCTTACACCCATCTCAATGTTCATATCTAATAGCAGCGCTTCGACGACGCGTGCACTCAGTCGGTTAATACAGTTCTATATGTTTAATCAAATTTGAACTTTATTCCTTACGAATAGAGGTCATTTAAATAAGCGCATAAGGTAGACGAGTGTATGGGGCAGCGACGCGGGGATTATAACACGGCTAAATTAAACGGTCGCAACATTCATATATATTGGCAGCGCGATGACGACGCGTGCACTTAGTCGGTTAATACAGTTCTATATGTTTATTCAAATTTGAACTGTATTGTATATACAGAGGTAATTTAAAAAAGCGTGCACGAATGTACCGCGACGTACATCCAATCAAGACAGTACTGTGCAGATATTGCTGTGATCCGGTTTGAATTGCGCTGTAGCGAGTGTAACTTAGCGAACCTTCTGCCCGGCCTCTCGTAACAGGTGCGCGAGGTCGCGCAACACGCTGTCGTCGGCTGCGCGCCCCAGCAGCGTGGTCGCGACGCCGCCGCCGCCGGCGCGCCCCGTGCGCCCTATGCGGTGCACGTAGTTCTCGATGTCCTCCGGCATGTCGTAGTTAATCACGTGCTGGATGTTGGCGAAGTCCAGACCTGGAGACGAACGCCGTATACCATTAGGCAACTGGCTTTACCCTCGCGGACGAAAGCTGTACGTGGAGCTAGTTAGGATGATATACACTGGATATAATCCTCAGTGGTGTTCTTATGCATTGACGCCTTCGAAATGTGGTGCTGATGAAACACAATGAAACCAGCAAAGATGAAGACAAGCATGACAGACTTGTGGTTACTGGGAAAGTGGAAGGAAAAAGGCCGAGGGTCAGCAACCCACACATCACACTCGACTCCAGTATACGATGCTCCCTGAGTAGCTGGAGACGGGATGAGATGGAGAAACATCACGAGGGCAAGAGTGATGGGTGGAGGTAGTCACAACCCTCAGACACAAGGAATACCATGTGAAGAGGATGTCCAGTAATTTCACTTCCTCATGCCCAGATCTTCTCCGGCAACATTGACCCAATACTGATGATAAGTAGGACAATAGCCGCTGGTAAATACAATCAGATGCAGTGTACATCATCCTAACTAGCATCACGTTTGCACTGGTAACACTGTAACCACTACACACCTTTACTGGCCACGTCGGTTGCCACCAGGACATCCTTCTCTCCTCTCCTAAATGCTTCAACTGCTCGCGACCTCTCCTCCTGGTCCTTACCACCGTGGATGGCTACCGCTTCCACACCTATTCGGGAAATTAGTAATTTTAAGTATGAACGTTGAAGGCCTGATGATGATCACCTGTCTTGTTCCCGGATTCGAATCCAAGTCCACATATAATGCAAATTGGATGATGGTATGGAGGTTAAAGAAGAGTTTCACAACTTCTTTTGGGATGGTGTGAATTTATATAAGTCTTTATATGTTTTTATATGAGAGAAGAGAAATGAAGTTGTAGACGGAGAGTGAGAAAGAACACGTTGTGTATATAGTTTCCCTATCTCGCGTCTCCTCTCCAGCTCGCAGTGCTCCAGCAACTCCACTGCAAACTATGCAGACTAGTATCCGTAATGTATCTTTCTCTCACTTTGAATATATGAAAATAGAGAGTGAGAGAAAAACATTGAAAACTGTACTAAATTATTTTAGTTTTCTCTTTCGTCGTTTCCTTCTACAATAAGAACAAACTGGTAGCTCGCTGGCCTAATGGTTAGAGCGTGCGGCTTTCATTCCGAGGGTCGCGGGTTCAAACCTCGGCATATACCAATGACTTAATATTTAAGTTATGTACATTTGTGAACTTTAGTAACAACAGCGAGATACAAAAACGGTGAAGGAAAACATCGTGAGGAAACCCGCACACTGATATCATCTTTGTGTGTGTGTGTGGTGGTCCCAATAAAGTGGCAACAGGCTCGCCCCCCTGTTACATGGGACCTAATCTGACCATATCTGGCGAAACGTGGGTGGTTTATTCACCTCTGCCTACCCCTACTGGGAAAAAGGCGTGACAATATAAAAAAAAAAAAAAAATAAGAACAAACTGTCTCACACACACTCACTCACTCTTACACGCTTACTCTCTCTCTCACACACATACTCACTCTTACACACACACTCACTCACTCTAACACGCTCACTCTTTCTCACACATACCCACTATTTCTCACATACACACACACACGCTCTCACACACGCAAACTCCCTCGCACACATTCTCTATTTGCCAGCTCCACGGTATATCTATCTCATTATCTTATACATTAAACAAAGTACTGTTTCATTTCTACCGTATGTCTACTCGCAGCAACAGACAAATATACTACTCATCCTTCATGGGTTCAGGAAGATCCGTAAGGCTCACCTTTCAGGAGTAGATACTCGTGTATAGCGTCTACGTCCTGCTTCCTCTCGGCGAAGACGAGGACAGGAGGCGGTGTCTTCTGTAGGCACTGAAGCAGGTGAACGGTGCGCGCTTCCGCCTTCACCGGCTCCAACTCCTGGCGGACGTTCAGCGACGCGGCGCCGGCGCGGCCGACGTTCACCGTCACCGGCTTCACCAGCGCCGACCTGGAATACAGCGGTTAGACATTAGTGTATATGCAGTAGCTTATTTTAGTTTGAAGGGCTTTGTAGTCAATAAATGATTTTATCTGCTTACGTGATGCAGTTCCTGAGCGTCTGCTTACAGGAGTCTCTGGTTCGGTCCTGGGGTCACATATTTGGGACTTCTGATACCTCTAATGAACGCTGTAGCTATATAAGCTATACCATACTTCAGAATATTTTCATATATTACTGTACGATACTACAAATAGGATGGAATTTATCGATCATCATCATCATCATCAGACGAGAGATGCCCACTGCTGGACATTGGCCTTCCCCAAAGATTCCCACATCATTCGGTCTCGCATTACTCGCGTTAACAGCTGCATCCTCACCAGATCATTGGTCCACCTTTTGGAAGGCGTTCCAATGCTACGCCGACCTTACTGCCCCCTCGGCCGTCGGTCCATCGACCATAGCTCATCACCATTTATCGATACAACTAATAAAACCCTGAAGGGCTATGTAGCTCTGTTAATTCTATTAGCTACAGCGCCCTTCAGAGGCAACTTTTACGGATTACTGTATGGATATTCAAATAAAATAGCATGTCCCGTTTCATCCACCTAGTCGTCCTCCTCCACTAATTGCTCCTGAAGGGCGTTGTAGCTATCTTAATTGTATTAAAGACCACAACCCCCTCGAACAAAACTTTACACATTACCGTACAAAGATGCAAAAAAGACTCAATGTCTCAACAACACCAATAACCCTTGAAGGCCACCAATAACGCTAATAACCTCTGAAGGCCACCAACAACACCAATAACCCTTGAAGGCCACCAACAACACCAATAACACTTGACGGCCACCAACAACACCAATAACCCCTGAAGGCCACCAATAACACAAATAACCTCTGAAGGCCACCAATAACACTAATAACCCCTGAAGGCCACCAACAACACCAATAACCCACTGAAGGCTACCAATAACACAAATAATCTCTGAAGGCCACCATCAAAACCAATAATACCTTAACGGCCACCAATAACACAAATAACCTCTGAAAGCCACCAACAACACCAATAACCCCTGAAGGCCACCAATAACACAAATAATCTCTGAAGGCCACCAATAACACAAATAACCTCTGAAGGCCACCAACAACACCAATAACCCCAGAAGGCCACCAATAACACAAATAACCTCTGAAGGCCACCAACAACACAAATAATCTCTGATGGCCACCAATAACACAACCTCTGAAGGCCACCAACAACACAAATAATCTCTGATGGCCACCAATAACACAACCTCTGAAGGCCACCAACAACACCAATAACCCCTGAAGGCAACCAATAACGCTAATAACCTCTGAAGGCTACCAACAACACCAATAACACTTGACGGCCACCAACAACACCAATAACCCCTGAAGGCAACCAATAACACTTGACGGCCGCCAATAACACTTGTCGGCCGCCAATAACACTTGACGGCCACCAACAACACCAATAACACTTGACGGCTACCAACAACACCAATAACACTTGACGGCCACCAACAACACCAATAACCACTGAAGGCTACCAATTACCCTTGAAGGTCACCAATAACCTTTGCGGTCACAAATAAGAGTAGTTCCAGAAGTAGAAACCTAACTGATAAGAATGACCCACGAACAGGTGTGAAGGTAAAGTACTCACCTGGCGAAGTTCTGTATCTTCCTCGGCATGGTAGCGCTAAAGAGCAGCGTCTGCCGCTGACCGGCGAAGTATGAGAAGATGGTCCTCACGTCCTCCTCGAAGCCCATGTCTATCATTCGATCGGCTTCGTCCATGCAGAGGTACCGGCACACGTTTAGGCGGACCTTCGGAAAACACCATCATCGTAACAGGGTCACCAATTGACATCCATCAGCTCATGATTGGTGAGTATAGTGGATTTAGCTTGACTCTTCACTTGAGAGAGTAGCTGCCAGTCCCAGCAGTAGGTATAACGGATATCATGACCTTCAAGACAGAGACTGAGCGACAGACCCAAGTAAGGCTCTGAACTTGGAAACTACTTGCGACCAGATCCTCAGAACGCAGTTCAGGGAATCTTTGGTACATAGAACTATGATGCTTAAATTATTGATAAGTTGGAACTCGTGATGCTGTCTCACCATTTTCTTGTCGAGCATGTCCATAAGTCTCCCTGGTGTCGCCACCATGATGTGGACGCCACGCTGCACCACCTCCATGCACTCCGACACAGCCACACCTTTGAATTGATTAACACATTCAAGTTTACAATTTTAATAAAGAAAACTTTTATGACTTGGTCTACGCTTTGAATCCATGTTCACATGTGCTGGAGTTTGGTTGATGGTATGGTTTCTTCAAAGCCTTGACTCACCACGGGCTCCATTCTGTCAATCTATAATTTGAGGGTCTTGAAGAGATGATGTAAATTAGTTGAAGGGATTTTCAAATCACATACAAAACCTACAGAAAGATACTCTATGCGGGAGAAGTCATTCTCGGGGGTAATCATCCTTAGGATTTGAAGACAACTTTTTCTCCATTCAGAATGTATTGTTTATAGGAATCTGAAGGATGCAAGCATGACATCTGGAGATCTTAACCAGCTAGCGGTTATAGAGACAGTGATGGTGTAACAGATCCTCATTCTGAACTCCATACCCTCCAATGCTTTATAAGGCAAAGTGTATTACTTTACCTCCTATAGCAAGACAGCTTCTTATTTCTGGGTTTCCACACATTTTCAGGTGCCTGACAAAGTGCAGGATAATGTCGTGGGTCTGCTTCGCCAACTCTCGAGATGGGCAGATGATCAGTCCGTAAGGACCTTCGTTCCTGAATATAGTGATAGTAATCTTTAATATATAATCAGTTCAAAAAGAATAACATCTTCAGATTCCAGTACAGATGGCAGAGAATTACTCTTATTACCTGATGAACGGCATCTTGATCTCCTGTTCTAGGCACAGCATGATGATTGGCAGTATGAAGACCAGAGTCTTGCCAGAGCCAGTGAATGCAATGCCGATCATGTCCCTACCACTCAGCACTGCTGGAATACCTTGCACCTGAATAGGTGTGGGCGTCTTGATGCCTTTCTCTTCTAGTCCTCTTAATACACCTGTTTTAAAAGAAAGGGAACTATATAGTTATGCTGAACTTTATAATAATAGTAATCTGCTCCGATAATTATAATGTATCGAAATGTTCCTCATTCTCTTTTTATTATTGTTTTTTCCGTGGGTTTCCGCAAGAAGTAGTAGTCGTAGAAATTACCAGGAAAAGTGTTTCCAGAGGCTGTCTAGGTAAGCACCATTGAGCATACTCCTTTGCTACCACACAGTAGTGAACAATTATTATTGTTATAGTGTGAAGGATATTGTATATAGAAAAAGAGAGAGACAAATACGAGAACGGGAAAGAGAAAGGGATAGAGATGTAGAAAGTGGGAAAGATAGGTAGATAGAGAAGAAAGTGCGAGAGGAGACATAACGCAAAGGGGAATGTGTGCAGCTAAGACTGAAAGCAGAGGAGAGAAAATGAAGGTGGGAAAGGCGAGAGAGAGAGAGAAAGCTACACAATGAGACGGCAGAAATGAAGGTCAGAGACAATATTTTGTGGCAGGGTGTATATCATGTTAACCACTCTCACTATGTAATGGTCTCAGTTATCTCAGTTGATCGAATAAAGTAATAATGGTTCTGCAGAAACATTTAAATACTCTTCCATAAATGAAAGTAGAAGAATCGTTTAAAGTGTGCCAGGATCGTAGCAGGTGGAGAGAGGTGGTCTCTGCCTACCCAGCTGGGAACGAGGCGTGATATATATGTATGTAATGTTTTAATGCATTATAAAACCTTCCCTATCTTAAGGCACTAAAGACATTTATTTCATCATCAAAATCTACATTCTCATAGCAATTTCAACAGCTACAACATCGTCAGTAATATCTATATACCTTTGGGAAATTTCATATGTTCGAATGTTCTTATAGGTGGTGGTACATCTTCCCCTTCCACCAGTATCCTCAGTTGCTGTCTGATTAAGTCACTTTTCTCTGGTGGTCTCTCAAGAATGGAGCGTGGAGGTTTCCATGAAGTTTTGATTGGCTCCTCATATTGAATACCTGAAATAAAGACGTTTGATAGCCACTCTACTAAAAAAGCCTCTTCTATCTCTTTTTATCAACAGAAAAAAAGTTTATGTATCAAACACAGACTTTTTATTAATACATATTGTCTAACCTTTAGCCAGCTCAGCAACTCCCATAAGAGCCTTGCTTTGTGCAACACTTTCCAATATATGTTGCTCCTCTCTCGCCTGTCTCTCAGCAGCTGATAATGCCCTTGCTTCTGCTAACCTCTTAAGCTCACTGTGCTGATCCAAAAGAGATACATTATATCGCCTCCCCCACTCTTCCTGTGATGCTAAAATTACATTAAAATGTAAGTATTAATGCTTTGTTGTGCAAATATAAGTGTGACCATTATAATTTACTAAATTTGAGAAATTAATCACACTCACAATGATAAAATACTATAAGCATTTATTTTATTTTAAATAGGCTAACATAAAGCAATAATTTTACTGCTTTGAATTAACAATAACAAATTTGTTGTCCTACAAATAACCAACATGTTTTTGGTTTGGATATGTTTGAGATCTTTATTCGCTTCTTAAGAAAGTAAGTACTAAAGTTAATACCATCATCATCAGGATCATTGTCACTGGAGCTCTTAGTTTCGACAGCGGCTTCAGCAGCTACTTGTCCAAGTCTTCCAAGCTTTAATAACTTTTCCTTCTTACGCTCTTTCACCGGCACGTACGGTACATAATTATCGACATCTTCCTCCGACTCGGATGATTTCTCCTTACGTCTGTAACGTTTTATCGTAGGTGCGCCATCTACTTTGTTAGACATGATTTTTTCAATTAAATTAATAAACAAATCCTCATGTTTTTATAAACATCAAAAACTGTCTATATATGGTGACAGCTTGCAATGTCACTGTCACCACAGATTATATTGGGAGATTCGCGCCAAGTGAATCAATGTGGTAAAATCATTATTATATTAGCCGTAATGAAAAATTTGAAGCCATTAAACTCAATTAGTATTTTAAAAAAACCTTTTGGATTCGCATTACATGAAACAATGAAGTAAGATCATTAATAATGCGGAATAGGCTTCGTGAAAAATTATTTTTACTCAATAATAATAAAAAAAGATATTAAGGAGATATGTTTACACTAGCACTTTTTAAAACTAGAATTTTGATTACAAATGCGTGGCACACGAACACACTTGGGAATAAAAATTTCGTATTTAATAATAAATCATAACTCGACCATTCGTGAAATATTTTAATTTTAGTTAAATATATCATAATTTTTGCTAAAACTTTTCTTTTGCCGTTAACATGGTACGCAATAATTATCAAATGGATTAAGTTTATATAATACTTTATTAAAACCGTGACAATCATGTTACTAGTCCAAATTACTACACTTTATTTTAAATGACTGGTTTTGCTTTTTATTTCATATAATTTTTTTTTATTATTATATCACGCCTTTTTCCAGGTAGGGGTAGGCAGAGGTGAATAAACACCCATATTTCGCCATATGTGGTCAGATTAGGGGGACCTAATCATAACCTAATAAAGGGGGGTTACATGGGAATGTAACAGGGGGCGAGCCTGTTGCCACTTTACTGGGACCACCACACACACAAAGATAATTTCAGTTTGCGGGTATATATAAATGTAGTAAATTTTTTCTGTTTTTATTCTTGCCATTTAAATCATGAGATTTGTAAGTAGACAGTGTATTTAAATTAATTGTACCAGCGTTCCTCATAATTAAGATTTGCTGTGACTATATAACATTTTCTCATAATCAATCGTTTTAATGTTAGTAAAATTGGGGTTGGTGTTTTGTATTTTGCTTTATAGGAAAACATTCACTACACTTTGAAGGTAGGTAACAAAATTATTAGCTTACAAAACAAATTGTACTATGAAGTGAAATAGTTAGCAGTATTTTTTTAAATATCGGTACTTCTTAGTACTAGGCTAGTATTAAGAAAAAAGATTGTAAAGAAAAACATGTGTACTATAAAATATAAACAAACTGTTATGTGTATAAATTAATAAAGGAAAGGGAAAACGTAGATCTCACTGAACAGTGAAAATAAACTCATCGCAATCAGTCTTAGTACCTTTCCTATCTTTACCTCAGTCTTTGTTGAGATGAACTTTTAAATTACATACGATTTTGTGTAAAGTTTTTTAGCGTTAAATATACCATATGTATTTTAAAGAATTATGTTTTGTACAATTAATATTAATTCAGTCATAATTCCAAATAAGTAGTATTAATAAAAAAAATATAATTATGTTCTCTGTTAAACTTGACAAACAACTTGATAGACTAGAAATACATAGCTGATATTAGGAGTAAATAATAAGATCATGTAATAATTACTCTATCTCTGTTAAAAAAATCGATTACCTACCATTTTGAGTGAAAATAATGTAAATAAATAATATTATTATAGAACGTATTAAAAACTTGTCAATGTCAAACCAAAATATACAAGTGACACGTAATTCTCAATAATTTAATTTGCTTTTTGTGACCTCCAAATGTGAAAATTCGCGAAAAATTGGATTCTTACGGTCCAATTATTTAAAGCCGAAATGTCCGACAAGGGCTTCGGTGATCACGCGTCCAAGAGTGTGGTGAAAAATCCTCTGTTATCAACTGCCGTGATTGGTGTCTCTCTTGAAGATTTGACGCACAATGCTGTCTTGCTGCCTGCCGTGCCCAGCCAAGAAGTGATCACACGACAAGGTGAGTGCTATTTTAGTCCTCGGATGCTGTGTCGCATCCTTGACCCGGGAGTCAAAACATTCGTAGAGAAATTGTTATATTTTCATACAAGAACTGTCAGTTTTCGCGAAGTTGTCTATTAACGCGTATTATAACGTTTAAACCGCGAATTTAGGACGTTAACATCCGTGTTTTATCATGTCTTACATATTTATTGGTGAACTCTTTATTTTTACAATTTAAAACCTTAAAACACTTACCTAATATTTGTTTTGTCGGCGCTGAAATGTCGTCATTTCTGTACAAGACGTTTAAGAACGCGCCGTTTAAAAGTGGCTTCGTCCCGGAATTTGATAATCTGACATGCAAAAATCTCGGAGAGAGAATGATTAAAACAATTGTGAGTAAATAAACATTGTCACATAAAGATTTTACTTATTTAGGTTACAATGATATTTTTCTAATGTAGGTTATCTGAATTTTTCAAATGAAAATCTTAGTTGTCTTTTGCATAGTTGATAGTTTATTTATTGCTTAAATCATACTTAAAATGTTTCAATTACACAAAACTAAATATTATCAACAATTTCATTGACCATTCTTTTGAAACTTCTAATATTTTAACAATAATTTCTTCAAATGCAAACAAAGATCACATAAAGTTCATTTAAATGTCTGTTAAGTTATATCATTAATGCTTAACAAAGAAAGCTGAAGATTATGTGTTACACATTGATATTGTGCTGTATGAACTATCTTACTTATCATCCATATCCAGGTCATCCATTCCTTGTACCTTTGTGGTGTAAATAAAAATAATAAGCTCAAAATATTTTAAGTGACTGTGAAATATGGTTTTCTGAAACAATTTTGCCGATAGGTTGTATGTAAGTCGGCGTTAGCTATTTCTTATTGTATTTCTTTTTTATTTTTTTGATGGTGATGTTCTCGCCCCAGTTTTATTGACAACTATAGCAGCTTCATCGGACTCAGGGCTCGTGGATCTGGTATCTTCAAGCTAAACGAATTAATTTGATATATACTGGATGTGGAAGGGTTGAAGAGTTGGACAGTGCTATGAGGGAAGAGAAAGGGGTGTATTAAAATATATACATAGATATATATACATATGATTCTTATTGTTGCAACACAGTTGTATGTGTTCTTTTATAAGTATGGAACATTTACAATGTAATAGAAAGAGTTATTCAGATTCTTATGAAAGTGAAAACATAAATGTTTGTTATTATCTTGAGAATGTTTTTACACACTACTATAGTGTCAGCACTGATGGTCTTTTATAAGTCATGAGTTTAGATGATTTAATTAATTTTTTTTTTAATTTATTATAGCAATGAGGTGGTGGTATCTATATTAATGAGTCAAAGTTCAAATAATCTTTATTGTGCAACACAAACATCAGTGCTAATGGAATGACAATGCAATTGCATGCTGAATATATTTTTAATTCATTATTAATTACTTGTTTTATAAGAGATCATTATCATCGTTCACATTATTTTCAATTGGCGTTGATGTGCTCTTGCCTTTATGAATAAACCATATTTCTGTATTCGTTTTGGGAAATAAAAAAAAAACAAATATTTGATGTTAATAATTTTATTAAAACTTACAAAAAAAAAATTATTATGGCTCACATTTATACTACACTAGTTTAAAACAATAAATCATTTGTACTACCCGTATAAGTTAAACAATTTTTGATGATCGTATTAAAGCGATCGCTTAAGAATAAATTTGACATTACCGTACATAATGTGGTAATACTGGACATAAAGTATATTAACATTGCTTATTTTGAATGATGTATGGGTGTAAGGGGGAGTCACATAATTACTCCAAGAACCCATGCCGACCTCACGCTCTAATCAACAAACGGGGCTCTGTCTTACACCAACCTGTAATGAGCTAGGGTAGTGAGAAATGGTCCCAATCCCCTCATTTGAACCCCTACAAGTGACGGCTCCTAGTGATAGATACTGCAGCGCATGCTGACAGTATGGTTGCAGGAAGCAGCTGGATGCCAGCGCTGGACCGATCAATGTGGTGATCTTTGAGGGAGGGCTATATACAGCAGTGGATGTCTACCAATTGATAGTGGCGATGGTGGTTTTGAATGATATACATGTTTATGTATAAGTGGAGTAAATATACATACTTGATCAGGTTTACTAGTTGTGTACATGATAACATATTAATCTTTATTTCAATGTGCATATGGGAGGTCTATACCCGATGGTGGACTCCATTAGAATATACTACTACTATATAGAACATAGATATCTAGGTGGTAGCAGTTTCCATAAATTACTTAGTACGAGACAAAATATAATTTCCAATTACTCCGATATTACAAATCTGTGTTTAATACTATCTTCAATGGCATAATGAAAGTGGATTCCTTATGGATCTGATTATACAATGTGAAGAAATACGAACATATTTCTATATTCAATAAGGATATACATTATCGGTTTCGAATGTCTTCGGAATTGCTGTACAGCTTATTATATGGAATGTAATATATATATTTTTTGTATGATAGACTAGACAGGTTTACCCGTTGGCAAACCTGTATGACTTTCCATCAGCATACTAAATGTTTATTTACTTTCACTGATTCTCAACAATCATCGGCTTTCACACATCTGTATATAGACCTTAGTTAATGTCTTCCTTCAATTACAGTGTTGATAGTTTTTAATCCGTCCACTGCTGACCGTTGTCAGGTTGTTGGTCGAGCGGTCATCAAATATTTTGACATGTACCAGTATAAGTATGATTTGAATTCCATAGATAATTATTAAGATTTTTCAAATGCTGAATATGTATATGTTTCATATATGTACCGAGTAACATTGGGTCTTAGAATATAAAAAGATGAATTTTTCGATATTTTTCATCAGACCATCACTAGTATCATACTTTTTTTTTATATGATCACGCCTTTTTCCCAGTAGGGGTAGGCAGAGTTAAATGAACACCCACATTTTGCTAGATGTGGTCAGATTAGGTCCTATGTAACAGGGGGGCGAGTCTGTTGCCACTGTATCGGGGCCAACACACACACAGATGATGTCAGTGTGCGGGTTTCCTCACGATGTTTCCCTTCACCATTTGTATCTCGCTGTTGTAAAGTTCACATATATACACAACTTTTAAGTCATTGGTATATGCCGAGATTGGAACTCGACCTTCGGAATGAAAGCAACATGCTCTAACCTATAGGCCAGCGAGCTACTTAGTATCAGTGTCTGGTGATATAGACAGATGGTGTTCCACACTCGTAGATCTTATACATTCTGTACCGATGATTGACTCTACTATTAATTTACTATAGAACTGAACATATTTAAATTAAATTGACATGAAATTAGACCTTTTTCAAATATTTATAATACATATGACAGTCCAATGATATCTGTATTGTCTATTTTATTGGCTCTATTGGTTAGTTGGTACTATTTTCTATCCGACCAATGGTAACATGATAACCACTCTGACAAGAGTGAAGAGATTGATAGAGAGAGATTGATGTCATATATATATATCATTGATAATAGAAATAACATTGTTCGCATGCAGTGATAGTGTCTTCTCACTGGTTCAATCATATAAGTTAAAACATCTGGCAACATTTACATGTGAACGAGTATGTTGCCAATTGATTAATTATATTATAATAAAAAGAGCTACATATTTAACACTTATTACGTAGTACATTAGTGACTTAATTTTTTAACCAATTACCATTAATGATTATAAATAACTATCTATAGCTACATTTTGGGAAAATTTTTAGTATTAGATATTGTGTTGATTAGAAACGAGCTAAATATCTCCAATGGATAATAGTAATATTATATATATATATTAAATGATAGTAGGGATCCTTAGCGATCCACAGATTCTTCTCAAGCAAAATAGTAATGTGTGAATATTACAATCTTCTAGTTTGGAGTCTGTCGCTTTAAGTAGTGTCCTACTTTTTTTGGGTTAGACTATATCATACAATTGAGTATATATATTGTCTGTCTGATCGGATGAATAGACTCACTCCTAGTTCTCTGCTCGAGTAAAATGATTATTTGTTATCAACACATATATATATACTGTAAATAAATTACATATAGAGTTCACGAAATGTAATAGTTTTTTTTTTTTTATATGATCACGCCTTTTTCCCAGTAGGGGTAGGCAGAGAGCATTTCTCTCCACCGCTGGCACAGCTCTCTCGCTTCCTCCACTTTCATGAGCGTTTTGATACATGCTCGTCGGTTGCGAGTGCTTTTGGGCCTTTGTTTTGGACATCTCCGATTTGATCAGAACATGTCCATCTAGGTCGACCTGCACTGATTGTTCCAATCATTCTCACCTCGTATATCTCTTTCGTTAATCTTCTTTCATTCATTCTTTAAACAAGGCCGAATCATCTAAGCATCCGTTTCTCTATCCTTATCACTATATCTTCAACCTCACCATTTTTCTTTTTTTTTTTTTTATGTAAACATCTTCAGCCACGCCAATTATCAAACACAATTACATTAAAATTGATTTTTCAGCATATAAAATCTGGCTTGTTTCATGCCTAACATATAATATATACTGTAAATAAATTACATATAGAGTTCACGAAATGTAATAGTTTTTTTTTTTTTTTTTTTTTTTTATTTTGAATCTAATCAACACAATGTTTATTTATAAAGGGATGCCAAGGTAAACATGATTGTGTATTACCTTAGCCCTCTATTACGTATGGCAATATTATGAATGCGGTGTTGCCATGTTATATTTTATCACATAAATATTTAATACTTTTCGTACATTATTTACTTTAACAAAAATCTTTTATATTATCATAGTATTAACATATTGGTATAGAGAACAGTAACGGCAAATTACACAGTACAAGTTATACTCGAGTTCGCTCACAAGAAACAGTTAAAGTTATGTATCCGCCATGGTGGTAAAGATGTCACTTCACTGGTGACAAGTCTGTTCCAGGAGACTAAGTAGATAACACACATACATACATATATATCACTACCCGTTCCTAGTGGTGTAGGCAGAGAGCATCTCTCTCCACCTGCTACGCTTGCACAGCTCTCTCGCTTCCTCCACTTTCATGAGCGTTTTGATACATGTTCGTCGGTTGCGAGTGCTTTTGGGCCTTTGTTTAGGACATCTCCGATTTGTTTAGAACATGTCCATCTAGGTCGACCTGCACTGATTGTTCCAATCATTCTCACCTCGTATATCTCTTTCGTTAATCTTCTTTCATTCATTCTTTAAACAAGGCCGAATCATCTAAGCATCCGTTTCTCTATCCTTGTCACTATCTCTTCAACCTCACCATTTTTCTTTTTTTTTTTTTTTTATGTAAACATCTTCAGCCACGCCAATTATCAAACACAATTACATTAAAATTGATTTTTCAGCATATAAAATCTGGCTTGTTTCATGCCTAACATAATATATACTGTAAATAAATTACATATAGAGTTCACGAAATGTAATATTTTTTTTTTTTTTATTTTGAATCTAATCAACACAATGTTTATTTATAAAGGGATGCCAAGGTAAACATGATTGTGTATTACCTTAGCCCTCTATTACGTATGGCAATATTATGAATGCGGTGTTGCCATGTTATATTTTATCACATAAATATTTAATACTTTTCGTACATTATTTACTTTAACAAAAATCTTTTATATTATCATAGTATTAACATATTGGTATAGAGAACAGTAACGGCAAATTACACAGTACAAGTTATACTCGAGGCCTTCGCTCACAAGAAACAGTTAAAGTTATGTATCCGCCATGGTGGTAAAGATGTCACTTCACTGGTGACAAGTCTGTTCCAGGAAACTAAGTAGATAACACACATACATACATGTATATCACTACCCGTTCCTAGTGGTGTAGGCAGAGACCACCTCTCTCCACCTGCTACGATCCTGGCACACCTCTGTTTGAAGGGTACAGCGGTTAGTGTAATATAATGGGGTAACAAGCCCTAAAATCTTTTAATGCCATGTTATAATGGTCGGGTGTATCAGTCACCAGGTAAACATGCGTGTTTATCATCTCTGGAGCTTATCAGGGTACCGTCTTATTAGATGTAGAGTATGTACGAGCTAATAAATTAAATTATATATATGTCTGCTGACTGCACGAATACACAAAATTGAGAACTGTGAAGGAAGAAATTGAACATGGAGCAAAATCCTACAAAGCCCATATAAAAGCTCATACAAATCCCCTTGCAACAGCATTATATAAACCAATAAATGTCAGAAGGCTCAAGCGGCAACACATCTGGGATCTTGTTGATTAACAAGTCCTAACTCAATACAAGACGGCTTCCTCTCTGGAGGAACAGTGCTCTTCTGCCAATGAACTTCTACAACATATGCACATTCTACATATCAGCTGACAAATAGCTTATTATATCGCTTGAGTAATCCAATGAATATTTAGTGGTGGGGTAGGATGTTAACCGGATAATGGTTTTTATGAGTAAAGAGTTTTAAATTCATTAGTAGGATACTTTCTTAAGTGTGGATGGTTTGTGTGAAAGATATCAGCAAGAGGAATGTGAATGGGGATATGATGACTGATAGAGGGATGTGGTAGAGACATACTGTGCCGACATCGGCTAGCTGGGAAAAGGGTAGGAGGAAGAAGATATTTTCTATTTCTCCATGTCGAACAATTTGTAGTATATACCACAAATATGATGAAGGTCTTCAGCCTACTGCTGTTATATATAAGAATATGTAGTATTCATGTTAAATAATTCTGTCTCTCATATATACCAATGTGTTAATATCTATTATTCTTAATAGATTATCTTAGCTAAGGCTCCTTGAGGATGTGGCGTATGGTAGTTCTTTTGAGGATCTGCCTTTTCTTACACACCTCGTGATGAGGAAGACGATGAATGCTATAAGCGCTATGAACAGCAATACCCCGAGTACTATTGCCGCTATTCCTGCATCCGTGATGTAGCCTATAATTTAACATAATTGATTACATGTGGTCGGGTGGTGACTGTGGACAATGCTGTGGTGTGAGTAATAGTTTGATTGCTTCACTGGCCGGGCAATGTAAATCTTTAATGAGATTTTGAAGTCAGGTGTTGATATCATATAAGCCCACAAGCGATATATGACTTTGTTAGAAGATGGTGAATACTACTAGCTAACTACTGGAATACAGTAAATGTTGCTTAAAATGAATCTTACCAGATATGTCCACCGCATAGCTGTTGGTGTTCCCATATATGTCCACAGCGTTGACTAAAACCCTTGTGTTGCAGCAGGTGGATCGATATATAGCTATGACCTCTTCTCTCGTGCCAGATATGAATCTGCTGTCTTGTGCTGCTGTCAGTCCCATAGGCGATGATGTGATGCGTAAGATACCTAGAGGAGTAGACAGTTAATTTCGTTTCGATGAACAGTGAAGGACATGTCTTAATGCCTTATATACCTCTCTTTCTTCTTACTTACCTCCAACAGGATCCCTGGCGAATATGGTTGTCGACCACACGTGGTCAGCGCAGTCGTTACCCATTCTCCCGATGCAGTGGCCCTGGAAGTTGTGACGTATATCCGGTGCCCATGTGTCGATCTGTGAGTCGCCGGGACCCAATACGTAAACGTACGTTGACGCAGATACCTGGTCTAGACCTGTAAGAAGGAAATTTTTAACTCGTTGAATTCTTTGGGGTATTAGTATTAAATATTCGTACGTTACTGGTAACTAGATGATCGACTAACCATAGGCAGTGAATGTGATGAGATCCCTGGCGCCGGGCTGAGCTGATTGGGTTACGATTAGATTGACTATTACATTGATGGTCTGCCCGGATGGTATAGTTTGTCTGAAAGAGGACGATATAATTTTAGAATACTGTCTATGAACATGATGAATACCTGGTTATCTTAAAACGAGGAATAAGAGACAAAAGCCAAAGATTTCATTATAAAAAAAAACAGTGTTGAAGTCTCAGAAACATAGTAAGGCATTGCAGTTAGTACAATTACTTGATTTCAGAGTCGTAACACCCTGTATCTCTTGGAGAAGTTAAACGCAAACCAGAGTCTGATAGGTCTACGTAACTGAACTACTTTATTCTGCATGAGATATTTCATCAGCACTAATGTTTACCTGTAGCTCATCTCGATGCCATTATAAATATCTGTGTACTAGATTAAGGTATCATCAATCACACCGAATTGCAGTAATATACAGAATCTAGACATTGGTACATACCATATTGCGTTTTATAAGAAATTGGAGAAAACTTTAGGCAGTCTAAACATACTACCTGGTAATAGTGTCTACAACCACCCAAACCCAAACATCATCCTTCGATAGACGGTCACTGCAGAGGATAGACTTCCCCAAAATCTCCATCTCCTCATCAATCGGTACCGCTTTGATAGCATTTAGTAGCTTCCCGAGACTCTCACCAGATTGTCGCTCCAACTTTTGGGAGTCTTCCCAGCACTAAGTCTATACATCGGCGTCACTCGAAGACCTTACTGCCCCATCGGCAGTCAGTCCTTCGAATGTGACCTGCCTATTGGCACTAAAATCTAGCCCAAATACACTGATGGTATATTTGTTGCCAGAGACCTTGTAAGTAGGCACCATCGTGGATCCTATTGCGGCCGATAAATTGTAATGTGGACACATGTCACGTGTTCCAGTTTGAAAGGAGTTGTAGCTAGTGAAATTACTGCTATATCGAGATGTAACCTCTTATGCTTCCTGGTACTGATCCTAACTGGCGCCAGGATTTTAATGGCAGCCGTATCACTTGACAACATTTGAAAGATTCTCTAGACTTCTTAATTCTATCTTGTAGGCTGAAAAATTTTGTCATATCTCATATTTAAGAAACTTACGATAAAGGCTCGATACTCCTCAGGAATCTGAGCTCACCCTGGGCGCCGAAGTTGAACCTGACGGCGCGATCACGATGATTGGTAACTTCGAAGTGTAACTAGAAGGAAATGTTACGTTAGCTAGAGATCGTTAAGAATTTGGAGAAGACGCTTATTGGCACATAGGCTCCCATCAGCTTTAAGACGTTCATCATTCAAATATTTTATAATTCGTTGATTTCAGTCCAATCCATTCGGCTTGTGTAGTTATTTAACTTTGGTAATTAAATCTTTGTTACCTGAAGACTGTCACCCGGCGATCCGTACAGTTTCGAGCTTAATCCAATAAGGAGAGATGTGAGAAGAACGCCCTGCTGATTGACCACCTGAACAGAATATGTAGCAAATGTAGCAATTTTTCCCAACTCATACACCGTGGTATCTTGTAAGCAAAGATTGGCGGAAACCAACTCCTTTGACTGAAATTCTTTGATCGAAGAGATAAGGCTCTGGGAGGTACGTGGAGTATAGGAATGGTAAATATCATAAAGCTCGTCGTGACCTGATCGTGATTCTGTTTGTGTGGCTTGGGAATTTTTAATACGACAATTGTAGGCCTATGTCCAGCAGTGGACGATTTCGGCTGAGGATGATAATCAATCAGTAGAATTTGAACTCACGGTCCCAAATGTAATCTGATTTTGAATCAATCTAATCCTGATAACTAGTATAACTAATTTTAAACCTCTCATCAGATATCTTAAAATTTTATCACTAGCCTTCATGGTATTTAAATTAGTAGTGGTAATCAAATTTGTCCAGCTAAAAGCATCAAGACAAGATTTTTTTTTTATTACGAGGCAGTTTTTGATTTGTTCTAACTTTCATTTACCTGAGATGATGAGCGACCGTGGGATTGAGCATTGCTATCATTATAACGAAGTTTGCTCGAATAGATCATTGAGTTTTCCTCCTCTGCTCTCTCCAAATCATTCGCGGAATCTGGGAATACAAAAGTCGATCTCCCATTCCTGACTTCAAGCTCCTGATCGATGGGACCGGCGATTCTTACGAATGGATCACCTGGAAATTTTGAAAGTAAATGATAAAGTGAGATAGAATCTATGCTCAGTTTTTCATTCTAAAGTTTATAGAAACCCGAAAAGAATTAAATTTCTTGTCTTTTAAAATGGAGAGATCTAGGAAAAGGAACAGTTTGCCGGTGACAGTTATTGCTTCAAGGTATAAAGGAATCTTTAAGGGGAGAGTGAATAGATTCCTCTAAATCATGAAAGGCTCTCCAATCCAATCCAATCCAATCAGCCGGAAGACGTCCACTGCTGGACAAAGGCCTCCCCCAAAGATTTCCACTCAGACCGGTCCTGGGCCACCCGCATGAAAGGCTCTATTGCCCCTTATTGTGTATTACAAAGATACCTTAGTAATTTAGGTTTGTACTAATTTACCTTGGGTATTCCTTCCTAAAATCTTCACATATATCTTGGAACCCTTGACTTTTGGCAATGGTACTTCTTCTTCTATTTCGGTCATTGCACTTGCGTGATCATTGGGCGCCTCGTTATTTATTGGAGGGGAGCTGTAAAATTTTGACACTAATTATTTAAATATTTATCTGGATTGGCGCACATTGACTGTTGATTATTCATCATCATGGATAATCCCCAAATCTGTTGTTGATTGAATGTTGTCGTTATACAGTAAATCTGCTAACATAACCATCACCGTGTTCCTGTTGTTGACGTATGAGAACTGGAGCATCCAGGGCGAGTGTTTCATTATCTCCTGTCCCACTTAAAATCACATCATTCACACTGTTTTCCATGTAATAACTACTACATTCGCGATTGCATCACGAGGGTAGTTATGAATAAAAACAATTCTTACCTAAATGCCAATTTAGCTAGCTCCGTTCCGTATTCATCTACCAGCGAGGATTCTCTCACGCTCGCAACTGCTCCAACAACTCTCAGGTTCAGTGCATCTGTTGACAACTTATTTTTAGTTTCAACCGCAATTACCACTAGTTTAGTTTCAATAGATTTAGGATCCATCAGTCCGGACTATGATAAAGGAAACTGGTACTAAAATTCAACGGATTACGTTTTCCAAGGCTTGATTGATTTAAGGTATATAGATTATCTTCTGCGTCGTGAATGGTGATAGTAAATGATATATATGTTTATAACAATAAAGCGATAGTGAGGATGTTTATACGATCTGCTTTTAAGGTTTTGATTTCTATACAAAATTTGGGAAAGATTGAAAGCATTCAACTAATCATCGTCGAAGTTAGACTTGAATAAAAATATTGATGAAGGAATATCCTTCAAGGGTATATATTTGTGAATGTTCAGTTTTGTGTATTTATCTTAGGTTTGTTAAGAAAAAATTGCAGATTTTTTTCGACAGGCGCTCACAAGCACAGTTCTGGAAGTTCATCCAATATCCTCTGCTGAACTCCTGCTAAACATATGGTCAATAGAAAGAGATAGAGAAAGAGTCGAATGCTTACATTCCTCTTGAGGAATGACGGTTTTTCTCCATATCACGATTCCTACTAATAGAAAAACTGTCTAAGATATAATTGACTTGTTGGCAGATAAATTAAAAAGGAAGGTGATGGGATACCCCAAAGTACCACCGGTGGTCTTCACCACCACAACTGACCAACTTACAATATATTATCTAAATCAAAGTATACTAATACAAACGTCTTCCTCATCGTCATATAAATATAATCAACAAAACCAGGAAGTCGGACGTCACTAGTCCAGGGTCAGACGAGGGTTATCAGCGCCGGCGACTTTGCGATAACTGTGCCCTTTACTCCACGATATGTATGAATGAACTGACGCTTGTGTATACACCCGAATGGGATGAAGAAATCAGAGGATATTTATATGTCAATCGCTGAATGTGAACCTCCTCAATCGATTGCTTGCGATCTTCGTCAGCATGTCCACCTGGCAGGTGGTAGTATTATGCTGATCACCTAGCGGTCTCTATTGGTCTTTCTGGCTCATTGGGTCATCATCATCATCATCATCAGGTACACGTCCAGTGGTGGACATAAACCTCCCCTAAAGATCCCCACAGCAGTGTTGCACTGCCCGCATCCAGCGGCTTCCCGTGACCTTCAGTCGTTTGTAGGGGTTCATATGGGAGGGTTTGGGCCATTTCCCAAAACTGTCCCAAAGCAGGTTCGTAGGAGCCAGCGCCTCGTTTGTTGATTAGAGGTACTGAAGCCAGCTTCAGGAGTTTGAAACTACATTATTGATTGAAGTAGGAAAGTACGAAAGAGAAGTAGAATATTGTATTACAGATGTCTATGTTTCTATCTCCCTCTCTCTTCATACGTTTAGGGTGGGATAGAGATACAGTACGGAGACTAGTCTAGCTGGCGTGCTGCGGTCCGTAGCGTGGAAAGGAGACGAGCGTTATAGGAGAGTATATACACAACGCTATCCGTCTCGCTCGCACGCAACGTGAACCCGTATTAGTACGTGTATAGCTGTCTCTTTCTTTCATTAAATCTAATGCACGTCGTCTAAAGAAAAAACTAAATCGTTTCATCACGTACAAACAAATGCTCTCCATATATATGTATGTGATTCAGTAATGTGGACAATTTTTTTTTAAATTACTAGTAATTTTCTCTAATAGTACCCGCAAATGATGTCAGTAATTTTCCTTAATATAGTAATTTGTCGAAATGATGTCAGGTATAAAATTGATATCGTCATCCACTTATATAATATTTAGTATTAATTTGATCACCATCGTCAGATTTAGGTTTTATGGCGCCAGCTTAGAACCTAGGGTCTGGTGATACGGTTCTCTTTCCAAACCACGAGTAAGGACACTGAGATCATCAAGTAGCATATCACTGGAGGTAGATCTCTGATGCGGGAGACTGGTTAGGCTTATACCAGCACGGCTCTTATCTGTGTTCCGGTTTGAAGTGGGTTTTAGCTAGTGAAATTACGGACGTAACGAGACTTAACATCTTATGTCTTAATTCGACGAGCGTTAGTATATTAATAGGGGACCGGAAAGTAATGTCGTTTCTGCGCATGCCAATACTTGATTGTCATTTGTCAGCTCATTGTTTTGTTCAGAGGCGTACCAAAGACATTGTGAGGTTATAGTGATTTCTTTACTTATAGACAATTGAATTACAATTTTTTGTAATTTTGGGTAAAATGGCCAGCCAAATACCAGAAGAGGTACACATCCGGCATTGCATGCTCTTTGAGTTTCGCAAGGGAAATAACGCAACAGTTGCTACCAAAAACATTTGCGATGTTTATCCAAATGCACTGGACATTCGTAAATGCCAAAGGTGGTTTTCCAAGTTCAAATCGGGTAATTTTGATCTTTCCGACTCGTATCGATCAGGAAGACCATCAGTGTTAGACAACGACGTGTTAAGGGCGGAAGTGGAAGCAAATCCGTGTCAGACGATCGAGGAATTGTCAAACAGTCTCAACAAACCTTGGTCGACCATCCAAGAACATTTGAAGCAGATTGGAAAAGTAAGCAGAGCTCGTGTTTGGGTCCCGCATAATCTGTCCGAACAGAATAAGGCTAACCGATCAATCACACGCAACTTATTGCTTCAACGACACAACACAGAAGCGTTTTTGATCGCTTGATCACAGGAGATGAGAAATGGGTCCTGTATGATAACCCAAAACGCAAAAGGCAGTGGCTCTCCAAATGAAATCCTCGGAGTACTGCTAAGCCAGGTTTACACCCCAAAAAGCGCTTTTGTGTGTTTGGTGGAGTATTCGCGGCATTGTTCATTTTGAATTACTGAAACCTGGAGAAACTGTTACTGCAGACCTCTACAGCGAACAATTGCAGCGAGTCAATCAATCTTTAATTGAAAAGTGGCCAGCGATTGTCAACCGAAAAGGCGTCATTCTCCAACATGACAATGCAAGACCGCACTGCGCAAGGCGAACTCTAGAAAAATTAATGAATTGGGGTGGGAGGTGCTGCCTCATCCACCATATTCGCCCGATGTTGCACCATCGGATTTCCACTTATTCCGAGCGCTGCAACACTTTTAAGTGGCAAAACATTTGCAAATTTGGATGATATCCAAAATGCCATCTCTAGATATTTTGCCGAAAAACCAATTAATTTTTATCGATCAGGGATTGAAAATTTACTCACTAGATGGCAAAAGGTTATTGACAATGATGGGGAATACATCATTGATTCAAAATAAAGACTCGTTAAAAATGTATGTGTTTGTATTTAGCGTAAGAAAACGACATTACTTTCCGGTCCCCTAATATCTTACTAGCCCAATGTTTTTATAGACAAGTGTACTAATTGCCATTGTCTTATCGCTTGGTCAAAAAAAAAAAAAAGAAATCAGAAGAACGAGAAATTCAACTGATACGTCCTGCTCACATGTTAGGATGATATACAGACCTGTAGTAAGGTAAGCCCTGCCTGTCGTAGAAGGCGACTAAAAAGGTCTAGAAGTTTCCGGACCTTGGGGGTGGGAGCCCTAATCACTCAACACGCGAAACTGCGTGGAACAGAGTATGGCTCAGCGCTGGTGCCTATGAGGGTTAGGCTCCTCAGAGTGTAGAGGTATACCGGTGCATTCTATAAGAGATCTCACAGCCTCTCCTTTTCTAGTGGGTAAGAATCTCTGGCTTTACCCTCAGAAGGAGGGTATCTTACGAAAATTTTGAAAAAAATTTTCAAAAATAGAACATGATATACACTACCCCATATTGAGTTCATCCGCTCGTTCACAACTGAATTTTTTTTTTTTTTAAACGGTTTCTTTCAACATGGTTCCAGTTAAGATTGTGCCCGTCGCCTTGAGATATACGTTGTCTCCTCACCCCCAGCTGCGGCATCGGTACTAGTAAAATTTCCGATCATTTCCTCTTCCGCTTTCTCTCTTCGCTATCAGTGAAATGGCTCCAGATAACGCTAACTAACGCTCTATGATAACACATTGATTACCGACGATTAGTTAAATAATTGCGCCGCTCATAACACGACGTGTCGTGCGCTCGCGCGGGAAACTAGGCCGCCATTTTAACGCTTTTTGGCGCGAAATCGAACAGTGGATATTTTTTCTTTTTTATGTAAACAGTTGTGTTTGAGGTTTAATTATTTTTTTTTTATTTGTCTATGATTGTTTAAGTGCCGTTTCGAGGTGTGGGTTCGATCCCGCCAAGCTGGTGTATCCGGCGGTGGAGAATAGCGTGAAGGAACCGTCACGTTCCCGTAACAGGATAAATGATTTCGACTCCGCTTAATCACGATTTTGAGTTCCCAGCGGTGGGATGATTAAGTGGGCTATGTGTATACACTGTATTTATAAACGTATTCGAAAATCGGTCGTTCGATAGAAAAAAAAAAAAAAACTAAAACTCCGTTTAAACGATTGTATATTTTTTGCGGTGTATAACGGGATCCGGTTAAGTTATAACCATTAAGTTTTTTTTTTTTTTCGTTATCTATGCTACAGCAATGTTTTAATTCGATATTACGTGTCCGTAAACTCGACAGGTTTTTGTCTGTTTTTTTTTTTTTTTGTAACCTGTCATTAGTATTAATCTACTAGCGCGAATGACTCCTATACATATTAGAGAAGTGTCTTGAGTTATGACAGCGTACCGATATTTTTCCCGCCTTTACGATGGGATAGGCAAAGATTAAACGATCATACAGCCAACATATTTATATTTAATATTTTTGTATGGTTTTAAGGCTATTATTAAAATTTTTTTTTACAATAATTTCCTTTTTGATAGAAAAAAAAATAAGATAATATCAATTATATTTTCTATTTACATAGGAGTTATTGTCATATATATTTTTTTTATTCGATGAAGCGCCGAACATGATGTTCATCTGATGGTAAGTAATACGTCTGTCCATAACATGGCGCTAGTTAGGAAGATACACACTGCAACACACTGCGTCGGTCGCAGACATGCAATGTTAAGTCGCGTCAACCCATAAACACCACTACCTACAACACCCTTCAAACCGGAACACAGCATTTTGTGCGCGCACGCGTAAATCTCGATTCATTTACAAATGTCAATACGCCACAAAAAACTTTTTATATCATTGTATTGAGGCATAATAAAATAGTCACGTAACATCTGGCACGAGTTTCGCAAGTCGCTTGCCGTTGCCATTATAAAAAAAAAAGCCTATGCAAATCAATCATACCTTTCCATAATTCAATCTCCGGCCGACCGTGTAACGTTTCAAAATGTTCACGTAATAAGTTGTAGAGTTGTGGAGGAAAAAAAAAAAAAATGACTACGTCTGTAGTTAGAAAGTGCGACATTTGCGGATGCCGGTTTCGAGTTGGAGTGTAGTGCAACAGGCGCCCTTGACCTACAATAGGAGCGCCGCCATTTTGGGAAGATGGCCGAACTGTCAGCGTGACGTCTTGAGGTTATTATGCTTTTTTTTTTTTTTTGATTGAGCTGTGCGGATTGGTTTTTGGCGTTGCCATTAGTAAAGATGTCTATGGTTTTTTTTTTTCGATTGATGGTAAATGGTTTTATTTTATTCAACTAAGCTATGAAGGGATGTTCACCTGATATTAAGTGATACTGCCCATAACAACGGAGTGCTGTCTAGGGTGTTATACACTACGTTGCGATCGTCGCGTTTAGACATGATACTTCGATACTTCAGTAATTATAGGTACAGCGCCCTTCAAACCGGAACATTTATGTTTGATTGCTGCGGTGGTACCTAGATAATATCAGGCAATAGTGCTACTATTAGTCTATGAGAATTACCCAGTGCCACATCTCAAGCAGAGTAGCCCACAGTGGGACAGACGATATCAAAAGATATACCTATGTCCAGCAGTGGACGTCCATCTGTTGGGATGATGTGCTTTGCAGATAGCGAATGGATATTATTTGATGGAATTTATCTAAGATGGCAACCCTATAACTCTCTTTTATTTTACTTCAAGAAACAGTGAAACGAGCGGGACGTTCGCCTGATAGCAACATGATGTTCCTTAGGGTGATATACACTGCACCATATGTTCGTAATTCGAGACATGATAAGGGAGGAGCTAGTTAGGATGACACTACAACACGCTCGTCGTGGGACATAGGATGTTGTATCTCATTACTACAAGTATTTCACTAACTACAGTGCCTTTCACAACTCACGGGCCCTTTTGTCAGAGGGAAGGAATTTTTGAAAAAAAAAAAAACAACGCTTGTGGGGGGGAGACAGAGTTCATTATCGTCATCATCAGATAGACGTCCACTGCTGTACATAGGCCCTCCTTAAAAATATCCACACCGATCTGCGCTGCAGTCAGAATGGCCTCTGGAACCACCGGGCAATAGAGCTCGTCGTCTGTTGGGAGTCGATTGGGGATTTGGGCCATGTACTACCACGCTGGCCCAATGCGGGTTGGTGGGAGCCAGATCCTCGTCTGTTGATTAGAAGAGTCCATCAGGGGCTGGTGATGTTGGCTTGGGTCCCGTGAGTTGTGCGGGACCTTACACCCAGTCAGAGTTATGTGGAGATTTTTACCCATTAAAACATTCCTTGGTGGTCATCTTCAGCTTTTGGAGAGGTCAAGGGTTCTCCATTTGGAATACAACTACCCCTTCCCTATGTGCTGGATATAGGCAGACCCTACCAGTCCCGTGAGTGCTACTTCAATGACCGGAGACCACGTCCAGCCATTGTTCTCCTCATTCTCATTTAGAAGGCGACGAGGACCTCCAATCCCAACCACCAACGACCTCAAATCGCGGGACCCAAGCAATCCTCACCAGCTCGTGGTGCTGCCTGCTAATCAACAGACGAGGCTCTGGCTCTCACCTACCCGCATTGGGCCAGCGTGGGAATCTTTGGATGAGACCTATGTCCAGCAGTGGACGTCTATCGGCTGATGATGATGACCATCACCATTACACCCCACATTTAATTTCAAGGAATTAATTGATGGCAACCCTAAAAGGAAGTTTTTGTAGTGAACCTTTTTTTCTGCGGTACAACCATTCGATGTTAATATATCGTATGGTTTAGATTGAACCGTTTTTGCGGGTGAACGGTAAAAAACCGGATGTGCTCTCCATTGTTTTTTTTTTTTTTCTATCACATGCAGAAAGTTTATTGGTTGAACTAATTTAGACGTCCGATGATGAAGACGTATGATCAAGTCTAATAGTACAAATAATGGGAATGTATGCCGTCTAGGTACCGCCGCAGCGACGGGACAGTACGTGCGGAGACATTATCGTGTTTGAAGGGCGCTGTACTTAGCGAAATTACTGCGGTAACGAGACTTAACATTTTACCTCTCAAGGAGACTAGCTATGTCGTTCAGTGTATCTCATCCTAATTAGCATAATGTTATGAGCAGGCTTGAGTGATAACTTACCCTTAAGTGGTAGTCTCATTCATCTCCTCGAAAGAAGAGGAGTAACGTTTTTTATTCGAGGAAGAGACGAGAGGAGACGGACGATCACCTGATAGTAAGTGACAAGCCTGCCGATAACAATATGGTACTAGTTAGTATGACATACACTGCATAACTAGCCTTGAGACAGGATGTTAAGTCTCCTTACCCAAATAATTTCACAAGCTACAGCGCCCTTCAAACCGGAACATAGCAATGTCGGCACAAAACTGTTTGGTCGCTGCGGTGGTACGATCAGCAACAGATGCGCTACCATCAAATTTTTTTTTGCGGCTTTAAATCTGTCTCAGTGAAAAAAAGGTTGATGACACCGTCTTCCAAATTAGGGTTGCCACATACGTTAAACTCTTTATGAGATAGTCGCGTGTATAGTACACGGCGGGATTACGTCATGCGCGATGACTTGGCAACATTGGCAGACAACTTGGCATCCGAACAACGGTACACAACAACCACTGTATAACATACACAGTATAGGAGATATACAGAGATTTGATTCGTCACGAGAACCTTCGAAGCTATTAGACACGAACACTCAAAATTTGGTAGAGACACTACTTCTGTTGTTTAGAGGTCAGCTTAGAATGGATTTTAAAAATTCATTCCACAAATTGCCAAACAACTAACATATATATACAACACACATGCGCTCGTCCATAACATGACGCTAGTTAGGATGATATACACTGCATCACATTGAGCTAATCGTATTTAACAATACCTAACTGCCTGTGTTATACACTGCACCGTGTAGCGCTTATCGCCTTGAGATATAAGATGTTGAATTTCGATACCCCAGTAATCACACTAGCGACAGCGCCCTTCAAACCGGAACATAGTGATGTGTGCACTGTACTGTTGGCTTGTTGGATTGGTCGCTGTCGCGGTACTTAAATGGTATCTACCAACATGTTGTAGTATATGTACTTTAGGTAGTGACTACGAAATCAATAGCTGTGGTCATATTAAATTTACAAAGTACCCTCTGGGCTTTAAATACGTTCGCTAAAATATATATAGTAATGAAAACTTACCCCTATCCGCTTCCGCTTGGAAATGAATTTGAGACCTCGCAAAGACGGTCAGTCGGTAGTCGCAACTGTCGCACCGCACGCTGATATGCCACACGCCTGCAAATCCGGACCACACGTCCGCATTCATCGGCGTCACAGGCACGACTGACAATCTGCGTATAAAAAAAAAATTTTTTTTTTTTTTTTATTAACCTGTGGAACAAAATGCTAACGCAACGCACACCGCGGGACTAATACTGGGCCGGTACCGGGGTAGTGTCGGACTCCAACCGACTAAAAAGCTTCACACGGTATTGTACTCCCTTCCCCATGCTCGAGGGATCTCTCTTCCACATATGCAGTATATAGTACTGACTCTATACAAAGGGATTGAAGTGGGTAGTTAAGTATTTTTTCTTCATGAGAGATTTCGGATGTCCAAACATTTTTTTTTTTCCACTATGTTCAGCTGGTGGTAAATGGCGCTAGTTAAAATGTAAAACATTGGTTGCCTTGAAACATAAGATGTTAATTCTCGTTACTCCAATAATTTCACTAGTTACAGCGCCCGTCGAACCGGAACACATTGATGTTTGCATAGTACTGTTTGTTTGATGCAATAGGCGCTGCGGCGGCACCTAAACGGTCTCTGGCAACAGAGACAATATCACCAGTGATAGCTATAGGTCCTTCAAACCGGATCACAGCAATGTCCGCACAGTACTGTCTGTCGGCTGCAATAGGCGCTGCGGCGGTACCTAGACGGTCTCCGGCAACAGAGACACTACCACCAGTGATAGCTATAGGCCCTTCAAACCGGATAACAGCAATGTCCGCACAGTACTGTCTGTCGGCTGCAATACGCTCTGCGGCGGTACCTAAACGGTCTCCGGCAACAGAGACAATATCACCAGTGATAGCTATAGGTCCTTCAAACCGGATCACAGCAATGTCCGCACAGTACTGTCTGTCGGCTGCAATAGGCGCTGCGGCGGTACCTAGACGGTCTCCGGCAACAGAGACACTACAACCAGTGATAACTAAAGGTCCTTCAAACCGGATCATAGTACTGTCTGTCGGCTGCAATACGCGCTGCGGCGGTACCTAGACGGTCTCCGGCAACAGAGACACTACCACCAGTAATCGTTACAGGTCCTTCAAACCGGATCACAGCAATGTCCGCACAGTACTGTCTGTCGGCTGCAATACGCGCTGCGGCGGTACCTAGACGGTCTGTAGCAACAGAGACACTACCACCAGTACAGCAATTCACACGCGGTAGGAGTGATACTTTGTATTCTAGTTAATTTGTGAGAGAACGAGATGGATATACTATAGACCTGGTAAACAGAGAGAGGGAGAAAGCGAATCATCGCTTGATTGATTAAATTAGAAAAGAATTAATGTCAGAGATGTATAGAATAATGTACTATAGGTTTGAACTATTCTTTGTCTCTTTCTCTCTTCATATATTCAGAGTGAGAGGAAGGTATTCCTTTTGCGGTGAGGAGACTCATATATATTTACACCGCCCCAAAAGTTTAAAAAAAAAAACATTGTGTCGAATGGATGGTTCGAAGGTAATACTAACCTGTCGTGATCAGGTGCGCCGGGGAAGCCCAGGAAGACGTCCCTCGGGATCAGCGTGTCGGTCCTGGAGGACGATGAGAACTGCTGCACCGAGCTCTTATTGTACAGGTCCACTTGTGGTGCTGCAACAATCAAACATCCCATAAAGCAATGGTGGCAGATACAAAATGGCGGCGGTAGGATGGTGGGGGAGTAAGAGTCTCCAACACCAACTCACGGGACCCAACCCAAAACTCACCAGCTCGTGGTGTACCCTGCTAATCAACAAAGAGGCTTTGGCTCAACCCTCAATGGGCTAGTGTGGAGGGAAATGACCCAAATCCCCCCCATATCAATCCCTATCCGATCGGTGCGAGATCCACAGTGAACAGCCCACTAATTGTTCCCACCGCTGGGACACTAGGCCGTCTTCTACTAAGAATGATAGGTCTCAGTTGACGGAAAGCCTATTTTTACCGCCGGACAGTAGTGTGTGAACATTGCTGTGTTCCGGTTTGAAGGGCGCTGTGGTTAGTGTAATTACTGGGGTAACGAGACGTCAATGTCTCACGTCTCAGCCGACGAGGTGTATCACTTACTATCAAGTGAAGTCTCGTCGGTTACATAAAAAAAAAAATCTCATATGTTCTAGCCTCTAGCTCGTCTGTCGTACTGGACTGTAGCTTTCGCGTGAATATTACTCAGTCGAGGATCTGGTGTATTGTCTGTTGGTATACGCGACACTACATCAGCAGCGGCCTCGCGACCGATCCGTTACGCGCCACAGACAAACAAGCGAACAAGTTATGCGTTGACGGTGTGACAGACGGCCACACACACACACATACACGTCACCAAGTCGTTTTATAGGATATTTTTTATGATCAATAATGGCAGGATGTTAATCAATTTTAAATGTAATAACTGGCAATAAGCATGAGTTAGGATAATATACACTGCACCATAATGAGCTCGTTGCCTTCAGACTCCTCACGCTCTCTCTTACTTCCTTTCTAGATAGATGAACATGAGTCGGTCTAGTATAGGTATAAAAGCGACCCATCGGTTGAGATCATGAAAAGCGAAGAGACTGTGTTGTGTAAACATCCTACCTATACACAGTAACGAATATGATTCTTCGCATCATTATACAATAGTTAAAATGTGATAATATGGTTATACCTTCATTTGGCGGGAACAGTGCTGCGTGGTCGACTGCACCTTCTAAAAGGAACCTTAGAGCTGTCACTCCTGACTCCACGGGGATGCCGAGGGAAATAGCTTCTCCACCTCCTCTCCACAGCAGGAGCGTCTGAAGGTTCATAAGAAATACCGGAGCTGAAGAGTGCAGTGTAAATATTGTATAAATAGTTCAAGTCATCATGGGGCGCGTCTTTACATATTCGTGCGTTTGTATCTATGCAACTTTATATTGTGTGTCAGTTAAGTTGCGGCCGTCTGTACAAGCCGTCTGTACCTGTGAAAACAATGCAAATAGCGCCGCGCGCCAATATGACTTGAACTATACATAGCGCATATGCCACTTTGCATTGTGTCTCAGTGACGTTGCGGCCGTCTGTACCTGTGAAAACAACGCAAATAGCGCCGGGCGCCAATATGACTTGAACTATACATAGCGCATATGCAACTTTGCATTGTGTCTCAGTGAAGTTGCGGCCGTCTGTACTTGTGCAAACAACGCAAATAGCGCCGCGCGCCAATATGACTTGAACTATACATAGCGCATATGCCACTTTGCATTGTGTCTCAGTGAAGTTGCGGCCGTCTGTACAAGCCGTTTGTATCTAAGCGAGAGATATCATTGCAATACAAATTATTAAACTAAAACAAACTAATTAGAAACTTCTTCTTCTATCTTAAATTCTTTACATCTTCTTCAGATCGGTGATTACTCACGTCGAAGCTGTTCTCTTCTATCTGTCTCAATCTCGCTCTCCTAGGTCCGAGCAGCGGCTCCGCTAACGGCTCCCACTGCTGAAGCTCAGCCTCCAGTGGTAGACCGTTGTCCAATTCCTATAATAATCATCAACGACTTATTATCAATTGTACCACGCCCCCATCCCCTCCTTCATTTCCAACACACCCCAACCGACCACCCCTACTATAATTTCCCAAGGCCCTTAACGCAAACTGCCCAACCTACTCAATACCCTTTACTCCCAACCAATCAAACTACTCTACCAAACGCCTTCAATCCCTCCAACAATAAAAAAAAAACTAATAGATATGTTAATTGAAAGGCCAACGATCACGTGATGATGATGTGATTGTTATGATGATGATCATCATTATATGGTATGATTTAGTGTGATAGTGCTTTACTATATATACTGACTGGTGTTTGTAAGGAGTATGAAAGGACATCCCCCTCGGTGTGCGCGGAGACGTTCCTCAACTCCTGAAGCGCTATCTCCGACTCCTCAGATGGATGACGAGGATCAGTCCATACGGTGTACACCTGGTGGTGGAAATGATAACATGAATTACTGGTGGTAAGTCTATTGATAGAGTTAATGTGGTGCACTGTATGCATCCTACAACCACATTGCACAAGAGTACATGAGAAAAAAAAAAAAAAACATTGCAATAGACAGGCGTCCTTCTGCCGAATAAAAAAAAGCTTTAAAGGATTACCACCAGCTCACCTTCAGTCTCTTCTCGATCAGCGCTCGCAAAGCCAGTGGCAGCTTGTGAGGATCACCGGCCTCCTTATCGGTGATGATGAAGAGCGCGCTGTCGTACGGCACCAGCTTGGCAGCTGACGCCAGAGCTCTCATGGTGCCGTCGCTTGACGAGTCTGAACGTACACCCTGGGGGCAAACGCTTCGTTAGCGTACCAATAATTATCTATAACCCACATCACTAGGTCTCCGGCAACAGAGACACTGCCACCAGTGATAGCTATAGGTCCTTCAAACCGGATCACAGCAATGTCCGCACAGTACTGTCTGTCGGCTGCAATAGGCGCTGCGGTGGTACCTAGACGGTCTCCGGCAACAGAGACACTACCACCGGTAATAGTCACAGCGCCCTTCAAGAGCCGGATCACAGCAATGTCTGCACAGTACTGTCTGTCGGCTGCAACAGGCGCTGCGGTGGTACCTGAACGGTCTGCGGCAACAGAGACACTGCCACCAGTGATAGCTATAGGTCCTTCAAACCGGATCACAGCAATGTCCGCACAGTACTGTCTGTCGGCTGCAATAGGCGCTGCGGTGGTACCTAGACGGTCTCCGGCAACAGAGACACTACCACCAGTAATAGTCACAGCGCCCTTCAAACCGGATCACAGCAATGTCTGCACAGTACTGTCTGTCGGCTGCAACAGGCGCTGCGGTGGTACCTGAACGGTCTCCGGCAACAGAGACACTGCCACCAGTGATAGCTATAGGTCCTTCAAACCGGATCACAGCAATGTCCGCACAGTACCGTTCGTCGGCTGCAACAGGCGCTGGTGGTGGTACCTAGACGGTTCCGGCAACAGAGACACTACCACCAGTAATAGTCACAACGCCCTTCAAACCGGATCACAGCACGTCTGCACAGTACCGTCTGTCGGCTGCAACAGGCGCTGCGGTGGTACCTAGACGGTCTCCGGCAACAGAGACACTACCACCAGTAATAGTCACAGCGCCCTTCAAACCGGATCACAGCAATGTTCGCACAGTACCGTCTGTCGGCTGCAACAGGCGCTGCGGTGGTACCCAGACGGTCTCCGGCAACAGAGACACTACCACTAGTAATAGTCACAGCGCCCTTCAAACCGGATCACAGCACGTCTGCACAGTACTGTCTGTCGGCTGCAACAGGCGCTGCGTGGTGGTACCTAGACGGTTCCGGCAACAGAGAGACACTACCACCAGTATTAGTCACAGCGCCCTTCAAACCGGATCACAGTACTGTCTGTCGGCTGCACAGGCGCTGCGGTGGTACCTAGACGGTCTCCGGCAACAGAGACACTACCACCAGTACAGTCACAGCGCCCTTCAAACCGGATCACAGCAATGTCTGCACAGTACTGTCTGTCGGCTGCAACAGGCGCTGCGGTGGTACCTAGACGGTCTCCGGCAACAGAGACACTACCACCAGTAATAGTCACAGCGCCCTTCAAACCGGATCACAGCAATGTCTGCACAGTACTGTCTGTCGGCTGCAACAGGCGCTGCGGTGGTACCTAGACGGTCTCCGGCAACAGAGACACTACCACCAGTACTAGTCACAGCGCCCTTCAAACCGGATCACAGCAATGTCTGCACAGTACTGTCTGTCGGCTGCAACAGGCGCTGCGGTGGTACCTAGACGGTCTCCGGCAACAGAGACACTACCACCAGTAATAGTCACAGCGCCCTTCAAACCGGATCACAGCAATGTCTGCACAGTACTGTCTGTCGGCTGCAACAGGCGCTGCGGTGGTACCTAGACGGTCTCCGGCAACAGAGACACTACCACC
Source organism: Troides helena (assembly GCA_029286815.1). Classification (NCBI taxonomy): domain Eukaryota; kingdom Metazoa; phylum Arthropoda; class Insecta; order Lepidoptera; family Papilionidae; genus Troides; species Troides helena. The sequence goes on along the minus strand of JAGSMV010000038.1, from coordinate 672,792 downwards.
AGTAATAGCTACAGCGCCCTTCAAACCGGATCACAGTAATGTCCGCACAGTACTGCCTGTCGGCTGCAACAGGCGCTGCGGTGGTACCTAGACGGTCTCCGGCAACAGAGACACTACCACCAGTAATAGTTACAGCGCCCTTCAAACCGGATCACAGCAATGTCTGCACAGTACCGTTCGTCGGCTGCAACAGGCGCTGCGGTGGTACCCAGACGGTCTCCGGCAACAGAGACACTACCACCGGTAATAGTCACAGCGCCCTTCAAACCGATCACAGCAATGTCTGCACAGTACCGTCTGTCGGCTGCAACAGGCGCTGCGGTGGTACCCAGACGGTCTCCGGCAACAGAGACACTACCACCAGTATTAGTCACAGCGCCCTTCAAACCGGATCACAGCAATGTCCGCACAGTACCGTCTGTCGGCTGCAACAGGCGCTGTGGTGGTACCTAGACGGTCTCCGGCAACAGACACTACCACCAGTATTAGTCACAGCGCCCTTCAAACCGGATCACAGCAATGTCTGCACAGTACCGTCTGTCGGCTGCACAGGCGCTGCGTGGTGGTACCCAGACGGTCTCCGGCAACAGAGACACTACCACCAGTACAGTCACAGCGCCCTTCAAACCGGATCACAGCAATGTCTGCACAGTACCGTCTGTCGGCTGCACAGGCGCTGCGGTGGTGGTACCTAGACGGTCTCCGGCAACAGAGACACTACCACCAGTACAGTCACAGCGCCCTTCAAACCGGATCACAGCAATGTCTCCACAGTACTGTCTGTCGGCTGCAACAGGCGCTGCGGTGGTACCTAGACGGTCTCCGGCAACAGAGACACTACCACCAGTAATAGTCACAGCGCCCTTCAAACCGGATCACAGCAATGTTTGCACAGTACTGTTCGTCGGCTGCAACAGGCGCTGCGGTGGTACCTAGACGGTCTCCGGCAACAGAGAGACACTACCACCGGTAATAGTCACAGCGCCCTTCAAACCGGATCACAGCAATGTCCGCACAGTACTGTCTGTCGGCTGCAGCAGGCGCTGCGGTGGTACCCAGACGGTCTCCGGCAACAGAGAGACACTACCACCAGTAATAGTCACAGCGCCCTTCAAACCGGATCACAGGAATGTTTGCACAGTACTGTCTGTCGGCTGCAGCAGGCGCTGCGGTGGTACCTAGACGGTCTCCGGCAACAGAGACACTACCAGTAATAGTCACAGCGCCTTCAAACCGGATCACAGCAATGTCTGCACAGTACTGTTCGTCGGCTGCAACAGGCGCTGCGGTGGTACCCAGACGGTCTCCGCAACAGAGACACTACCAGTAATAGTCACAGCGCCCTTCAAACCGATCACAGCAATGTCTGCACAGTACTGTCTGTCGGCTGCAACAGGCGCTGCGGTGGTACCTAGACGGTCTCCGGCAACAGAGAGACACTACCACCAGTACAGTCACAGCGCCCTTCAAACCGATCACAGCAATGTCCGCACAGTACTGTTCGTCGGCTGCAACAGGCGCTGCGGTGGTACCCAGACGGTCTCCGGCAACAGAGAGACACTACCACCAGTACAGTCACAGCGCCCTTCAAACCGGATCACAGCAATGTCTGCACAGTACCGTCTGTCGGCTGCACAGGCGCTGCGGTGGTACCCAGACGGTCTCCGGCAACAGAGAGACACTACCACCAGTAATAGTCACAGCGCCCTTCAAACCGGATCACAGCAATGTCTGCACAGTACCGTTCGTCGGCTGCAACAGGCGCTGCGGTGGTACCTAGACGGTTCCGGCAACAGAGACACTACCACGAGTAATAGTCACAGCGCCTTCAAACCGGATCACAGCAATGTCCGCACAGTACTGTCTGTCGGCTGCACAGGCGCTGCGGTGGTACTCCAGACGGTCTCCGGCAACAGACACTACCACCAGTAATAGTCACAGCGCCCTTCAAACCGATCACAGCAATGTCTGCACAGTACCGTCTGTCGGCTGCAGCAGGCGCTGCGGTGGTACCTAGACGGTCTCCGGCAACAGAGACACTATCACCAGTAATAGTCACAGCGCCCTTCAAACCGGATCACAGCAATGTCTGCACAGTACTGTCTGTCGGCTGCAACAGGCGCTGCGGTGGTACCTAGACGGTCTCCGGCAACAGAGACACTACCACCAGTAATAGTCACAGCGTCCTTCAAACCGGATCACAGCAATGTCCGCACAGTACTGTCTGTCGGCTGCAACAGGCGCTGCGGTGGTACCTAGACGGTCTCCGGCAACAGAGACACTATCACCAGTAATAGTCACAGCGCCCTTCAAACCGGATCACAGCAATGTCTGCACAGTACTGTCTGTCGGCTGCAACAGGCGCTGCGGCGGTACCTAGACGGTTCCGGCAACAGAGACACTACCACCAGTACAGTCACAGCGCCCTCAAACCGGATCACAGCAATGTCTGCACAGTACCGTCTGTCGGCTGCACTAGGCGCTGCGGTGGTACCCAGACGGTCTCCGGCAGCAGAGACACTACCACGAGTAATAGTCACAGCGCCCTTCAAACTGGATCACAGCAATGTTCGCACAGTACTGTCTGTCGGCTGCAACAGGCGCTGCGGTGGTACCTAGACGGTCTCCGGCAACAGAGACACTACCACCAGTAATAGTCACAGCGCCCTTCAAACCGGATCACAGCAATGTCCGCACAGTACTGTCTGTCGGCTGCAACAGGCGCTGCGGCTACCACCAGCTACCGCCACATTAATTTCATACAAATTCACACTACGTTTACTCATCGATACGAACAGACATTACCATAATCAGCCGTTAAATTTATTTAAATTAATGTTGTGTATATATATTAATTAACCGTGACAACAGTCGGTACATCGCCGTCATTGTTCCATCATCACATGACGTGTCCTGTCACCATGACGGCAGACCGCTGGAGGTCGAGAACCTTCGACATAGGACGAAGACCGCCATACCGAGAACAGCTCTCATACATCAGCCCACCTGGTCGATAAGACCCTACAGGGTCCCATTTTCCCACAACTGGGACTACAGTCCCAGTTGTGGGAAAATGGGAAACTTAGGTCCCACCGCAATATGACTCCGATGAGCATAATGTTGCAGTGTACATTACTGGCACATGTCCAGCAGTGGGCTATCGACTGACGATGGTATGGTATAGACAGTCACCATCAGGTGGACATCTTCCTCTAATCGCTTGATCGAAGAAAAACTTACGTCGTGTATATATCCTAGTTAGCATCGCAATATTCGTTGACGTCACCACCAGGTGTCATCAAGCAACTTCTGGTGGTAGTGTAAATATCTTACCTGATACTTGAGTATGAGCTTCGATATCGCGTCGGACACGGTCCTCTCACCACCAGAACCGCTCGTCTGCAGGTTGTGACGCGATCTCCAGTTGACACCTGGTGATATAAACATAGCTATAATATAAATTATCAGTTGCAGAAATAGTCGACTAATTTAATAGTAGAAATCTAGGTGTTCTCTCCGATAGCGGAGGTCACGGTTATTCACTCTCCTTGCTAAGTATAGTTTAGCGATTGTTATAGTTTAAACATATAGGTAGAGAAATAGTCGACTAATTTAATAGTAGAAATCTAGGTGTTCTCTCCGATAGCGGAGGTCACGGTTATTCACTCTCCTTGCTAAGTATAGTTTAGTGAATGTTGTGTTTTAAGTATATAGTTGCAGAAATAGTCGACTAATTTAATAGTAGAAATCCAGGTCTTCTCTCCGATAGCGGAGGTCACGGTTAATCACTCTCCTTGCTAAGTATAGTTTAGCGATTGTTGTATTTTAAGTATATTGCTGCGGAAATAGTCGACTTTTTCATTTGTGATAAAAGGTTACTTTCGCCTAGGCACAGTCAAGGTTATCAAGTATACTTGTGTGCAGGTTAGCGGATCTAGCTGGCAGATATAGTTGACTTTTCGAATTGTAAAAAAAACTTAAGTTTATGGACTAATATTATAAGTTAATTTCGTCGCTTAAATGAAGCTTCAGAAATAGTCGACTTTTTCACAGCGTGACATACAAAGCTTTTCTAACATAGACTGTCAAGGTTAGGTTAGGTTGCCGAGCGGGATAGAGAGCTACCGTGAGTCAACATGGGACTTTGGGGTTGTTGGCGATCAGGATGGGGGTTCTCATCGCCTTCTAAACGACCCTGAGGAGGACAATGGCTGGACGTGGTCTCCGGTCATTGAAGTAGTACTCACGAGGCTGGTAGGGTCTGTATAAGCAGACCCCGGGACGAGCTATCCCTGCGTATCCGTGACCTCGCTAAACGCCGAAGCTGACTACCGAGAGGGGTTTTAGTGGGTAAAAATCTCCACATAACTCTGACTTCCCCCCAGAAGGCAGAGTATCTTTTTGAAGATTTCTTTCCGAAAAAAAAAACAGTATCCTCCTCACTGCCGCCGCTGTGTTCCGAACGGAGGCGCCTGACACCGGCAATGCCGAAGGTGACCACCGAGGGGGTTTTAGTGGGTAAAAATCTCCACATAACTCTGACTTCCCCCCAGGAGGCAGGGTATCTTATCGAAGATTTCCTCCGAAACAAAAAAAAAAAGGATCCTCACTGCCGCGGTTGTTCCGAACGGAGGCCCCTGACACCGGCAAACGCCGAAGGTGACCACCGAGGGGGTTTTAGTGGGTAAAAATCTCCACATAACTCTGACTTCCCCCCAGAAGGCAGGGTATCTTATCGAAGATTTCCCTCCGAAACAAAAAAAAAAGGATCCTCACTGCCGCGGTTGTTCCGAACGGAGGCCCCTGACACCGCCAAATGCCAAAGGTGACCACCGAGGGGGTTTTAGTGGGTAAAAATCTCCACATAACTCTGACTTCCCCCCAGAAGGCAGGGTATCTTTTCGAAGATTTCTCCCCGAAACAAAAAAAAAAGGATCCTCCTCACTGCCGCCGCTGTGTTCCGAACGGAGGCGCCTGACACCGGCAAATGCCAAAGGTGACCACCGAGGGGGTTTTAGTGGGTAAAAATCTCCACATAACTCTTACTTCCCCAGAGGCAGGGTATCTTATCAAAGATTTCCTCGAAACAAAAAAGGATCCTCACTGCCGCGGTTGTTCCGAACGGAGGCCCCTGACACCGGCATATGCCAAAGGTGACCACCGAGGGGGTTTTAGTGGGTAAAAATCTCCACATAACTCTGACTTCCCCCCAGAAGGCAGGGTATCTTATCGAAGATTTCCTCGAAACAAAAAAAGGATACTCACTGCCGCGGTTGTTCCGAACGGAGGCCCCTGACACCGCCAAATGCCAAAGGTGACCACCGAGGGGGTTTTAGTGGGTAAAAATCTCCACATAACTCTGACTTCCCCAGAGGCAGGGTATCTTATCGAAGATTTCCTCGAAACAAAAAAAGGATCCTCACTGCCGCGGTTGTTCCGAACGGAGGCCCCTGACACCGCCAAATGCCAAAGGTGACCACCGAGGGGGTTTTAGTGGGTAAAAATCTCCACATAACTCTGACTTCCCCAAAAGGCAAGGTATCTTTTTGAAGATTTCTCCGAAACAAAAAAGGATCCTCACTGCCGCGGTTGTTCCTGAACGGAGGCCCCTGACACCGGCAAATGCCGAAGGTGACCACCGAGGGGGTTTTAGTGGGTAAAAATCTCCACATAACTCTGACTTCCCCAAAAGGCAAGGTATCTTTTTGAAGATTTCTCCCCGAAAAAAAAAAATGTTAGGTTAGTTGGGGGTAAGATTTGCGTCAGAATTGTGTGTCTCCTAGTCCTAAACGAGTTCTGCGATCGCCGCCCCGTGGTCCCAGGTTCGAAGTACGCTGGTGACCAGCTGAGCCAACGCCGCGCCAACTGGACCGTGACCGTCTCACGTTACGCTAACAGCCTCTCACATTCGCCGCGGCAAGGTCGCACGCGTACGAATTAATGGGCCCACGAAAATGTACGTTGAAGTATATAAATAAGTTTTACGACGGTAATAACGAGTGTTGTTACCGGTAATAAATATTTAATTGTATTACGACATTGTTGTAACCATTGCCGTTGCATATGTCCATTTGGAATCAATCGATGTGGAACTGCGCAATAATAAACAACTAAATATCCCCATTGATGGAGATAAAGGCACTTTCACACGTGCGAGATATTATTATAGCATTACTATTGCATCTTTGTTAATGTATCAATTGATGTAAAACTGCGCAATAGCAACAGCCAAATATTCCCATTGATGGAGATAAAGGCACTTTCACACGTGCGAGTAATTATTATAGCATTACTTATGGCGTCTTTGTTAATAAATCAATCTACATGAACTACGCAATAACGACAGCCAAATATTCCCATTGATGGAGATAAAGGCACTTTCACACGTGAGAGATATTATTGTAGCATTACTATTGCATCTTTGATAATGAATCCAATCTAATATACATGAACTGCTCAATAACAGTCAAATATTCCCATTGATGAGGATAAAGACACTTTCACACGTGCGAGATATTATTGTAGCATTACTTATTACATCTTTGTTAATGTATCAATTGATATAAAACTGCGCAATAGAAATATTCCCATTGATGGAGATAAAGACACTTTCACACGTGCGAGAATTTATTATAGAATTACTATTGCATGATTTACTAATGTATCAATCGATATGAAACTGCGCAATCCTAAGATCCAAATATTCCCATTGATGGAGATAAAGACGCTTTCACACGTGCGAGTAACTATTATAGCATTACCATTGCATCTTTGTGAATGTATCAATTGATATAAAACTGCGAAATCATAACATCCAAATATTCCCATTGATTGATATTAAGACACTTTCACACGTGCGAGAAACTATTATAGCACTACTATTGCATCTTTGTCAATGTATCAATACATATGAACTGCGCAAATAAAACAACTAAATATTCCCATTGATGGAGATAAAGGCGCTTTCACACGTGCGACAATTTATTATAGAATTACTATTGCAAGCTTTACTAATGTATCAACCGATATGAAACTGCGCAATTTTAACAACGAAATATTCGCATTGGAGATTAAGTTCTTTCACACGTGCGATATTTTTTTTATTGTACAAACCGAAGATGAAACATTACTTTATCCTGTTTGACGGGCGCTGCAGCTAATATAACTACTGGGGTAACGAGACTCAACATCTTATATCTCAAGTAGAGTACTATGTGGTATAGTCTACATCAATCTAACTAGCGCCAAGTCGATATGTATCACTTACCATCAGGTGATCGTCGTGTAGTCTAGTCGCTTCATTGAATAAAAAAAAAAAAATATTTATGGTAATTTTTTTTTTGTTACAGGTAACAAGTTATCCGATATTAAGTTAAGTTAAACTTAAGTATAAACATCGCTGGACTCTATAGCTCAAGACTGTGGAACATATTACAAGAGACATGCCCAGCAGTGGACGTCCACTGATTGAAATGATAATGCTTCAGCTTTCCTCCTTCTCATATATGCGACGGATCAGACGTTCCTCCTCTGTCTACTAACGATGTTCTCAAACCATCTGATAGGAAGGAGCTTTCCTCCTCATATATGCGACGGATCAGACGTTCCTCCTCTGTCTACCAACGTGCTCTCAAACCATCTGATAGGAAGGAGCTTTCCTCCTTCTCATATATGCGACAGATCAGACGTTCCTCCTCTGTCTACCAACGATGCTATCAAACCATCTGATAGGAAGGAGCTGTCCTCCTTCTCATATTTGCGACGGATCAGACGTTCCTCCTCTGTCTACCAACGATGCTATCAAACCATCTGATAGGAAGGAGCTTTCCTCCTCATATATGCGACGGATCAGACGTTCCTCCTCTGTCTACCAACGTGCTCTCAAACCATCTGATAGTAAGGAGCTTTCCTCCTTCTCATAAATGCGACGGATCAGACGTTCCTCCTCTGTCTACCAACGATGCTATCAAACCATCTGATAGGAAGGTGCTATCCTCCTTCTCATATTTGCGACGGATCAGACGTTCTTCCCCTGTCTACCAACGATGCTATCAAACCATCTGATAGGAAGGAGCTTTCCTCCTCATATATGCGACGGATCAGACGTTCCTCCTCTGTCTACCAACGTGCTCTCAAACCATCTGATAGGAAGTAGCTCTTCAGCTTCTCATATATGCGACGGATCATACGTTCCTCCTCTGTCTACCAACGTGCTCTCAAACCATCTGATAGGAAGTAGCTCTTCAGCTTCTCATATATGCGACGGATCAGACGTTCCTCCTCTGTCTACCAACGATGCTATCAAACCATCTGATAGGAAGTAGCTCTTCAGCTTCTCATATATGCGACGGATCATACGTTCCTCCTCTGTCTACCAACGATGCTATCAAACCATCTGATAGGAAGTAGCTCTTCAGCTTCTCATATATGCGACGGATCATACGTTCTCCTCTGTCTACCAACGATGCTATCAAACCATCTAATAGGAAGTAGCTCTTCAGCTTCTCATATGCGACGGATCATACGTTCCTCCTCTGTCTACCAACGATGCTAATAAACCATCTGATAGAAGTAGCTCTTCAGCTTCTCATATGCGACGGATCATACGTTCTCCTCTGTCTACCAACGATGCTATCAAACCATCTGATAGGAAGTAGCTCTTCAGCTTCTCATATATGCGACGGATCATACGTTCCTCCTCTGTCTACCAACGATGCTATCAAACCATCTGATAGGAAGTAGCTCTTCAGCTTCTCATATATGCGACGGATCATACGTTCTCCTCTGTCTACCAACGATGCTATCAAACCATCTGATAGGAAGTAGCTCTTCAGCTTCTCATATATGCGACGGATCATACGTTCCTCCTCTGTCTACCAACGATGCTATCAAACCATCTGATAGGAAGTAGCTCTTCAGCTTCTCATATATGCGACGGATCATACGTTCCTCCTCTGTCTACCAACGATGCTATCAAACCATCTGATAGGAAGTAGCTCTTCAGCTTCTCATATATGCGACGGATCATACGTTCTCCTCTGTCTATCAACGATGCTATCAAACCATCTGATAGGAAGTAGCTCTTCAGCTTCTCATATATGCGACGGATCATACGTTCCTCCTCTGTCTACCAACGATGCTATCAAACCATCTGATAATACCACCAGGGGTATTCTAGACTAGCTTCTGTATCACGATAGATTTGAATGCTAGACGATTTCATCAGGATCATAGCGATAGGTTCAACAGTAAACGAACCCTGACCTGGGACTGCAACCACTGAGCCATAGGCGCTTAAGACGCAATCGATTATAATTGAATGGGCAAACAGCTTTTTGTTTAACAATGGCCGCGATGTAAATAATGACCAATTATACCATCATACGGATCGCCGTCCGACTGACAATGACGTAGTGACGTCACCGCGATGACGTCAAAGGTGACCGTCCACTGCCATTGTTTATTGAAGCCCTTATAGATCATTCTTCCTACTGCGGTTTGAAGGTGGTTAATGTGGTGGTGTTACCATGTCTTCATGAATGTTAATGGTTACACCAGCACCATCAAATTCCGAGAGGAAAACGGTGATGGCGTCATACTGGGCATTTAGGCTCAGTAATACTCTTCTTCTTGGAGCCGTTATCCTGATGGTAAGTGATACGCCTGACCGGTAATGTTAGGATGATATACACTGCAACACTGTGCGAGTTGATTTGACACAAGATGTTATGTCTCAGTTACTCCAGTAACGCGGCTGCAATTAACGCTGCAGTAATAGCTACCTAGACGGTCTCGGGCAACAGTGACACTACCACCAGTAATTGCTATAGGTCCTTCAAACCGGATCACGGTAATGTCCGCACAGTACTGTCTAACGTCTGCAGTAGACGTTGCGGTGGGACCTAGACGGTCTGTAGCAAGGGAGACACTACCACCAGTGATAGCCATAGGTCCTTCAAACCGGATCATAGCAATGTCCGCACAGTACTGTCTGTCGGCTGCAATAGGCGCTGCGGCGGTACCTAGACGGTCTGTAGCAACAGAGACACTACCACCAGTGATAGCTATAGGTCCTTCAAACCGGATCATAGCAATGTCCGCACAGTACCGTCTGTCGGCTGCACAGGCGCTGCGGCGGTACCTAGACGGTCTGCAGCAACGGAGATACTACCACCAGTGATAGCCATAGGTCCTTCAAACCGGATCACAGCAATGTCCGCACAGTACTGTCTGTCGGCTGCAATACGCGCTGCGGCGGTATCTAGACGGTCTGTAGCAACAGAGACACTACCACCAGTGATAGCCATAGGTCCTTCAAACCGGATCATAGCAATGTCCGCACAGTACTGTCTGTTGGCTGCAATAGGCGCTGCGGCGGTATTTAGACGGTCTGTAGCAACAGAGACACTACCACCAGTGATAGCTGTAGGTCCTTCAAACCGTATCACAGCAATGTCCGCGCATTACTGTCTGTCGGCTGTCGGCTACAAAGCAAAGAAAATTTTGCCCACTGCTGGACTAATCACGGTCATCAGTTGGGATACGTCCTCTGGATATAGGCCTCCAAAGATTACCATATAGAACGGGTAGGGATTTGTATAAGAGGATTTAGGCTTTTTCCCAACACGCCGGCCTGGCCTAATCCGGTTTGATGGGAGCCGGAGCCTCGTACACATCTATATCTATTACTTACCGTTAGAATCGAAGCCGACGATGACGATGTCGGTCATCTTCAACGGCTCGACTGAAGTCAGGTCCTTCCATACATCCAATGCTCGCTTGAGGGCGTTGGGCCTGAGCGGCACCAGGATACCAGCTGGCGGCCGGAGCCAAGAGTCCTCGAGCCAGGATCTGAGCGTCGAGCTCCTGCTGGCGATCGGCGTCGACCTGGGCTTCGCGTCGTTGTTCCTCTTATCGATTTGTTGTTTGGCTTCGGCTGTTTAAAAGTAAATGTAATAAGATGTCGCGTTTCATTACCGCAGTAATTTCACTAGCTACAGCGCCCTTCAAACCGGTGCATAGATATAATGCGTTAGTATGATGTACTCAGCATCAAGGTTGTGCTCGTCGCCTTGAGAGAGGTTAAGTGTCTTTGCCGCCGTAATCATCAGCCATTAGGCGTATACTGCTGGATATGGGCCTTTCATATGGGGGGGGATTTGGGCCATTTCCCACCACACTGGCCCAATGTGGGTTAGTGGGAGTAGGGGGGAGAAGCACCCTTCACAAAACGATAATATTTACTCACTATTGCTTATCGCTGCGGCGGTACCTAGACGGTCTCCGGCAACAGAGACACTACCACCAGTGATAGCTTCAGCGTCCTTCAAACCGGATCACAGCAATGTCCGCACAGTACTGTCTGTCGGCTGCAATAGGCGCTGCGGCGGTACCTGAACGGTCTCCGGCAACAGAGACACTACCACCAGTGATAGCTTCAGCGTCCTTCAAACCGGATCACAGCAATGTCCGCACAGTACTGTCTGTCGGCTGCAATAGGCGCTGCGGCGGTACCTAGACGGTCTCCGGCAACAGAGACACTACCACCAGTGATAGCTACAGCGTCCTTCAAACCGGATCACAGAAACGTCCGCACAGTACCGTCTGTCGGCTGCAATGAGCGCTGCGGCGGTACCTAGACGGTCTCCGGCAACAGAGACACTACCACCAGTGATAGCTATAGGCCCTTCAAACCGGATCACGGCAATGTCCGCACAGTACCGTGTCGGCTGCAATAAGCGCTGCGGCGGTACCTAGACGGTCTCCGGCAACAGAGACACTACCACCAGTGATAGCTACAGCGTCCTTCAAACCGGATCACAGCAATGTCCGCACAGTACTGTCTGTCGGCTGCAATAGGCGCTGCGGCGGTACCTAGACGGTCTCCGGCAACAGAGACACTACCACCAGTGATAGCTGTACGTCCTTCAAACCGGATCACAGAAACGTCCGCACAGTACCGTCTGTCGGCTGCACTAGGCGCTGCGGCGGTACCTAGACGGTCTCCGGCAACAGAGACACTACCACCAGTGATAGCTGTACGTCCTTCAAACCGGATCACAGCAATGTCCGCACAGTACTGTCTGTCGGCTGCAACAGGCGCCGCGGTGGTGCCTACACTACCGCCAGCGACATATATTCATATGTAATATAAATACTCACTGTTGTCAGTCTTAGTCATCCTCTGGCCTGGTGACTCGAGCTGGTCAACCTCTCCACCTGAAGCCAGCGCCTCCAGCACCTCCGGACCCTTGCTGGTGGTGGACGTTTCCATCTAGAGGAAGCATTCAATTATTAGATAACAACAGCGAGAGGTTCATCTGATGGTAATTTGTACGCACACTCATAAAATAGTAGTCAGGATAGTATACACTGCAACGCATTGTGCTCGACTTTAGATGTTACACGCTGTATCTCGTTAGACATTTAATTAGCTGCAGCGCCCTTCAAACCGGATCACAATGACAATGTACTAAGCAATTATAAATAATAACTCGTAATTATCTGTTACGCAAGTATTGTCATGTTAATAGCTATAAAGAATTTCATATATATGTATATATTATATATAGTGTGTAGACATTGCTGTGATCCGGTTTGAAGGACTTACAGCTATCACAGGTGGTAGTGTCTCTGTTGCCGGAGACCGTCTAGGTACCGCCGCAGCGCCTGTCGCAGCCGACAGACAGTACTGTGCGGACATTGCTGTGATCCGGTTTGAAGGACGCTGTAGCAATCACTGGTGGTAGTGTCTGTTGCCGGAGACCGTCTAGGTACCGCCGCAGCGCCTGTTGCAGCCGACAGACAGTACTGTGCGGACATTGCTGTGATCCGGTTTGAAGGACGCTGTAGCAATCACTGGTGGTAGTGTTCGTTGCCGGAGACCGTTCAGGTACCGCCGCAGCGCCTGTTGCAGCCGACAGACAGTACTGTGCGGACATTGCTGTGATCCGGTTTGAAGGACGCTGTAGCAATCACTGGTGGTAGTGTCTGCTGCCGGAGACCGTCTAGGTACCGCCGCAGCGCCTGCTGCAGCCGACAGACAGTACTGTGCGGACATTGCTGTGATCCGGTTTGAAGGACGCTGTAGCTATCACTGGTGGTAGTGTTCGTTGCCGGAGACCGTCTAGGTACCGCCGCAGCGCCTGCTGCAGCCGACAGACAGTATTGTGCGGACATTGCTGTGATCCGGTTTGAAGGACGCTGTAGCTATCACTGGTGGTAGTGTCTCTGTTGCCGGAGACCGTCTAGGTACCGCCGCAGCGCCTATTGCAGCCGACAGACAGTACTGTGCGGACATTGCTGTGATCCGGTTTGAAGGACGCTGTAGCTATCACCGGTGGTAGTGTCTGCTGCCGGAGACCGTCTAGGTACCGCCGCAGCGCCTGTTGCAGCCGACAGACAGTACTGTGCGGACATTGCTGTGATCCGGTTTGAAGGACGCTGTAGCTATCACTGGTGGTAGTGTCTGCTGCCGGAGACCGTCTAGGTACCGCCGCAGCGCCTGCTGCAGCCGACAGACAGTACTGTGCGGACATTGCTGTGATCCGGTTTGAAGGACGCTGTAGCTATCACTGGTGGTAGTGTCTGCTGCCGGAGACCGTCTAGGTACCGCCGCAGCGCCTGCTGCAGCCGACAGACAGTATTGTGCGGACATTGCTGTGATCCGGTTTGAAGGACGCTGTAGCTATCACCGGTGGTAGTGTCTCTGTTGCCGGAGACCGTCTAGGTACCGCCGCAGCGCCTGTTGCAGCCGACAGACAGTATTGTGCGGACATTGCTGTGATCCGGTTTGAAGGACGCTGTAGCTATCACTGGTGGTAGTGTCTGCTGCCGGAGACCGTTCAGGTACCGCCGCAGCGCCTGCTGCAGCCGACAGACAGTACTGTGCGGACATTGCTGTGATCCGGTTTGAAGGACGCTGTAGCTATCACTGGTGGTAGTGTCTCTGTTGCCGGAGACCGTTCAGGTACCGCCGCAGCGCCTGCTGCAGCCGACAGACAGTATTGTGCGGACATTGCTGTGATCCGGTTTGAAGGACGCTGTAGCAATCACTGGTAGTAGTGTCTGTTGCCGGAGACCGTCTAGGTACCGCCGCAGCGCCTATTGCAGCCGACAGACAGTACTGTGCGGACATTGCTGTGATCCGGTTTGAAGGACGCTGTAGCTATCACTGGTGGTAGTGTCTCTGTTGCCGGAGACCGTCTAGGTACCGCCGCAGCGCCTGTTGCAGCCGACAGACAGTACTGTGCGGACATTGCTGTGATCCGGTTTGAAGGGCGCTGTAGCTAGTGTAATTGTTAGGATAATGATACTCAACGTCTTATGTGTTATGGCGACGAGAGCAGTGTGGTGCAGTGCATCTGCACCACACTGAAAGGTCAATGACCCGTGCTGCGTACTCATCCAGTCGTCTAGCACTGGACGATGAGATCCTTAAGACTAGGATTGAGGTAAGCCCAGCTTGTCGAAGCCGACTGAAAGTCTCTTCCAGGTCCACGAGCTCCGAAGATGGAGACTATCATTGTGGTGATCTCGTGCCTGTCGTAGCAAATACAGGATGTCGGGGACGGTCCGTTCACCTGATGGTAAGTGATACGCCCGCCCATGGCGTTAACACGAATGGTATACACTGCACCACATTGCTCTCGTCTCCCTAAGACATAAGACGTTGAGTATCATGACCATAATAATTACACTACCTACAGCGCCCTTCAAACCGGATCACAGCAATGTCCGCATAGTACTGTCTGTCAGCTGCAATAGGCGCTGCGGTGTTACCTAGACGGTCTCCAGCAGCAGAGACACTACCACCAGTGATACCCATAAATCCTTCAAACCGGATCATAGTAATGTAAGCCCTGACTGTCGTAGGTGGGTCTACGAGCTTCTTAGGCCTTGAGTGAAAAGGCTCTTACTAGCTATAGTACCGAGGAAGGTTAGGCTTCTCATACACCTGTCATCACATCGGTTAAGCCACCGCTGCGTTCAGTAAGAGATCTCATAACTCTGACTTCCGCCCAGGAGTAGGGGTATCTTTCGAAGGTCTCATCTACGAATCCAAACAAAAAAGAGACCGGATGATGTAAGGTACATCATCATCATCAGTCTATAGATCTGATTTCCACCAAAGATGTCCACATCGGTCTCCCGTTCCTCTCATCCAGTGGCTTCAGACCTTCGGTCCACCTCGTTGAAGTCCTCCCAACATGGGTGTGCTGTCACTCGAGGACCTTACTGCCAGCTCCTGCGAGTCCAGCAAGGTATACATCCTAGAATATTTACAGTAACTCACAGTATCCTCGCGTCCGCTGCGACTGGAGGCGCTGGATGCCGTCGGTGCTGCTGCGGCTTCCGTGACGTCACCGGCTTCCGCGACCGCGTCCATCTTGTTGTCCGCGTAGTTCCTCAAGCCCAGCGCTTCCGGCTGCTCGGCGGCTACGGTTGTAGCCTCCGCGTTGTAGCTGTAAGCTGTAGCGTCCGTTGTAGCGTTGTCCGCGTCGTACTCGTCGAACGTGTCCATCGCGTCGCGCATCGCGTGGACGCTGTCGGCGATGCTCTGACCCTCGCTGGTCTCCAGCAGGTCGCTGGTGCGGTTCCCGTCGCGGTCCTCGAACGGCAGCCCGTCGCCGTCCATCGCGTACTGCTGGTCGACGTCGCCGAGGATCGGCGCCAGCACGCTCACCAGCACCAGCACCGCTGCCAGTTTACTATCGCGATCGAACGACGCCATCTTGGATTCTGTTAGCGCATACTCCACGTAACCCAAAGATCTGGTGAAGGTAGACAGCTGGATGTGACCAGCGCAGGTTCTATCGATGACCTATATCCTGCTGTGGACGTCAGCTGATGATGACACTCCACGTGTTGATTGACCTGAAAAAAAAAATTTTTTTTTTTAATTTTTGTAAAAGGCATCACTGCCATAAGTCCTATAACAGGTAGTAGTGTGCAAATATTATTTAAATTAGCATAGAGCTGGTGGATGTTGAGATTACTTTCACCTCAAAATTTACTAGGTTGCAGTATACATTACTCTAACCACCGCCAATTTATCATAGACAATCTTTCTTACTATGAAGCGGTAAGCATAAAGTCCACTTAGCCTATACGTAAAGGTAAGATATACACTACATCGCATGCTCGTCGTCGGATATTAGACATCAAGTCTTATTACCACAGTAATTTAAGTAGCTAGAGCGCTGTTCGCAACACAGTGATGTCTGCACACTACAGTTTGCTCACACACGACATTGCTGTGATCCGGTTTGAAGGGCGCTGTAGCTATCACTGGTGGCAGTGTCTTTGTTGCCGGAGACTATCTAGGTATCGCCGCAGCGCCTGTCGCAGCCGACAGACAGTACTGTGAAGACATTGCTTTGATCCGGTTTGAAGGACCTACAGCTGTCACTGGTAGTAGTGTCTCTGTTGCCGGAGACCGTCTAGGTACCACCGCAGCGCGTATTGCATCCGACAGACAGTACTGTGCGGACAATACCGTGTTCCGGTTTGAAGGGCGTTGTAGCTGTAATGAGACTTAACATCCCATGTCTCAAGACGGCATCGTTATGGACAGGCGTATCACTCACAATCAGGTGAACGTCCCGCTCGTCTCGTACAATGAAATATACATCATTCATTAATCTTCATTCAAAAGATACATATATATATATATATATATATATATGTTGGTATGTCGAAAACTTGAGGATTAATGTTTTTTTTTTTTTTCTGTATATTCATGTTTTAGATTAATCCGTAATATTATTCAAGGTCTCTTTAAATCGTCGCGCTGGCAACACTGTAACAGAGGTCATAATATATATGAGAGGTATGAGAGAAATAATCATCGTCATCACTTCAGCTGCAGTATAAATCTTTGATCCCACGCGTGGGATTACTGTTCGCATCTCAACATACTACATCAGATACTCACTGCGGTGTACCCAAAAGAAAAAGTACTACAATAATGTGCGAAATTTTCTTTGATCCGGTTTGAAGGGCGCTGCAGCTAGTAAGATATGAACAGTACTCCTCGATGCGGTGGTATCTAAACAGACACCAGCAATGGAGACACTACCACCATTAGTATGGAAGTGGAGGTGGAGGACTCCATCGCATGGTTGTCACGTGGAAGATTGGCTCCAACACCTGAAGTCCTTGAAGGTGGTAACACCAAAGGTGGGCTAATGGTGAAGACATGCAAGGACAGGTCGCTTTTTTTTGGATACCTTCAAAGAGGTTCCTCTTATGAGTACCCAAGGTCCATGGAGGAGAAGCACCTGGTGGACGGTGGAAGAAGTTGACGCCATGAAGGAGTAGACCTGGCTTTAATACCACCAGCTGGAAATAATGGTTGAGGATTGAACTGGTTTTGGAGACAGGACCCTAAACCTTACCAGCTCGTGGTGCAGCCTGATAGTCAAGAAACAAGGCTCTGGATCACACCAAACCCGATTAGGCCAGCGCGGTGGGAAATGGTCTAAATCCGCCCATATGAACCCTTGGGAACTTAAAGAAGATCTTTGAGTATGGCCTATGACCAGCTGTGGGACCTCTGTCAGCTGATGATGAATTGGTATTCTCATCATGAAGAGGGAGTAGATTATTAGGACCAAACAACTCTATAGTCTAAAAGTATTGCGTATGGCCATTGACCGTATGGTCAATATAAAGAACATCATTTTTTTTTTTTTATTGCGTTAATATAAAGGTTAGTTGTATGTTGATTGTATATACATATATGTTGCGTGAGCACCTTGGCCATTTTGACCATATCTGACCATATGTATGAACCGATGTACTAACGTTTTAGGGTCAAGAGGTAATAATGGCGGATTTAAGGTCATATTTCAATAGAGCATATGAAACTTTTTTTTTTTTTTTTTTGGGTGGGGTAGAATTCTCGAGAACACCTGTTGTCATGGTCATCCTGGAGTCATCATCATCGGTATGTAGATATCCACTGCTGGTCATAGACCTCCCCTAAAGATCTCCACATCGGTGTCGTTCTGTAGGGGTTCATGTTGGGGGGGATTTGGGTCATTTACTACTGCTCTAGCCCAATGCGAGGTGGTGGGAGCTAGAGCTTTGGTTGTTGATCAGCAGGCTGCATCAGGAGCTGGTGAGGTTGTGCGGGAACCCATACTAGACAAGTGTATTGGAAGGAAAATGTGTGTGAGAAAGAGATGGATATACTGTGGAGGCGATAACCAGAGAGAGAGGGAGAGATTGATTGGCAATTTTCATATTGGAGTGTAATAGAACGAAAAGAGATCAGTGAAATAATGTACTATATACATCAACGTATCTTTTATCTCTCTCCCTCTTCATATATTTAGAGTGAGAGAGAGATATAGTACGCTAAAAGAAACCATTGTGTTCACAGTTGGCAGAGGTGAAACTTTGTACTCTGCTTAATTTGTGAGGGAATGAGATGGATATACTATGGAGCTGGTAAACGGAGAGAGATAGAGAGAGAGGGAGAGCTTGATAATTACATTATTGATTAAAGTAGGAAAGAACTAAAGGCTGAGATGAATATGTACTATACATTTCAACTGTCTCTGTCTCTTTCTTTCTTCATATACTTAGAGTGGGATGGAGATACTGTGGAGCTGGTAGGCAGAGAGGGAAAGAATGATAATTACATTATTGATTAACGTAGGAAAGAACTAAAGGCGGAGATGAATATGTAACTATACGTTTCAACTATCTCTGTCTCTTTCTTTCTTCATATAGTTAGAGTGGGACGGATATACTGTGGAGCTGGTAAACATATAGTGGGAGAGATTGATAATTATATTATTGATTAAAGTAGGAAAGAACTAAAGGCGGAGATGAATATGTACTATACATTTCGACTATCTCTGTCTCTTTCTTTCTTCATATAGTTAGAGTGAGATTGAGATATTGTACGAAGACTAGACGTGCGGGGAGTAGTGGATACGCGATAGGGAGACTATATACACAACGCGCCCCGTCTCACCCCCATCAGCGTGGACCCGTATAATTAAGTATATATAAAATCCAATCGCATCATCCCCAAAAGGAGGTATCAATTAAAAAAAAAAAAAGATAAATTCGATTCCGCTGCAGGTCGTTACCGCTTGGGACGCCGTCCTCATCTTGCATCATTACTTGGAATAACTTGAAGGGTCCGAGCGGTGACTCAACCGGCCATTATGTCAGCCGCCTTTTTCGGGCTCCACTGGGTTCCGCGGAGCTTTGATTGGGACCCCTAATTTTAACCGCTCACAATAAAAAAGGGGGTAGGCACACATTTTTGTTTTTTCATTAAGCAACGAGACTAGCGGGATATTCATAACAGAGACATGAGATGTTGAGGCGAACCCCCGTCAAACCGGATCACAGTAATGTCTGCACAGTACTACTGTGTGTCGGCTGCAATACGCGCTGCGGTGGTACCTAAACAGTCTCCGGCAACAGAGACACTACCACCAGTGATAGCTATAGGCCCTTCAAACCGGATCACAGCAATGTCCGCACAGTACAGTCTGTCGGCTGCAATAGGCGCTGCGGCGGTACCTAGACGGTCTCCGGCAACAGAGACACTACCACCAGTGACAGCTATAGGTCCTTCAAACCGGATCACAGCAATGTCCGCACAGTACTGTTCGTCGGCTGCAATAGGCGCTGCGGCGGTACCCAGACGGTCTCCGGCAACAGAGACACTACCAGCAGTGATAGCTATAGGCCCTTCAAACCGGATCACAGCAATGTCCGCACAGTACCGTCTGTCGGCTGCGGCGGTACCCAGACGGTCTCCGGCAACAGAGACACTACCACCAGTGATAGCTATAGGCCCTTCAAACCGGATCACAGTAATGTCTGCACAGTACTACTGTGTGTCGGCTGCAATAGGCGCTGCGGCGGTACCCAGACGGTCTCCGGCAACAGAGACACTACCAGCAGTGACAGCTATAGGTCCTTCAAACCGGATCACAGCAATGTCCGCACAGTACTGTCTGTCGGCTGCGGCGGTACCTAGACGGTCTCCGGCAACAGAGACACTACCACCAGTGATAGCTATAGGCCCTTCAAACCGGATCACAGCAATGTCCGCACAGTACTGTCTGTCGGCTGCAATAGGCGCTGCGGCGGTACCTAGACGGTCTCCGGCAACAGAGACACTACCACCAGTGATAGTTACAGCGCCCTTCAAACCGGATCACAGCAATGTCCGCACAGTACTGTCTGTCGGCTGCGGCGGTACCTAGACGGTCTCCGGCAACAGAGACACTACCACCAGTGATAGTTACAGCGCCCTTCAAACCGGATCACAGCAATGTCCGCACAGTACTGTCTGTCGGCTGCGGCGGTACCTAGACGGTCTCCGGCAACAGAGACACTACCACCAGTGACAGCTATAGAGGTCCTTCAAACCGGATCACAGCAATGTTCGCACAGTACTATCGGTTTCAACAGGCCCTGCGGCGGTACCTAGACGGTCTGTAGCAACAGAGACACTACCTCTATTTATTTCTTAGTATAGAACAACTAAGAACATCGTCGCTGATTTCTTTTACTTCTACCCTTTTCCCCACGTTTAGCCCACGATTTATTTACATACGTCCACGTCCAATTTATAAATAACGGTACACACTTTCAATGGTTACTTTATCCCAGAACGTTTAAAAATAAAAGAATCAATCCCAACAGTGGGAAAATGTCCTACAGCGCATTCCCACTGCTGGGCACTTTGCTATTGTAATCAACAGTGAGTAAGTAAAATTTAGGTGCCCTAATTATGTTCCCACTACTGGGATTGCCGGTGACCGTCTATGTACGACCACATCGAAAAACAGTACTGTGCAAACATTACTGTGTTCCGGTTTGAAGGGCGCTATAGCCAGTGTAATTACTGGGGTAACGAGACTCAACAGCTTGTCTCAAGTATCGAGCGTAATGTGTATATAGGCGTATCACTCATTATCTAGTGAAGGTTCCGCTTGTGTCATATATATATATATATCTCAACGGAACCCGCGAGGTGTTTAATGAACCTTTTTTAACGCAACCGGTAATCGAACCTCGGACGTTTAACTGCGCACGCGCACTGCGGTGCATGATGAAATCGGTTTTTTTTTTTTCAATATATTTACCGAAGGATACATATACATTTCACTTATGCGATATATATATGAATACTTGTTCCTTCACCAGCGCAGACCTACATATCTCTCAATGGGAACAAAAATTTTTTTTTCTTTAATATCTAAACAGTGGAAGTAATATGTCTACTAAATTTTGAGTGTCATGTCTAATAGTTTCTATGATCTCGCAGTGAATCAAAAGATCTCTTGATATCGAGTATATATATACTGATTCACCTTCTATCATTTTGCGATACCAAAGCTGTCATCACTACAAGTATGTCGCCGCGGAATCGAACCGGGGATACCCATGCTACTAAACAAGCATTTAACCACTGCTCTATTATATACTTGTGGTACTGCATTATATATATATAATATATTATATTTTAAATCATGTTGGCGCGCGTCGCTTTTTGCCTTAAGCTCGGAGTTACAGACGGCTTTTACAGACGACTGCAACTTCACTGACACACAATGCCAAGTTGTATACTTACAATCGCACGGACACATATAGCCGAGCCGACAGACAGTACTGTGCGGACATTACTGTCATCCGGTTTGAAGTGCGTTATTGGTAGTCTGGAGTAACGAGATAACGTCTTGTCTCAGTGAGAAACGCGCTATATTATGTTGTGTATATCATCCTAACTAGCGCCATGTTGTTATGGAAAAAAAGGTCATTGGCGCGCTCTGTGTGCGTTAAGATCTCACAGGTACAGACGGCCGCAGATTCACTGGTACACAATACAAAATCACACCCAGACTTGAACTATATACACTACTATTTAATTTCGTAATCATTACGTTTTTTTTTGTTGCTATTATCAAGTCTGAATTCTAGACCGCATAACCGTTTGGTCACTATCACAATCCTGTTCAACGGGTGTTGTTGTTGTTTTTTTTTATGCGAAACTTTTGGAGGGCGTTTACTGTTTTTTTTTTTTTAATAATTATAAAAAGATTATATATTTATAGTATGGTGATGGTATAATCACGATCAATTACTACTACATATTACTACAGTAAGCTTTATCGGTGTATAGTAAATAAAGCTGTTAGACCGGAACAGAACCCTGGACTTCCGGTTCAATTGAAACTCACGCTGCATCTCGTGGACGCGATGTCAACATCCTGGTTCGAATGTATTTGTGTATTCAATACGCGGAATATGTGAAGGGTAAGCGTATAAACATGTTTTCCTTGCGGATTAAAAGGCTAGTTGTGCATACGGTTTGAAGGGCGCTGTAGCTAGTGTAAGATGAGTGTAGTTACTATCGCAATATTCAGACAACTGTAGTACTAGTACTAAAGTATCGAAGATCCTTGTATATCTTTAGTCGATTGTCAAAGCTGTACGGTTTGAAGGGTGCCAAGCTCACCAGCTCGAGCTGAAGCCTGCTAACAAACGAGGATCTGGCTCCAACCGACCCAAAACCAAAAACCATTCAAACTACATCGGCATTCCCGAAATCGAACCTGGAACGCGTTACTAAGCAATTCAATTAAACTACAGACGCTGTTAAATAAGCCAGTCTCCATTATTCGCAAGCGCGGTTTGAACGATATCAAACATGGCGGATGTATTTTTAAGTATACGTAATATATACAACCTCCTTTGACACTTTGATTGATATTAAAAAAAAAAAACTAAAGCGAACCAGCACCAGGTGTAACCTCTCAATCACGAACGTGATGAGGGGGAAAAACTTAACCGGACTCGTTTAAGTGTACATCAAACATGTTAAGCGATTTAAGTTATATGTGTTGCGGTTTGTTTTAAGTTAAAGACCCCTTCACACACTTTAGAGATTCAAATGTATAGATTCAGCGGGAGTGGGAGAGGAATATATACCTCAAGAGCGATTTCACTGGTGGTAGTGTCTCTGTTGCTACAGACCGTCTAGGTACTGCCGCAGCGCCTATTGCAGCCGACAGACAGTACTGTGCGGACATTGCTGTGATCCGGTTTGAAGGGCGCTGTACCTGTTACTGGTGGTAGTGTCTCTGTTGCCGGAGACCGTCTAGGTACCGCCGCAGCGCCTATTGCAGCCGACAGACAGTACTGTGCGGACATTGCTGTGATCCGGTTTGAAGGACGCTGTAGCTATCACTGGTGGTAGTGTCTCTGTTGCCGGAGACCGTCTAGGTACCGCCGCAGCGCGTATTGCAGCCGACAGACAGTACTGTGCGGACATTGCTGTGATCCGGTTTGAAGGACGCTGTAGCTATCACTGGTGGTAGTGTCTCTGTTGCCGGAGACCGTCTAGGTACCGCCGCAGCGCCTATTGCAGCCGACAGACAGTACTGTGCGGACTATGCTGTGATCCGGTTTGAAGGGCTTAAAGACCTCTACACTCATTTTAAAGTATTAAATGTATAGTAATTGACATAATTATAGGAGTGGGAGAAGAAGATCTACCTTTTTTGGGTTTTGGGGGGAGGGAATCTTCTAAAAGTTACCCTATCCTCTGGGGGGAAGCCTTATGTGGAGATTTTTACTCACTAAAATACCCTCATACCTACTACTTAACCTAACTTTAAGTGCAGTGAATACTGTGTTCCGGTTCGAAGGGCGCTGTGTTTAGTATGTTTTGGGTAACGATACACAAGCGATTGTCCGGCAATATTGCACAAGGATGAGATGTTCGGTTGTCGGCGGTTTGTGGAAGGGTTTGTGTATAGGGTGGGGATGGGGGGGAGGTTAGGTCTAGTGTATTGCTCCCGGAAAGGCTGGATCTAGAATATATAATGTCAACCTTGGGCGGGGATTCATTCCGCTCTCGTACCGTCGGCGCGCTTGCTCCCGCGCCGTAGATCTCGTCGAGATTGTGCGAGCGAGACGGCGATATATCTCCGTCTCGCTTCTTCTATTTACTACGCGCTTAGTCCTTGAGTAAGTCGCGGACAATTTTTTTTTTGAATATTTTGTTTTAGTGGTGGCAGTGTATTATGTATCACTTGATATCAAGTGAAGGTCGTGCTCGTCCCTTCGACTAATTAAATAAAAAAAAAAAAAAACCTTCGATAGTATGTCCCACTGCTGGACATTAGTAACTAGTACATATACAGTGATTGTTAGGATGATATACATTTCTATAGCTACAGCGCCCTTCAAACCGGAACAGTAATATTTGTCACACTGCATACATTCTACCGCAGCGACGAAGCACGACTCAGGGGACCCAAGCCAACTTCACCAGCTCGTGGTGAACGTTGATAATCATCGAGGATTTGGCTCCCACGAACCCGCATTGGGCCAGCGTGGTGGGAAATGGCCCAAATAGGGGGCAGGGGCATATGAACCAGCCGTCCAGCAGTGGGACGTATATCAGCTGATGATGTTGACTTATATAAAATCAACATTCTAACTACAGACCTCAATACAAGTGCCTTACGCTTTTGGCTTTTGTCGATTGTGGTGTGTAAAGATACTAACAGGATACACAAGGACGTGCGACGATTGTCATTCAGAGCGGCACTGAGAACATCTGTCACTAACGCGCCACTTAATATTCCAGAGCCGGACTCTTTGATCACCTAGACCGGCGTGTTTATTTTCCTCCACTGCATACATATACACTACATCTAGTACGGAGTCGAGGGTTCCGTCCAACGTCTCACGGTACCCTGCTCTACCGCACCTGGATGAGGTGGACCCTGATGACCAGACCAGGCTCTAACCATCCGTCATCCCGCACTGGACCGACATGGCGGGCTAGGGTAATTTAATTAGGATGTTTACACGTCATGTTTGCGATAACCACCTAGCAGGTCCTTGTCAATAGACACTACCAAGACCGTCTAAATACGAAACTGCATAATTTGTCGTTATCCGGCTTGAAGGGCGCTGTAGCTACTGTCACTATTGGAATAACGAGACTCAACATCTTCACTCTCAGACGTACCACTCACCATAAAGAAACTTTTCTTCTGTTTCAATAAATGAGTGTCGGGATTCGAATCTGGAATGTCGACTCAGCGCATGTGTACGACGCAGTGTATACACACGCGGTGTGATTAAAGTGGCGTTCGTGTGAAAACGCGGCGCCGCCCGCGGGTGGGTCAAGGCGGTGCACGCGACCGGTTCCGCTCGCGTCGAGGAACTGACTTACACCTCAACGCGGTCTCGAGTTTGACGGCCGGCGCGACCCAATTACAAATACTATAACACACACACACACACACACACACACATATATATATATATATGTATATCACGTGAAAACAAGTGATACATATCCACACTGCAATGCTAGTATGTAACGCCGCATGATCTGAAGATTATAGTATATTTATTTATTGATTTCATAGATCCTTCCGCATCTTTTACATTTTCGTTTGGTGTTGTTTATGCGGTTGCTATGGTAACGGTTGCTATTCCATTCATTCATCGGGTGCCCTCTTCAAACTGATGTTTGGCGATCAGATTGAGAGAACCATTTCGATCCGGCGTTGCTATAGAAACTCATTTGCGGTTGCGGTTGCTCTCAATTATTATTTCAGATAAATTTCAAGTCTATTTTTTATTGTGTCGCTATTGGGATGTCGTTATTATGTATATGCGGTTGCTATAGAGATTCATTTGCGGTTGCTATAGAAACTCATTTGCGGTTGCTATAGAAACTCATTTGCGGTTGCGGTTGCTCTCAAGGAGTATTTACACACAAATTTCAAGTCTATTTTTTTATTGTGTCGCTATTGGGATGTCGTTATTATGTATATGCGGTTGCTATAGAGATTCATTTGGTGGTTGCTATAGAGATTCATTTGCGGTTGCTATAGAAACTCATTTGCGGTTGCTATAGAGATTCATTTGCGGTTGCTATAGAAACTCATTTGCGGTTGCGGTTGCTCTCAAGGAGTATTTACACACAAATTTCAAGTCTATTTTTTTATTGTGTCGCTATTGGGATGTCGTTATTATGTATATGCGGTTGCTATAGAGATTCATTTGCGGTTGCTATAGAAACTCATTTGCGGTTGCGGTTGCTCTCAAGGAGTATTTACACACAAATTTCAAGTCTATTTTTTTATTGTGTCGCTATTGGGATGTCGTTATTATGTATATGCGGTTGCTATAGAGATTCATTTGCGGTTGCTATAGAAACTCATTTGCGGTTGCTATAGAAACTCATTTGCGGTTGCGGTTGCTCTCAAGGAGTATTTACACACAAATTTCAAGTCTATTTTTTATTGTGTCGCTATTGGGATGTCGTTATTATGTATATGCGGTTGCTGTAGAGATTTATTTGCGGTTGCTATAGAAACTCATTTGCGGTTGCTATAGAAACTCATTTGCGGTTGCTATAGAAACTCATTTGCGGTAGCGGTTGCTCTCAAGGAGTATTTACGCACAAATTTCAAGTCTATTTTTTTATTGTGTCGCTATTGGGATGTCGTTATTATGTATATGCGGTTGCTATAGAGATTCATTTGGTGGTTGCTGTAGAGATTTATTTGCGGTTGCTATAGAAACTCATTTGCGGTTGCGGTTGCTCTCAAGGAGTATTTACGCACAAATTTCAAGTCTATTACTGTTACTGGTGGTAGGTTTCTGTTACTGCAGACCGTCTAGGTACCACCGCAGTGTTTATTTATGCCGCTTAAACAACAGACATTACTGTTTTCCGGTTTGAAGGACGCTGTACTTAGTGTAATTGTCTCAAGGCGATGCGTGTAATGTGGTACTATGTATACCATCCTAGCGCCACATTATTACGGACAGGTGTATCACTTAACACATTGTGCTCGTCGCCTGAGATGTAAGACGTTCGAGTTTAATACACTAGTTGCAGCGCCCTTCAAACCGGAGCATAGTAATGTTCGCACGCTACTGTTTGACCGCTGCGGTGGTATCTAGACGGTCACCAGCAACAGAAACGCTACCACTAGGACATATCATAATCACATCCTTATTACTGAAACGTCTAGATTTTTCTTAGGTTTCCTAGATTTTATAGATACTAATCAATACAATTAACACGCTCACGAGTTGCAAGTCACGAAGTGTTTCGATCGTTATTGATATACGTAAGGTATGAAATCATTCATCACTGGACGTCCACTGCTGGGCAAAAGCTTCCTATATAAGTGGGCTGGGTTTTCCTCTCACTTTCACTGGTCATCCTCATACGGAGGTTCAGGTAACACGCAATGTGATTAGTTAGGATTATATACACTGCATCGTGTTTGGATCTTGGATATCATCATCATCATCATCATCAGTCGACAGACACCCACTGCTGGACATAGGCTTCCATCGATCCCTCCAGCTGCTTCTTGCGACTTTACTGTCACCATGGTCTCCAGTGTCATTGGATACTAGGAGCTGTCGTTTGTAGGGGTTCTTCTGGGCAGACCCTCGTCTGTTGATTAGCAGCACCACGAGCTGGTGAGGTTGGCTTGGGTCTGCTTCCGGCAACCTTCACCAGGTCGTTGGACCACCTAGTGGAAGGCCAGCCAACACTGGACATTCGAAAACCTTGGTGCTCCATTTCCCGTCAGTCCTTCAAGCCTATATACTACCCATTGCCACTTGAGGCCAGCAATCTTTTTGGACTACGTCGGTGATCTTTGATGCAGCATCCTACAAACCGGATGTAAATTTAGCGTTTTTTTTTCTGTTGCCGTTGACTGTCTAAGTACCACTGCAGGGATCGAGCAGTAGTGCGCAAATTTCGTAGCCAGTGTGGCTCATCATCATCAGCTGATGAAAGCCCACTGCTGGGTAGCAAAGATCTCCATCGGTCCCGCGCTTAGTGGCTGATTCATATGGGCTACAGCGCCCTTCAAACCGGATCACAGCAATTTCCGTACAGTACTATCTGTCGGCTGCAATAGGCGCTGCGGCGGTACCTAGACGGTCTCCGGCAACAGAGACACTACCACCAGTGATAGCTATAGGTCCTTCAAACCGGATCACAGCAATTTCCGTACAGTACTATCTGTCGGCTGCAATAGGCGCTGCGGCGGTACCTAGACGGTCTGTAGCAACAGAGACACTACCACCAGTGACAGCTATAGGTCCTTCAAACCGGATCACAACAATTTCCGTACAGTACTATCTGTCGGCTGCAATAGGCGCTGCGGCGGTACCTAGACGGTCTCCGGCAACAGAGACACTGCCACCAGTGATAGCTATAGGTCCTTCAAACCGGATCACAGCAATGTCCGCACAGTACTGTCTGTCGGCTGCAATACGCGCTGCGGCGGTACCTAGACGGTCTCCGGCAACAGAGACACTGCCACCAGTGATAGCTATAGGTCCTTCAAACCGGATCACAGCAATGTCCGCACAGTACTGTCTGTCGGCTGCAATACGCGCTGCGGCGGTACCTAGACGGTCTCCGGCAACAGAGACACTGCCACCAGTGATAGCTATAGGTCCTTCAAACCGGATCACAGCAATGTCCGCACAGTACTGTCTGTCGGCTGCAATACGCGCTGCGGCGGTACCTAGACGGTCTCCGGCAACAGAGACACTACCACCAGTGATAGCTATAGGTCCTTCAAACCGGATCACAGCAATTTCCGTACAGTACTATCTGTCGGCTGCAATAGGCGCTGCGGCGGTACCTAGACGGTCTCCGGCAACAGAGACACTACCACCAGTGATAGCTATAGGCCCTTCAGACCGGATCACAGCAATGTCCGCACAGTACTATCTGTCGGCTGCAATACGCGCTGCGGCGGTACCTAGACGGTCTCCGGCAACAGAGACACTGCCACCAGTGATAGCTATAGGTCCTTCAAACCGATCACAGCAATGTCCGCACAGTACCGTTCGTCGGCTGCAATAGGCGCTGCGGCGGTACCTAGACGGTCTCCGGCAACAGAGACACTGCCACCAGTGATAGCTATAGGTCCTTCAAACCGGATCACAGCAATGTCCGCACAGTACTGTCTGTCGGCTGCAATAGGCGCTGCGGCGGTACCTAGACGGTCTCCGGCAACAGAGACACTACCACCAGTGACAGCTATAGGTCCTTCAAACCGGATCACAGCAATGTCCGCACAGTACTGTCTGTCGGCTGCAATAGGCGCTGCGGCGGTACCTAGACGGTCTCCGGCAACAGAGACACTACCACCAGTGATAGCTATAGGCCCTTCAGACCGGATCACAGCAATGTCCGCACAGTGCTGTCTGTCTGTACTTAGACGGCCTCCGGCAACAGAGCTTTTGATATTTTTATATTCTAATTTATAACTCTATGTATATAGTGTATATACATTATATGTCAAACACACAAAAAAATCAAGTGTTAGTGTGTGTATCTCATATGCGGTTGGAAACCACAATAAAGCTTTTATCTCATATAATATAAAAGCTTAACGATGTTTGTTTGTACGAGACGATCAGGTCATTGACCCGATGGTAAGTGACACGCCCACATATAACAAACACTAGTTAGGATGATGTACACAGCATCGTATGCTTCCAATCGTCGACTGAATTAGTGTAGCCAACTTGAAGGTAATACTTAACACAGTGGAAAGTTTTTACATTACCATTCACTAAATATACATAGAATGATATACACTGCATCACATACAATTACCGCAGTAATTTCAATGACTCGTTAGGAAGATATACACAACACCATATTGTGCTCGTCGCTCTGACAGAGGATATTAACTAAACCATGTGACGATTGTAGTTCGTTACCACAGTAATTTCAACGACTATTACCAACAGAAATTGTTGCGATTGTTAAGATGACATACACTACATGACATTCCGCTTGGAGATGGAAGATATAATATTGTTGGTTACAGCGCCCTTCAAACCGGATCACAGTGATGTTTGCACACTACTGTTTATTTCGGTGTATACACGGTCACCGATAACAGTGACACTACCACAATATTAAATATTTGCCAAAATATACATACGAACACCGGCACCGAACACTACCTCATACAATATAAACACAAACATTAATATAAATAAAAGGTACCTATAAAAAAAAAAAAAAACTCACTATCGAATGTCCTCGAACACAAAAACACGGCACAAAGGAGCGAGAAAAAAAAAAAAAACGAATAAATCGCGGAAAGTATGCAAAGGGGCGGGCGAGACGTCCGTCCGCTGCGACGGTCGGAGCAGAACTGCCGTTGCGAGCCACTCACGCGCAGGTGCTTTCAATGGGATCGCTCAGGGCAGCCGCATTCTCTACACACCGAGGGCCGCTATTGTATACAAATATAAACCATCAAAAAAAAAAAAAAAATTAAAAGCTTTATATCGATAACTGTTAGGTCTCCATTTCAGACCGCCTATGTCTTACCGGCCGGAGTACGCCCGAGCTGGTCATCCTCGCGCTATCACGGCTGACGTATGCTGGTGATAACGACGAGCTTATACGTTGGAACTGGCAATGGAATCGTCATGGGCTGCTTAAATTGGAATGTCCATGATCATTTATGCTGACGAAAAAGTCGACTAAATGAGAACATGTTAAATAGTAGCAGTTTTATCTGTGATGTGGGAGGCCTATGTCCAGCTGTGGATGTCTGTCGGCTGATGGTGATGCCCACTTGTAGATGGTAGTGGTCACTGGTGGTAGTGTCTCTGTTGCTACAGACCGTCTAGGTATCGCCGCAGCGCGTATTGCAGCCGACAGACAGTACTGTGCGGACATTGCTGCCATCCGGTTTGAAGGGCGCTGTAGCAATCACTGGTGGTAGTGTCTCTGCTGCTACAGACCGTCTAGGTACCGCCGCAGCGCCTATTGCAGCCGACAGACAGTACTGTGCGGACATTGCTGTGATCCGGTTTGAAGGACGCTGTAGCAATCACTGGTGGTAGTGTCTCTGTTGCTACAGACCGTCTAGGTACCGCCGCAGCGCCTATTGCAGCCGACAGACAGTACCGTGCGGACATTGCTGTGATCCGGTTTGAAGGACGCTGTAGCAATCTCTGGTGGTAGTGTCTCTGCTGCTACAGACCGTCTAGGTACCGCCGCAGCGCCTATTGCAGCCGACAGACAGTACCGTGCGGACATTGCTGTGATCCGGTTTGAAGGACGCTGCAGCAATCACTGGTGGTAGTGTCTCTGTTGCTACAGACCGTCTAGGTACCGCCGCAGCGCCTATTGCAGCCGACAGACAGTACCGTGCGGACATTGCCGTGATCCGGTTTGAAGGACGCTGTAGCAATCACTGGTGGTAGTGTCTCTGTTGCTACAGACCGTTCAGGTACCGCCGCAGCGCCTATTGCAGCCGACAGACAGTACCGTGCGGACATTGCTGTGATCCGGTTTGAAGGACGCTGCAGCAATCACTGGTGGTAGTGTCTCTGTTGCTACAGACCGTCTAGGTACCGCCGCAGCGCCTATTGCAGCCGACAGACAGTACCGTGCGGACATTGCCGTGATCCGGTTTGAAGGACGCTGTAGCAATCACTGGTGGTAGTGCCTCTGTTGCTACAGACCGTCTAGGTACCGCCGCAGCGCCTATTGCAGCCGATAGACAGTACTGTGCGGACATTGCTGTGATCCGGTTTGAAGGACGCTGTAGCAATCACTGGTGGTAGTGTCTCTGTTGCTACAGACCGTCTAGGTACCGCCGCAGCGCCTGTTGCAGCCGACAGACAGTACTGTGCGGACATTGCTGTGATCCGGTTTGAAGGACGCTGTAGCAATCTCTGGTGGTAGTGTCTCTGTTGCTACAGACCGTCTAGGTACCGCCGCAGCGCCTATTGCAGCCGACAGACAGTACTGTGCGGACATTGCTGTGATCCGGTTTGAAGGACGCTGTAGCAATCACTGGTGGTAGTGTCTCTGTTGCTACAGACCGTCTAGGTACCGCCGCAGCGCCTATTGCAGCCGACAGACGGTACTGTGCGGACATTGCTGTGATCGGTTTGAAGGACGCTGTAGCAATCACTGGTGGTAGTGTCTCTGTTGCTACAGACCGTCTAGGTACCGCCGCAGCGCCTATTGCAGCCGACAGACAGTACCGTGCGGACATTGCTGTGATCCGGTTTGAAGGACGCTGTAGCAATCTCTGGTGGTAGTGTCTCTGTTGCTACAGACCGTCTAGGTACCGCCGCAGCGCCTATTGCAGCCGACAGACAGTACTGTGCGGACATTGCTGTCATCCGGTTTGAAGGACGCTGCAGCAATCACTGGTGGTAGTGTCTCTGTTGCTACAGACCGTCTAGGTATCGCCGCAGCGCGTATTGCAGCCGACAGACAGTACTGTGCGGACATTGCTGCCATCCGGTTTGAAGGGCGCTGTAACTAATAATGGTGGTAGTGTCTCTGTTGCGGGACACCGTCCAGTTACCACCGCAGCGCGTATTGCCGCCGTCAGACAGTACTGTTCAAAAATTACTGTGATCCGGTTTGAAGGGCGCTATAACTATTACTGGTGGTAGAGTCTCTGTTGCCGGACACCGTCCAGGTACCACCGCAGCGACAAACAGTCCTGTGCAAATATTACTGTGTCGTCGATCTATATATATGTAATGAAAGTGGGTTTCGTATTTTCCTCCCATCACTTGAAAACAAGTGAAGGTACCGACACTGCAACACGAGAATCCGACGCGGACTGATTCGCAGATAGATCCTTTATCATTATATATCCAATTAACGTTTTATTTATGCGGTTACTATGGCAACGGTTCGTCAAGTGACGAGAGGAGCAGGACGATCACCCGATTGTAAGTGACACGCTCGCCCATAACGCGCCACTAGTCACACAGCATCCTGTACTTTTCAATCAAGCCTGTTTACTCTAATAATTGCAATAGCTACAACGCCCTTCAAACCGGATTTGATATCGGAACTGATGGTAAGTTAAAGCTGCAGCGGGCCGCGAGTTGAGCACTTGGCTCGTTCAAGCTATTTGTCACTTACCAATTATTTGCTCATGGTGAGTCTTCGCCGGGCCCTGGTCCCGGAGTAGGGCTGAGCTGGTTACCTTCACGGTTCCGGTATGCCGGCGGTGGGCGAGCTTTGACCCTGGACCTGGTGAAGGAATCATCAGCTAACGTCTCAGGTTCCATCTTGAAAATAAGCTTTTATTCCAGTTAGAACGCTCTTCCTATCAATCATTTAGGTTGACGAAAAAGTCGACTAATACAGAATATGTTATGTATCAGTTATCTCTGGTCAGCATCAATATACTCCAATTACCAATTTGCCCAATATAGTGGGCAACGTGGGACGGATCGAAGTGATCTGTGGTGGAGAGCCTATGTCCAGCTGTGGACTTCCATCGACTGATGATGATGCCCAATAGCAGACAGTACTGGTGGTAGTATCTGTTGCCGAAGATCATCTCGGTAGACACAACCGCAATCTCACTGTGTTCCGGTTTGAAGGGCGCTGTTGGTGATGTAATTACTGGAGTACCGAGACTAAACATGTCTTCGAACTGTATCTCATTCTCACTCTGAATATATCAAGAGAGAGAGATAGAGAAACAGTGAAATCTATTCTACGTTATTTTAATTTTCTGCTTCGTTGTTTCACGGTTCCGGTTTGAAGGGCGCTGTAGCAGTAATGAGAAATAACATCTTATGTGTCAAGGCTATGGGTACAGTAGATAGAGAGGGATGATGAAAACTAGCGAGGGAGACAAAACGCGAGCGAGAGAAAGAGAAATTATTGTCTCAAAATAGAGTGAGATGGAGATAGTGACAAAGGATACAGAGCGAGAAAGCGAGAGAATATTAAGTCTCCTAATAGATTGAGATGGACAGTGACAAAAAAAGAAACAATACGAGAGAGAGAAAGAGATAGAATATTTCGTCTCAAAATGGAGTGCGATTGGCAATAGAGATAGCGCGATATAGAGAGAACGAAGAAGAAAAGAGATATTGTCTCAAGGCAACGAGCGCTATGTGGTGCGGTGTACATCGAAATGTGGGTAGAAAGAGAAAGTCACGGTTGAGGAATATCAGGAATGGACTGGTATATCTGGCGCTGAACTGGAGACAGCAAGAGAGAGGGAGTACATCATCCTGACCAGCTCCAGTTCTTGGGAACCTCGAACTGCCGGAGTAACCTAACCGCTGCGCTATCCGGTGTCAATTGATTCAACAAAGGTATGGGTCATATCTATGATATCAAGATAGCGTTTGCTATTCGGCGGCGCTCTTTGATGTCGCCGCTGCGACGCGTCCACGTCATAAGCGGGAAGCGATTTTTGTTTGAACACTGTGGTAATTATTTGCGGCGTACTGGTGGTAAGTGATAGGCAGGTGTAATAATGCGTTAATGATTAGGATGATATACACTGCATCACATTATTATCGTTGCCTCTTCATTGTTGCCTCTCTCTATCGTTGCCTCTTTCTATCATTGTTTCTCCCAACTGTTGTTTCTCCCAACTGTTGTTTCTCCCAACTGTTGTTTCTCCCTACCATTGTTTCTCCCAACTGTTGTTTCTCCCAACTGTTGTTTCTCCCAACTGTTGTTTCTCCCAACTGTTGTTTCTCCCAACTGTTGTTTCTCCCAACCGTTGCCTCTCCCTACCATTGCTTCTCCCAACCGTTGTTTCTCCCAACTGTTGTTTCTCCCAACTGTTGTTTCTCCCTACCATTGTTTCTCCCAACTGTTGTTTCTCCCAACTGTTGTTTCTCCCAACTGTTGTTTCTCCCAACTGTTGTTTCTCCCAACTGTTGTTTCTCCCAACTGTTGTTTCTCCCAACTGTTGTTTCTCCCAACTGTTGTTTCTCCCAACTGTTGTTTCTCCCAACTGTTGTTTCTCCCAACTGTTGTTTCTCCCAACTGTTGTTTCTCCCAACTGTTGTTTCTCCCTACCATTGTTTCTCCCAACTGTTGTTTCTTCCTTACTGTTCTGATTTGTTATCTTCCATAAGAGCATTTTACTGTTGTTTCTCCCAACTGTTGTTTCTCCTAACTGTTGTTTCTCCTAACTGTTGTTTCTCCTAACTGTTGTTTCTCCTAACTGTTGTTTCTCCTAACTGTTGTTTCTCCCTACCATTGTTTCTCCCAACTGTTGTTTCTCCCAACTGTTGCTCTCCCTACCATTGTTTCTCCCAACTGTTGTTTCTCCTAACTGTTGTTTCTCCTAACTGTTGTTTCTTCCTTACTGTTCCATTCCTTCCATATCTTCCATAAGAGCATTTTACTGTTGTTTCTTCCTTACTATTATTTTCCCCATTGAAAACCGATTCTTCCATATCTTCCATAAGAGCATTTTACTGTTGTTTCTCCTAACTGTTGTTTCTCCCAACTGTTGTTTCTCCTAACTGTTGTTTCTCCCAACTGTTGCTCTCCCTACCATTGTTTCTCCCAACTGTTGTTTCTCCTAACTGTTGTTTCTTCCTTACTGTTCCATTCCTTCCATATCTTCCATAAGAGCATTTTACTGTTGTTTCTCCTAACTGTTGTTTCTCCTAACTGTTGTTTCTCCTAACTGTTGTTTCTCCTAACTGTTGTTTCTCCTAACTGTTGTTTCTCCTAACTGTTGTTTCTCCTAACTGTTGTTTCTCCTAACTGTTGTCTTCCATAAGATATATTTTACTGTTGTTTCTCCTAACTGTTGTTTCTCCTAACTGTTGTTTCTCCTTCCATCTTCCATAAGAGCATTTTACTGTTGTTTCTCCTAACTGTTGTTTCTCCTAACTGTTGTTTCTCCTAACTGTTGTTTCTCCTAACTGTTGTCTTCCATAAGATATATTTTACTGTTGTTTCTCCTAACTGTTGTTTCTTCCTTACTGTTCCATTCCTTCCATATCTTCCATAAGATATATTTTACTGTTGTTTCTCCCAACTGTTGTTTCTCCTAACTGTTGTTTCTCCCAACTGTTGTTTCTCCCTACCATTGTTTCTCCCAACTGTTGCTCTCCCTACCATTGTTTCTCCCAACTGTTGTTTCTTCCTTACTGTTCCATTCCTTCCATATCTTCCATAAGAGCATTTTACTGTTGTTTCTCCTAACTGTTGTTTCTCCTAACTGTTGTTTCTCCCAACTGTTGTTTCTCCTAACTGTTGTTTCTCCTAACTGTTGTTTCTCCCTACCATTGCTTCTCCCAACCGTTGCCTCTCCCTACCATTGCTTCTCCCAACTGTTGTTTCTCCTAACTGTTGTTTCTCCTAACTGTTGTTTCTCCTAACTGTTGTTTCTCCTAACTGTTGTTTCTCCCAACTGTTGTTTCTCCTAACTGTTGTTTCTCCTAACTGTTGTTTCTTCCTTACTGTTCCATTCCTTCCATATCTTCCATAAGATATATTTTACTGTTGTCTCTCCCAACCGTTGCCTCTCCCTACCATTGCTTCTCCCAACTGTTGTTTCTCCTAACTGTTGTTTCTCCTAACTGTTGTTTCTCCTTCCATCTTCCATATCTTCCATAAGAGCATTTTACTGTTGTTTCTCCCAACTGTTGTTTCTCCCTACCGTTAGCTCTCCTTCCGTTGTCTCTCCATACTATTGCTACTCTCTACCGTTGCCTCTTACTCTTACATACTGTCCTTCTCTCTCACACACTGTCTCTGTCGCCATTCGTTCTACTCGCTGCCTCATGACGTAATATAATAAGTCTCGTTATTCCAATAATTCTATTAGCTACAGCACCCTTACGACACTGAACACTGTGTTTGTACACTACAATCTGTCTAAGATTATATCTGATGATAGAGAACTTACATGAGCAAACCTTAATTGGAACTTGTCAATTAATAATATCAAACTAAATCGGAAGTCCGTTCCTACGTCGAAAGTATTTTTATACGGAACCCTAACACTTTTATAAAATATAATTATACAATATCATTTCTTACATCATCAGCTACCAAACAGTGAAGTTTATATCGAGTTACCTCGGTAATTACTAGTAATAGGGAGATGCGAAAATTACTAAACGGTTTTTCGGTATGTCTTATTGGAGGACTAACAAGTGAAGTGTGTTTTTTTTGTCTGTT
Source organism: Troides helena (assembly GCA_029286815.1). Taxonomy (NCBI): domain Eukaryota; kingdom Metazoa; phylum Arthropoda; class Insecta; order Lepidoptera; family Papilionidae; genus Troides; species Troides helena. The sequence continues at coordinate 635,777 of JAGSMV010000038.1, read as the reverse complement.
ACTAGTAATAACTAAATGGACCGGAAGGTATATGTATATTGCCCCCTGTTACATGGGACCTAATCTGACCACATCCGGCGAAAAGTGGGTGTTTATTCGCCTCTGCTTACCCCTACTGGGAAAAAGGCGTGATAATATAAAAAAAATATATATATTTCTCTTTAAACTTGGACGGTGAGTGGGTGCAGCCCCTTGCCCACAAGTTACACCGCCGATTGTACGCTTCCGGTCGCGAATGACGAAACTTTACGGGTGGCGCACTGTTTAAGCAGTGACCCATTGTGATAACGGTGCGGTGACACCGTTGAGGATCGTAAAGGTCTATAGGGCATAGTATCAGCACTGGTGGTAGTGTCTCTGTTGCCGGAGACCGTCTAGGTACCGCCGCAGCGCCTGTTGCAGCCGATAGACAGTACTGTTCAAAAATTACTGTGAACCGGTTTGAAGGACCTATAGCTATCACTGGTGGCAGTGTCTCTGTTGCCGGAGACCGTCTAGGTACCGCCGCAGCGCGTATTGCAGCCGACAGACAGTACTGTGTGAACATTGCTGTGATCCGGTTTGAAGGGCGCTGTAACTATCACTGGTGGTAGTGTTCTGTTGCCGGAGACCGTCTAGGTACCGCCGCAGCCGACAGACAGTACTGTGCGGACAATGCTGTGATCCGGTTTGCAGGACCTATAGCTATCACTGGTGGTAGTGTCTCTGTTGCCGGAGACCGTCTAGGTACCGCCGCAGCCGACAGACAGTACTGTGCGGACAATGCTGTGATCCGGTTTGCAGGACCTATAGCTATCACTGGTGGTAGTGTTCTGTTGCCGGAGACCGTCTAGGTACCGCCGCAGCCGACAGACAGTACTGTGCTGACAATGCTGTGATCCGGTTTGCAGGACCTATAGCTATCACTGGTGGTAGTGTCTCTGTTGCCGGAGACCGTTCAGGTACCGCCGCAGCCGACAGACAGTACTGTGCGGACAATGCTGTGATCCGGTTTGCAGGACCTATAGCTATCACTGGTGGTAGTGTTCTGTTGCCGGAGACCGTCTAGGTACCGCCGCAGCCGACAGACAGTACTGTGCGGACAATGCTGTGATCCGGTTTGAAGGACCTATAGCTATCACTGGTGGTAGTGTCTCTGTTGCCGGAGACCGTCTAGGTACCGACGCAGCGCCTATTGCAGCCGACAGACAGTACTGTGCGGACATTGCTGTGATCCGGTTTGAAGGGCGCTGTAGCTAGTGAAATTACTACCGTAACGAGACACAAGATTATATATCTAATGAACACAATGTGTTGCAGTGTATATCGTCTACATTGTAAAGATCATTGGAAGTTTATACCTAGAGCTGATAAGTTTTTTTTTTTAATTTTTCTATAAGACGAGCGGGACGTTCACCTGATGGTAAGTGATACGTCCGCCCGTATACACTGCACCATATATATCATCATGCCTGAAATCGTTGGAATCGAACTCCGTACCCACAGGTGGGCGACGGCCGATCGCCGCCCACCAACTCGACCACAGTTTGCGTAACGAACGAACGAGATCTAGGTACGTGATCGATATCTATACACAAGATCTATATATACAGATAAAATAGTATTTTGTACGTGACGGCGGACGGTATGGTGGTGAAATGTACAATTGCACGGACGTGGCAACACTGGGTGTTTGTATTGCGCAGCGTCGCCTTAGCGCGGCGGTTAGTAGGCTCAGGTCGCGGGTTCGATTCCCACTTAGTATTACGACTAAGGTATGCCCAGCCTGGCGTAGTTGGCGACTGTGAGGAGCCCCGTCTGGTGGTCAGGACCATATGGTGCTGAAGGTCACAGCCTTCCATACCACCTGCTTCAGACCTGGAAGATATGAAGGGCATCAGGTGTCGCGAATGACCACCGCGAGGGTGTCAGTGGGATAAAATCCCACATCGCCTTCTCTCCCCATTTAAAAAAAAAAAAAATTATACGACTTATTTGATGGTTTGCTGGACTGTTTGAATAATAGTGCAGTTTCAGTCCCAGCTGTGGGATTACTTAGTGGACTATATATTCCATGTAGTACAGAAAGGAAGATGGTGCCTTAGCCCCTAGTTAGGATGTCATACACTACATACATCATCAGCTGATAGACGCCCACTGCTGGACATATCCCTCCCCCAAAGACCTCCACGTCGATCGCTCCCGCGTCGCCTCCAGTCATCACTCTCACAAATGATATGAACTATTATTACATAAATATTTTTTTTAGCTACAGCGCCCTTCAAACAGTACAACGCAAACAGTAGTGTTAATGAAGCTGCAGTTAGTACAATTACTATGCTCCGGGTTAGAGGGCGCTGTACCTATAATTATTGCCGTAAGGAGTATTAACATCTGTCGTCTGTGGTCAACCATCACCGCGCTCTATAGCAGTGTGAACATTACTTTGCTCCGGTTTAGAGGGCGCTGTACCCAATGTAAACTGCCGTAACGAATCTCAACATCTGTCGTATGCGCCGAGCGATATGTAAACATTTCTTTGTTCCGGTTTGAAGGGCGCTGTAGCTAAATAAGTTACCGCAACACTGGGAACAATTTGTTACAGTGTATATTCCAGTTAGCGCCATGTTTAGTATCATCATCAGCCGGTACATGCCCACTGCTGGGCATAAAGTCGTGGATATCATAAATGTGTATTGGTGAGAGCTGCGATTACTTTGAAACTAACCCATCCTTAGATCTGCCTCATCAGATCAATGCGTTATAAGTTTTGCCCACATTCCCAATGTTGGGCTTTCGAATTGTGCCCAACGTGTACAATATGTTAAGTCTTATTACCTCAGTAATTTCAGTAGCTACAGCGCCCTTCAAACAGTACAACGCAAACAGTACTGTTAATGAAGCTGCAGTTAGTACAATTACTATGTTCCGGGTTAGAGGGCGCTGTACCTATAATTATTGCCGTAAGGAGTATTAACATCTGTCGTATGCGCCGAGCGATATTTAAACATTTCTGTCTTCCGGTTTGAAGGACTTATAGCTATCACTGGTGGTAGTGTCTCTGTTGCCGGAGACCGTCTAGGTACCGCCGCAGCGCGTATTGCAGCCGACAGACATTACTGTGATCCGGTTTGAAGGGCGCTGTACCTATAATTATTGCCGTAAGGAGTATTAACATCTGTCGTATGCGCCGAGCGATATTTAAACATTTCTGTCTTCCGGTTTGAAGGGCGCTGTACCTATAATTATTGCCGTAAGGAGTATTAACATCTGTCGTATGCGCCGAGCGATATTTAAACATTTCTGTCTTCCGGTTTGAAGGACTCTTAGCTATCACTGGTGGTAGTGTCTCTGTTGCCGGAGACCGTCTAGGTACTACCGCAACGCCTATTCCAACCGACAGACAGTACTGTGATCCGGTTTGAAGGACTCTTAGCTATCACTGGTGGTAGTGTCTCTGTTGCCGGAGACCGTCTAGGTACCGCCGCAGCGCGTATTGCAGCCGACAGACATTACTGTGATCCGGTTTGAAGGGCGCTGTACCTATAATTATTGCCGTAAGGAGTATTAACATCTGTCGTATGCGCCGAGCGATATTTAAACATTTCTGTCTTCCGGTTTGAAGGGCGCTGTACCTATAATTATTGCCGTAAGGAGTATTAACATCTGTCGTATGCGCCGAGCGATATTTAAACATTTCTGTCTTCCGGTTTGAAGGGCGCTGTACCTATAATTATTGCCGTAAGGAGTATTAACATCTGTCGTATGCGCCGAGCGATATTTAAACATTTCTGTCTTCCGGTTTGAAGGGCGCTGTACCTATAATTATTGCCGTAAGGAGTATTAACATCTGTCGTATGCGCCGAGCGATATTTAAACATTTCTGTCTTCCGGTTTGAAGGACTTGTAGCTATCGCTGGTGGTAGTGTCTCTGTTGCCGGAGACCGTCTAGGTACCGCCGCAGCACGTATTGCAGCCGACAGACAGTACTGTGCGGACATTGCTGTGATCCGGTTTGAAGGACTTGTAGCTATCACTGGTGGTAGTGTCTCTGTTGCCGGAGACCGTCTAGGTAACGCCGCAGCGCCTATTGCAGCCGACAGACAGTACTGTGCGGACATTGCTGTGATCCGGTTTGAAGGGCGCTGTACCTATAATTATTGCCGTAAGGAGTATTAACATCTGTCGTCTGTGGTCAACCATCACCGCGCTCTATAGCAGTGTGAACATTACTTTGTTCCGGTTTAGAGGGCGCTGTACCTATAATTATTGCCGTAAGGAGTATTAACATCTGTCGTATGCGCCGAGCGATATTTAAACATTTCTGTCTTCCGGTTTGAAGGACCTATAGCTATCACTGGTGGTAGTGTCTCTGTTGCCGGAGACCTGTAGTCTCGGCCTAGTGAGAATAGGAGTAACGTAAGCCCTGACTGTCGTAGAAGGTGGATAGGGTCTAGGAGCTTCGCGGGCTTTGAGGGTGGAGGCCATTATCGCTCATCACGCGGATTTGCGTGACAGGGTATGGGTCAGCGATGGTGCCTATGAAGGTCAGGCTCCTTAAAGACATATTCACAGTGTAGAGAGGCCAGTAAGAGATCCCGGAGCCTCTCCGAATGCACTGACGCAGAGCACCGAGAGGGTATTAGTGAGTAAGAATCTAACCTAACCTAACCTAACCCTGACTTCTCCCAAAAGCAAGGTAGGGTAGCTTTCGAAAATTTCCCCCGACACAGAAAAAAAGGTCTGTATTGTCGGAGGCCGTCTAGGTACCACCGCAGCGCCTATTGCAGCCGACAGACATTACTGTAATCCGGTTTGAAGGACTTATAGCTATCACTGGTGGTAGTGTCTCTGTTGCCGGAGACCGTCTAGCTACCACCGCATCGCCTAGTGAATCTGATAAACAGTAGTATGTAAACATTGCTCTGATCCGGTTTGAAGGACTTATAGCTATCACTGGTGGTAGTTGTCTCTGTTGCCGGAGACCGTCTAGCTACCACCGCATCGCCTAGTGAATCTGATAAACAGTAGTATGTAAACATTGCTCTGATCCGGTTTGAAGGACTTATAGCTATCACTGGTGGTAGTTGTCTCTGTTGCCGGAGACCGTCTAGCTACCACCGCATCGCCTAGTGAATCTGATAAACAGTAGTATGTAAACATTGCTCTGATCCGGTTTGAAGGACTTATAGCTATCACTGGTGGTAGTTGTCTCTGTTGCCGGAGACCGTCTAGCTACCACCGCATCGCCTAGTGAATCTGATAAACAGTAGTATGTAAACATTGCTCTGATCCGGTTTGAAGGACTTATAGCTATCACTGGTGGTAGTGTATCTGTTGCCGGAGACAGTCTAGGTACCACCGCAGCGGCTATTGCAGCCGGTAGACAGTACCGTGCGGACATTGCTGTGATCCGGTTTGAAGGACTTATAGCTATCACTGGTGGTAGTGTCTCTGTTGCCGGAGACCGTCTAGCTACCACCGCATCGCCTAGTGAATCTGATAAACAGTAGTATGTAAACATTGCTCTGATCCGGTTTGAAGGGCGCTACAGCTGTCACTGGCGGTAGTGTCTCTAGCTGGTGAACGTCTAGATTCTACCGCAGCGCCTATTGCAGCCGGTAGACAGTACCGTGCGGACATTGCTGTGATCCGGTTTGAAGGACTTATAGCTATCACTGGTGGTAGTTGTCTCTGTTGCCGGAGACCGTCTAGCTACCACCGCATCACCTGGTGCATCTGATAAACAGTAGTATGTAAACATTGCTCTGATCCGGTTTGAAGGACTTATAGCTATCACTGGTGGTAGTGTATCTGTTGCCGGAGACCGTCTAGCTACCACCGCATCACCTGGTGCATCTGATAAACAGTAGTATGTAAACATTGCTCTGATCCGGTTTGAAGGACTTATAGCTATCACTGGTGGTAGTGTCTCTGTTGCCGGAGACCGTCTAGCTACCACCGCATCGCCTAGTGAATCTGATAAACAGTAGTATGTAAACATTGCTCTGATCCGGTTTGAAGGACTTATAGCTATCACTGGTGGTAGTGTATCTGTTACCGAAGACAATCTAAGTACCACAGCAGCGGCTATTGCAGCCGATAAACAACACTGTGTAGTGCTGTTATACGGTTTGAAGGGCTCTGTAGCTACTGAACTTAATATGATAATCCGTCTCAACATTTTGTCTCAAGGCGACGAGCGTAATGGCGCAGTGTATAACATCCTAAGTTTTTATGGGCGGGCGTGTCACTTACCATCAGGTGAATGTCCCGCTCGTATCGTCGCTAAAAAAACCATCAATACCATTATTTCTCAATTTTTTTTTTAATTGACCTATTTTTAATGTACACTGCAACATATACATATACACATATATATATATATATATATATATATATATATATATATATATATATATATATATGTATATACATATACATATATATAAGCAATTACTTAAACTGTTATATTAGTGATAATGGCGACACCTTTACATACTATGCGCTGTGATTGCGATATCGTTTGTGCCAACATTTGGTCAAATGTTTGCAATGTTTCTACACATTTGCACTGGTGGGTAGTGTCGGTTGCCGGTCACCGTCCAAGTGTAACGGCAGCCAACCAAACAGTAGGCTGTTGCTAGTGAAATTACTGAGGTAATGAGACTTAACATATCTGTCAAGGGAACTAGCGCATGTTGGAATTTACATCATCTTAATGCAAGTTACTGTGATCCGGTTTGAAGGGCGCTACAGCTGTCACTGGTGGTAGTGTCTCTGTTGCCGGAGACCGTCTAGGTATCGCCACAGCGCCTATTGCAGCCGACAGACTACTGTGCGGACATTGCTGTGATCCGGTTTGAAGGGCGCTACAGCTGTCACTGGCGGTAGTGTCTCTAGCTGGTGAACGTCTAGATTCTACCGCAGCGCCTATTGTAGCCGGTAGACAATACCGTGCGGACATTGCTGTGATCCGGTTTGAAGGGCGCTACAGCTGTCACTGGCGGTAGTGTCTCTAGCTGGTGAACGTCTAGATTCTACCGCAGCGCCTATTGCAGCCGGTAGACAGCACCGTGCGGACATTGCTGTGATCCGGTTTGAAGGGCGCTACAGCTGTCACTGGCGGTAGTGTCTCTAGCTGGTGAACGCCCAGATTCTACCGCAGCGCCTATTGCAGCCGGTAGACAGTACCGTGCGGACATTGCCGTGATCCGGTTTGAAGGGCGCTACAGCTGTCACTGGCGGTAGTGTCTCTAGCTGGTGAACGCCCAGATTCTACCGCAGCGCCTATTGCAGCCGGTATACAGTACCGTGCGGACATTGCTGTGATCCGGTTTGAAGGGCGCTACAGCTATCACTGGCGGTAGTGTCTCTAGCTGGTGAACGCCCAGATTCTACCGCAGCGCCTATTGCAGCCGGTAGACAGTACCGTGCGGACATTGCTGTGATCCGGTTTGAAGGGCGCTACAGCTGTCACTGGCGGTAGTGTCTCTAGCTGGTGAACGTCTAGATTCTACCGCAGCGCCTATTGCAGCCGGTATACAGTACCGTGCGGACATTGCTGTGATCCGGTTTGAAGGGCGCTACAGCTATCACTGGCGGTAGTGTCTCTAGCTGGTGAACGTCTAGATTCTACCGCAGCGCCTATTGCAGCCGGTATACAGTACCGTGCGACATTGCTGTGATCCGGTTTGAAGGGCGCTACAGCTGTCACTGGCGGTAGTGTCTCTAGCTGGTGAACGTCTAGATTCTACCGCAGCGCCTATTGCAGCCGGTAGACAGCACCGTGCGGACATTGCTGTGATCCGGTTTGAAGGGCGCTACAGCTATCACTGGCGGTAGTGTCTCTAGCTGGTGAACGTCTAGATTCTACCGCAGCGCCTATTGCAGCCGGTAGACAGTACCGTTCTGACATTGCTGTGATCCGGTTTGAAGGGCGCTACAGCTGTCACTGGCGGTAGTGTCTCTAGCTGGTGAACGTCTAGATTCTACCGCAGCGCCTATTGCAGCTGGTAGACAGTACCGTGCGGACATTGCTGTGATCCGGTTTGAAGGGCGCTACAGCTTTAAGTAATAAGTTACCATCAGGTGAACGTCTCACCAATCGTAGCCGAGAGATGCTGGTGAAAGTTTTCTCTTGAGGAACTAGCTTGATAATTTAACAGTCTCCGTAGCGGTAGTTTTTTTTGTTTTAAGCCTATTGGTAGTTAGGATGATATACACTACACATTGCGATCGTCATGATACATAGGCGAGGCAAGCGGAACGATCGCCCGATGGTAAGTTATACGCCCGCTCATAACAACAGCGCTAATCACACAGCACCACATTGCGCTCGTAGCTCTCATACAGAAAATATTGAGCCTCGTTACCGCAGTAATATTTACTACCACTGTGGTGAGACGGTCACCATCAACGAAGACCTACCATCAGGAATAAACTCGTCTTCATCTCAACCATCGACAGTGACCTGTTCACAGCTCACCGCTTGGGCAACTTAGGATGTTTACATTGCGACATCGGCATCGACTTAACGTACTGTATATGGTTATTCGTTTGAATTTTAATTTACTTAACCGGTTTAAGTAATATATTACATAGTAAATACATTACTGATGCGCAGTAAATTCAACCTTATGTCCTTAGTAATAAAGTCGAACATCACTTAAAGTTAAGTGTCGATGGTACTGGGTCAAGTTATTGATTAAATCAATAGATTAAATTTTGTTTACTTCACTTAACACTCGGGCTGGTGTTTGTTACTAAGCAACCACTTCACTCGCTTTCAGGTGATCACTTGAACGGAAATGAGTAGCTAATAGCAGTGAATATTTTGTATATACCCTATCATAGGATAAGGTCAAACCATTAATGAAAACATCAAAGAAAAAAAAAAAAAAAACGTCTGTTACCTCATCGAAACCATCAAAGAAGTTTCTAATGCGGTTGCTTATTCAAAAAAGACGAACTTGGATGATCACTTGATTATAAGTGATGCGTCCGCCAATGTTATAATCCGTACCTGATTATGCCTGTCGACATAAAACGTTCAGCTCCGTTCTATATTCTTGTTGTAGACAGGGCTGCAAGCCACAGCGGCTCTTGCAGCTCATCTGACACTGGGCTCGTGGACCCGGATCCACGGCCTGAAGTTTTAGATACTAAAACGTGCTACGCGGGATGTAGCTGTCTGGCGGATGATTGTGTGTGTCTGGTTCTTGTAGTGCTTTATCTGGCGATTCTACTCGGTCGTCGAGGCCGGGCGCGGGCCCGTTCCCCGACTACCTTCGCCTGTATCGGAATCTGGGCGGCGAGGACCGCCCACGGTCGCGGGTGTACTTAGTGTACGCGGTGTGTGAGTAGCTGCGGCGCCGCGTTCTGAAGCGAGGGCGGCGTGATGCTGGTATTCGGTGTGTTGGTAGTGTCCGAAGTGTGTGTGGTGACGTCGGTGCTGTCGGTGACTGAGGGTATGTGTGTGGTTTGCGGGACCCCTTGGGGTGTCGGAATAAGCGCGTGCCGCGGTCTGCGCTTTTTCGTCCTGGGATTCGGAGGGAGAGGGTTGGGATGAGTTGCCGCCTTGGCGAAGTAGGTCACGGAGCACTCTCTGAAGTGCTCCTTGATTTCAGCTCCGTTACTACAGTGACTACACTAGTTGCAACGCCCTTCAGACCGGAACACTATAACTTCGCTGCGGTGGCTACCTACACGGTTCCCGAAAACAGAGACCTACCATTAATTAGTCTAGACTTTGGCTTAAATTCGACTCTAAATAGCATTCACTTTAACAGAGGGTAGTCACATATTTGTTATTTTATTAACCTACCTTTATTTATATCTAATAATGTGGGTAGTTTGATAAATGATGATTGATTGTAGATTTTATTGTATAGCGTCATCTCTTCATGAAGTTTCGACTCGATCGATTAACGCCGTGTGAGGTGTCCTTACCAGTTCCTCGCACGTAGAGTATATACACTAATCATCAGTACCAGTTTTATTGTTGGCGTTGCCGATTAGCGTGTTTGAATATTCATGAAGAGCTTCAACAATAATAACCATTTCAATGTATCTAATATTAGTCACGATGATCCATTCGCCATTTTGTCATTGACATTATAAACCACGTGCGAATTCAACGCACTTCGAACCCAGATAGTTATTTTGTGGTCTAGTTGTTGATATAGAAATAAGGTGTGGCGATGAAACGATCAATGTGTGAAGGTTTTTTTTTTTACGACCGGTATTTGTCGGACTTGCACCGACTAAAACTCCGACGATGTTCTACCTCATCGCCTGATGGCAGTCGCTGGAAAGCTTTCACATGCAACCGCGACCCTGCCGGCGCTGGTCGCTATCGCAGCCCCACCTCGAGGTGTGAAGGTTGCTAGTCCCAACAGTGGGATTGTGATTTTATTTAGATCTAATTTAAAAGGACTTATAGCAACCTTGAATCCTGATATTAGAGACATAAACATTTTGGCCGCTCCGTTAATCAGTTTACTAATGGTATTATCTCTATTGCTGGTGACCGTCTAGTTAGGTACCATGTGCTGCAGTATATACCAATCTAACTAGCGCTACGTTGTTATGGGCAGGCATTTCACTTACTATCAAGTGAACGTTCGGCTCGTCTCGTGGATTCTATGAATAAAAAAAAAAAAAAAAAATCTCAAAATTTAACTTAATTTTTTTTGTTACAGATATACAAACGGGGTCCCAAACAACGTCCTTGGGGCATCCAGAGCAGAATGCGACAGATCTCTCGTCTGGCGACTCCAACTCGAACTTCGCCCTGCACCAACAGCTCTCAAACGTCAACCTAAACCCGCCGGTTGCCAAAAGTTACGGCGACAACAACAATTTGGGCGAATTTCGCAATGCGACGGTGTCGAAAGCAACCGTCGGCACCGAAGATGATTTCGACGTGAACGAATATTTCGCTAGACTCCAAGGAACCAGATATGTAAGCGCACCGTTGAACAGCACCATGAAGGACGACAGGGAGAACTTAAACACCGAAGAAGAGAATTTAGAGGAGATAAACCTCAACGAGCCGGATAAAGCCGTCGCCGAGGAGTACCAACACAGTCTGACCTCTGACATCGCCCAGAACTTCTCGCAGCTGCCCAACGTCCTGCCGCAGGTCGCGAGCGCTGTCTTCAGCTCGTTCTCGAACATGCTCAGCATGAAGAGCAGGGAGCATACTCCTGATACCCCAAGACCTGTTCCCGATCACCAACCGCAAGCGCACCGAGCTGACGATGGAAGCGTGCCCCTGATGAGTGCTCCCGACCTGATCAAAGAAGTAGCACCCCCACCAAAGGAAACACCCACAATAGGTAAGTTGACAAATATTTTTCCACTTATAATAAGAGAATAAGAAAAAAACTATATTGACTCCCAAATGAGATATATAGCTAGGAAGAGAAAGAGAGAGAGATAGAGAAAGAGATAGATAAATCGTTTATTGTAGCCAAGACAGAACACATACAAACTAACAAATAAGTACTTGCGATACACAAGGGCATTAACTACATTGACAAATTGAGGTAGAGACAGAGAGATTGAAGAAATAGAAAGAAAGAGAAAGAGGGAGAAAGAAGGAGAAAGAGAGGATGAGTTGGATTATTTTTGGGTTTTTTAAGCGACCTCTGGGATGAATCAATAAAAATCCTTCGTGATGCAGTAGCTGAACAATTGCCATATAACGCGGAGGTCCACGGTTCGATTTCAAGGCCCACTTATTGTAGTATCGTGGACGTCTTTGGTTGAAGGTTTTGTCCAGCTGTGGACATCTACCAGCTGATGACGATGACGATATTGTAGTTATGTAGTTTGTCCGTTGGATGGGATTTTCGAACCTATCTTCCAATCGCTGTAGAACAGCGAACACGTGAAACCTGGTACGGCCGGCTTCAGTGAAACGTTGAGGCGGGTGTTCGTGTATTTACAGTACGTCGAGTACTGGTCGAGGCCGTCCGCAATGTGCCGAAAGAAACGGTTCCGCTACGTCACGACCTCAACTGGTTACGTGACGTTGCAAAGGTCACGCCGCCATTTTGTTTAAAGGTCCGCAGTCGCGAAGACCTGATAACTTCTCTATCGACTGATCTCACGCATCTGTCCGCCTCCGTACCGCCGCATCGACATACAGCAGTGTGCATACATTACCGTGTTCCGGTTTGAAGGGCGCTGTAGCTATTGTTATCAAAGTGATAATGAGAGTTAAGTTCCTATCTCAAAAAAAAATATGGTTGCAGTGTATATCATCCTTACAAGCGTTACACGTGTGTTCCGGTTTGAAGGGCGCTGTAGTTAGTGTTATTACTGCAGTAATGAGAATTAAGTTCTTATGTCTCAGAAAAAATATGGTTGTAGTGTATATCATCCTAACTAGCGCTATACGTGTGTTCCGGTTTGAAGGGCGCTATAGCTAGCGTTATCAATACGATAATGAGAGTTAAGTTGTTGTCTCAGAAAAAATATGGTTGCAGTGTATATCATCCTAACTAGCGTTATACCTGTGTTCCGGTTTGAAGGGCGCTGTAGCTAGTGTTATCAATACGATATTGAGAGTTAAGTTGTTGTCTCAGAAAAAATATGGTTGCAGTGTATATCATCCTAACTAGCGTTATACCTGTGTTCCGGTTTGAAGGGCGCTGTAGCTAGTGTTATCAATACGATAATGAGAGTTAAGTTGTTGTCTCAGAAAAAATATGGTTGCAGTGTATATCATCCTAACTAGCGTTATACCTGTGTTCCGGTTTGAAGGGCGCTGTAGCTATTATTATTACTGCAGTAACGAGAGTTAAGTTCTTATGTCTCAGGCACAATATGGTGTAGTGTATATCGTGTTAACTATCGCTATAGGTCTGTGTTCCGGTTTGAAGGGCGCTGTACCTAATGTTATTACAGCGGTAATGAGACAAAATAACGCAGCACCACGCTGCTATGAGCGGGCTATTACTCACCATCAGGTGAAAGTCGCGACGTTCATATACTGGAGCCCTGCCTATAACAAAGATATTAGTTAGGACTATATACACTGCACCATATTGTCCTCGTATAGAGACATGTTAAGCCTCGTTACCACGGTAATCGAGGCGACCGGGTCATTCACCTGATGGTGAGTGATACGCCCGGTTATAACGCAGCGCTAGCCAGAATAGCATTCACAGCAGCACATTGCGTTAAGCTTTAACACCTTTAATTATACCTGCAGCGCCCTCCAAACCGGAACGTAGTAATGTTACATGCATTACCGTGTAAGCTGAGAAGCTGTTTTAATATTACAAACAAACATCAATTATATATATATATATATATACATAATTGAACCAGTCTAAGTAATATATTAGAATATATTACTTAGACTGGTTCTATATATATATATGTGTGTGTGTGTATATATATATATATGTTTGTATGACATTCAACACGCCATACAACTAAGCTCCTGTTTACTTGTCATTCCGTACATAGGTTGTTTACTACTACACTAGGTATCTATATCAACGGACTGCTTATATACATCATCGTCATCGTCATCGTCGGCCTCTGTTTATCCACTGCTGGAGGTCTTCCTGAATTCTTCCACGAAATGGTATCATCAGCTTCCTGCTTCCATCCACTTCCGGCCGCCGTGATGATGGTCGGTACATCTAGAGAGAGGGCGTCCTACACTTCTACAACCTGTACGCAGCCTTCACTCCAAGACTTCTATATACATAGATATGTATGGAGAAGCCTTGGAGTATTGGAGTCACTTATTACCTTTCACCCTGTATATATATACAGGGTGAAAGGTAATAGGTGTAAAAGATCTGTAGGGGCTAAAGTATAGCTCGTCTATCTATATATATATGGAATACTCCATCCAAAAACAAATTAATTTTTTTTCAAAAAAGAATCGATTTAAAAAAAAAAAAATCGATTATTTTATTTCTTAATTATTTCTACATAAGTTTTAATGTAATAATTATTGTTTAATTGTTATTTTATTAAATTAAATTAATAATCATCGCTTAATGGCTAAAACTTTTGTGACATTAAAAAATAAGGCGTCACATACATTTTTAATTAATAGTAAAAAAAAAAAATCCGTATAAAGCACATAAATAAGACTTCAATACCTATCCGACAATGTATAAGAAAGTATAAAAAAAAAAAAAACCAAGTACCGTAAAATATCAAACTGTAGACTCATAAAGGTATACGCCGCGCCGGCCCTTAATCTGACCCTTTTGTTGTTGTTGTAACACGTTGTTGTCGTTATAGATATTCGAGTTCAGAGTAAAAGTGTAATGTAACAATTAGCGGAGCAACACCGTAGCCCGCGCGGTGTCCTGGTGTAACACTTAGTTATTATTTATGGTGTCACATGAGATCTTTTGTGTACACAACAACAATTAACTCGTCAGAAGATTTATAGTCACGCGTCATCGTCGATCGCTGCTGACAGAATAAGAGAACAGCTCATAGGGCTAAAAAGTCTACGGTGAGTAAGAGTCTATTGCAAAAAAAGTCTACTGTGAGGAAAAGTTTACTGCGAGGAAAAGTTTACTGCGAGGAAAAGTTTACTGTAAGCAAAAGTTTACTGCGAGGAAAAGTTTACTGCGAGGAAAAGTCTACTGCGAGGAAAAGTTTACTGTAAGGAAAAGTCTACTGCGAGGAATAGTCTACTGCTAGTAAAGTTTACTGCGAGGAAAACTCTACTGCGAGGAAATATTTACTGCTAGGAAAAGTCTACAGCGAGGAAAAGTTTATTGTAAGGAAAAGTTTACTGTAAGCAAAAGTTTACTGCGAGGAAAAGTTTACTCTGAAGAGAAGTTTACTGCGAGGTAAAGAATACAAGCACGAAGACTTTTTCTCAAGTCAGATCGAGTGAAATGAACTCGCCCTGTGAGCCGTTCTGATGTTGTGTCAGCAGCGACCACGATGCGTGACTTTAAATGTTCTAACGAGTTAATTGTTGTTGTGTACAGATTTTGTGTGACCCCATAAATAATAATAAGTAGGTGTTAAATCCGGACACCCTGCGGTCCACGGCGTGGATCCGCCTCGACCAATCCATCGCTGAGCGCTGAGGGAAAGTAGTGTCTAACCCACGGTCTTACGCCGACACTAAAATTGGCGGAACTGTAATTCGGGAATATAATTTCTCTTCCGGTTTCCAATAGCATATTCTTCATATAATTAAAAAAAAAAAAAAAATCGAAGAAAATTTTTTGTATATGCTAGTTATATTCCTTTCTCTTTCTTTCATAGCGATAAAGTACGCTATTATCGCTGTTTGCATTTTTGCGTAATAACACCGCCTGTTCGCTGAGGTGACAAGTTGCTTTTATACTTATTGGACCTGAATCTAGACTTAGACTGACAGCTTAGAATATAATGAGACCTATCCGAGCTCGGTGATACTGATTTATGTAACTAGTCTAGTACAACTTTCTCTGGAGCACTTAACGCTTGGTATTAATAAGTATCTATTTTCAACCGTGTTGTATATACTACAATTTATCATCATCATCATCATCATCATCATCATCATCATCATCATCATAAGGTCATAGACTACAGTTTATACCGCCCAATAATTTTTAATCTATTTCCTTTATTATATCTTGTATAAGGATGATATCCAATAGTCCAACATTGAGCATAGAGATTGTCTATCAACTTCCAGCGTTAACAGAGAACACAGCCATCACTATTATCACCACGATCATTGTCATGATTATTATTGTTATAGACATCATCATGATCATCATCATCAACTGATCATTCTTCCTGTCCGCATTCAATAGTTCATCGAAACTTTCCCCAAGCATTTCACTATGCTCTTCTTTTAACAGGGAAAAGAGATCTTATTTGTATCCACCGAAACCTCTTCGGAGGCCTTGTTCATACTGTTTGTAGTAACGAGACTCTTCTCTCTCACTCTTACAAACTACCTTTACCATTTTTGTAATGTTAATAGAATAAGAACCATTTGATGTTTAGTAAAATTGTCGGTTTCGCTAGTTGCACCGACATAATAACATACACCAGTTAAACGCGGCGTCTAGAAACAAGTCGGTTACGGAATCACTTGGCAAGTAACATGTAGAAAGTCCTCCTAACGTTATGATTAAATACGATCTCGCTTGTTGCAGGTACAGCATCCAATTATCGGATAACGACGAGGAAGAAAATGTACGCGCAGATACCTGGCCTCACATCCGAGGATACGTCGCAGAACATGCCGATTTACTCGCCAATGGCTCCAACGGACACTCCGCACTATTTCATTCCCGAGACATCTGGTGATTCTGAAACGAGACAGAATCTAACCGCCGCAAAAACTGAATGCTTCCCACATGTTTCTGAATCACCGTTGATCGGAACAACTATAAATCCAGAAACAACCATAAAAAATATAAATACAAACAATCCTGCATTGAAATATCCAAAAGCAGATGAATATCTAGAATTTTCAATGAACCAAGCATTGTCTATAGAAAAGATGAGGAAGTCAGTCTCGAACCACAGTTAGAACTAGTTCAACCTGTGCCAACGAATGAAGTCATACCTTATCTTCAAGCACATTCTACTGCATCAGCATCAGTTTCTAACACGATTAATATTCCACCACCACCAATTTCAGCGAATATTCCGAAACCAGAAGGTCATAGTAACATCAGAACAGTTTTACCACCATCTATAGCAAGACGTGTATCAGCGAACAACCCAATAAAACATCATGCACCGCCACCTATTAATCCAGTTCATAACATATTTGTACCGTCTTTTGACATTCCTGCGCAATCACAAGAACAAAATGTCGCACCTGCGATGCAGCAATTGGTCCCTGGATCTGAATTGAAATTAACGTCAGATCAACATATCGAAAAAGATTTACATTCCTCCTCAGCCAGTGGAAACATGTCATCATCGACAGATAATATATCGACAGGAATGCCTAAAACGTCGAGCTTTTCGAAATCCGTGCCAAAAAAAATACGGCAACCAATAATAATAAAAGATGATTTAAATGAAACACCACTAGAAATAATACCTCACGTTATATGTAAGCCATCAGACCTCTCTGTGAAACAGTTGTCGCAAATGAACTTGGATCCACCTATATCTAACCTTACTGAAGAATTACTGGAAGTGGCACCGTCTGAACTATCTTTATCGAAATTGTCTCTAAATAAACCAGCAATATTGGTACCGGTACCGCCGCCACCAAGATCAAATAAAGCAAAATCTAAAGAAACCGACGAAAATCTAAACTCTACTATAAATCAAATTTACTTCGACTCGAATCAATTAGGATCTGTTAAAAACGTGCCGCCCAAAATATCAAATAGCCATAACTTCAGGATGACAAACAAAAAACCGCAGTATTATTCTGGTCCTATTGAAGGCTTTGGAAGTATAAGTAATAACGTGAAGCCGTTTATGCATCCCGTACAAACAAACACGTTTCATGGTGCTTTGTACACTCCTCAACTTCCAGCTCAACTTGCTCTAAATGATCCAGGTACTTCATTCTCAGGCTTCGGTCAGTCCATAGCACCATTTGATATTAGGCAATCGACGGAAGATTCAGCTTCATTTTCGACGTTTGACATCAATCAGCGTCAAAAACAACCCGATTATAACACTGCATTTGATTTGAGTAGGCAGACGACAGAAAACATAAATCCTCCTCCGCAAGAATCAAAAGGATTTGGAATTATAGGATCGTTGAAATCTAAACTGAGTTCTATCGACATTAACAAAATTCAGAATTCCGTTACAACATTCTTCGATCCAGATTATAACTACACCAAAATCGAAGCTGCAAAAATGGAAGAGAATGTACCTTACGAATCTATGATGCCATCAAACAAATTTCCGGAACAAGACGATAAATTAGAAATTTATGTTCCAACTGCAAAACCAGAATTGCAATCGTATTTTGGTTTTAATTACCCAATGGGCGCTAGTAATCTAAATATGGTACCCGCAGGTGGATCCAATCTCTCATACAGTGGACATTATGCTTACAATTATTTTGCACAGCCAAATATAAATCCATATTCATCAAGCATTTACTCAAACGAAATGCTGATTGATAAACCTGTACAAACTATTATACCTGCTCCCTGGAGTACAGGTTTTACCCACGATTCCAATAATGGAGAAGATATTATGGAAGTAGTTGAGAAAAGTATCACTAATCTTATCTCCGAACAAGAGATCCCAGATCCTAGCACTACCATTTCGAGTGAGACACCTGGCAATAATGACTGCAATAAGAGCGTAGATAGTCATCTAAATAAAGACCAAACATCAAAATCAAACTTGTTTGATGGTTCTCTTTTCCCTAAATCAGAAGTTTATTTAGACACATTGCCAAAAGATGATTTAAACATACAATCATCTGAATCTAAATCTGATCAAGATGAATCAAATAAAGACCCATCGGTCGATGCACCTACTGCATCATGTAGATTAATTGACAACGTTAATCTCATTGATACGGACACTTTAATGCCTACGTCCACCTCTCGACCATTACAAAGTACTCAAACAAAAGAAAATATTTTGCCTGCATCAAATGATACGCAACAAGATGAAGTAATTAATGACTTGACATCACATTTCGCTAATAAGGTCCATTTAGAAAATCCAGCATTTAAGTATTTTGAACCTCCTGCTATAGATTTATCTTCCTCTTTAGTATTGAACGAACCAGCTAAGGAAGATGACACGAATAATTCAAAGATGTTCTCATTCGGAGATATTAAAACCCATGACAACAATATGAGCTTCGGTGAAAATGCGGCAGCATTCTTTGACAGACCAGTATCATCAGAAAACGAGTTGTTACCGAATGAAAAATTTGATGATGAAGACAATGATAATGATTTAAATATTTGCGAAACCTGTAGAGAAGTCAATAAGACCGAGGAAAAGGAAGTTGAAAATTTAACAGATCAACTAATAGAAAACATAACTGCACCTATACAACTATCGAATCCTGTAGTGATACCTCTCACCGATATCAACATTCCAGGCTTAAATAGTTCAATTATTGAACCTGATCCGTGTGCTGGAATTTTACATATTACAGAAACAGGCAATGATCCAATAGAGGAACAGGCAACTACGGAACTCTTCTGTAACATTGAAAATAATACAAATGTGATCAAAAATTACGGATGGTGTACCGATGACATTCCTTTAGCAACTCCGAGTGTACTCGTAGAACATGATTACAATAACAGCAGCACCACTTCAGGATTTTTTCACAATAAATCATTAATCTTTGATACAATACCGACTAATGCAAGCGATGAAATAAAAGCAGAGTATAAAAATTCATTCGACGAAACAGCAACAACAGTTCCCAGACAAATGAGTATTCCATCAGCTCCGCCGGCTGAAGAAGATTCAAAATCAGATGAAAGTGGTCTAGACGTGCAGTCCATAGAGCAAGATGCCAAAAACGATTTCCCCATATTTGAAGAGTACGTCATCGAGCCGTCGGAAACCGATGATCATAAAATTGAGTTTAAGGAACGCGAAAAAAGTACAGAGGAGCCTGTTCACGATAGTGATACATTTACTAGCAGAGTTGAAAGATATCAGAAAATGGAAGAAACACAAACTAATCAAACCGAAGTATTTGAAACGAACAAAAGTTCAATGCCATTTGAACTGCCTGTTTCGACAAGTCCCCCCATAACTATTGCTTCATATTTTGACACGGGAAATTATGCTGTAGAAAATTATTATCGGAACTCGTTGACGTCACCGTCCAGTCAATACGTGTTTCATTCAATGCCTCAAATGCCAATTATGAGAATACCTCCCGGTTTCGAAAATGAATTCAAGAGAAAGCTAAGTTTGTTATCTAACGAAAATTTCTTTGAGCCTAATAGAGACGGACGGACCGAATACATTCCCGTTATCATACCTCAAAATAACATGCCCATAAATTTTGTGATGAGTCAACACCCCTTGGTTCCTAACTTTCCAGTTGGGTTTCAACAAGCCACAGAACCACCCGTGTACCACATAAAGCAAGTGTACGGTGAATTCACGAATCAATCTGCTGATAAGTCATCTGCTACTACTGCGCAAGAGGAGGTGAAGCTGCCAGATTTCGCTACTACTTTTGGGATGAAGAACGCGGAATCGCATGAAGACAATAAAAACACAACAACGCTGTTTCCAAATAATGAAACACAACCGGAAATATCAAATCGAACTAGCGTCATACATCCGGCATCAAATCCGGAGCAGAGAATTTTATTTTCATCCAACGCCGCCCCTGTTGCGTCCGAAAGCTCCGACGTGTACGATTTCAGTCGATTATCCAGTTACTTCTCAGCACCGACACAAGCCGATCCGTCGAAATCTTTTTTTGAGTTAAGCCAGTCGGAAAGTCATTACAGGCAAGGGACGACGACGGACTCAAATAACCTCGCAACGGATTCCCCTGGTGCTTGCGAAAGACTAAACATTCCACACGACACTTACCCCACTAACATGAACTTGATACGCGATTTGACTTCCACGGCTAACATAGACACCATTCCAAAGGAACAGATAGTTAGATCTGTTAATTTCTTCACTATCATCTATGACGACGATTCATTAAATCCTCACACGCCAGCCAATAGACGCACTCTCCCAAACGTTAGAGAAATTAGACGTAAAAACGCAGCGGAAACGGATGAAGAACTAAAGGCTAACGAATGTAAAGATTTAGACGTCGAATATAAACATCGCTGTGGCATAGCTAGTGGTATAGATAGTGATACAGATAATAAAAATGTAGATAACCTAGGCTCTTACAGCGTTAAAGTTAGAAAACTTATGGATAGAGATAGTGCTGAAGTGAATACACAAGTAGACGTCATGGAGGCTAAGAAAGATTCTGCTGGACAATCGGTCACTGTTAATCTTGAAAACTACTCTATTGATGAGGATAAAGAAGAGAACGTCACTTTGGTCACAGAGGTAGATGTTTCTTCTTTAATATAATTACTCTATCGAAGAGCTTAAACTCAAAATATGTAAGAATTTATCAATTTCTAGTACGTGATATAAACGGACATAGAAATTCGTCTACGGTAATGGAATTGGCCGAATCACTTGTTCGAACTCTTGTCCCAAATATACATACATTTGCACAAACATTGGCCAAACATATTTGATCAAACCATTCAATCGAGTTCGGATTTTTATTTCTAGTTATTATTAAACTACCCTTTTTTTAATTCAAATGTGGCGCTAGTTAGGTTGATACACACAATAATGCACTCTTCGCCTGAGACAGGATGTTGAGTAGCATTACCCCAGTGATGACACTAGCTACAACGCCCTTCAAACCGGAACATAATAATGTGTTGCACTGTACTGTTTGTCGGCTGCAATAGGTCCTGCGGTATAATCTATCTAGAGGGTCTAAACAACACTATCACCAGTTATAGCTACAGGTCCTTCAAACCGGATCTCAATACTGTCTGTCGGCTGCAATAGGCGCTGCGGTGGTTACCTAGGTCTCCGGCAACAGACACTACCACCAGTAAAACCTACTTCCATAACGCAATCTTATACCAGTTTTTGATTGCTGATAGTCTCTGTTGTAGGAGGCAGTCCAGGAAATTGCGAAATTACTGTGTTCTGGTTTGAAGGACGCTGTAGCTATTGAAATTACAGTCGCCTGATACGTGAGGTGTTGAGTCCAATATCTTCACAGACGACAAGCGCAATGTGGCGCAGTGTATATCATCCTAACTAGCCGCATGTTATGGGCGGGCGTATAACTCACCATCAGTGGAATGTCGTGGAAATTAAAAAAAAAAATGTCAAATTCCAGAATCGATCAGCTGGAGAGTACAGTCCTGTGAAACACCACTGGTTCTATAGAGTCGACTTCGATGAGAAATCTTTGTGGAAAGGTTTCTCGAACGTCGACTCCGCCGCTTTAGAGAACGCCTTCGTCAGCCGTAAGTTTATCAAGTTATCACTATATATTATTACTTAGTATCATCATCATCCCACAGACGTCCACTGCTGGGCATGGGCCTCAACCAAAGATTCCCATATCGATCGGGTAGGTATTCATATGGACAGCACTAGCCTCGGGCTAGTATGAATAGGACTACGGTAAGCCCTGCCTGTCGTTCAAGGCGACTAAAAGGGTCTAGGACTTTCGCGGGCCTTGAGGGTTGCCTGTATGGGATGGCCTAGGAAGGTTAACCTCCTCCTCAGAGACCTGTTCACACAGTGTAGAGAGGCACCAGTAAGAGATCCCGGAGCCTCTCCGAATGCACTGGCGCAGACCACCGAGGAGGTTTTAGTGAGTAAGAATCTCACATAACCCTGATTTCCCCTCAGAAGCAGGTTATCTTTCGAAGATTTCCCCCCAAACCAAAAAAAAAAAAAAAGGTATTCATGTGGGGGGATTTGGGACATTTCCTACCGCGCTGGCCCAATGCGGGTCGGTGGAAGCCAGAGCCTCGTCTGTTGATTAGCAGGCTGTACCACTAGCTGGTGATGTTGGCATGGGTCCCATCAGCTGTTATGCGGAACCCTTTACTTCTCACCTAAATATATATATGTGTGTGTGTAGATTTATAACCTGTGTAGCTACAACTACTGTAAATATTAATTTAATAAAAAGCCCACATTTTTTTCCCACTGCTGGGAATCTGGGATTTCTTACACTATAATAGTCTAGGCCAGGTATTCTGGTGCAGGCTGAAGCTCAGGGTTCTAGTAACGTGTCAGTTTTGTCACCATCAACATCTGGTATCAAATCCGCGTCCGTTCTACACAGACAGCTATGAACCTGTTAGTGCCGGCCGGTGGTAGTGTGCATTCATTGCTGCGTTCCGGTTTGAAAGGCGCTATATCCAGTGATATTACTGCGATAATGGAACAACATCTAATGTATCACGGTATCGAGCATATTATGCAGTGTATATCATCTTAACTGTTGGCAGCATTGTTATGGTAAAGCGTGTTACCATCACGGGAATATCTCGCTCGTCTCTTGGAATAAATAAGCTATTGAATTGTATACTCTTGCAGCGGATCTGGACGACAGTACGCTGGTGGCAACCGACGGTGGCAGGTACGACGTGAATGTAGTGGGCAGGCTCCGAACGCCCGTGTACTGGACGGACAAACCTACAAACGTTATGCGGTAAGCTGTTTCAGACCCTTCCACATTTTATCAGATTGAAGGGCGCTGTAGCTAGTGAGGGTAGTAAGAGATATAACGTCGAATGCCCCAAAATGATGAGCATAGTATGGTGCAGTGTATATCATTCTGACTAGCGCCATATAATTGGCAGATGTATGATATATTGGTAGCAGGTCTCTGTCGCTGAAGGCCACTGCAGTTCATACGTTAAAGAGATACAATCGCTAAAGAGTAATGTATTCCGGTTTGGAAGGTGCTGAAGCTAGTGAAATTACTGGGATGACGAGTGTCAACATCATACTTCTCAAGGCGACCAGTGCAATATGTTGCATTGTATACAATCCCTATAAGCGCCACGTCATGGACGTATCACTTACCATCAGATGAACGTCACACGTGGTGGGATTTGATTGATCGTAATCCTACGGCTGCTTGCTTGACTAGCTACCCTACTACCTTCATGTAGTGTATATATCTGTTCTGATATCCAAGGTCTCATTAGTCAATGCTTGTACAGATGTAGCTGGTTCTACAAGGGCAACACGGACGCGCGGTACGTGCCGTACACGGAGGACGTGGCCGAGAAGTTGGAGGTGAGTGTTCGTGTATAGCTATTTGTGAAATCGGCCATATTGAAAAAATATTTGGTTACAATTCTTTTTACACGATCAATGGTATGGCAAATGGCATGTCAATGGCATAAAGGTAACGTGATCAGTGGTAATAGTTTGCTTTGTAACAAGGAGATATGAGGAGTAGGGCTGGATGGATTGTGCCGAAAATAAAAGGAAAGTGTTCGCGTATCGTTCTATATCAAATTCACCATATTGAAATATAAATTGGTTGCATTTTTCATAATCGAGACAAATAACAGTAAAATAAAAACACGGAGCGACGAGCGGATGATTCCCTCTGTGTTCTTTGGCAAGCAGTTAGCTATAACTCTATATAACAAAGGTACCTGGTTCGATTTCGAAACGAAAATATCCATGCCGGTTGTAAACAGTTTGAAGTGAGTATTCGTGTACATATCAAGTCCTCCATATTATTTTTGTTTGCGGTGTTTGCATACTTAATATAAATGCAATGTAATAAGACAACCGATTACCTTATAACACAGAGATTCTCTGGTTCAAGTCCGGAAATAAGATTTCCATTCAGGATGTCGATCTAAAATTTGGAGGGGATTGTTCGTGTATCGATGTACATCAAGTCCGCCATATTGAAAGAACATTTGTTTGCATTTTTACATAATTAAAATTAACTATTTGCGAAATAAATGTAATGCAATGCTACGAGAGGTAACCACCTTTCCGTTTAACGGAGGTCTCTGGTTCGGTTCCGGTTGATGTTGGTTGGTGGTAGTGTATCTTTGAACACGCGCATATGCTCTCTTACTATATATCTGTTGCTATAACAATATTGCTGTATACTTCCAAGATATATAAGTAAAATTAGAAAGCTTATAAAAAAAAAAATTCTAGATACTCTGTAGTTATATATTAGTAAAACATTTTATTTGATTATTGGGTAAACCACCAGCTCGCACTTGACTAACAGGGTGGGTTTGACTCCATTTAAAAGCTCGGGTGCTGGCTGGTGGTAATGTTTAGAGGGCTGTCTAAACATGCGCGAAGGAGATGGACGATGTGAGAGCGAGAAAGAGAAAGGTCGTCATCATCATCATCAGTCGTGAGACGTCCACTGCTGGACTTAGGTTTCCCCCCAAAGATTCGCACATCGATCAGCCGGGATTCATTTCGGGAGGGTCTGGGTCATTTCCCTCAATCACTCAATGCGGGTCGGTGGGGGCCAGAGCCTCGTTTGTTGATTAGCAGGCTGCACCACCAGCTGGTGAGGTTGGCTTGGATCCCGTGAGCGGGGACCCTAAGAGAAGAGACGGACGATGTGAGAGCGAGAAAGAGAATCATCAAGAGTTAAAATGTAAGAGCAAGTCTCTGTTTACAGGAGGAGTATAAGCACGGCATCACGACCGGCGAATGGCACCGGAGGCTGTTCCTGCCCAACGGCGAGATGGTGGTGATGCACGGACCCACCGTCATGGTGCACTTCCTGCAGAGCAACACGCCGGACGCGTTCAGCTCTTCGCCTGTGAGTGAGCCAGATAGAATATCATTGGAAATATTCAACTACCCACATTTATCCCATTTCAAATATAGAATCTATCTATTGAACCGGAGTACTGTAGGCATGCATTCTTCACCATCAACTGTTACATACCACCATCGTTACCATGACCAATAGTCAAGTGACTTAACTCCTACAATTCCTCACCTTCATCATCAGGAATGGCGGTAATACCTTAATCCTTAACCTTCTCCTGATCCTGTCCTCAAGCAGTTCCTCTTCCCCAGCGGCTTCCGTTCGGGAAGTGGGTTCACCGCTCCCTTCCGAACGTCTGCCCCAACGGTGACGAGAGGAAGGTGGATCACCTGGTCCTGTTCATCCACGGCATCGGGCGCAACCGGTACGGAATTAATGATGGGACTATACTTTCTTTTATTGAACGAAGAGACCTTACAAGCCGGACGTTCACCTGATGGTATACGATACCGCCAGCTTATAACAACGTGGCGCTAGTTAGGATAGTATACACAACACCACATTGTGCGCGACGCCTTGAGATAAAGGATGTTATATCTCGTTACCGCAGTAATTTAGCTAGTTACAGCTCCTTTCAGGTTTCAATATTATATTTGCATATTACTTACTAGTATGCAAACATGAAAGGCGCTGTAACTATCGAAATTACTGCGGTAACGAGATATGAAATTCGTTACAATGCGATAGACAATGTGGTGCATTGTAAACATCTTAACTAGCGCTACGTGATAGTAATCAGTTTACCGTAACGCAGTAATTTCAGCTACATTACTCTTCATACGGATATAATGTAAGTTGTCATGCTACTCACTGGTATGCAAACGTTACAGTGTTCCGGTTTGAAGGGCGATGTAACTAAATTACTGCGGTAACGATACTTAACACCTTTGAAACCCATGGTAGCCTAACCGTTCGTTGCTTTAATGTAGCCAAGCCGACAGGTTTCGGCTGAACCGGCAGTACAACCGGCAAATCCGTCGAGTCTAACACTTTGACTGTTGTTGTAGAAAACAACTGTCCTGGCGCGGCGCGTCCGACCGGGACTTCGTCAATATGGGTAAACCTGTCTGTTAGTATATATACACGAGAACCCTTCTCTATTTAGCAAGCGTCCGCGAGGCCGCGTGTCGTTAGGAGGGGTTGGTCGGAGAGCGAGATAGAAGACAGCGAGCCGTCGCGGGTGGATCATCTATTGTTGCTCTGTCACGGCGTTGGCTCCGCTTGCGATATGAGATTCCGTCCGGTAGAAGAAGTTGGTGAGTGGGCTTTAAATGTATATAGAGTTAAGAAATGAATAGATAGCCTATCACTGTTGGTAGTGTCTACATTGCCGGAAACCATTTGAAAATATGAACCTAAGTATGATTATGTTATGCTGTGTAATCTATCCCACCAGTGGACTGAGGTCGATATCTGACCGTCTGTTCCGGAGATTAGTCCAATACTGGGATATAGACCTCCATTGTCTTCAACCGAGTTCCTCAGTTATTTGCACCTACTCACCACCGACCTCTAAAGTAAATCTTATATATATTAATATAAATGCCATTATTTCCTCAGTCGACGACTTCCGGTCGACGAGTCTGCAGCTGCTCCAGTCGCACTATAGAGACTCCTACGAGAGTGGAGTCGTTGGGAGAATGGAAGTAAGTTGTCTCCAGTCGTTTCGATTCTATTATAATAGACATCTAAAAATTAAGGGGAGAGAGAGAGAGAGAGATGACAGTGAACAGAAATATGAAGGAAGCTTTACAAGTACTATAATCAGGAACAGTAATCAGGGGATATTTAGGATCATATACACTACACCATGAGATGAATATCTCCTAGTACCTTCATAAACTACAGCGCCCTTCAGCTACATATTAATCTTCACACACTACTGTCTGACGGCAGAACTTTAAAGGATACAACTGTATATATAGAAGTTGCTAGAGAGGTCTACGGTTCGATTCCCGGACTACATGAAGTGATGGTGGTTAGAGTTTCTAGAACTACCCTAGACTACCTTCCCTTACTGTGACAGTATTGCTGTTACTACAGCGCCCTTCATAGCAAAGTTTACCTTTCGAATTATTGTCTCCATCATCAGGTGCTTCCGATATCGTGGCACTCGACCCTACACTCCGGCGAGAGGGGTGTTGACAAGCGGCTGGCGCGCGTGACCCTGGACAGCATACCGCGTCTCCGGAACTTCACCAACGACACTGTCCTCGACGTGCTGTTCTACACCAGCCCAATCTACTGCCAGGTGACACTTACTCTTCTAGACGTCTAGTAGATTATCAATATCATAAAGCTACAACGGCCTTCACACCGGAACTGTACTGGAAACGGAAATAGTTCTATAGATAATTTATGCTGGTGGTAAACATCCGTTATCGGAGACCGGTACGCTGTACCGATCTGACACGTATATATATATACCTTTCTACCCACAAACTTATATATCATTCTACCCACAGACTTAAATATCTTTCTACCCACAGACTATCATCGATACGGTGTGCAAGGAGTTGAATCGTATATACAGCTTATTCAAATCCCGCAACCCGAGCTTCAATGGGGGCGTGTCCCTCGGCGGCCACTCCCTCGGCAGCGTCATCCTCTACGACCTGCTTTGCCACCAGAACCCAGTGGTAAGCTCTGATGGTTATTCTCCTATCAAACTAGTTAATTTTCACTAGTGGTAGACTCACTGGCGACCATCAACGATACTGAATCGTGAAGGGAGCTGTAGCTAGTTAAATTACTGCGTTGTTTTTTTTTTTAATACAACTTCAATGTAATACAAACCGTGTACCACCACAGGACCATGCTGGCTCGGAGAAGAGATACGTCATCGGCACAGCTGGCACTGGGCAACCGGTGGTGAAGTACCCGCGGCTGGAGTTTAGACCTGACGCATTGTACGCACTAGGGAGTCCTATAGGTGAGTGTTCAGTTATCAGAAGCGTTTATAGGTCTATAACGCTGTACATACCGAAGAAGTTCTGGTTCGATTCCCAGCTTGAGGTGGAGAAGCGGTATCTTCCACCAACAGTTTCAATAGACATATCGCATTTAACCAGCATAAAAAAACTGTCTCGATTCTTATGAGACTTCCAGTCCCAGCAGTGGGAATACATAGTAGGCAACTTACCATAGAGTTAGGTCGAAATGATGACGTGGTCGATGTGATGACTCCCTTATTACAAATGATCTTCAAGTGACAAATGTGGCCCGAGAATCGAACCAGCGACATCCATCCATCCAACCACGGAAGCACTCAGTTGGCTTTAGGCACTTGGCCCACAGTAAGAGTGAATGAAAGAGATAGATATATAAATAGGTCTATCTCTGTTCTCACTGCTGGTGGAACTCCTTCTCTACTACTCCTTTCGCAAAGAGACGAGCTCTCAAAGGACATAATCGCCCACGTCGAAAACCCGCCGAGCTATATTGAGGGTAGAGTTGATGTAGTAGTAGAGTAGTAAGAGAGTGAGGTAGAGTCGAGATGATCTAACCTATCTCCCACCCGTTCCGTTTTCAGCTATCTTCGAATGCATCAGGGGCGTGGAGCTGCTGGGCCCGGGCTTCTGTCTGCCGACCTGCGACAAGTTTTTCAACATCTTCCATCCGTACGATCCTATCGCTTACAGGTGATATATACAACATCCCTTAGAATACATTACACCAAGCCAACATCACCAGCTCAACAGACGAGGATCTTGCTCCCACCGACCAGCGTTGGATCAGCGTGGGGGGAAATGATCAAATCCCCCCAGCTCTTAGTGCCCAGCGGTACCGTATGCCACGCTGACTGAAGAACTTTGAAGGAGTACCATATCCAGCAGTGAACTTCTAACGGTTGATGATGATGATGATGATGGAATTTATTGACACAACGTTTTTGATCCTGCAGAATCGAGCCTTTGATAAATCCAGCTCTGAGGGACGTCAAGCCGTTCCAGATACCTCACCACAAGGGACGGAAACGGATGCACCTGGGTAACTACTGTTTAAATATTCAAGATGTTCATATGTTAGTGAGTGATGCTCCTGATCATGAGAATGTGGAGCTGGTTAGGAGGACCACTGGCTACAGCAACCTTCAATGTGAAGGTCGGTAATAATTCTTATGTGTCAAAAGGTCTTAAATCACCCAAAGGGGAATGAGAGATGTTATATACTGCACCACATTGTCCTCTTCGCCCTACAAACCGGAACACGGTAATACTAGCACACTACTGTTTAGTGTGCCTGCTGACGAAGCTGAAGACAGATGATGGTAGAAATGTGGAAATCAGCAGAAGAACTAAGGTGACCGAATTAGCCCAAAAGATTGCTAGACTTGAGTGGCAGTGAGCAAGGCACATTGATCCAAGGACTGATGGCCGATGGTGCAGTAAGGTCGTCGAGTGGCACCCGCGTGTGGTAGACGTGGTGATAGGAGGCCCCCCACAAGGTGGACCGACGATCTGATGAGAATCGAAGGAACCCACTGTCATCGAGCTTTGGTGGAGGCCTATGTTCAGCAGTGGACGTCTATCGGCTGATGATGATGTATATATGTGTACACCTCCTTATAGCCATGAGACCCCTGTTAGGATATTTATACTGTATCGCACTGCGTTACAATCTGATCTAGCTATCACTGGTGGTAGTGTCTCTGTTGCTACAGACCGTCTAGGTACCGCCGCAGCGCCTATTGCAGCCGACAGACAGTACTGTGCGGACATTGCTGTGATCCGGTTTAAAAGGTGCTGTAGCTAGTGTAATTACTGGGGTAACAAGACTCAACATCGTCTGAAGGCGACGAGCGCAATGTGGTGCTGTGTATACCATACCAACTAGGGCCACCTTGTTGTGATCGGGCGTATCAATTACCATCAGGTGATCGTCCCGCTCCTCTCGTGACTTAATGGAATAATAAAAAAAAATAGGTAATGGTTTAAAATTACGACAGTAATTTTATTGTAACGATATTACACCACATTGTCTTCATCGGAAATATAAGATTATAACCTTCGTTACCCCAGTAATTACACTAGTTACAGGGCCTTTCACAACACAGTAATATGTGGTTCCTGCTGTGGTACCAAGACGGCGACAAAGACCCACCACCGACCAGCACCGACAGCGTGAAATAAGTTCAAACTATACACAAAGCTGTTACCGGTAATTACGTCTTATTCCAGAGTTAAAGGACACGATGGCGCGAGTGGGGGCCGACATCAAGCAGAAAATCATAGAGTCCATAAAGAGCACCTGGTCCAGTATGTGGAGGGCGCAGCCTCCGCCCACTGACCGGCAGTTGGAGAAGGTGAGAAAGAGATGGAGATCATCCTCCTCTTATATAAACAATGAAGATAGTAGATAAGAGAGAGTCCTAGTAATTTATCTATCACGCGAGTCAAGTGCAGGTTGATGGATAAACGGCCTTGACTCTATATGAGAAGCTTCTAAGTTGCCCAATAAAAATAGCCCAGTAGTGGGAACGATAAGAGAATTGTCTGTATTAAGTTTATACATATATTACTTGTTAGAATGTATACACAGCAATACGTTGAAGTCGTCGCTCTGAGTGATACGTCAATTTTCCCATTCAGGTCGTCGAAGAAGAGATAGAGAAGGAACAGCTCGAGGAGGACAGTAAAGAGGAGGTGCAAGAAAACGTGGTGAGAATTTTCCACATAATACCATCATTATAATCTCAAATGGGAGTTCACTGTTGGACATACAGATAACCTATATTGGGATTTATTTAATGAAGACCATTCCGTGTTTGCGTACTCTGATGGTGTTCAGTGATAAAGACTTATCACGTTTGGTGACTTATCATCGATTGTGGACTTGTGTGCCCCAGGTCGTGACGGAGACGCTGGGCAAGCTGAACTCGGGCCGCCGGGTGGACTACGTGCTGCAGGAGGCACCGTTCGAAATGATCAACGAGTACCTGTTTGCGATGAGCAGCCACGTCGGCTATTGGTGAGCCGATCACCCCCTTACTTTACACATAAGCACACAGTCACACACGTGAATATAATATATAAGGAATACACAAGAGCACGCACACTAACATGAATATTCTAGTACACAATTATCGTACATACACACTTGAATAATCAAGGACACAATGTGCACACATACACACACATAAATATATAAAGAACACACAAGAGCACGCACACTAACATGAATATTCTAGTACACAATTATCGTACATACACACTTGAATAATCAAGGACACAATGTGCACACATACACACACATAAATATATAAAGAACACA
Organism: Troides helena; assembly: GCA_029286815.1. Classification (NCBI taxonomy): domain Eukaryota; kingdom Metazoa; phylum Arthropoda; class Insecta; order Lepidoptera; family Papilionidae; genus Troides; species Troides helena. The sequence goes on along the minus strand of JAGSMV010000038.1, from coordinate 604,204 downwards.
CAAGAGCACGCGCACTAACATGAATATTCTAGTACACAATTATCATTACATACACACTTGAATAATCAAGGACACAATGTGCACACATACACACATAAATATAAAAGAACACACAAGATCACGCGCACTAACATGAATATTCTAGTACAATAATTATCGTACATACACACACTTGAATAATCAAGGACACAATGTGCACACATACACACACACACATAAATATATAAAGAACACACAAGATCACGCACTAACATGAATATTCTAGTACACAATTATCGTACATACACACTTGAATAATCAAGGACACAATGTGCACACATACACACACATAAATATATAAAGAACACACAAGAGCACGCACACTAACATGAATATTCTAGTACACAATTATCGTACATACACACTTGGATAATCAAGGACACAATGTGCACACATACACATAAATATATAAAGAACACACAAGATCACGCACACTAACATGAATATTCTGAGTACACAATTATCGTACATACACACTTGGATAATCAAGGACACAATGTGCGCACATACACACACATAAATATATAAAGAACACACAAGATCACGCGCACTAACATGAATATTCTGGTACACAATTATCATTACATACACACTTGGATAATCAAGGACACAATGTGCACACACATACACACATAAATATATATAAAGAACACACAAGAGCACGCACACTAACATGAATATTCTAGTACAATTATCGTACATACACACACTTGAATAATCAAGGACACAATGCACACATACACACACACACATAAATATAAAAGAACACAAGATCACGCGCACTAACATGGATATTCTGGTACCTGATTATCGTACATACACACTTGAATAATCAAGGACCTGATATTGCACACATACACATAAATATATAAAGAACACACAAGAGCACGCACACTAACATGAATATTCTAGTACACAATTATCGTACATACACACTTGAATAATCAAGGACACAATGTGCACACATACACACACATAAATATATAAAAAACACACAAGAGCACGCGCACTAACATGAATATTCTAGTACACAATTATCGTACATACACGCCCGGATAATCAAGGACACAATGTGCACACATACACACATAAATATAAAAGAACACACACAAGATCACGCACTAACATGAATATTCTGAGTACACAATTATCGTACACATACACACTTGGATAATCAAGGACACAATGTGCAATACATACACACACATAAATATAAAAGAACACAAGATCACGCGCACTAACATGGATATTCTGGTACACAATTATCGTACATACACACACTTGAATAATCAAGGACACAATGTGCAATACATACACACACATAAATATATATAAAGAACACAAGATCACGCGCACTAACATGAATATTCTGGTACACAATTATCGTACATACACGCTTGAATAATCAAGGACAATAATGTGCACACATACACACACATAAATATATAAAGAACACACAAGAGCACGCGCACTAACATGGATATTCTGGTACACAATTATCGTACATACACTTGAATAATCAGGACACAATGTGCACACATACACATAAATATATAAAGAACACAATAAGAGCACGCGCACTAACATGAATATTCTGAGTACACAATTATCATTACATACACACACTTGAATAATCAGGACACAATGTGCACACATACACACATAAATATATATAAAGAATACACAAGAGCACGCGCGCACTAACATGAATATTCTGGTACCTGAATTATCGTACATACACACACTTGAATAATCAGGACACAATGTGCACACATACACACATAAATATAAAAGAACACACACAAGAGCACGCACACTAACATGAATATTCTGGTACCTGATTATCGTACATACACACTTGGATAATCAAGGACACAATGTGCGCACATACACACACACACATAAATATATAAAGAACAATAATAAGAGCACGCGCACCAACATGAATATTCTGGTACCTGAATTATCGTACATACACACACTTGAATAATCAGGACACAATGTGCGCACATACACACATAAATATATAAAGAACACAATAAGAGCACGCGCACTAACATGGATATTCTGGTACACAATTATCGTACATACACACTTGAATAATCAGGACACAATGTGCACATACACACACATAAATATAAAAGAACACAATAAGAGCACGCACACTAACATGGATATTCTGGTACACAATTATCGTACATACACTTGAATAATCAAGGACAATAATGTGCACACATATACACTTGAATAATCAGGACACAATGTGCAATACATACACACACACACATAAATATATAAAGAACACAATAAGAGCACGCGCACTAACATGGATATTCTGGTACACAATTATCGTACATACACGCCCGGATAATCAAGGACACAATGTGCAATACATACACACACACACACATAAATATATAAAGAACACAATAAGATCACGCGCACTAACATGAATATTCTAATTACACAATTATCGTACATACACTTGAATAATCAAGGACACAATGTGCACATACACACACATAAATATATAAAGAACACACAAGATCACGCACTAACATGAATATCTCTAGTACACAATTATCGTACATACACACTTGAATAATCAAGGACACAATGTACACACATACACACATAAATATATAAAGAACACACAAGAGCACGCACACTAACATGAATAATCTAGTACACAATTATCGTACATACACTCCTGAATAATCAAGGACACAATGTGCACACATACACACACATAAATATATAAAAAACACACAAGAGCACGCGCACTAACATGAATATTCTAGTACACAATTATCGTACATACACACTTGAATAATCAGGACACAATGTGCATACATACACACATAAATATATAAAGAACACACAAGATCACGCGCACTAACATGAATATTCTAGTACACAATTATCGATACATACACTTGAATAATCAAGGACACAATGTGCACATACACACATAAATATATAAAGAACACACAAGATCACGCGCACTAACATGAATATTCCTGGTACACAATTATCATTACATACACTTGAATAATCAAGGACACAATGTGCACACATACACACATAAATATATAAAGAACACACAAGATCACGCGCACTAACATGAATATTCTGGTACACAGTTATCGTACATACACACACTTGAATAATCAAGGACACAATGTGCACATACACACACACATAAATATATAAAGAACACACACAAGATCACGCGCACTAACATGAGATATTCTGGTACACAATTATCGTGCATACACGCCCGGATAATCAAGGACACAATGTGCGCACATACACACATAAATATATAAAGAACACACAAGATCACGCGCACTAACATGGATATTCTGGTACACAATTATCGTGCATACACGCCCGGATAATCAAGGACACAATGTGCGCACATACACACACATAAATATATAAAGAACACACAAGATCACGCGCACTAACATGGATATTCTGGTACACAGTTATCGTACATACACGCTTGAATAATCAGGGACACAATGTGCGCACATACACACACATAAATATATAAAGAACACACAAGATCACGCGCACTAACATGGATATTCTGGTACACAATTATCATTACATACACACTTGAATAATCAGGGACACAATGTGCACACATACACACACATAAATATATAAAGAACACACAAGAGCACGCACACTAACATGAATATTCTAGTACACAATTATCGTACATACACACTTGAATAATCAAGGACACAATGTGCACACATACACACACATAAATATATAAAGAACACACAAGAGCACGCGCACTAACATGAATATTGTAGCTCACCATTAGCGTATATACACGTGGATACTCAAGGACATAATGAGCACACACCCATTAGTACACATGCACATACAAGAATACACATGTACACTTGTGAGCACAAGTGCACACATAAATACTCAAATATTTAATAACATTACTAATAATACTACTTTGAATATAAATAAAGATTTTTCATTAAAACCAAAATAATTTGCCGCCAGTATATATACACTGATAATGGATTGATGTTAGTGGTAGTGTGATATGCCCAGCAGTGGGCTTCTATCGGCTGATGATGATGCGATAATGTTATACTGGTAGTAGATCTCTGTTGCTAGAGACCGTCTAGATAGTTCCCACCGCAGCGTCAAACAGTGGTATGCAAACACTATCATGATCCGGTTTGAAGGGCGTTGCAGCTAGAGTATTTACTGAGGTAATGAGACAGCACCAGCACGTTGGTATGGACAGGCGTATCACTTACCATCAGGTGAATGTCGAATAAAAAAAAATATAGAAGTACATTACTATACAGGGAGTCCGAGGATACGATGCTGCTGATGCTGCGCGAGGTGTACGACGCGCGCGGCGTCCGTCCGGACGGGTGCGTGCCGCAGAACAGCATGACCGTGCACAGGACGCGTCTGGTGAGTGGAAGGAATACTCCTCACATATACATGGAAGTCTCCAGTTCGATTCCGGGGTACAGTTCGTATAGGTTCCCGCGCAAATACGGCACCAAAGCCAACATCACCTGCTCGTGGTGGACCCTGCTAATCAATAAACGAGGCTCTGGCTCCCACCGACCCTCATTAGGCCAGCGTGATATCAAATAGACCCTGATCGATATGAGCATCTCTGGAGGAAACCCTACGTCCAGCAGTGGACATCTATCTGCTGATGATGGTGATGGTGATGATGAGCCTGATTACCTCAAATACAGCCTTCATGACAGCCGTAGTTCAGTCAGAGCAAGAGTTTATTAGAAGAATGCCAGTTAGGAAGATATACACTACATCCGTTCCTGTTGACAAATGGTGTGGTATCATTACTGTTACCACGGTAACGGGACAGCCAGTGATGCAGTGTACATCATCCTAACTAGCGGCATTGTTATAGGCAGGAGCATTACCATCAGATAAGCATGATATAAAAATAAACGCATTGAGCTCATCACTAATAGACATATGATATTAGATCTCATCGCAATAATTCTCTACCTTTCTCTCTCTCTTGTTCTCTCTCTCTCTCTCTCCATAGCTACATACCTCACATGGGAGTATGACTAGCTCTCTTACTTTTATCCGATCGATAAGCAAATAAAAATAATTATAAGCATGAAATAAAAAAAACCGTTGCCTATAATAAAAGCATACCTTTCTCTCTTCCTCTCTCTCTCTCTTCTTGTTCTCTCCCTCTCCCTAGTTACGTACCTTATATGTGAGTAGGGCTAGCTTTCCTTACTTTCCTCCAACCCGCCCGGTTCTCTTGAAAGCTCTTTAATAATTAAGGTAATTAAAAAAAAAAATCAACTTTTCTGTTGTGGGTATTGCCTGGACTAAAACCTTCTCTCCTTTCCGCAGGATGACGCCCGCGAAACCGGAGCCGGTGAGAGACTTCATTATATATATTTAAACACCAACTTCTGGAATGTTCCATTGAACGGACAGAAGCGCCGACAGAGAACGCTATCAAAACTTTTTTTTTTTATTTCATTAAGCGACAAGCCGAGCGGGTCGTTCACCTGATGGTAAGTGATACTGTGATCCGGTTTGTAGGACGCTGTAGCTATCACTGGGGTTAGTGTCTCTGTTGCCGGAGACCGTCTAGGTACCGCCGCAGCGCCTATTGCAGCCGATAGACAGTACTATGAGGAAATTACTGTGATCCGGTTTGAAGGACGCTGTAGCTATCACTGGTGGTAGTGTCTCTGTTGCCGGAGACCGTCTAGGTACCGCCGCAGCGCCTATTGCAGCCGACAGACAGTACTGTGCGGAAATTACTGTGATCCGGTTTGAAGGACGCTGTAGCTATCACTGGTGGCAGTGTCTCTGTTGCCGGAGACCGTCTAGGTACCGCCGCAGCGCCTATTGCAGCCGATAGACAGTACTGTGCGGAAATTACTGTGATCCGGTTTGAAGGACGCTGTAGCTATCACTGGTGGTAGTGTCTCTGTTGCCGGAGACCGTCTAGGTACCGCCGCAGCGCGTATTGCAGCCGACGGACAGTACTGTGCGGACATTGCTGTGATCCGGTTTGAAGGACCTATAGATATCACCGGCGTGCAAACATTAGCGTGTTCCGGTATTAAGGGCGCTGCAGCTAGGATACCTTGTTTATACCAAACTGTGGACATGTATCAGCTGATGATTACACGTAGCTCTCGGAGTGTCTGATATCATCGGCTGATGAGGAACAGCACCAAGATCCGAAAATTATCGAAGACCAGATCGTTGCTATGGCAACCCTTGCGGATGACAGTCATCAGAGACCGGATGTGTGTCGGTGGTGCTGCCGTTTCCGTTAATGGTGAAATATGGTGAACCGACCATCACGGAGAGGTATCTTAGGAAGGAAACTCCATACAATACTAATTTCCTCATGGTGAATAAACCAGTTCTGGGACTAATAGAAAACTCTCAGTCCCACTTGTGGGATAATTAGTTAAGCTTCTCATATATATGTAACACCACGATTAGGCTTTGATACATTAAATGGGAAGCCCACTTTGCGTTCCCACTGCTGGGATTCAGATTAATCCAAAGAGAAGTAGCATAAGACTGGTTAGAGTGAAGCCCATGCCCAGCAGTGGGTGTTACATACGATATATAAATTAGGCTTTGATATATTAAATGGGAAGCCCACTATGCGTTCCCACTGCTGGGATTCAGATTAATCCAAAGAGAAGTAGCATAAGACTGGTTAGAGTGGAGAAGCCCATGCCCAGCAGTGGGCGTTACATACGATATATATATTAGGCTTTGATATATTAAATGGGAAGCCCACTATGCGTTCCCACTGCTGGGATTCAGCTTAATCCAAAGAGAAGTAGCATAAGACTGGTTAGAGTGAAGCCCATGCCCAGCAGTGGGTGTTACATACGATATATATATTAGGCTTTGATATATTAAATGGGAAGTCCACTTTGCGTTCCCACTGCTGGGATTCAGATTAATCCAAAGAGAAGTAGCATAAGACTGGTTAGAGTGAAGCCCATGCCCAGCAGTGGGCGTTACATACGATATATATATTGTTGTCTTCCTTTCAGATTTCCCGTCGACGAGCCGCGGTGGGATTTGATCCAAATGAATCATCATTTCCATCATAATCATAATCGTTTGGATGAACTTAAGATTTATTCACAACACGCGGTCCGCGGTGAAATAATAAATTTCATTTGTTAATAATAAAAAAAAAAAAAAAAAGGATTATACGTTGTGTATAACATCTAACTCAATTCAAACAGGATGGACGTTTACATTTCAGCTTCACTAAAAACTATAGACCGTACAGAGAAATTAAAAAAAAAAAAAAAAAAGACAAATAATTGTAAGACATTTGTGTCGATTTTAGTTTTTTTTTTTTTTATTAATACACAACTTGAATTATATCGAGTATTTTATACAATGAAAAATTGAACCCCCTGTATATATTATTTATGAACATATATATATGTACTTCTGCGTTATAAAAAGACAGCGTATACTAATGTCTACTTACCACAGATAAAAAATTTGAAAAGCGCATTTTCTATCAATCAAATTTACGGCGGCAACAATTTATTAAAAAAAAAAAAAAAACTGTCACAGTTTTCTTTATTCAGCCTGTATGCTGAAAGTATATATCTTTAGATTAAAAAAAATATTGTATTAAAACCTAACGTAAAATAGCACAGCTCGGTAACGACACAGGTTTTCGTGACTCATTAAAAAAAAAAAAAAAAAACTTCAAATTGAAAAAAAAAACTGCTCCTTACAGAACTATCAAAATAAAAAACAACCGTTTCCGTTATAACGTAAGGATTCATTCGCGTTGTGAAATGTTTTAATTATATAAAAAAAAAAAAAAATATTTTGTATCATATTAAAGTAAAACCGTAAGTTTTTTTTTTTTTTTGTCGGAAACTCCGGAAACGTGAGAATGGAAATTTGCACAGATAATAAATCGCTTATTTTTCCCACCGCTGGTGTCTATTGCCCTCGACTTCATATGTAATGGCGTCTGTGTGATACAAGACGTAGCTCAAGTTGGTGGGGCGATTGTACTCGATATAAATCTCGTACTTCCGGTTCGATTCCCGCCAAAATTCGGCATCCGGTGACGGACATCGTGAGGAGACATGTTCGGTGAACGGCTTCCGAGGTTTAACCAATTCCCACGATCAGTGTGATTATGAGAGGAGGCTGCCGAGTCCCAGCCGTGGGAAAATTAAGCGGACTATTTATTTATTAATGGCGCCTATTTACATACACAGATAATAAATTTATGTTGCAATTTGTTATAGACTTATTAATACTTTGGTTATATGTTTATATACATATATATATATGTCTACTGCGTTAAAAAAAAAAGTATACTAATATTTAATTTTACTATCAACTTACCACAGATAAAAAATTTTAAGTGTTTTTTTATTAAACAAAATTTTGGCGGGAAAATTTAAAAAAAAAAAACCTGCTACAATTTTCATTATTCGGCCTGTAAATTGAAATTATATATACCACAGATAATATATGTATGTTTAGTTTTTTATTGCTTTCAATCTTTAGTTTCGACTGTAGCGTGTACTTCCGGTGGCTGAGAGGCGAAGGTTCATTCGGCGGAGTATACCATCACTGTTTGGAAAGTTCTTCAGGTGTCACCATCAGCTCTGAAGAGACTGCTTCATCTAGCAGCTCCTGCCACCGGTGGCTTGCATTAGCTATGCTTTTTTTTTTTTTTTAAATACCCTCATCCTATAGACGTTCACTGCTGGATTTAAGCCTTACCCACAGTTCCTTACATCTATCGCTCCAGCTCTCCACATCTCCGGGAACTAGGGGCGGTTTCTTCATATTGGGGGGATTTGGGTTCCCACCACTCTGGCCCAATTCCGGTTCGAAGGATACTTCACCACACATTATCTAAACAATATTTTGTACGGCGGCGTCCAGGTCTTTCGCCGCCGGGACAAACGTCATACACAACGCGGGAAATAAAAAAAATATAAAACCTTCGTTGCCAGCACAAAAAATAGCAGTCGTTATTTAGCAGGTTATTTTAACAGCTACATTTATAGCAGCCTCCGAGGAAATCTCAGAAAAATATCACTTCTACTTTAGTTGTTTTTTTTTTTTTTTTCTCTAGTTTAATTGATTCGCTATTTATTCGCGCTTCGTCACTCGATATTGCGTGAGATATTGGTTAAATGTTAAATAAAGTTTATATTTTACTATGGAACTGTTTTAATTAAACCTCTGTAGAGATACGATGGCATAATGGTTAGAGCGTGCGGCTTTCGTTCCGAAGGTCGCGGGTTCGAATCCCGGCATGTAGCGATGAGAATATTAAAGTTGTGTACATATGTGAACTTTACAACAGCGAGATACAAACGGTGAAGGAGAACATCGTGAGGAAACCCGCACACTGACATCTTTGTGTGTGTGTGCGTGTGGTGGCCCCAATAAAGTGGCAACAGGCTCGCCCCCTGTTACATGGGACCTAATCTAACTACACCTCTGCCTACCCCTACTGGGAAAAAGGCGTGATTATATATATATATAAAAAAAAATAAGAGATACGATGGTGGTCATTTCTTTTTCTAAGACACTAACTGAACGTCCTGATGGTGATGGTATGTCAGCTTACACGTAGCGCTAGTTAGGATGATATATACCGCAGCGCCGGTCAAACTGGAACATGGTCTTCTGAGGAGGAAGTCAGGGTTATGTTAGGTTAGGTTAGTCACAAGATCAATGTTCGAAAAGGAAACATCCTCCTGTTTATATACTCCATCCAGAGTTCCTCATGGAGCAGCGCCGAGCAAGAGTTCCGAGCGAGAGTTCTCATTAAGCAGCTTCGAGCAAGAGTTTCTCAAGGAGCAGTTCCGATCAAGAGTTCTTCATGGAACAGTTCCGAGCAAGAGTTCCTCATAGCAGTTCCGAGCAAGAGTTCCTCATGGAGCAGTTCCGAGCAAGAGTTCCTCATGGAGCAGTTCCGAGCAAGAGTTCCGAGCGAGAGTTCCTTATGGAGCAGTTCCGAGCGAGAGTTTCTCATATAGCAGTTCCGTGCAAGAGTACCTCATGGAGCAGTTCGGAGTAAGAGTTCCTCATATAGCAGTTCGAGCAAGTACCTCATGGAGCAGCGCCGAGCAAGAGTTCCGAGCGAGAGTTCCTATGGAGCAGTTCCGAGCAAGTTCCTCATGGAGCTGCTCCGAGCAAGAGTTTCTCAAGGAGCAGTTCCGATCAAGAGTTCTTCATGGAACAGTTCCGAGCAAGAGTTCCTCATATAGCAGTTCCGAGCAAGAGTTCCTCATATAGCAGTTCCGAGCAAGAGTTCCTCATGGAGCAGTTCGAGCAAGAGTTCCTCATGGAGCAGTTCCGAGCAAGAGTTTCTCATGGAGCAGTTCCGGGCAAGAGTTCCTCATATAACAGTTCTGAGCAAGAGTTCTTCATATAGCAGTTCCGAGCGAGAGTTCCTCATATAACAGTTCCGAGCAAATTCCTCATGGAGCAGTTCGAGCAGAGTTCCTCATATAGCAGTTCGAGCAAGAGTTCTCATATAGCAGATCCGAGCGAGAGTTACTTATGGAGCAGTTCCGAGCAAGAGTTCCTCATGGAGCAGTTCCGAGCAAGAGTTCCTCATATAGCAGTTCGAGCAAGAGTTCCTCATATAGCAGTTTCGAGCAAGAGTTCCTCATATAACAGTTCCGAGCAAATTCCTCATGGAGCAGTTCGGAGTAAGAGTTTCTCATATAGCAGATCCGAGCGAGAGTTACTTATGGAGCAGTTCCGAGCAAGAGTTCCTCATGGAGCAGTTCCGAGCAAGAGTTCCTCATATAGCAGTTTCGAGCAAGAGTTCCTCATATAACAGTTCCGAGCAAATTCCTCATGGAGCAGTTCGGAGTAAGAGTTTCTCATATAGCAGATCCGAGCGAGAGTTCCCCATGCAGCAGCTCCGAGCGAGAGTTACTTATGGAGCAGTTCCGAGCAAGAGTTCCTCATGGAGCAGTTCCGAGCAAGAGTTCCTCATATAGCAGTTCCGAGCGAGAGTTTCATATAGCAGTTCGAGCAAGAGTTCCTCATATAGCAGTTCCGAGCAAGAATTCCTCATATAGCAGTTCGAGCAAGAGTTCCTCATGGAGCAGTTCGGAGTAAGAGTTCCTCATGGAGCTGCTCCGAGCGAGAGTTTCTCATATAGCAGTTCCGAGCAAGAGTTCCTCATGGAACAGCTCCGAGCGAGAGTTCCTTATGGAGCTGCTCCGAGCGAGAGTTTCTCATATAGCAGTTCCGAGCAAGAGTACCTCATGGAGCAGTTCCGACCAAGAGTTCCTCGAACAATACCATGGCTAATCACCGCCTTTAATACTCCACCTCACTGCCAGCTCTCTGATAGATAATAGGAACTAGTACTCCTCATCTACATATCATATCTCACTAAGATTATACACCGGTCTTGGCACCACCGCCGTGTCTATCACAGTCGACAAACAATACCGTGTTCCAGCATGAAGGCAGCTGTAGCCAGTTAAACTGTTAGGGTAAGGAGGTTTATCATGTTGTGACTAACTCGCGCCGTATCGTCGCGCGCGCGCCTCACCCGCCCCGTTACTTCCTTGAAAGTATAAATAATGGAAATCATAGACAATTTATATTTAATGATATATTTGCAAATGTTTATTTACTATTAAATGAATTAAAACTTATATTCCAAATATTCGTTGCTCTTACTATTGACCATATTTAAACAATTAACAAATAGTTTATACAGAATTATGATGAATATAACGAGTATTAATGAGTTGGTTACCGCCATTAGGCACAGCCGGATGCTGTGCTTCGTGTCTCTCTCCGGCGAATGTATCTCTTTAACCTCAATCACTGCGTTACTGTCCACTGGCTGGTTGCCTTTAAAGCATCTGGTTGTCGATGTCTGGTTGCCGACGTCCAAGCAGTACCAGGACTTGTAGTCCTTGAGCTTCGAGCCCCTCCTGTTCACCGGCTCGCTGAAGCAGCTCATCTCTGTCGTTGTACTATGAATTTGTTTTTGAACGACTGAAAATTTTTCTGTTTTCACGTCAACTTTGATGGGCGACGTACGGATGTACATCTTAGGGTTGCACACGCGAGCTTACCGTTCAATGATCGGCCAGAGAAATAGTTTTTGTTTGTTTCCAGCGATCAGCAACCTTTTGAGTTGGTAGTATGAAAAATTTATAATTTAAAAAAATAATTTAAACTCAAATAGTGTTTGCATAAATAAAGTGTTTGATGCAAAAAAACTTACTATGATATATACAGGGTGTTAGGAGACCGCTTCCGAAAACGACGGCAGACGGTCGTACTATTGATAATGGACTCAGGCCGTGGATCCGGGTCCACGAGCCCAGTGTCAGATGAGCTGTAAGAGCCGCTGTAGCTCGCAGCCCTGTCTACAACAAGAATATAGTAGTATTGATGATCGATGAATTGATAAATCATATCTTTAAAACGTTTTCTTAGTATATTAAGATCAGGATCTGGAGAAGTTCGCTGAGCTAACGGCCAATCTCCAAGAAGAAGAAGCATTATTTACGCTCCGTCGTTAGTACAGCTAATTGAAACGATAGTTTCATATAAAATACATTGCTTTACTAAAAACAAACCAGGAATGAAACACAAGTTCATAAACAGCTGATGCTTGGATCAACGAACGTATAGACGCGTTGTCTTTATATCATTTCATATGAAAACTTTTTTTTAATAACTTATTACTGAAATGGCCTCGCTGCCGTAATGGTTCGATGACTTCATATTTAAGTTGTGTACATATGTGAACTTTACAGCAGCGAGATACAAACGGTGAAGGAGAACATCGTGAGGAAACCCGCACACTGAAATCATCTGTGTGTGTGTGGTGGCTCCAATAAAGTGGCAACAGGCTCGCCCCCTGTTACATGGGACCTAATCTGACCAGATCTGGCGAAATGTGGGTGTTTATTCACCTCTGCCTACCCCTATTGAGAAAAAGGCGTGATTATATAAAAAAAATTACTGAAATGATCTGAATATATCGTATATAATTGAATACATAAGAATAACTAGATACTTGCATATTATTTAAATAAGAAATTGAAACGGTTAAACATTTATTAACAACACTAACTTGAATATCAAACAAATCCAACCGGAGCACAGCGGCTGCAAAGCTGGGATAGAAATAGAGCCTAGCTCTAGTTAATAGATCCAGAGGGAGACTAAAATGTTGTTTTATTAAATAAATAATATATCTATATGGAACTAAAGAGCCGCAGCATCCCAGCAGTGTGGCACGGGAGCCGCAGGTTGCCGACCAACGACCTGTCTATGGATAGACGAATAAAATAACCATTAACTATTGTAATAAATCTATGGATTCACTGTTTTAGGAGATTTACAGCAATATTACTGTAGCTGTTGTTATATATCTCTTTTTATTTAGTCTATGACAAATTGGTGTTGTGATCAGATTGTATGTTATACGTCTTGAATGTTCAGATCCTCATTAAGCTTCAGCTTCCGCTGAAGAATTCGATACCTTCTGAGAATAAACTCGCGTTAGAGGTTGTCATTATCATCGGCCGATAGACATCCACTGGTGGAAAAATGCCACTCCTAAGATCTCCAAGGAGATCGGTCCCTTCACCGGATCGTTGATCCACCTTGGGGCGGGCCTCTTAACACTGAGTCACGCAGCAGTCTCATGAGGACCTTACTAAGGACGTTTACGAGATATGTCTCCAAAGCGCTAGCTGCAAGTCCTCTGAAATCCCGAAGCGAATGGGTTAAGTGACAGTTCTAGGTTGATTTTATAAGAAAACTGTTAGACTTTAAATTAATCTAAATAGATTTTAGATGATATGAAAGTGAAGGATATAGCGAACATCCACAGGCCGTGCATCCAGTATCAGATGAGCTGTAGGAGCCAAAATGACAACCAAGCGATCAACATCATAGAATAAAGCCAGGGCGGACAGTCATCAGAAGTCGAGAAGCAATCAAGGAGTAAGGAAAAACCGTAGAGAAGTTCTACAGGAATAAGTACGCTTAAGCACGACAATGGTTATTTTATTAGTACATTTGTTTATAATAAATTAATTATGAACGTTCTCCCGCTATTTTTCTACCCTGTCCAGCGCCATTAATTAGTGTTCATGAGAGCTAAGGGTTTAATTCTATAAATAATGAAACTGAAATGGGAGACAGAGGACACAGAGTCGAGGTTTATTTATTTATTTATTGATATATCAACAGCATAACATATTATATACTATCTTACGTACTAGGTATAGTTTACAATATTAAATATGTCTGCCTATTATAGGTGTACGCAGCTTTGACTATAGTTTGGATTTATAAACATCAAAATGAGAAAATAAATTAATTAGATTAGAGGATGAAAGATGGACGAAAGTGGTGATAAACTGGTGTTCAAAGCATGAGAAACTATGAGGAGGAAGACCATAGGCGATGGAGTAGACAATAGACTAGCTAGAAATAGAAGAGAATGGGGTCGTTTGAAGGAGGATTTTACCGCTTTGGGTAGTCCTTACTATTAACTATATATATATTATCTGATCCCCGATCGCTTTGCGGGCTGTAATACAGGATGAAACAGCAAATGAGTGTTTACTGCATCCGTTACCATAGCAACCAACCAAATAATACCTAATGAAAATGTTTTCAGAAGTTAATTAGAAATAAAACATTCAGAGATATATAATATTAAAAAAAAAAATATCCTGTAACTATCTGCAGACCATTCCACGTCCGATGCTGATACTTCCATGTTGATACGTGACACTAGTTTTCACGTGATTGGCGACAAACGACAATTTTCCAATATATATATATAAATTAACGTCACTCAAAGATCCTTACATGGGTCGGTACTGCGTTGTCCGCAACGCCGGGTACTATAGGCGTTTATATGGGGGAGGATTTGGGCCATTTCCCACGCTGGCCCAATGCGAGTTGGTGGAAGCAAACTTCGTTTGTTCATTAGCAGGCTGCAGCAAAAGCTGATAAATTTGACTTGGTGAATTGTGTGACCCCTAACCCAATTTTTTTTGGCTTTACGAAATGATATACCTTTGATATATGGTATATATATATATATACTATACTGATGTATGGTAGTGAATGTTGGGTATGGCAGGAGAAACATGAAAGTAAGATTAATGCTGTGGAGATGAGAAGCCTGAGAAGTATAACTGGAGTGAAACGGATGGACAAAGTGAGGAACAGTGTGACAAGGAAGCGGTGCGGCGTGGTTGAAGATGGTGTGACAAGGATAGAGAAAGGGATGCTTAGATGGTTCGGCCATGTCGAAAATATGGATGAAAGAAGATTAACGAAAGAGATATACAAGGTAAGAATGATTGGAAAAATCGGTGCAGGTCGACCTAGACGGACATACTCCGATCAAATCGGAGATGTCCTAAAGAAAGGCCGGATCAAAAGCACACGCAACCGACGAGCGTGCATGAAGACGCTTATGAAAGTTGAGGAAGCGAGAGAGGTGTGCCAGGATCGTAGCAGGTGGAGAGAGGTGGTCTCTGCCTACCCCGCTGGGAACGAGGCGTGATATATATGTATGTATGTATACCTTTGACTACGAAATAAATATTAGAAAAATAAAACACAACTCAAATATCAAATAAATGTTTAATTAAGGTTTTATTATTACAAAATAAATGCTATTGTTTGAGACCGTAAACTTATGTAGATATTATCTGTATTATTATGAAGATACAAAAACAATTATATTGTTACCATAAAGTAAAGAAGGAGACCGAAGAACACTTTTTTTTTTTAATTTGCCGTCGCAACGGGCGGGATGTTCACCTGATGCTAAACACCTGACTCTAATTAGGATCGTATACACTGCACCACTTCTTGCTTACTTTGTATAGAGTTTACCCCAGTAATTTCACTAGCCACAACGCCCTTCGAACCGGATAACAGTAACATTTGCGCTCTACTGTTTGCTGGTACGTTGGTACATAAGTCTCCGGTAACAGAGACACTACCAACAGTGAACACCTGTAATAATGGCGCCAAACAATTTTCAAAGACAACATAGAATGCAGATAAAAAAAATATAAACATCCTTTTTTATCTGTATTAAAAAAAAACTAAATAATTTTATCACAACTGGCAACATTGATGATAATCCGTGGCATAAGCAATCAGGAGTCACGACCCTCATCAACTGGTCGCAGACCTAGCCACACGAGCCTAGAACCAGATCAGCTGTTAGAGTCAAAGCGCTCATCATCAAACTTGTATATATATTCTAACTTCATTCACTAGTCATTTATCATTGGCTGCATGTGTGGACGACGTGTGACTTTATCATTAAAAAAAAAAAAGAAATCGGCGTTGAAAGTTAGTACAGTTAAAGTATATATATCGAACTTTCAGCGATTCATGGAAGAGGTCACCGGGAGCTTCGACTGTCTTCCCACTATCGTCCAATAGATGTCCACTGCTGGACATACGCCTCCACGAAGTTCCCCACGCTAGTAAGTATAGTGTACTTACATTGTTATATTAAATGCGTGTTTATTATCTGTGCTAATTTCAGAGGATAAATACAGTATGCTCCATTTTGTTGTTAAGACCTCGACAGACGATCAGGTCCAGCACTTGCTGTTGCTGCTGATGAGCTAAAGCTCGACCTTAAGTTCACACCGCAGCGTGGGTGGTTTGTTCGGATGGTGGTAAGTGGTAAGTGTGCCCAATGGTACGCTTGATCGGTGGTAAGTTCCAAAGCCGATACGCTGGGGTGATAGTAAACTCAATCAATGGTATGCTCGAGCAGTGATAAACCCGTGTGGTAGTGAGCGCGGACAGTAGTAAACCGGTCCGTGCGGTGGTAAAACGCAAACGGTGGTAGACCAGAGTAGTGGCAAACACGGCCGGTGGTAAAATCGAGCAGCGGTAAACTCAAGCTGTGGTAAAATCGAGCAGCGGTAAACTCAAGCTGTGGTAAAATCGAGCAGCGGTAAACCTGTCCGATGGTAAGCCTGAACTGTGATAAACCCGTGCGGTGGTAAAATCGAGCAGCGGTAAACCTGAGCTGTGGTAAACTCGAGCGGTGGTAAGATCGAGCAGCGGTAAACCTGTCCGATGGTAAGCCTGAACTGTGATAAACCCGTGCGGTGGTAAAATCGAGCAGCGGTAAACCTGAGCTGTGGTAAAATCGAGCAGCAGTAAACTCGAGCGGTGTAAGATCGAGCAGCGGTAAACCCGTCCGATGGTAAGCCTGAACTGTGATAAACCCGTGCGGTGGTAAAATCGAGCAGCGGTAAACCTGAGCTGTGGTAAAATCGAGCAGTAGTAAACCCGTCCGGTGATAAGCTCGAACAGTAATAAACCCGTCCAGTGGTAAAATCGAGCAGTGGTAAACCCGTGCGGTGATAAGCTCGAACAGTAATAAACCCGTCCAGTGGTAAAATCGAGCAGTGGTAAACCCGTGCGGTGATAAGCTCGAACAGTAATAAACCCGTCCGGTGGTAAAATCGAGCAGCGGTAAACTCAAGCTGTGGTAAAATCGAGCGGTGGTAGGATCGAGCAGCGGTAAACCGTCCGATGGTAAGCCCGAACGGTGATATATACGTCTGGTGGTAAGATCGAGCAGCGGTAAACCCGAGCGATGGTAAGCCCGAACAGTGATATATACGTCTGGTGGTAAGATCGAGCAGCGGTAAACCCGTCCGATGGTAAGCCTGAACTGTGATAAACCCGTCCGGTGGTAAAATCGAGCAGCGGTAAACCTGAGCTGTGGTAAAATCGAGCAGCCGTAAACTCGAGCGGTGGTAAGATCGAGCAGCGGTAAACCTGTCCGGATGGTAAGCCTGAACTGTGATATATACGTCTGGTGGTAAGATCGAGCAGCGGTAAACCCGGAGCGATGGTAAGCCCGAACTGTGATAAACCCGTCCGGTGGTAAAATCAGGCAGCGGTAAACCTGTCCGATGGTAAGCCTGAACTGTGATAAACCCGTCCGGTGGTAAAATCGAGCAGTAGTAAACCCGTCCGGTGATAAGCTCGAACAGTAATAAACCGGTCCGTGCGGTGGTAAAATCGAGCAGCGGTAAACTCAAGCTGTGGTAAACTCGAGCGGTGGTAGGATCGAGCAGCGGTAAACCTGTCCGATGGTAAGCCCGAACAGTGATATATATACGTCTGGTGGTAAGATCGAGCAGCGGTAAACCCGAGCGATGGTAAGCCCGGAACAGTGATATATACGTCTGGTGGTAAGATCGAGCAGCGGTAAACCCGTCCGATGGTAAGCCTGAACTGTGATAAACCCGTGCGGTGGTAAAATCGAGCAGTGGTAAAATCGAGCAGCGGTAAACTCAAGCTGTGGTAAAATCGCGCGGTGGTAGGATCGAGCAGCGGTAAACCTGAGCGATGGTAAGCCCGAACAGTGATATATACGTCTGGTGGTAAAATCGAGCAGCGGTAAACCCGAGCGATGGTAAGCCCGAACAGTGATATATACGTCTGGTGGTAAAATCGAGCAGCGGTAAACCCGAGCGATGGTAAGCCCGAACAGTGATATATACGTCTGGTGGTAAGATCGAGCAGCGGTAAACCCGTCCGGTGGTAAGCGCGAGCATTGATAAACCCATCCGGTGGTAAAACAAGCAGCGGTAAACCTGCTGTGGTAAAATCGAGCGGTGGTAAGATCGAGCAGCGGTAAACCCGTCCGATGGTAAGCCTGAACCGTGATATATACGTCTGGTGGTAAGATCGAGCAGCGGTAAACCCGAGCGATGGTAAGCCCGAACAGTGATATATACGTCTGGTGGTAAGATCGAGCAGCGGTAAACCCGTCCGATGGTAAGCCTGAATTGTGATAAACCCGTCCGGTGGTAAAATCGAGCAGCGGTAAACTCAAGCTGTGGTAAACTCGAGCGGTGGTAGGATCGAGCAGCGGTAAACCCGTCCGATGGTAAGCCTGAACTGTGATAAACCCGTCCGGTGGTAAAATCGAGCAGCGGTAAACCTGAGCGATGGTAAGCCCGAACAGTGATATATACGTCTGGTGGTAAAATCGAGGCAGCGGTAAACCTGTCCGATGGTAAGCCTGAATTGTGATAAACCCGTCCGGTGGTAAAATCGAGCAGCGGTAAACCTGCTGTGGTAAAATCGAGCGGTGGTAGATCGAGCAGCGGTAAACCCGAGCGATGGTAAGCCCGAACAGTGATATATACGTCTGGTGGTAAAATCGAGCAGCGGTAAACCCGAGCGATGGTAAGCCCGAACAGTGATATATACGTCTGGTGGTAAAATCGAGCAGCGGTAAACCTGTCCGATGGTAAGCCTGAACTGTGATAAACCCGTGCGGTGGTAAAATCGAGCAGCGGTAAACCCGTCGATGGTAAGCCTGAACTGTGATAAACCCGTCCGGTGGTAAAATCGAGCGGTGGTAAGATCGAGCAGCGGTAAACTCAAGCTGTGGTAAAATCGAGCGGTGGTAGGATCGAGCAGCGGTAAACCCGTCCGATGGTAAGCCTGAACTGTGATATATACGTCTGGTGGTAGATCGAGCAGCGGTAAACCCGAGCGATGGTAAGCCCGAACAGTGATATATATACGTCTGGTGGTAAGATCGAGCAGCGGTAAACCTGTCCGATGGTAAGCCTGAATTGTGATAAACCCGTCCGGTGGTAAAATCGAGCAGCGGTAAACCTGCTGTGGTAAAATCGCGCGGTGGTAGGATCGAGCGGCGGTAAACCCGTCCGATGGTAAGCCCGAACAGTGATATATATACGTCTGGTGGTAAGATCGAGCAGCGGTAAGCCCGAGCGATGGTAAGCGAACAGTGATATACGTCTGGTGGTAAGATCGAGCAGCGGTAAGCCCGAGCGATGGTAAGCCCGAACAGTGATATATATACGTCTGGTGGTAAAATCGAGCGGTGGTAAGATCGAGCAGCGGTAAACCCGTCCGATGGTAAGCCTGAATTGTGATAAACCCGTCGGTGGTAAAATCGAGCGGTGGTAAAATCGAGCGGTGGTAAGATCGAGCAGCGGTAAACTCAAGCTGTGGTAAAATCGAGCGGTGGTAGGATCGAGCAGCGGTAAGCCCGTCCGATGGTAAGCCTGGTGTGATAAACCCGTCCGATGGTAAGCCTGAACTGTGATATATACGTCTGGTGGTAAGATCAAGCAGTTCTAAACGCATCTGATGGTAAACCCGAGCGATGGTAAGCCCGAACAGTGATATATACGTCTGGTGGTAAGATCGAGCAGCGGTAAACCCGTCCGATGGTAAGCCTGAATTGTGATAAACCCGTCCGGTGGTAAAATCGAGCAGCGGTAAACTCAAGCTGTGGTAAAATCGAGCAGCGGTAAACTCAAGCTGTGGTAAAATCGAGCAGCGGTAAACCCGGGCGATGGTAAGCCCGAACAGTGATATATACGTCTGGTGGTAAAATCGAGCAGCAGTAAACTCGAGCGGTGTAAGATCGAGCAGCGGTAAACCCGTCCGATGGTAAGCCTGAACTGTGATATATACGTCTGGTGGTAAGATCGAGCAGCGGTAAACCCGTCCGATGGTAAGCCTGAACTGTGATATATACGTCTGGTGGTAAGATCGAGCAGCGGTAAACCCGTCCGATGGTAAGCCTGAACTGTGATAAACCCGTGCGGTGGTAAAATCGAGCGGTGGTAGGATCGAGCAGCGGTAAACTCAAGCTGTGGTAAAATCGAGCAGCAGTAAACTCGAGCGGTGTAAGATCGAGCAGCGGTAAACCCGAGCGATGGTAAGCCCGAACAGTGATATATACGTCTGGTGGTAAAATCGAGCAGCGGTAAACCTGAGCGATGGTAAGCCCGAACAGTGATATATACGTCTGGTGGTAAAATCGAGCAGCGGTAAACCCGAGCGGTGGTAAAATCGAGCAGCGGTAAACCCGAGCGATGGTAAGCCCGAACAGTGATATATACGTCTGGTGGTAAAATCGAGCAGCGGTAAACCCGAGCGATGGTAAGCCCGAACAGTGATATATACGTCTGGTGGTAAAATCGAGCAGCGGTAAACCCGAGCGGTGGTAAAATCGAGCAGTGGTAAATCCTGGCGGTAGTAAGCCCTAGCGGTCCTTACCACAGGTAATATTCCTAAATGGTGGCTAGCCAGGATGACGGTAAATCAGGATATAGCACCCCCACCCCCTCCCTAAACACAACGGGAACAACCTGTATAGTGTTAGTGTAACATGTAGTCGTATATACAGGGTGTTCTGTAATCACGAATTATTAATTAACAAATATTACTATAACATTTCTAAATTATTATTGCTGAATAAGATACATCGTCGTCGTCAGCCGACAGATGCCCACTGCTGGACAAAAGCCTCCAACAAAGATGCCCACAATACACAAAATAGATACAGTAAGCGATTTATTATTTATGTTAGGATGTTTTGAAGTTTTCGTATGTTTTATCTTTGTGGGGTTGGCTATGTCCAGCAGTGGGCATCCGTCGGCTGATGATGATGATGTTTTTCATTTTATCTTAGTGTTTATTGATTTCTCTCGTCGTGTAAAAAAAAAAAGTTACACTTATTACATAACAATAAACTTATATATACACGCGGTGTGGACAAAGGCTCTACAGGATGTTTCGTTTCATTGTAGTTATAAACTACGGGGTGTTTTTTTTTTTTTGTTTGTTATTGTACTATTTTTTGTGTGTGTGTGTGTGTGTGTGTGTGTGCGGTCGTCCGCGATCACTCGAACACGAGGGACGCGCTCGCGTACGACACGGACGAGTCCTGGTGGCTCATGCACTGCGAGGACTGCGCGTATCGGAGGAACTTCAGCGACATCCGCGGCGAGCTGGACTGGCTTTGCAGCTTCGATATCGCCTGTGGAATTAAATGATAATTTTTTTTTTTTTTTTTTTTTTTTTTTTTTTTTTTTTTTTTTTTTTTTTTGGTTTATCTGTCAGTACAGACGGTATCACTATCGCTTTGCTGAGCTCCTGATGAATGTCATCCCGTTCTGTACTGTAGCAACATTCCCTGGGACTAACGATCAGGTCCAAGGTGCTTTGGATAAAAGAAATCCGGTTGCTGTGCATCCTGAGTAGTGGAGTATGGAGAAGGGAGTGAGGTCGCTGTGTCGGTCACTCGAAATCAAGTGTGCGGTGTATGCTGACCTGCAGTAGCACGCCGATGGGATGCCGCCCGCAGATGGTGTTGCCATATTTGTTCAGGTAGTCGGTGAAGGAGCGGGGGTCCATTTTCTCGATTATGTCCATACCCTGGGGAAGATGTACGGGTTATCATCGTCAGCCAGACGCAGGCCCACTGCTGGGCGTGGACATCCAAAGATGGTCTTCATCATCGATGGGTCCTGCGTTCCGAAACGCCTGGCTCAAGCCGTTGTCTGTATGGGTTGCATATGGGAGGACTTAGGCATTCGCCACTACGCTGGCTCAATCCGGTTTAAAGGGAGCCAGAGCCTGGTCTGTTGATTAGCAGGCTGCACCACCACCCCTTACACCCGTACAAATATACAGTCTATTGATCAATAAGGAGATGTGACAAACGTGACTTTCACCTGATATTAAGTGATTCGCCAGCTTATATAATTTTGGCGCTTTTCAGTTACAGCGCCCTTCAAACCGGATCACAGCAATGTCCGCACAGTACTGTCTGTCGGCTGCAATACGCGCTGCGGCGGTATCTAGGCGGTCTCCGGCAACAGAGACACTACCACCAGTGATAGCTGTAGGTCCTTCAAACCGGATCACAGCAAAGTGATGGCACGGTCGCAAGCAATAGAGACACTACCACCAGTGATAGCTGTAGGTCCTTCAAACCGGATCACAGCAAAGTGATGGCACGGTCGCAAGCAATAGAGACACTACCACCAGTGATAGCTGTAGGTCCTTCAAACCGGATCACAGCAAAGTGATGGCACGGTCGCCATCAATAGACACTACCACCAGTACTTACTCGTTTGGAGTATTGATTGAGTATGGAATTAACGTTCGTTGGGAGACGATCATGTCCAGCAGTGGGCTGTTTTTGCCCACGCCTTGTCACTGCAACTCACCAGCTTGTCCAGCCACTCGATGCTCTGGTGGATGTGGCCCCTGCTGCTGTCCTTCCACGTGTACCGGAAGCGTGTGCCCCAGTGGCAGAAGTCCGAGGAGATCACCAGCAGGTTCTGCGGGTCGGCCAGGTACGGAGCCAGGATCGAGCCGTACCTGACGATGACGTCATACCATATAGAGGAACATATCCCACTCCCATTACCAACACTGGGCAAACATAGTGGGATATGACCCAAACTACCCGCCCCATTGAAACCTCTACAGACGAATGTCGCGGGTAGTCGCGAGATGCAGCGCTCACGTAGGGGTCTTTTGGGGGGAGACCTATGCCCAGCAGTGGACCTCTATCAGCTGATGGAGAAGAAGAGAGTGTCCCACTTACTTGGCTTCCTTCTCAGGAGTTAAAGACCCCACCAGGATCGGTATGATTGTAAAACCGGTTTTGTATCTGGAAATCAACATAGACAATATAAGCGTACAGCCCACTTAATGTTCCCACAGCTGGGATTCGTGGGATTGTCTTGCGAGGATATGGGCACGGTTATGAACGCAAGCTGACTATGTGTGGGATATAATATCACTTACACTACCAGCCCACTTAAACTTCCCACTGTTGGGACTCGTGGGATTGTCTAGCGAAGATATAGTCAAGGACATTAATGCAAGATCACAGGGTGTGGACTTAAATATCACTTACACCAACAGCCCACTTAATGTTCCCACTGCTGGGACTCGTGGGATTGTCTAGCGAAGATATAATCAAGGACATTAATGCAAGATCACAGGGTGTGGACTTAAATATCACTTACACCAACAGCCCACTTAATGTTCCCACAGCTGGGACTGGTGGGATTGTCTTCCGAGAATATAATCAAGAACATTAATGCAAGATCACAGGGTGTGGATTTAATATCATTTACACCAACAGCCCACTTAATGTTCCCACTGCTGGGACTCGTGGGATTGTCTTGCGAGGATATAGTCAAGGACATTAATGCAAGATCATAAGGTGTGGAATAAAATATCACTGACTCGTATATCCCACGTAAAGATCCCACTGCTGGGACTCGTGATCTCTCCACACAAGGATATTGTCAAGGTCATATATAAACACTGGTCAGGTACGGAATAAAGAAACGCTTACACGAACAGCCCACTTAAGGATCCCACGGCTGGGACCAATGGTGGGTTTGTAAATGACGAAAGCTGTTCTTACAATAGCGGGTTTTCATCATCAGAATCTCAAGGGTTCCAAGTTTTTTTTTTTTAATTCTATCAAGCAACGCCACGACGGATTGGAGCCTGGATCTTCTGTACCACTGCGCTATAGCATCCGCCTACTTATTGGAGTATTAGATTGAACTTCCTCTGGTATTAGAGTGGAGCATCATTACGCCGCCATTTTGTGGTGATCGGATACCGCCGTACACCACGCCGTCCTGATGGTAAGAAATCGGACTTACTCCTCCATGACCTTCGCGATGTATGGTAGGTGCATCTCTATGGAGTGTTCGTCCTCGTCAGTCTTCACGTCCATCCACTCGAAGTGACGTGTCGCTTCCAGTTCCGCGTAAACTGAAACATGAGGAATTTTTTTTTTTTTTTCTTCAGGTTCTATGGGCGACGTTCACCTGATGGTAAGTATACATATGCTCATAACATGGCTCTAGTTAGGATGTTCTACTGACAGCTGATGGAGCAGCAAGGTCAAAGGAAGAAGTAGTATTGGCAGATCTTCCAATGGTCTGATGATCTGGTGAAGGACGCGAAGAGCTGATCTATGTGTAGATTTTTTTTTTGGGGGGGGCTATGTCCAGCAGTGGACTTCTGTCCACTACAGTCCGCTCGCGACTATCAAGGAGACGAGCAGGATGTGAAGCAGTGTAAACATCCTAACCAGCGCCACGTCATGGTCTATCACTTACCATCAGGTCAATGAGGAACTCCGACCGGTAACCAACTGCAGCTCATAATCCCGTTGGTGGTGATGTTCACCATCAGGTTGTACCGTTCGTAATTGCGATGGTGGTATGGTGAGATCACTTACTCTGCTTGTCTATGGTGAGGTCGTACAGTGGGGTCTGGTACTTGTCCAAGGTCGAGAGCGCGCAGCCGCCGAGCCTCACGTGGTGAGATGGACCCAGGATGAAGATACGCTTGCTGGAATGGTAGACAATATACACAACTAACAAAAAAAAGAACAATGAGATGGTATATGGTGAATCACTATCATCACCATCATCAGCCGATGCAGGAAACATTACCATCAACAAACTCCTAGTAGAACTCCATTACATTTCTTTATTTATGGAAGCCACGATATAAGGTGTTCACTTGATAGTAAGTGATACGTGCCCATTGCAACATGGCGCTAATTAGGATGGTATACACTGCACCGTATTGCGCTCATCGCCTTGAGACAAGATGAGTATCGTTACCCCAATAACAACACTAGCTACAGCGTCCTTCGAGCCGGATAAACTGGCAACAGGGACAGTATTATAAAACTCATTATTATCGATAGGGAAATCTTAATAGATACTCGTCTTCTGGTTAAAGGCAAGGTTATGTGGGGACTTCCCCCTTAAACCCAATCGGTGGTCGTCAGTGCATTAAGGGGATTCCCAGATATCCTACAGATCGCACCAGTACCCTCCATGCACTACTATAAGAGATCGATGAACGTTTTTCTTCATATATATATATATATATATATATGATATACTTACACTACGACGGGGCTGACTTGTCTGTACGCGTAAGCTGCGCACGCGCCGCAGTACGAGTAACCGGCGTGTCTGTAACAAGAATGAATATATATATACCTAAAAATATGACGGTAGTATGATATTCACTATTATCATCACCAGCCGTTAGACGTCCACTGCTGGACATAGGCTTCCCCTAAAGACCATGTTAGTGGGGAATCATATGAGAGGATTTGGGCATTTCCCACCACGCTGGTCTAATCCGGATCGGTGGGAGCCAGAGCCTCGTTGATTAGCAGGCTGCACCACGAGCTGGTGGGGTTGGATTGGGTCCCGTGATTGTGTGCGACTCTGGATGATATACACTGCACCTTATGCTACCAGATATACCATGTCAGTTGAAACCGGACAGTAGTTTGCACACTACTGTTCGTCTAGGTCACTGCCGTGGTCTAAGAATAGGACTTTTACTAGACAAAGACATTTTTCTCTCCCTCCCTCTTTATCCTCTTCATCATCATCAGATTCCATACACTGCACCAATTATAATTTATCAAGGTCATTGACCGGCTTTTCGCCTCGTATATATATACAACCACCAGTTCATATATTTTTTTTATTTTATTTTACTCGTTCCCTCCTGGCATTTTTGAGCTTGGACTTATAATTCCTTACATTTCTTTCTATGTTATACTCAGTATCTTCTTTCCTTTTCTTTTTTCTTTCTGTTCTTATTCCTCTTTTCTCTCTTCATTCCAGTTCCTTTCATACTTCGCTCTCTACATAAGGGACGACAGTCGTGCTTTATTGAACCCACCAGTTCATATACACTCTGCTAAAACTCACTACCACGTGGATTTGTAAGTAGATAACATCTTCAATGTTTTTTTTTTTTATACTGTCACGCCTTTTTAGGGGTAGGCAGAGGCGAATAAACATCCACTTTTCGCCGAATGTGATTAGATTAGGTCCCATGTAACACAGGGCGAGCCTGTTGCCACTTCATTGGGGCCACCACAAACACACGCAAAGATGATTTCAGTGTGCGGGTTTCCTCACAATATTTTCCTTCGCCGTTTGTATCTCGCTATTGTATAGTTCACATATATACACAACTTAAATATTAAGTCATCGGTACATGCCGAGATTTGAACCCGCGACCTTCGGAATGAAGCCCGCACGCACTAACCATTAGGCCAACGAGCTTCTTAGTATGCAGTATAAGAATACGAAAACTTTCTAAAAAACGAATTGTGGGTAGAAGGAAAAAGTCACGGTTAAGGAATATCAGATATGGACTGGCATATCTGGGGCGTCCGAAATGTTCCGAAACCGGAGAAGATCAAGAAAAGAAACCGGAGAAGAGAAGATCAGAATACGAAGAACACCAGATGAAATTGCTGCATGGAATACACATGGCTAGTAGACTAGTGCGTTATATATATATTCATGTACTTCATTTTATACCTCATCTAAGACTTTTTTTTTTTATTAACGTGTGTAACAAAATGCTAACGGAACACACACCCCGGGACCAATAGTGGGCCGGTAGCGGGGTAGTGTCGAACTCCAACCGACTAAAAATCTTCACACGGTATTACACTCTCATCCAAGTGCTCGTGGAGTCGCGGGATAAAGTATTTCAGTTCATCCGCGAACCTCATCTAAGACTTCGCTTCTCTTCAGTGAGCCTAGGATAGCAATTGATACCTTAGATCACCTTGCCGTTACCGAAATTTTAGGTAATTCAATGAAATTTCAAATAAACTATGTTAATATATATAATTCTAAACCATTTACCACAATTTACAGCTGATGGTATTATGTAACAGGTCATAGAAATGAATTAGCTAAATGTTATAAAGAAGTGTTGCTATGGGCACCGGCCTGGGTCCCGTTACTTACGGCGCTATAACCGCCCTCGCAGGCCCGTGTGTGAGGTCGGCCTTGGACAGCCAGAGATCGAGCTGCCGCGAGAGCTCACTGCCTGCAAAGATATAATGAATCAGCTGTGAAAATGCGACTTTTGGAGAAAGCTGATGAAAGTGATGTGATGGGCTGTTAGTCTTCTAGTGAATTTGAAGATGGCGTAGCGCCAAAGGAATTCTTTTCCTTAGTCAACATCCATTTCTGATATAGAAGCCATCAGCAAATTGTGTTGGAATAAAGTAGTTTACAGTACAGCAGTCCGCTAACGGAGTTACAATTGACCACAATTTCACACGGTGATAACTGAAAGTGGAGCACCATGCTCCCAAAACACCGGAACAAGGGACCTTCAGATTATATATTAGCACTATAGAGCTATTGTAAACCAAAAGTAAATCAAGTAAAAGAAAACTGACAAGAATTTTCAAAGTCTGGATAATTAGATAAGTTTTCAATAAGGATCTGAAACAGACTTCGAGCTGACGATTGATAGTTAGTATCTAGATGTAATTTGTTATTAATCTAGTGCTTCTATAGCATTCCAAATTTCAACAAAAATAAGCATTTAAATCAGAAAACCAATAAAATTATATCTCTATTACTTCACAGTTATTCCTCCATAAATGTTCAATATATATCTTCGACTCTTCATGAAAGGTTAACGTCCCAGTAGTGGGAATATAAAGAACAGTCCCATTACATGAACTTTGTAATAAAAAAAATACTCCATCCAGCTACATCATGAGCATATCGATCATATAGATGCTCTTTAATAGGGTAGTAGATGAAAATCAATTGTTCACTATGCGGCAACAGTTATACTGAGCGAAGGCCATTTTGTACCATTGCACACACGGTAGTGATGATTATCTAAAATATTACTATGTCAACATATTTTTGTTTATCTGCATGCTATGCATGTTTGTCTTTATTTGTGTTCCGTACTGCATGAACAGATACTATATCAAATATACAATTTTAATCTTTCTGATGGTAGATTTCTGTTGCTGTTGACCGTCTACGCAGCACCTATTTCCACAGCTAAGGAGTAGTACTCAAACATTACTACATTCCAGTTGTCAGTGTGTTATAGCTAGCTGTAATATACCCTGTATACACGCAGGCTGTCGCTAGTGAATGTATATGACTCGAACTAAAACATATACAGTGAACGGAATACTCTGTATTTTATAGCTCGGCTTATAAACCAACTACCCTCACACACCCATCAAAACATTAAGTATATTCTTCAAACCTATTGTCCTGATAGCTAGTGTATTACGCTGTCTCCTATAGATTATTATATGATGATATTCTATATAGTGTATACTCTGTGTCAGTTAAGGGTCTCGATGAATGATTCTAACGTGGTATTATTTGAAATGAGGTATGGTATGATTGATAATTGAAACGATAAATAAATTTAAAAATTAATGGTGACAAGAGTCAACATCTTGTCTCGGTTAACAAACGCCATATGGTGCTGTGTATATCCTAACAAGTATCACTTACTATCAGATGTACATCCGTCGTCTCATCGCATAATTATATAAAAATTATTTATATATCCTGTAACTGATTCTATATTAAAAATAAATTAAGCTTTTGAACAACAATGTATTCACAAAGACCTAGAAATAATTTTTTTTTAATTTAAATGATACAATGCTTCAGGCTAGCTCTTGACATCAATTTCACATAGTATTCCGATCTAGTATACTCTTACCCTCGCATATTAGCAACTATAATGCAGCGAGGCTATTATAGAAGTACATTCAAACAGTACTGAGTTTCGTTTCTCTGAATACGTCTGATAAAGTACAAAATAGATAAACTAAAACTATGACTCGAGTTCAAGATCTGATAATGGTCCCACTACTAGAACTCCTCAGTATTATGGACATAGCAAATAATAGAAAATACTATCATATAATACAGCATACATACAAACACAATTACAAATTTATCACAATTTCATTATTCATCGTTATCATCACAATCTACTTCAACATCATCATCATAATTATCCATCATCAAAGTGATCTTCTCGGAAGCCTCCTTCATCAGTCTCTCGCTAAATGTTGGAAATTTATCTTCAAATTCTGATCTCAAAGATTGTAAGTGAAATTTCTCTTTATCCAGATTTATTAGATTCGTTTGAGTTTTCTCATACTCTTTGAATTTTTCTAAATTCAAGTTGGAATGCTTCTTGATATCTTCTAAGCCTTCTATTGCATCGTTTACAGCATCCAACAGTTTCACATGTCCACTCTCTTTATCATATCCTGTGTCTATGTTCTTGGTGTCAAGCTTATCAAGATATATCTGCTCTGTCGCCGCCAAGTCACTTAGGATACTTTGTGCATTGGAATTCTTCGCCATTTCATGGAATTCGGTGACATCGTTTGATTTCAAATCTAACAATCTGCAAATATAAATAAAAACATTTGTATTGTATTTATATGTTTGTGAAATTTACGGAAATGTTATTTATATTTCCTTAAGTTTCTCAACTTGACTGATATTACAAAATAATATAGTACTATCAGTATGGAATATGACATAAATTTACATAAATATAAATTATATTGAATGGCTAAACAAACAATTGTAAGCTTTTGTTTAATAACATTAGGGTTGTTTACAGCCCACCGTTTCATAATAGAGTGAGTGCTTACCTTTTCTGTTCAACAACAAATGATATTTCTTTTAAACGTCTGTTGGTTTTCTCAAGCTGATCCATAGTTTTTCTAAACCGTTCGGCAAGCTGCGCCATTTGTATGTCCATTTCCGTTTCCTCACGCTCGAACTTTTCGTCAACTAAACATTTTTCGAGCATGGTCCTCATGAATTTCCCGTAAGCAATTTGTCGATAAACCGCATCGTATTCCGGTAAAACATCGGGCTTTGTTGTCGTGGCGCCGACATCACCAATTACTGTCATATTCCTATTTACTTTCGCGCTTGCTAGAGTTTTTTCTTTTGATGTAGTGGGTAATTTCCGTATTGTGGACATTACGTTTACTGTAGACGGTCGTTTAGGTTTCATTGCTTTAGGCACAGGCGCGGCAAATGACTTGCCTTTATCCGACATAATTGAAAACTAATCCAAAATACAATTTCAACTTTTTTAATGTATATTGATACAAAAATCTTAATAAAATCCGTTTCGCCGTCTGTAAGGTCCGTTGACGTTAGTTTGAACGGCTGTCATGGCGACGACAGCCGTGCGTTCGAAAACAGTAAATGTTTTAACAAATCAAAAACTTTTATTTAAA
This sequence comes from Troides helena, assembly GCA_029286815.1. Lineage (NCBI taxonomy): Eukaryota > Metazoa > Arthropoda > Insecta > Lepidoptera > Papilionidae > Troides > Troides helena. The sequence goes on along the minus strand of JAGSMV010000038.1, from coordinate 573,141 downwards.
AATTATGTACAAATTTTGCTTCAAAAATAAAATTTAACAGCAATAAGCACTTTATAAATACAAATGTCATTACAACCACAATAAATTCGTAACAAAGAGTACGTATAACGAAACTAAATTTGGATATCACGCATTACATTTCTGAACGATTAGAGCGAAGACAATGTTGAACAATGATTAGTTTGACAAGTCATCAATTATCAGATTATGGAAAGGTAGCATGGCGAGAGACGGATAAAATAACAATGGGTTAAATGTTAAAACAACCAAAGTTGGTACGTTGTATTATAAAATTATATTACGGGACAAAGTAAATGTAGTACAATATTATAAAAACATAACAGCACTGCTGATTATTCAAAATGATCATGAAAAGATTTCAAAACAAAAGGAATAAGAAGTATTTATAAAGACCTTTCGTAAAGGTCATCAAACTTTTACATTGCCATTTTTAATTTAGATATTTATACTTATCTTTGTTTATAAAGTGCGTTGACTAATATAATTTGTTTACATTACAAATATGATATGTTGCTTAAATATCATAAGTTATATTAATAATTAATAAAATAAAGAACATATAAATGAAAAATTAATAAACGTACCATTCTCAGTATACCAGCTACCGGCATGAGAAGCATTGCGACAGGACATTGTACCTACTTATATTAATTAACAACAATTAATCTCTAGATAAAAAATTTAAAGAATTATTATCCACTATCATAAAAATAACTTTCGCTTTGACGTTCATCTACTTTATTTACAAACCATAGATAACATAAAACTCATTTAGTACCACAGATGACATTTACAAAACCTAATATCTATTAAATTAATATTTAATTAAATTTTAATAAAAAGCTTAAAATCTCAATAATACAAAATGTGCATCAAAATTTGTTAATACTGTAAACAATTTGGGATTTGTCTCAAAAATAATTTAATCTATTAATGTTTACAGTTTTTTTGTTATCTGTTGAAAATATATGATCCGGTGAAAAGTAAAAACAATGCAATGCATGTATTGATGATTTGTTAAATTTCGATATATCATAACATTGATAATAACTTCAGATATGTCTAGAGGGATCGTAAATGAGTAAAATTTTCACTATCCTACTATCATATTGTAAATATTATATTACAAAAATCAATGAGAGTTTAGTTTCCTTATCACGTTAAATATTTTTGACCTAATTTTCTGTAAAAATTTTAGTAAAAGTATACAATTTGAATTAATAGACAAAATGCTCGTCTCACTATGTAAGTATCGAAAAATGTATGACCTGTGTATTATCTCGTTTATATCAAAGAACGAAGTCCATATATTTTCTATATATTTCATTTCGCTTTTATTTTTGGTAAAACAATGTGTTAATTTAAACTTTTATTACACTTTAGTAAAATGTTTTTTTTTTCATATTCATAGGTCGTAAGAATTCTATGGTTATGCCACGACTGGCAGCTTCGCTATGCTCTTCAGCAGAATACAGCGAAGCGAAACCGAAGACTGCCATAGTTATGTTGAATATGGGTGGTCCACAAACAACAGACCAGGTAAACTGTAATTTTCTATTATCTAGTAATAAGTAGGCAGGTAGTAAGGTGTTCATGAATTAAATCAGAGTAATAATTAAACAGCAATACCTAAATTTCCTCTGAAAGGTTAATTAAAATTCATAAATAATTTTCTTGGAACATTCTTATTATGGTCCTCAACTCCTCTTGGAGATTGTTTGAGATGATAACAATATCATAGGCACTAATTTATTATTACGAACTGCTTACTTAACTATTACTTGATTTATTAGTGGTAGTGGCTCTATTGCTGAAGACTGTCTATGTACCATCGCAGAGACCAGACAGTACTGTGTAGACATTATTGTGTTCCAGTTTGAATGAGAGTTTTGAGTAGCTGATGAAGTTACTGGAGTAACAAGACATAAATCTGTCTGCATCATCCTAACTGGCACTATATTGTATAAGTTGTACATCTCGCTCATGTCATCACTATGATTTCTAAGTAATATTCCTCATCTTCAGGTGGGAGATTATCTACATCGTATAATGACAGATAGAGACATGATCCAACTGCCTGTACAAAGCAAGCTGGGCCCTTGGATCGCCAGCCGAAGGACTGCTGAAGTTCAAAAAAAGTATGAGGAGATCGGTGGCGGCTCGCCAATCCTTAGGTGGACCAACACACAGGGTGAGCTCACGTCTTCTTCATCATCATGACAATGAGATCCCAATTATAATATATGATTATTTTTTACACTACATTTTCCAGGTTTCATGCTGACCGAGGCCTTAGATCAGATGCTGCCGGAAACAGCTCCACACAAGCATTATGTAGCCTTCCGATATGTGCCGCCATTCACAAATGAAACCTTCGACCAGTTGGAGAGGTGAGAATATGAGATGTAATACATCAGCTTGCCACATTCAACAAACTACCGAGTTCCAGTTGTGGGAACATTAAGTGGGATATTTACTCATATTTGTATACTTTGTTTAAGGGATGGAGTAGAGAGAGCAGTGATATTCTCTCAGTACCCGCAGTACAGCTGCGCTACAACTGGCTCCAGTTTGAATGCAATAGCTGATTTCTACAAAAAAAGGTACCATCATCATCATCATCACCAGCTGATGGCAACTGCTGGGTATGAACATGTTTAATATCGCTATCTCTCTCTTTCAAGGCCAATACCGCAGAGGATCAAGTTTAGCTTGATTGAAAGGTGGGCCACTCATCCGCTACTGGCGAAGGTGTTCGCTGAGAGGATAAAGGAGAAGCTGGCCAGGTTCGAACCGAAACTGCGGGATGATGTGCTGATTATGTTCACAGCTCACAGTCTACCGTTGAAGGTAAGGTGTTTACAGGATGACTAAAGTGCCCTGTAGTCTCGGGCTATTAAGAACAGTTCTTGGCTTGGAAGGTGGGAGCCCTAATAGTCCACTAAGCAAGCTTATGATGAATAGCATGTACGAGGTGTTCTAGTTCTTGTACCAAAGGGAAGGTGCTGAGGGTTACAGCAATGGGAAGTGCTTAAGGCGTTTCATATAAGATTCGGAGGGATTCCGCAACACACTAACAATGACCACCGAGAGGATTTGTAGGTAAAAATCCCTCATAATCCTGTCTTCTCCCGGGAACAGGGTAACTTTTTAGGATGCCCCCCCCACCATAGACAATAAAAAAAAGGAGGGCTCGGTTTATGTGATGCTGCATAAGAACATCAGGTTTGATTCACACTGGGCTTGTGCTCGCAACATACATGTTCCAAGAGAAAAAGCTTTCTAGACACATCATGCTATAGTCTATCAGCTTTGACTGGATTGAGAGTGGGCTTGGAATCCCAACAGTGGGAATTTGATATATGAAACATTAGGAACTACCGTTTTGAAGATATAGTAGTGGACACATAGTTTTGACTTAATTCTTGAGAGTGGGCCTGGATTCCCAGCTGTGGGAACAACAGTTTGAGACAGTATGGTGGGTAAATGAGGTTGACTACTTTTGTCAGTATGGGCATAAAATCTCAGTTGTGGTAGTAGTAACAGGGTGGTGTGTTAATGTCCACTCAATCCTTGTGATACTGGCCTGGGATCCCAGCTGTGGGAACGCTAAGACAACAGTGGACAAATGATTTTAACTCTGTTAGTGTGTACGTGGTATTACAGTGTTGGGCAAATTGCTTTGACTTTACTGAGAATGGATCTTGAGTCCTGATGTGGGAACAGTGACCTTTCGGGAGTGGGCTTGGGATCTCAGCGTGGGCATATTTCAATGATATTTCAGGCTGTGTCAAGAGGCGATACATACCCTCACGAGGTCGCAGCCACCGTGGCCGCCACCATGATCCAGCTGGACGTTCCCAATCCTCACCGGCTGGTCTGGCAGTCGAAGGTCGGACCGTTGCCATGGCTACAGCCTTACACCGACGACGCTATTAAGGTAACATTTACTTCTTTTATAAAATACATTACTGTGTTCCGGTTTGAAGTACACTGTAGCTAGTATAAAGATTGGGATAATCAGATTTTATGTCTCATGGTGATGAGCTCAATGTGCCAAGGGCTCAAGCTTCCACTCTCTCCATATCGATCAGTCTCCAGCTTCTCTCATCCAGTGGGTTCCCATGATTATCATCAGATCATCGGTTCACCTTGTGGGTAGGCCTTTCACCACTCGAGGACCTTAATGCCTCATCAGCCATCCTTCGAGGAATATGCTCTTCCTACTGCCACTCAAGTCTAGCAATCTTTTAGGCTATATCGGTGACCTCAGTCCATCTGATGATCTCCACACTCCTGAATACTGAAGCATCATGCATGGCCTTCTCCATTACCCTTCGGATGACCTTGAGTCTTATAAGGGATCAACGCTGACATCTCGCGAGATGAAGACTTGTCTTCAGACAAGAAGAATCCACGAATCTGACCAGACCATGAAGACCTGGAAGTCGGACTTAATCGGCTGGACTGGTTCTCGACCATTTGCCTTCTCCATATTCATTCATGCATTTTGCCAAGGTCTTCCATGGTCACAGCCATGACCGGAATACCAAGGTCCAGTCTCTGCTATACGAGTGTTTACTTTTCAGGCGTACGCGAAGCAGGGGCGAAGGCACCTAATCTTAGTGCCTATCGCCTTCGTCAACGAGCACATAGAGACCTTACACGAGCTGGACATCGAGTACTGCGATGAAGTGGCGCGCAAGGTATCGTGAGGAGTTCGTCCATCATCAGCTTAAAGACGTCCACTGCTGGACGTAGGCTTCCCACGGATTCCCACATGGACCACGCTTGCCCACAGCGTATCAGTGGGAGCGAGACTTTGAGCAGGGTGCACCAGGACCAGGTGAGCCCAAATCCCCCAAGATCCGTTTCTGGTACCTTATCTCTTCGGAAGACTGCTATGATACATACTTCCTGTCATTACCACACCACTACATTTAGCATGTGATGGTGATAGGTACTGTCATCACCACACCCCTCCACCTTTAGTAGGTGCTGGTGATAGGTACTGTCATCACCACACCGCCACCTTTAGTAGGTGCTGGTGATAGGTACTGTCATCACCACACCGCCACCTGCTAAAGGTAGTGGTGATAGGTACTGTCATCACTACACCCCCACCTTTAGTAGGTGCTGGTGATAGATACTGTCATCACCACACCGCCACCTTTAGTAGGTGCTGGTGATAGATACTGTCATCACCACACCGCCACCTTTAGTAGGTGCTGGTGATAGGTACTGTCATCACCACACCGCCACCTTTAGTAGGTGCTGGTGATAGGTACTGTCATCACCACACCGCCACCTTTAGTAGGTGCTGGTGATAGGTACTGTCATCACCACACCGCCACCTGCTAAAGGTAGTGGTGATAGGTACTGTCATCACCACACCGCCACCTGCTAAAGGTAGTGCTGATAGGTACTATCATTACTACACCACCTGCTAAAGGTAGTGGTGATAGGTACTGTCATCACCACACCGCCACCTGCTAAAGGTAGTGGTGATAGGTACTGTCATCACTACACCCCCACCTTTAGTAGGTGCTGGTGATAGATACTGTCATCACCACACCGCCACCTTTAGTAGGTGCTGGTGATAGGTATTGTCATCACCAACCCGCCACCTTTAGTAGGTGCTGGTGATAGGTACTGTCATCACCACACCTCCACCTTTAGTAGGTGCTGGTGATAGGTACTGTCATTACCACACCACCTGCTAAAGGTAGTGGTGATAGGTACTGTCATCACCACACCGCCACCTGCTAAAGGTAATGGTGATAGGTACTGTCATCACCACACCGCCACCTTTAGTAGGTGCTGGTGATAGATACTGTCATCACCACACCGCCACCTTTAGTAGGTGCTGGTGATAGGTATTGTCATCACCAACCCGCCACCTTTAGTAGGTGCTGGTGATAGGTACTGTCATCACCACACCTCCACCTTTAGTAAGTGCTGGTGATAGGTACTGTCATTACCACACCACCTGCTAAAGGTAGTGGTGATAGGTACTGTCATCACCACACCGCCACCTGCTAAAGGTAGTGGTGATAGGTACTGTCATCACCACACCGCCATCTACTAAAGGTAATGGTGATAGGTACTGTCATCACCACACCGCCACCTGCTAAAGGTAGTGGAGATAGCTATTGTCATTATCATACCACCACCTGCTAAAGGTAGTGGTGATAGATACTGTCATCACACCACCTGCTAAAGGTAGTGGAGATAGCTATTGTCATTATCATACCACCACCTGCTAAAGGTAGTGGTGATAGATACTGTCATCACCACACCTTCGATCTTTAAACCAAGAACCAGTTCCTTTACTACCACGATAAATAGTCATGGTATATGCTTCCAATAGAGGTGTTCCTTGAGAGATGTAAGGAAGCAATGTTCAGGGTTACCATCAGGTCAGCTCCACTTTCCCACCACCTCATCTCACTTCCTCCATTTGTCCTCTCTGATCCAAGCGCGAAGGTCGATGCCCTTAGAACTCATCGGACTCATTTACGAACCCATGTGTTTATCATCAGGCCGGCATCGAGCAGATAGAGAGGGCGTCGGCGCCGAACGACCATCCGGTGTTCATAGCGGCGCTGGCCGACGTGGTAGCCAACCACCTCGTATCCGGACCGACGGTCTCGCAGCAGTTCCTGTCCAGGTAAGAGAATGACGCTGGCGGTATGCGCGCTGGTGGATACTTCGCACATAAGAGATTACAAAATTTAAACACATCAGTAATTACACTAGCTACAGCGCCTTTCAAACCGGATCACAGCAATGTCCGCACAGTACTGTCTGTCGGCTGCAATACGCGCTGCGGCGGTACCTAGACGGTCTCCGGCAACAGAGACACTACCACCAGTGATAGCTATAGGTCCTTCAAACCGGATCACAGCAATGTCCGCACAGTACTGTCTGTCGGCTGCAATAGGCGCTGCGGCGGTACCTAGACGGTCTGTAGCAACAGAGACACTACCACTGATAGCTATAGGTCCTTCAAACCGGATCACAGATATGTCCAAAAACCATATAAAATGTAATACTTGGGTTACAAACCTTTCCTTTGTTATATATATATATATATATATTTATTGGAATTATCACTTATTATCAAGTGAACTCACTGCTCGTATCGTCGCTCGTAAAGCCGACAAACATTAGTGTGCAAACATTACTGAGGTCCGGTTTGAAGGGCGCTGTAGCTAACGTAATTACTGCGGTAACGGGGCTTAACATCTTATGCCTCAGACGACGAGCGCAATGCGGTGCAGTGTATAACATCCTCACTAGCGCTGCGTTATGGGCGGGCGTATCACTTACCATCAGGTGAACGTCCCGCCGAACCATAGAGTAACACCTCATTCCGAACATTCCAGATGTCCGCACTGCGTCAGTCACAGATGCAAATCCTCCAAAGAGTTCTTCAAGCAGCTGTGCCTTAACACTCACGGCAGCCCGCAGATGGCCTACGCATAGCCTACATTTAAATCTAGACCATAGACTCTAGGCATCATTGGTTATGGGTATATATGTACTAATAGGGAATCATCATCATCATCAGCCAGACGTCCTCCAAAGATCTCCACATCGATCAGTCCTCTCACTCCATCCAGCTGCTTCCCGCGACGTTCCACCACCAGATCTTCGGACCTCCTAATGGGGGGGGGGGTGAGCTGCTGTTCAACACCGTGACGAAACGAGCATGTCATCACCTGATGTTGAGTGATACGCTCGCTCACAGTAACGCGGCGCCAAGACATCTCGTTACCCCAGTAATAACACTAGCCGCTAGTACCGTTTACCACACGGTAATGCTTGGACAGTACTAGTCGGTGGTGATAGACGTTCACCATCAGTAGACTTACCATCACTAGAAATACAGTTCCAACACTGGACTGTTTGGTATGATGCTACTTTGGAAGACTTCCACAAGGTGGACTGATCCGGTGAAGCTTGAGGGTTTTCGCTAGCTGCGATGGACCGGTGTGGAGATGTGGGACAGGTTCTTGTCCAGCTGTGGACATCTCCAAGACCTGCTTAGACGGTCACCACCAACAGAAACCTACCGCCAATAAAATACAGTTAAACACTAGACTGTTTGGAACTATGCTACTTTGGAAGATTCTACACAAGGTGGACTGATCTGGTGAAGCTGGAGGAGACTCGCAGAGATCCGATCGATCGGTGTGATGTGGGATAGGCTCTTGTCCAGCTGTGGACGTCTGCAAGAATTAGCTAAACGGTCACCAGAAACAGACACCATTACAGTATTTACATATAAGATGACCGGCGCGGGAAAGTTGTAACGGCCGCCATCTTGTAACGTCATTCACTATGGAGCGCGAAAGGTGTTCCCTCCCACATTCTCATTGACCAATAGCGTCGATCGAATTTAGGTATTCCTTTTTCAAATTTCATATACGGAAAAGAAAATATGTACCGATAGCAATTTAATATTAAAATAAAAATTTCTTTTAACTTTCCCACCTCTGGGACTCGGACTTTCCAACATAAGCATAAAGTCTAGAAGTGTTTATCCAATACCGTCATCATAAGCCGATAGAACTCCACAGCTGGACGTAGGCCTCCCCCATCCCACATCAATCGATTGGCGATTCATTTGGGCCAATTCCCACCATGTTGGCCCAATAATGGGAAACCAGAGCGGCGTTTGTCGATTATCAGAGTACACGACGACCAGGTGAGCCCAATCTCCTCATATCACGATAGCCATATATAAACAGCATACTTTAATGTTCCCACTGCTGGGACTGGGATTTGAATAAAATGCGATATTCTCTATTAAAACAAAAATAAATAAATACATTTTTATCAAGATTATAAAATTTACTGGAGATGCGAGCTGATGATATGGCGTTGATTAGGATGTTTACACTGCAACGCATTCCGGTACCGTCTAACCTAACCTAACCTAACCAATACACCCGCATCTCTCTGAGATAGTAGTTTTAAAAAATCCATTGAAAAAAAAAAACCTAACCTAACCTAACCTAACCCATCCTCATCAGCTGATAGACGTACCATTACTGTACATAAGTGATCTATGGTACATTAATATATCCACACTACTGTTCTCCGTACTCCTCACCGCTGAGGACCGTGACCACGCAGTTTCCAGAGTGGGGTCATCATCATGTTTACCACCACCTACCCCCTTCGTAACAGTTCCCATGCATGTGGTGGGGGCTCTTCCTCTAGCACTAGTCTAGTCTCCTCAAAATGATTGCCTCTCCATACAGCCCGTTGGAGTTGGCCCGTTGGATAAGTGTACTGAGATCCTGGTGGTTATTCCGAGTTGAGGGTAGAATTTTTTTTTTTAAATCTTCATGTATATACACTGCAGTCGTATTTAAATAAATTCTTTGTTTAAAAAATGAATGTTTTATTTATGATTATTAATGATTGATCACTTTGTTATGAGACGAGCGGTGCGTTCACCTGATTGTAAGTGACACTCATGTTTACGACAATGTGATGGTAATTAGGATGATATACACTGCAGCACTTGGGGCGTAAGATATAGAGTAAGTAGTTATATTTTTTCTTACCACCTGATAGTAAGTGATACGCTTGCCCTTAACAACGTGGCGCTAGTCAGCATGTTATACATAACGCTCGTCGTTTCGAAACATTGTCGAATCTCTTTAGCAAAATAATTGTAAGTTACAACGCCCTTCAAACCGGACCACAGTAGTGTTTGCACATTACCGCTTGGCACTGCGGTGGTACTATTTATTTTTAATACAATTAAACGAAACTAGCAGGTTTATCTGATGGTAAGTTATACGCATGCCCATAACTTAGCGCTAGTTAGGATGGCATACACTGCACCACATTACGCTCATCGCCTGAGACATATGTTGAGTATCTTTACTTTAGTAATAGCATTAGCTACAGCGCCCTTCAAACCGGAACACAGTAGTGTTCACACACTGATGTTTGTTATTGCGGTGGTACCTAATACGGTAGTACAGCATAAACTATATATAAATATATATTAAGGTATATCTAGATGTGAGATTATTACACGGAGATAGATATCCTCTCTCTCTCTTTCTCTCTCTCTCTCTCTCTCTCGGGTCACGATACGTAAGATACATGTATAAGATAGCTGAGTGGTTTTCATTTAATAAACCCTTAAAGTGATAAAGCTGTACCGGAGGCCATGTGGACTGTATGTGGAGACGTTTGGGCGAGGTTGCCCAGCAGTGGACGTCTATCGGCTGATGATGATGATGATACTTTATCCTTTAGTCCACTATATAAAGGACCTATCAAGTTATCACAGTAACCATTGGATAGTCATCGTCATCAGCCGACACACGTCCACTGGATATAGGCCTCCCCCAAAGATCTCCACATCCAAGAGTTCGTTGAGGGGAACTGGACCTTACGCCGGCCCAGTGCTGGTGGGTGATCATAGCCTCTGTTCAGCAGTGCACCACGAGCTGGTGAGGTTGACTTTGGCGCCGTGAGACGATGGACGGAACCCCTTACACTCCATTGGATAGTCGTTATCATTAACAGCCCAACGACGCTTACAGACATCACATTGTATTTCCTTTTTCCTTTATATAGATTCTAATACCGGAAACGGAAGTGCGATTATGATTTCCGCTGATATCATATATATTGATTTCTAGAATATTTTTAACTTAACGATAAGTTTTACGCTTGTTAATAACATGGCGTTAGTTATATATACTGAAACACGTGCTTGATACATGAGATGTTATAACGCCTTTCAAACCGGAACATTGTAATGTTTGGACGCTGCAGTCGTTCTTACACGGTCACCAGCAATAGAGACACTACCACCGATATATATTATTGTGTACAGACTTGAAGGGCGCTGTAGGTAATAAAATTATCGGGGTAACTAGGTATAACCTATTACTTCCTAAAGCTACTACTACCATGTGATGTAGTGGAGACATCCTAACTAGCGCTATATTATTGTGTAGAGACCTGGTAGTAATTACCACGTTAATAATAACAAAATACTAGCTACAGCGCCGTTCAAACCGGGACATTGTAATATTTGGACACTACTGTTTGGTCGCTACAACAGTACCCACCTAAAAGTTTCTGACGAAGGACCGCTTGATGGGGTAATCTTTGGGGGAGCCCTATGCCCAGCAGTGGACGCCTATCGGCTGATGACGATGTAATAAACAGTTTCAATATTCCCACTGCTGGGATTCGTTGATCAGTTTTGCTAGTCACTTCTTGGAGCATATCGCTTTCCTACGCCAGAAATTAGGTAAGTACCACTGAAGTACTAGCAGCGTGGAGATTTTTGGGGGAGGCTTAAGTCCAGCAGTGGACGTCTATCTGCTGATGATGATGATGATGATATATATATATAATACTATGTTCTTTAGCAATTGTATTTGTCTGTAATGTAGAAGGTAATCTAAAGCAGAGTCTACACTCGCAGCAATATTATGGTTTAGGATCTAACTTTCTAGCATAATTTATTTTGTTCGACCAGAGGAGTAGTTTACCTGGTGGTAAGTTATACACCATCACATCATTATAAAAACATGGCGTCCGGATGTGATTTTAGACGTAAGATATTAAATCTCGTTCCCAGCTAGTTTAAATAAATTCATGGCGTCTATATATAGAAAAGAATGCTGATACTGACGATGATGAATACTGGTGGCAGTGTTCCCGTTGCTGGAGACTCTCCAGGTATCTAGGTAGGATCATCATGTAACCCACTGTCCGATCACCAACTTACCAATCTGAACAATTATGTCCAGCTGTGGGCAAAAGCTAACACGATTGACACAATGATTCGTTCTTGTTTACTCGCTTCGTTTTATAAAAATAAATAAATAAATTTGTTATATTATGTATTGTTTCATAAATAATTCCTGTCTGTGTATCCATAGCGTTAAATGTTTATTCAGTTGTCACTTTTGCTGTTGTCATAGCAACCCTCTCTGTCTAATAAGACCAACGTCGCTGTAGTAAGAAAGAGCACAACGATTAATACATTCAAAATGTCCGTGGGTGTCACATCTGACGCAATGTGGGATACCATTCGATAAAATTTTTGCATATTTTTTGAAAAATAGGGTTAAAGGTGAACAAAAAAAAAAATGTTTGTTTTATTTTAAATTGCATAAAATACTCTTTGTGTAATATTACTATTTAAAAAAAAAATTCTTAATGTTTTAAATCTATGTACTGGTTTTAAATCATAATTAATTAAAAATTGTATAAGTTTTGTTTAATATTTTAAAATTTATACATAAATAGATGTAACAAATATATAATATATGATAACAACATTAGTTTAATTAAATTAAAAAAAAACTTTTTTTTTGAAAGATTTATTTGTTGGGAGAAATAGATTTATACATATGGCAACCTTGCGTCAAAGCCGCACAGTCGCTCGCAGCTAGATATTCTGTAGTCACGACGCGAGGCCCCGGTAGCGCGGTTGTTTAATGTCGTAATGCGAGAAAAAAAAAAATTAAATGTAAACAAATAGTTGTGTTTTGTGTGAAACATCTCTCCAGCGTCAGACAAAATGTCGACAGCGAGGAGCTTCACGCGTGTGCTAAGTCTATACGTGATAATGTTTATTACAGACGGTGTTAAATGCAATGCATTTGTAAATGAATTGTTACTTAGTGAACATAATCATGTGCATTGTACTCACGAGCATCCGAAAGAAGATCAAGTAAGTACATCACTAAACTGCTGCGTATTACCGCAACACTCGAAAACGGGCGATTAATGCCAGGTCTCCTTTGTCACCAACTAAATACCACCACTGCTATCTCCATTGCTAAACTACTGTGCAAACAATTATATGTTAAAATATGAACGACGAAGTTATTGAAATAATTTAATATATTACATATCAAAACGATGACAATGTGTAGTGTATATCATCCTAACGTCATATTTTTATTAGCACATTTATCATCATCATCAGCCTTTGTTTATACACTGCTGGATATAGACCCTAAATTTCTCCCACCAAATGCGACCTTCACCTCCTTGATCCACGCATTATATTAAAAAAAAACACAAATAATATATCGCGGTCATAATTCAGCATTAACCTGTTTGGTTGCAGAGGAAGAATTAATGCATTGCTTTTGTCTTTTTTTTTTTTACATTTTAAGGTTATGTTTATTGTAAATATGTTAATAAATTATATTTATATGATGATTATTATATATATATATATGTTAAATATAATTAATATGATATCGGCAGTGGTATAGTGTATGTGGAATTAATTGCGTTTATTTAATGTATTAGATCGATACAGCAGCCATTATCCGTCGGCCATGGTTGTTGTATGCAATATGTTAATTAATTAATAATTAATGCGATCTTTTGTTTAAATGTAAATTAAGTTACGGGACCAGTGGAGGGTTCACTTGATGTTAAGTGATACGCCCGCCAATAGAAACGTCGTGGTGTTGATTTATACTTCATCCCTCTAACCTTGGTCTAGTATGAATAGTACTAAGGTAAGCCTGTCGTACAAAGCGACTAGAAGGGCCCTTGGGTTTGGCTTTGGGGGGCCTTTAGGGTACCGCAAATGTATGGTCTTGTATTTGCCGTAGCACAGCGTTGGGGGCTGAGGGCTTTGTCATATCTAGCCAGGGGGCCACGCTGCGTTCGGCTTTAGTGAGTAAAAGCCCTGTACAACGGTCTCTACCCCCCCAGAAGTAATCTTTTAAGATTGGCTGAGCGATAAAAAAAAAATTTGATGAGTCTCGTTACCTCAGTAATTACACTAGCTACAGCGCCCTTCAAATCGGATCATAGTAATGTTTGTCTTAACATATATGTTAAGTTGCATTACTGCTGGTATTATAGCCGGAGACTAAGTACTACTGCAGCGGCAAACAGTACTGTGCAATTACCATGTTCCGGTTTGAAGGGCGCTGAAATTACTGTGGTAATGAGACAGTGATACTCGACATCTTGTTTTAAGCGATGAGACCAATAGCACCGCATTGTGCTCGTTGCCTTGAGACATAAGATATTGAGTCTTATTACCACAACGCTACAGTTACAGCGCCCTTCAAACCGGATCACAGCAATGTCCGCACAGTACTGTCTGTCGGCTGCAATACGCGCTGCGGCGGTACCTAGACGGTCTCCGGCAACAGAGACACTACCACCAGTGATAGCTACAAGTCCTTCAAACCGGATCACAGCAATGTCCGCACGGTACTGTCTGTCGGCTGCAATAGGCGCTGCGGCGGTACCTAGACGGTCTCCGGCAACAGAGACACTACCACCAGTGATAGCTACAAGTCCTTCAAACCGGATCACAGCAATGTCCGCACAGTACTGTCTGTCGGCTGCAATAGGCGCTGCGGCGGTACCTAGACGGTCTCCGGCAACAGAGACACTACCACCAGTGATAGCTACAAGTCCTTCAAACCGGATCACAGCAATGTCCGCACAGTACTGTCTGTCGGCTGCAATAGGCGCTGCGGCGGTACCTAGACGGTCTCCGGCAACAGAGACACTACCACCAGTGACGGAACTTCACATGTTAATAGAATCACGTGTTGCAGTGTATATGATACGTAGCTGCTGCACTCGCGATATAAATATAATCTGTGTCGTAATTGTTTAGCTCAGGAAACCATAAACAAACGGCTAGCGCGTCCACGCCGCGCTTTAATTTAATCACGAAAGTAACATTGCTGATTAGAAAGCATGAAAACACACACACATACATACAATCATACACACACACTTAAGATATCACTGCTGGTAGTGTCTCTGTTGCCGGAAACCGTCTAGGTACCGCCGCAGCGCGTATTGCAGCCGACAGACAGTACTGTGCGGACATTGCTGTGATCCGGTTTGAAGGACCTATAGCTATCACTGGTGGTAGTGTCTCTGTTGCCGGAGACCGTCTAGGTACCGCCGCAGCGCCTATTGCAGCCGACAGACAGTACTGTGCGGACATTGCTGTGATCCGGTTTGAAGGACCTATAGCTATCACTGGTGGTAGTGTCTCTGTTGCCGGAGACCGTCTAGGTACCGCCGCAGCGCCTGTTGCAGCCGACACACAGTACTGTGCGGACATTGCTGTGATCCGGTTTGAAGGACCCATAGCCATCACTGGTGGTAGTGTCTCTGTTGCCGGAGACCATCTAGGTACCGCCGCAGCGCCTGTTGCAGCCGACAGACAGTACTGTGCGACATTGCTGTGATCCGGTTTGAAGGACCCATAGCTATCACTGGTGGTGGTGTCTCTGTTGCCGGAGACCATCTAGGTACCGCCGCAGCGCCTGTTGCAGCCGACAGACGGTACTGTGCGGACATTGCTGTGATCGGTTTGAAGGACCTATAGCTATCACTGGTGGCAGTGTCTCTGTTGCCGGAGACCATCTAGGTACCGCCGCAGCGCCTGTTGCAGCCGACAGACAGTACTGTGCGGACATTGCTGTGATCCGGTTTGAAGGACCTATAGCTATCACTGGTGGTAGTGTCTCTGTTGCCGGAGACCATCTAGGTACCGCCGCAGCGCCTGTTGCAGCCGACGAACGGTACTGTGCGGACATTGCTGTGATCCGGTTTGAAGGACCTATAGCTATCACTGGTGGTAGTGTCTCTGTCGCCGGAGACCGTTCAGGTACCGCCGCAGCGCGTATTGCAGCCGACAGACAGTACTGTGCGGACATTGCTGTGATCCGGTTTGAAGGACCTATAGCTATCACTGGTGGTAGTGTCTCTGTTGCCGGAGACCGTCTAGGTACCGCCGCAGCGCCTGTTGCAGCCGACAGACAGTACTGTGCGGATATTGCGGTGATCCGGTTTGAAGGACCTATAGCTATCACTGGTGGTAGTGTCTCTGTTGCCGGAGACCGTCTAGGTACCGCCGCAGCGCGTATTGCAGCCGACAGACAGTACTGTGCGGACATTGCTGTGATCGGTTTGAAGGACCTATAGCTATCACTGGTGGTAGTGTCTCTGTCGCCGGAGACCGTCTGGGTACCGCCGCAGCGCGTATTGCAGCCGACAGACGGTACTGTGCGGACATTGCTGTGATCGGTTTGAAGGACCTATAGCTATCACTGGTGGTAGTGTCTCTGTCGCCGGAGACCGTTCAGGTACCGCCGCAGCGCGTATTGCAGCCGACAGACAGTACTGTGCGGACATTGCTGTGATCCGGTTTGGAAGGACCTATAGCTATCACTGGTGGTAGTGTCTCTGTCGCCGGAGACCGTCTAGGTACCGCCGCAGCGCGTATTGCAGCCGACAGACAGTACTGTGCGACATTGCTGTGATCCGTTTGAAGGACCTATAGCTGTCACTGGTGGTAGTGTTCTGTTGCCGGAGACCATCTAGGTACCGCCGCAGCGCCTGTTGCAGCCGACAGACAGTACTGTGCGACATTGCTGTGATCCGGCTTGAAGGACCTATAGCTATCACTGGCGGTAGAGTCTCTGTCGCCGGAGACCGTTCAGGTACCGCCGCAGCGCGTATTGCAGCCGACAGACAGTACTGTGCGGACATTGCTGTGATCCGGTTTGAAGGACCTATAGCTATCACCGGTGGTAGTGTCTCTGTTGCTACAGACCGTCTAGGTACCGCCGCAGCGCCTGTTGCAGCCGACAGACGGTACTGTGCGGACATTGCCGTGATCCGGTTTGAAGGACCTATAGCTGTCACTGGTGGTAGTGTTCTGTCGCCGGAGACCGTCTAGGTACCGCCGCAGCGCGTATTGCAGCCGACAGACAGTACTGTGCGGACATTGCTGTGATCGGTTTGAAGGACCTATAGCTATCACCGGTGGTAGTGTCTCTGTTGCCGGAGACCGTCTAGGTACTGCCGCAGCGCGTATTGCAGCCGACAGACGGTACTGTGCGGACATTGTTGTGATCCGGTTTGAAGGACCTATAGCTGTCACTGGTGGTAGTGTTCTGTCGCCGGAGACCGTCTAGGTACTGCCGCAGCGCGTATTGCAGCCGACAGACAGTGCTGTGCGGACATTGCTGTGATCCGTTTGAAGGACCTATAGCTATCACTGGTGGTAGTGTCTCTGTCGCCGGAGACCGTCTGGGTACCGCCGCAGCGTATTGCAGCCGACAGACGGTACTGTGCGGACATTGCTGTGATCCGGTTTGAAGGACCTATAGCTATCACTGGTGGTAGTGTCTCTGTCGCCGGAGACCGTCTGGGTACCGCCGCAGCGCGTATTGCAGCCGACAGACAGTACTGTGCGGACATTGCTGTGATCCGGTTTGGAAGGACCTATAGCTATCACTGGTGGTAGTGTCTCTGTCGCCGGAGACCGTCTAGGTACCGCCGCAGCGCGTATTGCAGCCGACAGACAGTACTGTGCGGACATTGCTGTGATCCGGTTTGGAAGGACCTATAGCTATCACTGGTGGTAGTGTCTCTGTCGCCGGAGACCGTCTAGGTACCGCCGCAGCGCGTATTGCAGCCGACGAACGGTACTGTGCGGACATTGCTGTGATCCGGTTTGAAGGACCTATAGCTATCACTGGTGGTAGTGTCTCTGTTGCCGGAGACCATCTAGGTACCGCCGCAGCGCGTATTGCAGCCGACAGACAGTACTGTGCGGACATTGCTGTGATCGGTTTGAAGGACCTATAGCTATCACTGGTGGTAGTGTTCTGTCGCCGGAGACCGTTCAGGTACCGCCGCAGCGCGTATTGCAGCCGACAGACAGTACTGTGCGGACATTGCTGCGATCCGGTTTGAAGGACCTATAGCTATCACTGGTGGTAGTGTTCTGTCGCCGGAGACCGTCTGGGTACCGCCGCAGCGCCTGTTGCAGCCGACAGACAGTACCGTGCGGACATTGCCGTGATCCGGTTTGAAGGACCCATAGCTATCACTGGCGGTAGTGTCTCTGCTGCCGGAGACCGTCTAGGTACTGCCGCAGCGCGTATTGCAGCCGACAGACAGTACTGTGCGGACATTGCCGTGATCCGGTTTGAAGGACCTATAGCTATCACTGGTGGTAGTGTCTCTGTTGCCGGAGACCGTCTGGGTACCGCCGCAGCGCGTATTGCAGCCGACGAACGGTACTGTGCGGACATTGCTGTGATCGGTTTGAAGGACCTATAGCTATCACCGGTGGTAGTGTCTCTGTTGCCGGAGACCATCTAGGTACCGCCGCAGCGCCTGTTGCAGCCGACAGACAGTACTGCGCGGACATTGCTGTGATACGGTTTGAAGGACCTATAGCTATCACTGGTGGTAGTGTCTCTGTTGCTACAGACCGTCTAGGTACCGCCGCAGCGCGTATTGCAGCCGACAGACAGTACTGTGCGGACATTGCTGTGATCCGGTTTGAAGGACCTATAGCTATCACTGGTGGTAGTGTTCTGTTGCCGGAGACCATCTAGGTACCGCCGCAGCGCCTGTTGCAGCCGACAGACAGTACTGTGCGGACATTGCTGTGATCGGTTTGAAGGACCCATAGCTATCACTGGTGGTAGTGTTCTGTTGCCGGAGACCGTTCAGGTACCGCCGCAGCGCCTATTGCAGCCGACGAACGGTACTGTGCGGACATTGCCGTGATCCGGTTTGAAGGACCCATAGCTATCACTGGTGGTAGTGTCTCTGTCGCCGGAGACCGTCTAGGTACCGCCGCAGCGCGTATTGCAGCCGACAGACAGTACTGTGCGGACATTGCTGTGATCCGGTTTGAAGGACCTATAGCTATCACTGGTGGCAGTGTCTCTGTTGCCGGAGACCGTCTAGGTACCGCCGCAGCGCCTATTGCAGCCGACAGACAGTACTGTGCGGACATTGCTGTGATCCGGTTTGAAGGACCTATAGCTATCACTGGTGGTAGTGTCTCTGTTGCCGGAGACCGTCTAGGTACCGCCGCAGCGCGTATTGCAGCCGACAGACGGTACTGTGCGGACATTGCTGTGATCCGGTTTGAAGGACCTATAGCTATCACTGGTGGTAGTGTCTCTGTTGCCGGAGACCGTCTAGGTACCGCCGCAGCGTCTGTTGCAGCCGACAGACAGTACTGTGCGGACATTGCTGTGATCCGGTTTGGAGGACCAATATCTAGTAATTACGTTTTTCTCTGAAGTCGACGAGCGCAATATGGTGCAGTGTATCTCATTCTAACTAGGGCCACATTACAGCGGGCGTATCACTTACCACCCACCACCATAAAAAAAAAAATTCTATGTAGCGTCACATTGTTACCATCAGATATATGTCTTGTCAGCCCAGTGTTTTTTTCTTTTTTTCTTCACGGACCGACGAAACCAAGGCAAAGGTTGCGACACTGCCGCCCATAACAATGTGATGCTAGTTAGGGTGCTATACATTGCACTACGTTTATCTCATCACGTTGAGACGTACTACGTCATGTGTCATTATCAAAGTCCTTCATATGGAATAATGTGTTCATTATACAGGTTCTTCAAATCGATATCACTTAAATTGCAGTGTACGTCATCCTAACCGGTGGCCGTTCAACGTAATCAACGCAACAATGCAACTGTGTACGACTTTCGCGGCGTGCGTTTGTTAATTACGGACGTTGCGCGGTGAGCGGGTGCGCGCTGTCGGGAGCCGCGCGTGTACTGCCGCGCGACGGCGGCTGAACCAACGGCTTTACCAACGGCTTAGCCAACGGTTTTACCAATAGCTTTACCAACGGCTTAGCCAACGGTTTTACCGATAGCTTTACCAACGGTTTAGCAAATGGCTTAACCAACGGTTTTACTAATGGCTTTAGTAACGGTTCAACCAACGTTTTAACCGAGGGCATAACCAACGGCTTTACCAATGGCTTTAGTAACGGTTCAACCAACGTTTTAACCGAGGGCATAACCAACGGCTTTACCAATGGCTTTAGTAACGGCTCAACCAACGGTTTTACCAAGGGCATAACCAACGGCTCGATCAAGGTCTTTAGTAACGGCTCAACCAACGGTTTTACCGAGGGCATAACCAACGGCTTTACCAATGGCTTTAGTAACGGCTCAACCAACGGCTTTACCGAGGGCATAACCAACGGCTTTACCAATGGCTTTAGTAACGGCTCAACCAACGGTTTTACCAAGGGCATAACCAACGACTCGATCCAGGTCTTTAGTAACGGCTCAACCAACGGTTTTACCGAGGGCATAACCAACGGATTAACCAATGTCTTTAGTAACGGCTCAACCAACGGCTTTACCGAGGGCATAACCAACGGCTTTACCAATGGCTTTAGTAACGGCTCAACCAACGGTTTTACCAAGGGCATAACCAACGGCTCGATCAAGGTCTTTAGTAACGGCTCAACCAACAGCTTTAGCGAGGGCATAACCAACGGCTTTACCAATGGCTTTAGTAACGGCTCAACCAACGGTTTTACCGAGGGCATAACCAACGGATTAACCAATGACTTTACCAGCGGCTCGATCAAGGACTTTAGTAACGGCTCAACCAACGGTTTAACAAACGTCATAACCAACGGCTAAACCAACGGCTCAACCAATAGTTTTACCAACGGCTTTACCAACGGGTCAACCAAGGGCTATACTAACGGTTCAAGTAGTATATATTCAAGTCGAGTATCCTTTCATAACTAAATTGACAGTTTTGATGATGTGACATTCAACAACTAATGTGGGTAGTAGTAAATAATAACTTGAAATAGTTCATTGTGTTATGTGTCGGACGAGAGAGCGGACGTGCTGTTTGTATCTCCTATGCATATTGGAATATGGGATATGTTCTATCCATACAACGAATAGTACAAGAATCGCTAACAGTCGTACTAGTCGTTCACCGCCGTCTCCCTTGGTGGACATTCCCCATCATCAAAGCTCATTCATCATCATCATCATCATCAGCTGTTATTTATCCACTGCTGGATACAGGCCTGATGTCTTCCACCATATGCTATCATCAGCTTCTCCCATCCACTCATTTCCGACCGCTTTGATGATGTCGGTACATCTGGAGGTAGGGTGTACTACACCTCTGCGACCTGTATGCGGCCTCCACTCCTTAGAGTGGGTCCGGTTTGAAGTCCTCCAGTTTGCAGATTTTGAGAGCATGGACAGCTTCAGATCCTCGTGGAATTTCCTCGTTCAGGACTTGTTCTTTAAAGGATTACCAAGGATAATTCTCCATCGCTGGATGTGCTACCTTCAGTCGGTGGAACAGCTCGATGATCAGGTGCCGTGTCTCTACGAACCAGAAAAGTATTGCTGCTTGCTGTGAACGCAGTGTATACCATCCTAACCAGAGCTGGCTTTGCCATACGGCTGGAACCAGGGCTTGTTATCTTCCATTGGGAGTTTCTAGAATGTTCGATATTCGACTTAAGTTACTTTTAACCTTTTACGGTTAAAAGTAACTTTAACCTTATTAAGTGTTAAGTTATTTAAAACGCGTCCTGCTTAACAAATGTACACATCCTACCGCGTTCTTTAATGTTTTTTTTTTTTTTTTTTATAAAAAGGCACACGTTCACCTGATGATAAGTGATACGGCCTACCTATAACAACATTACGCTTGGATGTACCACATTGTGCTCGTCACTTTGAGACGTCAGATGTTAGGTCTCGTTGACTCGGTAATTTCTAGCTACAGCGCACTTCAAACCGGATCAAGGTAATGGCAAGCACATTACCATTTATCGCGGTGGTAGGCAACAGAGACACTACGAACAGTGTTGTGATGGATTAATGAAAGTCTTTAGATAATAATTTTCTAGCTATAGATACTTCAAACCGGATCATGGTATTGTTTGGTAGCTGCGGTGGTACCTAGACGGTCAGGGCATCAGATACAGTACCACCAGTGGTAATCGTGCCGTATAACTATTCATCTTTCGCGTATGTAATAATGGCTAAGTCTAGGTATTTCCACATACAATAAATCTAGACTAGATTTTTTTTTCCTTATTAGTACTTGTTTGTGATTCATGAATATCTAGGTTTTCTTATGTAATTAAAATGGCTGACATGCTTCACGATGAACAGTCACCAGTCTTTAAGCATGTTGTCGTTATTGGTGGTAGGTGTCTGTTGCCAGAGACCGCCTGTACCACCGCAGCGAAAAACAGTAGTGTGGTGGCATTACCGTGTTCGGTTTGAAGGGCGCTGTAGCTAAAAAATTACTGCGGTAACGAGCCTCAACATCTCATGTGTTAAGGCGATGAGAGCGTTGTAATGTTGTTATATATCATCCTAATTAGAGCAATGTTGTTATGGAAGGGCGTATCACTCACTATCAGGTGAACGTCCCGCTCGACTTGTAGAATAAAAAAAAAAAAAACATCAAAATATTGGTGACGATTGAGAGACCAAGGCACTTAAATAAAATAGTGATAATTTTTTTTTTTTTATTTAATTAAGCGGAGAAAAGCACGACGTTCACCTGATGGTAAGTGATACGCCCTCCCATAATAACGCGGCACTAGTTAGTATACCACACCGCACCACATTGCGCTTGAGACATATGGCGTTGAGTCTCGTTACCCCAGTAATTACACTAGCTGTAGCGCCCTTCAAACCGGATCAGAGTAATGTTCGCACAGTACTGTTTATCCGCTGCTATAGTCGCTGCGGTTTTTTTTTTTTTTTATTTACGTGTGTAACAAAATGCTAACGGAAATGCACACCCCGTCGCCAAAGTGAGCCGGCGACGGTGGTAGTGTCGGACTCAACCGACTAAAAGCTTCACACGGTATTCCACTTCATCCACGTGTTCGTGGGGTCGCGGGATAAAGTATTGCAGTTCAATCCACGACTTCGAACGGCGCCCGAATGACCGGGCTCATGTCGAGGAGGGGTGTGAAGCACCCCTCCTGTTAAAAATCCTTACGCGGCGACGCGTCGGAATACGAGACGCATCACCATATCCACCCCAGGAACCCTCTCCAAGGGGGGCACCGGCCCGACGGCCCTTGTCGGTCGCGGCGCCAGGTTCCTGCCGAGAAGCCATTCGGCGGTCGTGCGCTCGGCCCCGATAGTCGCTGCGGTGCTATCCACCTAGACGGTCTCCGGCAACAGAGCCACTACCAGTAGTAATAACTATAGGTCCTTCAAACCGGATCACAGTAATGTCTGCAATATACTGTT
Source organism: Troides helena (assembly GCA_029286815.1). Taxonomy (NCBI): domain Eukaryota; kingdom Metazoa; phylum Arthropoda; class Insecta; order Lepidoptera; family Papilionidae; genus Troides; species Troides helena. Next base: position 550,006 of record JAGSMV010000038.1, on the reverse strand, counting down.
TATCCGCTGCTATAGTCGCTGCGGCGGTACCTAGACGGTCTCCGGCTACAGAGACACTGCCACCATTAACCACCTTAGGAAATATAGCCTGCCTCGTATGATGGCGCACTGCGTCGAATATTAATGATTTAATCGCTCCAAGGTTCGAATCCAGTTGAGGCCCTGAATACTAGATTTAGTGCTTATGTAAATCTAAATGTTTGTTACTTAACATTCTAGTTATTTAGTCTATTGGTGCTTTATTACATCATACGGTCGTTATAAGGCTGCTTACACACTGAGGCGCAGTAGTTGCGTGTCTCGATGAGGCGCGGGTTCGATTCCTATTAAACTCGAAGGTATTATCTGGTCTACATTTCCTGTATATGTAATATCAGCTAACTGGCGTTTGATTACAAGAGATTTGAATGCCCAGCAGTGGGAAATTGGGAGTTTTGATTAATTTAGTCTATACAGCGTTTATACGATGTATGACTTTTAGGCAACTAAAAGAGTTTTAGTCGCCTTAAAGTCGTACGTCGTAATAAGTACCAAAGCGATGGTCTCGAGGATGATGCCCAGTGTATGACCAACGAGGGGGTTACATTGAGTAAAGTCACACAGCAGTCTTCCCCCCAGAAGCAGAGTATCTTGTAAGAATAAACGCCTCAGCCCAACCAAAAAAAAAAAAAGAATTGCATGAGTCGTTATAAAGGTGTTGCCACATCTAATCCTCTACTCAACAGCTTAGGATGTCCACTGCTCGATATGGAGCTTCATTTGGTTTCTTAACACCAATCGCTCCTTCAAGCGATCATATACACGTTGAACTATTATTACATTTATAATAAGCCCACTCAACTATCCCACTGCTGGGATTCGTAGCCTTCTTTTACTAGTATAGAATCAATTCGATGTATGTATCGATTTTAATATAAACTGGCATATATTACTATTTTGATGGATCGGAGTGGTGATACTATTAAATACACTCTAGTACCACTTGTGGGCCCACCATTGGGGTCTTAATTAAGCTGGCCAAGTTAATAATACAAGACCAATGTCCACTCCAGCAATGGACGTCCGACGGTAGAGGTGAATAATATCAATATGACGGATTTGCTATAAAACGATACACGAACAATCACTCCTACAACTGTTTTACATCCCATACCTACGCGTTGTAGGGGCGCGGTCCTACCGCTGGTAGTGTAAACCTACTCAAGGAAAACTCCACGCCTAACAGTCAGTTTACTAAGTGGCAGTCGGCGGTAAGTTAATCTGGTGTATTTCCTGTCCACGCGGTGTAATGATGCACCACCCATACACATCCTGCTCCTAATCATGACGCAGAATGATTCACATCTTTAAATAACATCTTACATTATACGGCACTTGCGACACTGCAGGCGCGAACACTACTATCGACTATTTTGTCGCTTAAGGAACGCACACTAGATACGTATGACTTGGGAAAGAAAGAGATAGATATATGTATAGTTAAGCGCGTGAATACTCCTCTACTAGTTCCATCGCTATGACAGGAGTTACCAAAGACAAATCGATGTTCGCTTTGGGAATAGAAGACTCGCCGAGCGAGCAGTAATTTTCTTCTTGTACCCTCTCGACCGCCTCGCCTGTTTGTGGCGAATAACGAGCCATCTCCTTCCTACACTTACTTATAGTTCATCATCATCATCACCATCAGTCGATAGATGTCCACTGCTGGACTTACCCTGCCTCTAAGATCGATCGGTCTCGCGTTGGTCACGTCCAGTGGGTCTCCAACTCGTTCATCACCAGTTTCTAGGTCTTGACGTTTTTCGACCCTGGTTAGTCAAGTACTTAAACAGGATGAACAGTCGGCGCATGATGTACCATCTTGCGATGGTAGATTTACAATATGATGGTAGGATGGTACCAAAAATCACCACTACAATTTGAACTGCGATACTTCCATGTCGCCGGCAAGGAACCTAATATCTTCGCGTGAGCTGATGCGTCAGTTAGATTGAATTCCAGTTTGAAGGGCGTTGTAGTTAATAAAGTTACTAGGGTAATGGGACTTAACATCTTATGGCCCAACCCGATGAACACATGCAGTATAAGCTACTAACAAGCGACAAGACGAGCGCGACGTTCACCTGATGTTAAGTGATACTCTCGCCCATAACAATGTAGGTCTAGTTAATAAGTCGCATTACCGCGGTAATTCCAGCTACAGCATCGTTGACAACATTGGTCGCACAATGCCTTGATCCGACTTAGAGGGTTCCGGTAACAAATATACCACCAGTAATGTGTGTGGTGCAGTGTATATCATACTATCGCCTCACTGTTACAACTTATTACCATCAGGTGAACATCTCTCGTGGCATCGTCTTAAAGCTATATGTAAAATTTGTTCAGCTCAAGTCTGTAACTAGCCTTATAAAGATGGCGGACGCTAAGCGAGTTCAGAAATCAAGGTCCCGTAAATAATTATTATGAATTCCGTATAACTAAACGTTCGTTTGTCCGGTCTTAATAAAGGTGTTATCGCATCTTATCCTCAACGCATAAGATGCCCACTGCTGGACATAAACCTCAGTTTGGGATCTACACTCCGATCGCACCTGTAGGCGATCATGTCCACACCTTAACTATAATGTGAATAATAGTAATCCTGCCTAACTATCCCACTGTCCCACTGCTGGGACTCAAGGCTTTGACTAGAAGAGAGTCACCGCAAAATATCCACCTCCATGCCTTTCTTACCCATAAATTGATACTTTGGTTTCTCTCTAATATGGTAATACTGTTCGTCCATCTACCATGAAATCTTCACCATCTTGGAGGAAAGGTCTGGTGATGGTAAAGCTTGTGAGCTCAGGGTAATCTGGTTATCATGTCGGTACACAACAATACTGATGGTAATTAGATATACGGTGGATGCCTGTCCCGCAGTCTAACACATGACCGTCGGAATCGAACCAGGGACCTCTGGGTACAAGCGATCAGTTCTCCAATTGTGACCTTTCTGTTTTTCTACAAAGCGACTATACGAGCGGGACGATCACCTGATATTAAGTGATACATCTGTTCCTAACAAGGTGCCGCTAGTAGCACTACATTTCGCTCATCGTTGCAAGCCAGACGAGTCTCACCATAGTAATTTCAATCGCTACAGCGCCCTTCAAACCGGAACACAGTAATGATCGCCCAATACCGTTTGTCGGCTGCGATAAGAGCTGCGGCTATACTTACCGCCAGACGTATAATGATATTTTTATTGGATCTGTGTGGTGATACCATAAAACGTACTTTTGCACCACTAATGGTCCCAGCATTGTGGTCTTGATTAAGCTGGACCGGTATCTAAGTGATTTAAGATAAGTTACTAATATAAGAGACCAGTGTCCAGCAGTGGATGTCGAGCCGTTGAAATCACCAACAATATCAATATGGTGGATTTGTTATAAATCGATACACGAACACTCGCTACCAATTTTTGGTCTACATCCCACAACCACGCGTTGTAAGGTCGTGGTTCTGCCAGTATAATTTGCCTAAGCCTAAACAATTGAGAAGAGTAAAATAATATACTATAGATTTTAACGTCTCTATATATTTCTCTCTCTCTCTCTCTCTCTCTTTCTCTTTATATATTTAGTGAGAGAAAAATACAATATGGAGACTAGTCTGCATTGTAAGCGGATGGCGTAAAACAAGGAGCAAAAAAATTTAAACAATTCGCTTTCAATCTCAATTCAATCTCTCTGTCTCTTTCTTTCTTTATATATTCAGAGAGAGATAGAGTGCGGAGTGCGTGAAACAACGAAAGAGAAAATTAAAATAATTTACTAAAGATTTACTGGTGGATAGTGTCTCCGTTATCAGTTACCATCTAGGTACGTATCACCGTAGTAGTAAGATCACTGTTCCTGTTTGAAGGGCGTTATAGCTAGTATAGTTACTGCGGTAACGAGCGATCTTATGCCTCAGACGACGAGCGCAATGTAGTGCAGTATATATCATCCTGACTAGCGCCACGTTGTTATAGTCACGCGTATCACTTATCATCAGGTGAACATATAGTTCGTATCGTCGCTTAATTGATTAAAAATGATTTTAACGTCTCTCTCTCTCTCTCCGTATATTCAGAGTGAGAGAGAGATAGTAGTCCGCAGTGTGCGGCGGAATTGACGCGCTGCATAAGGAAACGCGTTAGTGAGAGTATAAACACGACGCTCTCCGTCTCACTCGCACTCGGCGTGAACGCGTATAAATACACGTATAGCTGTCTTTTTCATTCAATAAATACAATTCGGAGCGTCTTTATAAAAATTTATTTCATATTTTTTCAATTGACTTTAAAGGCTTCGAATTTTTCTATACGGCCTGTTATTTTTTTTATTATTTACAAATGTAAGGAGTTTGTAATGTAGCCGGAACGACCTTGTGTCAATTTGACAAGGTTTGTCGGAGTAGCGGATAAACAATGTATTGTTATCGTATTGAATGTGTGACGAATTTAAATGTAGTGTATATACTTCATTCGAAAACGAATCGCTTCTGTAACGATTCGGGACGGGTGGTGGATAATAATAGTTGCTTATACTCGGATATTCCTGCCGACTGGTAGGACGTTCGCGCCATTCACGCAGTATTTTCGTTAACTACAACGCCCTTCAAACCGGAACAGTGAATTTTCACGAAGCGCTGGTTAGGATTTCACACTGCACCATAGGGTACTCGTTATTAGTCATAAAATGTTAAATCTCGTTAACGCAGTAACTTCATTAACTACAACGTCCTGCAAACCGGATCAGTAATTTTTTTTATTCCACGGGACGCTAGTTAGGATGTTTACTATAGTATACTCGTCACTAAAAAAATATAAGTCTCGGTGTAATTATTTTATTACGTACAACGCCCTTCAAACCGGAGTGGTAATTTTTTTACTCCGCAAAGCGCTGGTTAGGATGTTTACACTGCACCATAGTGTGCTTGTTAGTCATAAAATGTCTCACTAACGCAGTCACTTCATTAACTACAACGTCCTGCAAACCGGATCAGTAATTTTTTTTATTCCACGGGACGCTAGTTAGGATGTTTACTATAGTATACTCGTCACTAAAAAAACATAAGTCTCGGTGTAATTATTTTATTACGTACAACGCCCTTCAAACCGGTGTGGTAATTTTTTTACTCCGCAAAGCGCTGGTTAGGATGTTTACACTGCACCATAGTGTGCTCGTTAGTCATAAAATGTCTCACTAACGCAGTCACTTCATTAACTACAACGCCCTTCAAACCGGATCAGTAATTTTTTTTGTTCCACGGGACGCTAGTTAGGATGTTTACTATAGTATACTCGTCACTAAAAAAACATAAGTCTCGGTGTAATTATTTTATTACGTACAACGCCCTTCAAACCGGAGTGGTAATTTTTTTACTCCGCAAAGCGCTGGTTAGGATGTTTACACTGCACCATAGTGTGCTTGTTAGTCATAAAATGTCTCACTAACGCAGTCACTTCATTAACTACAACGTCCTGCAAACCGGATCAATAATTTTTTTTATTCCACGGGACGCTAGTTAGGATGTTTACTATAGTATACTCGTCGCTAAAAAAACATAAGTCTCGGTGTAATTATTCTATTACGTACAACGCCCTTCAAACCGGAGTGGTAATTTTTTTATTCCAAAAAGCGCTGGTTAGGATGTTTACACAGCACCACTTTGTGCTTGCATACCACTGGTGTGTCACTACACGGCGTCCTGCAACAGAGACGCAACCGCAGAGTATCAGCCGCGTTAAACTGTTTACACTACTCCCTTTCGCGATGGTTAAAGAGAAACACAACGCGTAACCGCCTCGCACGCGGCGGTGGTAGTGTAAATACAATATACGCTCGTTGCGCAATGGCGATGCGATTTTCGCGCCCAAGTGAAAGCGGATTCGATTGTGGACGATAGACGCGACTGGCAGCGTGTGACGTAACGGAGTTCAAATCCGGCGGAGGTGGAAAAAAAAAAAATGCGAACTCCAACATCCGATCGGTGGTGTAGTAATTTACTGGTGGTAGTGTCTCTTATCGGAGACTGTCTATATACCACCGCAGCCATAAACAGCAGTCAGCAGACATTGCTGTGATCCGGTTTGAAGGACCTATAGCTATCATTGGTGGTAGTGTCTCTGTTGCCGGAGACCGTCTAGGTACCGCCGCAGCGCCTATTGCAGCCGACAGACAGTACTGTGCGGACATTGCTGTGATCCGGTTTGAAGGACCTATAGCTATCATTGGTGGTAGTGTCTCTATTGCCGGAGACCGTCTAGGTACCGCCGCAGCGCCTATTGCAGCCGACAGACGGTACTGTGCGGACATTGCTGTGATCGGTTTGAAGGACCTATAGCTATCACTGGTGGTAGTGTCTCTGTTGCCGGAGACCGTCTAGGTACCGCCGCAGCGCGTATTGCAGCCGACAAACAGTACTGTGCGGACATTGCTGTGATCCGGTTTGAAGGACCTGTAGCTATCATTGGTGGTAGTGTCTCTATTGCCGGAGACCGTCTAGGTACCGCCGCAGCGCCTATTGCAGCCGACAGACAGTACTGTGCGGACATTGCTGTGATCCGGTTTGAAGGACCTGTAGCTATCATTGGTGATAGTGTCTCTATTGCCGGAGACCGTCTAGGTACCGCCGCAGCGCCTATTGCAGCCGACAGACAGTACTGTGCGGACATTGCTGTGATCCGGTTTGAAGGACCTATAGCTATCACTGGTGGTAGTGTCTCTGTTGCCAGTGACCACAGCGATAAATGGTAATGTGCTTACATTACTGTGATCCGGTTTGAAGCGCGCTGTAGCTAGTGTAGTTACTGGGGTAATGACACTCAAATTACGTGTCGAGGCGTGTGTGGTGCAGTGTATACCATCCTAACTAGCGCCATGTTACGAACAGGCGTATCACTTACCATCAGGGAAACATTCCGCCCGTTTTGTTGCATAATCGTATAAAAAAAACATGTTACCTATTTAATGTCTCTGTACATCGATTACACTGCACCAGTTGACCTTGCGAGGCAAAGGTAAATACAGCGCCGGAATCGAACCGGGTACTTTCCCGTTACAAGGCGAAGCGATAAGCGTCCGCGGCGCGGAAGCCATTTCTTGCAAGATACCCGCCGATTAAAGCGAAACACGAACACACGCACGCACTATCGCACCCATACATTTATAATAATTGCTCACCCACACATACACATACGTAGGTTACACATACACAGAGCCTGCAAATAAAAACAATATGAATGTATTAATCATTTACTTATATAACTTATGGATGAGTGCTTGAAAGCGGATAACTATGTACATATATATGTGTGTCTATTATTCCCACTGCTGGGATAAACATGAACAGCCTTTTCATCGTAATACTTTTACTAATAGCATTGTTTATTGTAGCGCGAATACGCTGACTTTTCGGTGTTATTGCCCACACTGGTGTGCCCACTGCTGGGATAAACAATTTTCCGTACTATTATCCGCGCTGGGATTTTGTGGTTTCTCATCTCGGAGCATCATTAACCATTAAAAAATTTTTTTGTCCACTATTGTTCCCACTGCTGGGATTGATACTAACAATTATGTTCGCAACACTGGGACTGGGATAAGGTTTCTCAATTTAAAACATCGTTTACTGTTGTAAGAATTTCTTGAAGACTTCAATATACACCGCCCACTGGTCTTCCCACCGCTGGGACATGGTACCTCTACAATTTATCTACCTCGCTCGCCGTGAGGGTTGGTTCATGCTACTCGTTCTTAAGCACAGTGGGGATTGTACCCGCGCCTCTTCGAGATATACAGGGTGTTCTAATGCTATACATACTGAGCTATAATATACGTGGCGCTAGTTAGGAAGATCATCATCAATCGGTGCCATCTTATGCCCACTGCTGGACATATGCCGATAGTAGCCCAGATTGGTGAGCTGGTGATCAGCCAAGACGTTCTGATGGTAAGTGATACGCCTGCCCATAACGAGGCGCTAGTTAGGATGATATACACCGCGACAGTGGTGATCGGGTGATGGAACAGTAAATGCCGAAGGTCTCTGATCATCTTCAATCGGTGTCATCTTATGCCCACAGCTGACATATGCCGATAGTAGCCCAGATTGGTGAGCTGGCGATCAGCCAAGACGTTCTGATGGTAAGTGATACGCCTGCCCATAACGAGGCGCTAGTTAGGATGATATACACCGCGACAGTGGTGATCGGGTGATGGAACAGTAAATGTCGAAGGTCTCTGATCATCTTCAATCGGTGTCATCTTATGCCCACTGCTGGACATATGCCGATAGTAGCCCAGATTGCGAGCTGGCGATCAGCCAAGACGTTCTGATGGTAAGTGATACGCCCGCCCATAACGAGGCGCCAGTTAGGATGATATACACTGCGACAGTGGTGATCGGGTGATGGAACAGTAAATGTCGAAGGTCTCTGATCATTATCAATCGGTGTCATCTTATGCCCACAGCTGACATATGCTGATAGTAGCCCAGATTGGTGAGCTGGCGATCAGCCAAGACGTTCTGATGGTAAGTGATACGCCTGCCCATAACGTGGCGCTAGTTAGGATGATATACACTGCGACAGTGGTGATCGGGTGATGGAACAGTAAATGTCGAAGGTCTCTGATCATCTTCAATCGGTGTCATCTTATGCCCACTGTTGGACATATGCTGATAGTAGCCCAGATTGGTGAGCTGGCGATCAGCCAAGACGTTCTGATGGTAAGTGATACGCCTGCCCATAACGAGGCGCTAGTTAGATGATATACACCGCGACAGTGGTGATCGGGTGATGGAACGGTAAATGTCGAAGGTCTCTGATCATCTTCAATCGGTGTCATCTTATGCCCACAGCTGACATATGCTGATAGTAGCCCAGATTGGTGAGCTGGTGATCAGCCAAGACGTTCTGATGGTAAGTGATACGCCCGCCCATAACGAGGCGCTAGTTAGGATGATATACACCGCGACAGTGGTGATCGGGTGATGGAACAGTAAATGTCGAAGGTCTCGATCATCTTCAATCGGTGTCATCTTATGCCCACTGCTGGACATATGCCGATAGTAGCCCAGATTGGTGAGCTGGCGATCAGCCAAGACGTTCTGATGGTAAGTGATACGCCCGCCCATAACGAGGCGCTAGTTAGATGATATACACTGCGACAGTGGTGATCGGGTGATGGAACAGTAAATGTCGAAGGTCTCTGATCATTATCAATCGGTGTCATCTTATGCCCACAGCTGGACATATGCCGATAGTAGCCCAGATTGCGAGCTGGCGATCAGCCAAGACGTTCTGATGGTAAGTGATACGCCCGCCCATAACGAGGCGCTAGTTAGGATGATATACACCGCGACAGTGGTGATCGGGTGATGGAACAGTAAATGTCGAAGGTCTCTGATCATCTTCAATCGGTGTCATCTTATGCCCACAGCTGACATATGCTGATAGTAGCCCAGATTGGTGAGCTGGTGATCAGCCAAGACGTTCTTGATGGTAAGTGATACGCCTGCCCATAACGAGGCGCTAGTTAGATGATATACACTGCGACAGTGGTGATCGGGTGATGGAACGGTAAATGTCGAAGGTCTCTGATCATCTTCAATCGGTGTCATCTTATGCCCACAGCTGACATATGCTGATAGTAGCCCAGATTGGTGAGCTGGCGATCAGCCAAGACGTTCTGATGGTAAGTGATACGCCTGCCCATAACGAGGCGCTAGTTAGATGATATACACCGCGACAGTGGTGATCGGGTGATGAAACAGTAAATGTCGAAGGTCTTTGATCATCTTCAATCGTTGTCATCTTATTCCCACAGCTGGACATATGCCGATAGTAGCCCAGATTGGTGAGCTGGCGATTAGCCAAGACGTTCTGATGGTAAGTGATACGCCTGCCCATAACGAGGCGCTAGTTAGATGATATACACCGCGACAGTGGTGATCGGGTGATGGAACAGTAAATGTCGAAGGTCTCTGATCATCTTCAATCGGTGTCATCTTATGCCCACAGCTGGACATATGCTGATAGTAGCCCAGATTGGTGAGCTGGCGATCAGCCAAGACGTTCTGATGGTAAGTGATACGCCTGCCCATAACGTGGCGCTAGTTAGGATGATATACACTGCGACAGTGGTGATCGGGTGATGAAACAGTAAATGTCGAAGGTCTCTGATCATCATCAATCGGTGTCATCTTATGCCCACAGCTGACATATGCTGATAGTAGCCCAGATTGGTGAGCTGGCGATCAGCCAAGACGTTCTGATGGTAAGTGATACGCCTGCCCATAACGTGGCGCTAGTTAGGATGATATACACTGCGACAGTGGTGATCGGGTGATGGAACAGTAAATGTCGAAAGTCTCTGATCATCTTCAATCGGTGTCATCTTATGCCCACAGCTGGACATATGCCGATAGTAGCCCAGATTGGTGAGCTGGTGATCAGCCAAGACGTTCTGATGGTAAGTGATACGCCTGCCCATAACGAGGCGCTAGTTAGGATGATATACACTGCGACAGTGGTGATCGGGTGATGGAACAGTAAATGTCGAAAGTCTCTGATCATCTTCAATCGGTGTCATCTTATGCCCACAGCTGGACATATGCCGATAGTAGCCCAGATTGGTGAGCTGGTGATCAGCCAAGACGTTCTGATGGTAAGTGATACGCCTGCCCATAACGTGGCGCTAGTTAGGATGATATACACTGCGACAGTGGTGATCGGGTGATGGAACAGTAAATGTCGAAAGTCTCTGATCATCTTCAATCGGTGTCATCTTATTTCCACAGCTGGACATATGCCGATAGTAGCCCAGATTGGTGAGCTGGTGATCAGCCAAGACGTTCTGATGGTAAGTGATACGCCTGCCCATAACATGACGCCCGTCCTATTAAAGATATATTTTATTACGTCAGCAATTCCACCACCTTCAGCCTTCACGCTGGTATACGGTGATGGTGATGGTAGCGATGTTGGTGCTGTGGTGGTATTTGGTCCAGCGTCCGAAGCCTCCACCACCACTGAACATGGTGCACCAAGTCCGCACCATGAGTCAGGGCCGTCTTGAGTAAGCCTTTGGAAAATTTTCAATACAATGGCGTGAAATGGAGCGCGCCTTAACTGCTCGCTGACATTTCATCATACTACCCTCAAGGTCTTCCGTTTCCCATTGCAGCGGCGTGGTGGTGAAGAGTTTTTTTTTTTTATCCGATACCTACACCCGATGGTAATGATACGCGTACAGTGTGGTGCTAGTTAGTATGGTATACACTGCATCAAAATGCACTGCTCTTCTGAGACATGTTAGTCTCGTTGCTCCGGCAATTTTAATGGGTACAACGTACTTCAAACCGGAACACAGTTTGTCGGCTGCAATACGCGCTGCGGCGATACCTAGACGGTCTCCGGCAACAGAGACACTACCACCAGTGATAGCTATAGGTCCTTCAAACCGGATCACAGCAATGTCCGCACAGTACTGTCTGTCGGCTGCAATACGCGCTGCGGCGATACCTAGACGGTCTCCGGCAACAGACACTACCACCAGTGACAGCTATAGGTCCTTCAAACCGGATCACAGCAATGTCCGCACAGTACCGTCTGTCGGCTGCACAGGCGCTGCGGCGGTACCTAGACGGTCTCCGGCAACAGACACTACCACCAGTGATAGCTATAGGTCCTTCAAACCGATCACAGCAATGTCCGCACGGTACTGTCTGTCGGTTGCAATAGGCGCTGCGGCGGTACCCAGACGGTCTCCGGCAACAGAGACACCACCACCAGTGATAGCTATAGGTCCTTCAAACCGATCACAGCAATGTCCGCACGGTACTGTCTGTCGGCTGCACAGGCGCTGCGGCGGTACCTAGACGGTCTCCGGCAACAGAGACACTACCACCAGTGATAGCTATGGGTCCTTCAAACCGATCACAGCAATGTCCGCACAGTACCGTCTGTCGGCTGCAATAGGCGCTGCGGCGGTACCTAGACGGTCTCCGGCAACAGACACTACCACCAGTGATAGCTATAGGTCCTTCAAACCGATCACAGCAATGTCCGCACAGTACCGTTCGTCGGCTGCAATAGGCGCTGCGGCGGTACCTAGACGGTCTCCGGCAACAGAGACACTACCACCAGTGATAGCTATAGGTCCTTCAAACCGATCACAGCAATGTCCGCACGGTACTGTCTGTCGGCTGCAATACGCGCTGCGGCGATACCTAGACGGTCTCCGGCAACAGACACTACCACCAGTGATAGCTATGGGTCCTTCAAACCGGATCACAGCAATGTCCGCACGGTACTGTCTGTCGGCTGCACAGGCGCTGCGGCGGTACCTAGACGGTCTCCGGCAACAGACACTACCACCAGTGACAGCTATAGGTCCTTCAAACCGGATCACAGCAATGTCCGCACAGTACCGTTCGTCGGCTGCAATACGCGCTGCGGTGGTACCTAGACGGTCTCCGGCAACAGACGCTACCACCGGTGAAAGCGTTAAAGTATGGTTTGGGTAGAATAAAAAAAAAAAAAGTTATTGGTAAAGCTCCAGTGTGTTACCACCTTAATATCTCACAATACCTTGGGTTTAAGTTATTAAGCAAATTGGCTCGCAATCTATTGTTTCACACATTACGCCTGTGCCTAATTGTATTAAAAAAAAAAGTATATATAAAAAAATTGATTACCGTGCTTAATGGTAGGTAGTGTCTCTGTTACCGCAGACCGTCTACATACCACCGCAGCGACAAACGGTACTGTGCAAACATTACCGCGATCCGGTTTGAAGGGCGCTGTAGCTAGTGTAACTGCGGGGTAACGAGACTCGACATCTTTTATCCCCGGCGCAATGTGGGAGTTGCAGCTAGTGGGATTACTGCGGTAACAGTGTCTCAAGCACTATATGTTGCAGTGTATATCAACCTAACTTGCGATACGTGAGTTCCGGTTTGAAGGGCGCTGTAGCTAGTATTATTACTGTAGTCATGAGACGATATATATCTTAAGCACGATGTTGTGTGTGATGTGTAAGTATATCATCCTCACTAGTGCTATACGTGTTGTTAGGTTTGAAGGGCGCTGTAGCTAGTGTTATTACTGCAGTAACGAGAATTAAGTTTTTATGTCTCAGACGCAACATAGTTCTAGTGTATATCATCCTGACTAGCGGTATATATTTGCTTTTTGGTTTGTACGGCGCTGTAACTATTGAAATTACTGCGGTAACGAGAGTTAACATTATATGACTCAGTCACAATCGCTGAGGTGTTACGTACCTTGAGTCGATCTCCGGCAACAGAGACACTACCACCAGTGACAGCTATAGAGGTCCTTCAAACCGGATCACAGCAATGTCCGCACAGTACTGTCTGTCGGCTGCAATAGGCGCTGCGGCGGTACCTAGACGGTCTCCGGCAACAGAGACACTACCACCAGTGACAGCTATAGGTCCTTCAAACCGGATCACAGCAATGTCCGCACAGTACTGTCTGTCGGCTGCAATAGGCGCTGCGGCGGTACCTAGACGGTCTCCGGCAACAGAGACACTACCACCAGTGACAGCTATAGGTCCTTCAAACCGGATCACAGCAATGTCCGCACAGTACTGTCTGTCGGCTGCAATAGGCGCTGCGGCGGTACCTAGACGGTCTCCGGCAACAGAGACACTACCACCGGTGATAGCTATAGGTCCTTCAAACCGGATCGCAGCAATGTCCGCACGGTACTGTCTGTCGGCTGCAATAGGCGCTGCGGCGGTACCTGAACGGTCTCCGGCAGCAGAGACACTACCACCGGTGATAGCTATAGGTCCTTCAAACCGGATCGCAGCAATGTCCGCACAGTACTGTCTGTCGGCTGCAATACGCGCTGCGGCGATACCCAGACGGTCTCCGGCAACAGAGACACTACCACCAGTGATAGCTATATAGGTCCTTCAAACCGGATCACAGCAATGTCGCACAGTACTGTCTGTCGGCTGCAATACGCTGCGGCGATACCTGAACGGTCTCCGGCAACAGAACACTACCACCGGTGATAGCTATAGGTCCTTCAAACCGGATCACAGCAATGTCCGCACAGTACTGTCTGTCGGCTGCAATGAGCGCTGCGGCGGTACCTAGACGGTCTCCGGCAGCAGAGACACTACCACCAGTGATAGCTATATAGGTCCTTCAAACCGGATCACAGCAATGTCGCACAGTACTGTCTGTCGGCTGCAATACGCGCTGCGGCGATACCTGAACGGTCTCCGGCAACAGAGACACTACCACCAGTGATAGCTATAGTCCTTCAAACCGGATCACAGCAATGTCCGCACAGTACTGTCTGTCGGCTGCAATAGGCGCTGCGGCGGTACCTGAACGGTCTCCGGCAACAGAACACTACCACCAGTGATAGCTATAGGTCCTTCAAACCGGATCACAGCAATGTCCGCACAGTACTGTCTGTCGGCTGCAATACGCGCTGCGGCGATACCTAGACGGTCTCCGGCAACAGAGACACTACCACCAGTGATAGCTATAGGTCCTTCAAACCGGATCACAGCAATGTCCGCACAGTACTGTCTGTCGGCTGCAATACGCGCTGCGGCGATACCTAGACGGTCTCCGGCAACAGAGACACTACCACCAGTGATAGCTATAGGTCCTTCAAACCGGATCACAGCAATGTCCGCACAGTACTGTTCGTCGGCTGCAATACGCGCTGCGGCGATACCCAGACGGTCTCCGGTAACAGAGACACTACCACCAGTGATAGCTATAGGTCCTTCAAACCGGATCACAGCAATGTCCGCACAGTGCTGTCTGTCGGCTGCAATACGCGCTGCGGCGATACCTAGACGGTCTCCGGCAACAGAGACACTACCACCATTACAATCAGCTGCCGCTAGTTTATATGCACGCGTGACTGTATAAATATTCTATGCATTAATCGTTTCAAATAAATACCGTAGCAAGTTTATGGGGAATTTATTATAATGTGGTATTAAAAAAAAAAAGAAAGCCCTTCACACCATGACTAGGTTGAGTTTCACTTCTATTGGACAGGTTTTGAATATATATATATAGTGTCACCAAGCCAACATCACCAGCTTCTGATGAACCCTGCTAATCAACAAACGAGGCTCTGGCTCCCACCGACCAGCATTGGGATAGATGGGTGCGAAATGGCCCAAATCCCCCCCATAAACCACTAACGAAGGTTCCTAGTCACCCGTAGTACTGGAGGCTCTGACTGCGTGACGATCTGTAAAAAGTCATGGTCTATGTCCAGCAGTGGGCTACAGATCGATGATAACGAAGACTGATCCATGAAGACCTCTCCGACTGGTGAAGGGCGATCAAGGCGATACAGTACTGTCTTCAGAGATGCCAGTCCATCCCCTGATATCCTCAACCATGACCACATCCTACTCCCCACCTATCACTTTCCAGAAGCTCATCAGCTGACTGACGTCCACTGCTGGGCATAAGCCTCCACCAAAGATCTCCACATCGATCAACCCCATAGCTCGCCAGATCGTCGGTCTCCCACTACGTCTACGTCACTCGAGGACTATATATATACACACACACACACATATGTATGGATACATATGTGTGTTTGTATTACTGGAGTACATAGTAATGTTCTCGTCGTTAGATGAGAGGCAGGTTTCGTAATCGCAGGCGGAGTTCGTGTCTCAGGACCGGTTTCTTCCTTGAACTCAATTCCATATGGACATTGGACCTTATGTCAATAGTGTTAAGGTTCACAATCGTATGGCAAGTGTTGGGGGTATTCGAATGATGTGCGTGATAAAATTGTTGAATAGCCTCTATAGCGTAATGGTTATAGCTTCGTAATATGGGATGTCTCGGGTTCGATTATTCAGTCAAGTGGGTGTGGTTGGTCTTGACTTCCCGCTGAAATTACTGCGGTAACGCGATATATCATGTCTGTATATGGACGCTGTGATGTAGTGTATACCATCTTAAACGCAATAATCTTTGCTCCAGTTTGAAGGGCGTTGCAGCTAGTGAAATAACTGTAATAATGAGATATATCATGTCTCAAGACGTACGCCATCTTGCAGTGTATATCATAACTAGCGCAATACGTTTGTAGTCCGTTTTGAAGGACGCTGCAGCTACTAAACCACTGCTGTAATGAGACCATTTCTATAGAGACGAGCGCAATGTGGTGCAGTGTATATCATAACTAGCGCAATACGTTTGTACTCCGGTTTGAAGGACGCTGCAGTTACTAAACCACTGCTGTAATGAGACCATTTCTATAGAGACGAGCGCAATGTGGTGCAGTGTATATCATAACTAGCGCAATACGTTTGTACTCCGGTTTGAAGGACGCTGCAGCTACTAAACCACTGCTGTAATGAGACCATTTCTATAGAGACGAGCGCAATGTGGTGCAGTGTATATCATAACTAGCGCAATACGTTTGTACTCCGGTTTGAAGGACGCTGCAGTTACTAAACCACTGCTGTAATGAGACCATTTCTATAGAGACGAGCGCAATGTGGTGCAGTGTATATCATAACTAGCGCAATACGTTTGTACTCCGGTTTGAAGGACGCTGCAGCTACTAAACCACTGCTGTAATGAGACCATTTCTATAGAGACGAGCGCAATGTGGTGCAGTGTATATCATAACTAGCGCAATACGTTTGTACTCCGGTTTGAAGGACGCTGCAGTTACTAAACCACTGCTGTAATGAGACCATTTCTATAGAGACGAGCGCAATGTGGTGCAGTGTATATCATAACTAGCGCAATACGTTTGTAGTCCGGTTTGAAGGGCGTTGTAGCTAGTGTAATTACTGAGGTAATGCGATATATAAATAATGCCTCAAGACAGGCGCAATATGTTGCAGTGTATATCATAACCAGCGCAATACGTTTGTACTCCGGTTTGAAGGACGCTGCAGCTACTAAACCACTGCTGTAATGAGACCATTTCTATAGAGACGAGCGCAATGTGGTGCGGTGTATATCATAACTAGCGCAATACGTTTGTAGTCCGTTTTGAAGGACGCTGCAGCTACTAAACCACTGCTGTAATGAGACCATTTCATAGAGACGAGCGCAATGGTGCAGTGTATATCATAACTAGCGCAATACGTTTGTACTCCGGTTTGAAGGACGCTGCAGCTACTAAACCACTGCTGTAATGAGACCATTTCTATAGAGACGAGCGCAATGTGGTGCAGTGTATATCATAACTAGCGCAATACGTTTGTACTCCGGTTTGAAGGACGCTGCAGCTACTAAACCACTGCTGTAATGAGACCATTTCTATAGAGACGAGCGCAATGTGGTGCAGTGTATATCATAACTAGCGCAATACGTTTGTAGTCCGGTTTGAAGGGCGTTGTAGCTAGTGTAATTACTGAGGTAATGCGATATATAAATAATGCCTCAAGACAGGCGCAATATGTTGCAGTGTATACCATCCTAACTATGGCCACGAGTTATAGGCCGGTGTATCACTTACAATTACGTGAACGTCTGCCTCAATATATGAATAAAAAAAAAAATCCTTATCTTCATCAGGTCATCTTGTCAGTTCCATCACCAGCTTACACATATGGGCTACTATCAGCTTTTGCCCAGCTGTGGGATAAAAGCTGCGCACCGATTGATGATGACCAGCGACCTTCGGACTCTTACAGAACTCATTCCTGATCATATAGGCTATTTTAATATGAAACATACATATTTATAACACACTGTATATATATACAGTATGTGCATAAACATATATATGATATATGTTATCGCAAAGTCGAGGTTGTTTGAAGGAAATTCCTGTTTTGCGAGGAAGTGCTCGTGTATGTACTTGAACGTATTTGTGTCCCCATACGCGCAGTGGTTGGTAGATTCAAAACTCAACTTATATATGTATCAATAGTGTTAAGATGTTTACACTACAATAAAGTGAAGCTAGTTAAGATGATATACACTACATAACGTTCATCACTTTAAGAGTAAAAAGCGGATATAACAGATACATGTAACGCAGTGTATATCCTCCTAACTCGGAGTAGCGCCACTATATGGATGGGCGTATCACTCATTATCAAGTGGAAGTGTCGTCGCTTTGACGCACAATAGAATAAATCTACACTAATGCAAGTGTGCGTAATCTGAAAGTAATTTTCAAAATAATTAAATTCAAACTTTCCAATGGGTAACGCAGTGTGAATATCTCATGAGGATATCGGTGACTACTGCATGTTTTTATTTTTTAATTCGACTTTCACTTGATTGCTAATGATGTAGCCCTTAACAACACACATATACGTCCACGCAGATGTCCACGCACACGCAATAAACGCACACGTCCACGCATTACGTCCACGCACACGCACAACGCACACGTCCGCGCACATGTCCACGCACACGCACAAATGCACACGTCCGCGCACATGTCCACGCACAACGCACACGTCTGCGCACATGTCCACGCACACGCACACGCACAACGCACACGTCCACGCAGATGTCCACGCACATGTCCACGCACACGCACAAATGCATACGTCACTCACACGCACAAACGCACACGTCCACGCACATGTCCACGCACGCGCACAAACGCACACGTCCGCGCACATGTCCACGCACAACGCACACGTCCGCGCACATGTCCACGCACAAACGCACACGTCCACGCACATGTCCACGCATTACGTCCACGCACACGCACAAACGCACACGTCCACGCACATGTCCACGCACGCGCACAAACGCACACGTCCGCGCACATGTCCACGCACAAACGTACACGTCCGCGCATTACGTCCACGCACACGCACAACGCACACGTCCGCGCACATGTCCACGCATCGCGCACAAACGCACACGTCCACGCACATGTCCACGCACACGTCCGCGCACATGTCCACGCACACGCAATAAACGCACACGTCCACGCACATGTCCACGCACGCGCACAAACGCACACGTCTGCGCACATGTCCACGCACACGCACACGCACAAACGCACACGTCCACGCATTACGTCCACGCACACGCAATAAACGCACACGTCCGCGCATTACGTCCACGCACACGCACACGCACACGCACAACGCACACGTCCACGCACATGTCCACGCACACGCACAAATGCATACGTCACGCACATGTCCACGCATTACGTCCACGCACATGTCCACGCATTACGTCCACGCATTACGTCCACGCACATGTCCACGCATTACGTCCACGCATTACGTCCACGCACATGTCCACGCATTACGTCCACGCACATGTCCACGCATTACGTCCACGCACATGTCCACGCATTACGTCCACGCACATGTCCACGCACACGCACAAATGCATACGTCACGCACATGTCCACGCATTACGTCCACGCACATGTCCACGCATTACGTCCACGCACATGTCCACGCATTACGTCCACGCACATGTCCACGCATTACGTCCACGCACACGCATAAACGTACACGAACACCCACACACACACGCATACACACTCATACACACACACACACACACACACACACATACACACACACACATACACACACACACACACACACACATACACACACACACACACACACACACACACACACACACACGCACGCACAAACGCACACGTCCGCGCATTACGTCCACGCATTACGTCCACGCACACGTAACCCACACATGCACAAACACGCAAATACACGCACACAATTTCACTAGCTCCATCATCAACTGCATAAATTCTTACCGCGCGCCACCTGCGCCGTACACCACGCAGTCTAGTCTCCGTGCTGTATATCTCTCTCACTCTGATTATACAAAGCGAGATAGAGACAGAGAAAAAGAAATCTGTAGTACAGTATTATACTCTTCTCTCCCGTTTAGGCTGCAGAGGGAATGAGACGGAAGGCGTTGCCTATATAGTTTTCCTACCTCGCGCCAACTGCGCTGTACATCACGCAGTCTAGTCTCCGTACTGTACATCGCTCTCACTCTGATTATATGAAGCAAGAAAGAGACAGAAAGAGAAATCTGTAGAACATTGTTTTACTCTTCTCTACCGTTTAGGCTGCAAAGAGACGGATATTTTTATCAATATAATTGTCGATCTATATTCTTTCTCTCTCTCTCTCTTTAGCAGCTCCGCAGTATATCCATCTCATTCTCTCACTTATCAACCAGTGCACAAGTCCCCCTTCCACCGCTCGTGAACACCACTCCATTTGTTTTTTATTTGTTGTTTATTGTTATCATTGTATGTAGTGGAGCGACAGCTAGACTGACAGTCGCCTCAACAAACATTTGTTGATGATCAACAACAACAAACAAACCTTGAAATGCCTGTCAGTGTTGCCTGCCGTTTCAAGTTTGATCACGGTGACGTATTTATTCGTCACCATCATTACTTCCTGTTGCCCACTACTGGGCGTCCTAACCTCAAGATTGGTTTAGAAACGACTGGAGATCACTTCATCACGGATATGAACCTAGGTATATCTATGGAGTATACTAGAATACTAATATACCTAAGGCACTATGAGAAGAGCTTAAATGGAAATCTGTTGTCTTGTGTACACATCTTAACTGTAGGATGTTTACAAAACAACATTTTCATTCAGCGAAATCAACTACCAAAAATCAAACTACCCGCGTTCACTAGATAATGCATATAAAATGGTTGGGATACCTCATCACCTTGAGACAAGGTATCAAGTCGCAGTTTCACTAGCTACAGCGCCCTTCGAGCCCGGAACACGCTAATGCTTAATAACGTATCGGGTCCACCAGTGTCTTAACTCGGCCGCGTGACCTTGGTATTGGTATCGAACCGGCGACCGCGGTGTAACAACTGAACCGTTGCGCCACTGAGTGCAATATTGAACCTTATTTCATAGTGCGTTCAATGAAATAAGTTTCACTCGGTTTAAGCAACTGGTTGATGTTGCGGTAGTGATGTGACTACACCTTTGATTTTATCGAGAGGTGTATTAAAAAAAAAATTTTTTCTATTTTCGTACAGTCTATAGTTTTCCTGTAGTCTTGACTCGTTGAAAATAGTATTAAAATAAACCCTGGCTGTCTTAAAAGGCGACTAAAACGGTTTTGAACATAGAACTTTAACAGCGAGTTAGGCAAATAAGTGGCATCGCGTTTTAATGCTTGTGACGACACCCACCGTAAAAAAAAAAATCTTTGTGAAAATGATCATCATTACCATCACCTGATAGATGTCCAGTCTTGAGTACAGGCTTCTTAAAGATCACTGCATTGCTGTTGTTACCGGAGACCATCGAATTAGTTACCATGGCAACACCTCTTTCTGCCGCCAAACCGAAGTGTGCAAACTTTACTGTGTTCCGGTTTAAAAGGCGCTGCAGCTAGTGTAATTACGAGGGAGCCGAAAATCATCTTCTTTAGTCTCAAGACGATTACTGTGTGGTGCAGTGTATAACTCCTTTATTAGCGCCATCACTTGAGATCATGTGAACGTCCCTCCCATCTAGTCGCTTCTTTAAATTAAAAAAAAAAAACTATCATGAATAATAAACGTTTTCAATTCGAATTATCGATGCGCTTCGACAAAATCCAAACCAGCATATATAATAATTACTAATTTTTTTTCTAGTTATATTACTATTAATGGTAAAATACTTTACGTAGTTGTTTATTAATAAATAAGTCAATAAAGTGGTGTAAAGGCTCAACAAATCACGGGATCTAAACCAAACTCACCAGCTTGTTGTGCCTGCTAATCAACAGACGAGGCTCTGGCTCCCATCAACCAACATTGGGCCAGATCGGTAGAAAATGACCCAAATATGAACCCCAACAAACGACGACCCTGATGCCCGGCGATGCGAGCACCGTAGGAGCGATCGCTATAAAGATCTTTCGGAGACGTCTATACGAATCTGTGGTTGATGAATAAAATAAAATTAATAATATCGATAAATCACATTTCGGTCAACGCACATCACTATCGATCTCGGCTTACGCCTCGAAAGTTCACGAACGTAATAAAGGTCACCCCTATGGTGCAACTGTGCATCTGTTCTCAGCCACATTCAATATTCACGTCTATTTGGTTTCTCTACTCCTCGGTTTCTATAACCAGTGCATCCACCAGCTCGCGGTACTCCAACCTGAAGACAGGCGAAGAAGTTCCTTGTGAAAGAAGGTCCCAGCGGTGGGAAGGTTAAACTAGTAGATGCTTTTGTAAGCGGTACGGTTCGACGTTATTAGAAAGACGGAGATAGAGATAAATTGAAATCGGTTTCTATAGCAACCGTTACCATAGCAACCGCATGAACAATACCAAATGAAAGTGTAAAATTTTATTAAAAATAAAACGATGGAGGATCGATGAAATTGACAAAATATATACCCTATAACCATCTGCAGATCATTCGATAGGTCCTTCAAACCGGATCACAGCAATGTCCGCACAGTACTGTCTGTCGGCTGCAATAGGCGCTGCGGCGGTACCTAGACGGTCTCCGGCAACAGAGACACTACCACCAGTGATAGCTATAGGTCCTGCAAACCGGATCACAGCAATGTCCGCACAGTACTGTTCGTCGGCTGCAATACGCGCTGCGGCGGTACCTAGACGGTCTGTAGCAACAGAGACACTACCACCAGTGATAGCTATAGGTCCTTCAAACCGATCACAGCAATGTCCGCACAGTACTGTCTGTCGGCTGCAATACGCGCTGCGGCGGTACCCAGACGGTCTGTAGCAACAGAGACACCACCACCAGTGATAGCTATAGGTCCTTCAAACCGGATCACAGCAATGTCCGCACAGTACCGTCTGTCGGTTGCAATACGCGCTGCGGCGGTACCTAGACGGTTCAGGCAACAGAGACACTACCACCAGTGATAGCTATAGTCCTTCAAACCGATCACAGCAATGTCCGCACGGTACTGTCTGTCGGCTGCAATACGCGCTGCGGCGGTACCTAGACGATCTGTAGCAACAAAGACACTACCACCAGTGATAGCTATAGGTCCTTCCAAACCGGATCACAGCAATGTCCGCACAGTACCGTCTGTCGGCTGCAATACGCGCTGCGGCGGTACCCAGACGGTCTGTAGCAACAGAGACACCACCACCAGTGATAGCTATAGGTCCTTCAAACCGATCACAGCAATGTCCGCACGGTACTGTCTGTCGGATGCAATACGCGCTGCGGGGGTACCTAGACGGTCTGCAGCAACAGAGACACTACCACCAGTGATAGCTATAGGTCCTTCAAACCGGATCACAGTAATGTTCGCACAGTACTGTCTGTCGGATGCAATACGCGCTGCGGGGGTACCTAGACGGTCTGCAGCAACAGAGACACTACCACCAGTGATAGCTATAGGTCCTTCAAACCGGATCACAGCAATGTCCGCACAGTACCGTCTGTCGGCTGCAATACGCGCTGCGGCGGTACCCAGACGGTCTCCGGCAACAGAGACACTACCACCAGTGATAGCTATAGGTCCTTCAAACGGATCACAGCAATGTCCGCACGGTACTGTCTGTCGGTTGCAATACGCGCTGCGGCGGTACCTAGACGGTCTCCGGCAACAGAGACACTACCACCAGTGATAGCTATAGGTCCTTCCAAACCGGATCACAGCAATGTCCGCACAGTACCGTCTGTCGGCTGCAACAGGCGCTGCGGCGGTACCTAGACGGTCTGTAGCAACAGAGACACCACCACCAGTGATAGCTATAGGTCCTTCCAAACCGGATCACAGCAATGTCCGCACAGTACCGTTCGTCGGCTGCAATAGGCGCTGCGGCGGTACCCAGACGGTCTGTAGCAACAGAGACACCACCACCAGTGATAGCTATAGGTCCTTCAAACCGATCACAGCAATGTCCGCACAGTACCGTCTGTCGGTTGCAATACGCGCTGCGGCGGTACCCAGACGGTCTCCGGCAACAGAGACATCACCACCAGTGATAGCTATAGGTCCTTCAAACCGGATCACAGCAATGTCCGCACAGTACCGTCTGTCGGCTGCAATACGCGCTGCGGCGGTACCTAGACGGTCTGTAGCAACAGAGACACTACCACCAGTGATAGCTATAGGTCCTTCAAACCGATCACAGCAATGTCCGCACAGTACCGTTCGTCGGCTGCAATACGCGCTGCGGCGGTACCCAGACGGTCTGTAGCAACAGAGACACTACCACCAGTGATAGCTATAGGTCCTTCAAACCGATCACAGCAATGTCCGCACAGTACTGTCTGTCGGTTGCAATACGCGCTGCGGCGGTACCCAGACGGTCTCCGGCAACAGAGACACTACCACCAGTGATAGCTATGGGTCCTTCAAACCGATCACAGCAATGTCCGCACGGTACTGTCTGTCGGCTGCAATACGCGCTGCGGCGGTACCTAGACGGTCTGTAGCAACAGAGACACCACCACCAGTGATAGCTATAGGTCCTTCAAACCGGATCACAGCAATGTCCGCACAGTACCGTCTGTCGGCTGCAATACGCGCTGCGGCGGTACCCAGACGGTCTCCGGCAACAGAGACACTACCACCAGTGATAGCTATAGGTCCTTCAAACCGATCACAGCAATGTCCGCACAGTACCGTCTGTCGGCTGCAATACGCGCTGCGGCGGTACCTAGACGGTCTCCGGCAACAGAGACACTACCACCAGTGATAGCTATAGGTCCTTCAAACCGGATCACAGCAATGTCCGCACAGTACTGTCTGTCGGCTGCAACAGGCGCTGCGGCGGTACCTAGACGGTCTGTAGCAACAGAGACACTACCACCAGTGATAGCTATAGGTCCTTCAAACCGGATCACAGCAATGTCCGCACAGTACTGTCTGTCGGCTGCAATAGGCGCTGCGGCGGTACCTAGACGGTCTCCGGCAACAGAGACACTACCACCAGTGATAGCTATAGGTCCTGCAAACCGGATCACAGCAAACCAGTTTTGGGAAAAAGTAAAGGAGTTTATTATGTTTATATATATATATATATATATATTTGACCATTTTTTGATGAATTAATGATCGGGATTAAAGATTGCTCCTAATCTTCACATACAGGAAAACGTGAGTTATCTTGCTCCAAGGACCATCCATCACCATCATGCAAACTATTAAAGTCCTAAGCTAGTACATCAGCCGTTTGCTACGCGTCAGCTGTTCCATATATTTGTACCGCTTCAACCTCGCCATCTGCATTATCCTCATCACCAGCGGATCGTTCTTCAATGCCTCCTTAACCTCCATCACGTCTATGACCGTCATCGGAGGCGACGTCGCCTCCGTCTGCTTCACCGTTGATTCTGCCGTCACTCTTGTTGTGGTGCTTCTCTTCTTCTTTATCGACTCCAGCAATTCGTCGAACTCTGACTTGCCCTGCCTTTTTATTTTGCCGACTTTCGTATTGTTCAGCAATTTCTCGACTATCACCAACTGGTCTGTGAACAATTGAATTAATTTTCGCTTATACTTCCCATCCCCTTTGAAGTCTTCACCTTGTTCTTCATCATGTTTATGGTCTTCTGGACGTGCTACGGAGTTTGCTTCTCCGTTTATTAGAAGGTTTTCTTTATCTACCGCAGTATCTGTATCTGCTTTTAATAAATCTACTACTGGATCTTCCTTCTCTTCTAATTTGTGGTTTAGATTCTCCATTTTTTCATTATCCTCGTTGCTTTGATCAGCTCCTTTTATTTCTTCTTCTTCATTTTTGAGTCCGTTATCTACGATTCCTTGATCTGTAAAATTTATCACGTGGCTTTCATCAGCTCCTTTTATTCCTTCTTCATTTTTGAGTCCGTTATCTACGATTCCTTGATCTGTAAAATGTATCACGTGGCTTTGATCAACTTTTATCTCTTCTTCTTCATTTTTAAGTCCGGTATCTATGATTCTTTGATCTGTAAAATGTATCACGTGGCTTTCATCACCTCCTTTTATTCCTTCTTCTTCATTTTTGACTCCGTTGTCTACGATTCTTTGATCTGTAAAATGTATCACGTGGCTTTGATCAACTTTTATCTCTTCTTCTTCATTTTTAAGTCCGGTATCTATGATTCTTTGATCTGTAAAATGTATCACGTGGCTTTCATCACCCTCTTTTATTCCTTCTTCTTCATTTTTGACTCCGTTGTCTACTATTCTTTGATCTGTAAAATGTATCAAACCTAATTGAAATTCAACCAGGGTTGATCAAGTAGAAATATGGCCAGTGATGGTTGCCAGCTGCTCCCTCTGAATGTTCTGGTTGACGGATGACATTTTGGCGGTAGCCCTACAATTATTGATAACCGCTCTATTTGATGATAGTGTATCAATTTTTGATGCGATAACAACCTATGTTATAGAGGTAAATATAACATTTATCATCAGGCGAGCATCCTAAGATGATGTACACTGACCGTCTGACAATTTTTTTTTATTAACTGGAACTGATGTAATGAAAACAAAAAAATCTTTCGAATAGTACATCGATTTGAAATTAGGTATCACCTCTAGTCATTTTATGATGTCTAGTTCTAGTACTTTTGGCTTTTCTAATTCATCGTTTGTATTTGCATCTATCAGCTTACTCCTTATCCTAATCTTAGTATTTACATCTATGACCTTATCACCTGTTATAAACTTAGTGTTTGCAACTATGTTCTTACTTCCTGTCCTAATTTTAGCATTTGCATCCACCAGCTTATCGTCTATCCTAGTATCATTATTTGCATCCACCAGCTTATCGTCTATCCTAGTATCATTATTTGCATCCACCAGCTTATCGTCTATCCTAGTATCATTATTTGCATCCACCAGCTTATCGCTCCATCCTAGTATCATTATTTGCATCCACCAGTTTATCGTCTATCCTAGTATCATTATTTGCATCCACCAGCTTATCAAGGTTCATCCTAGTATCATTATTTGCATCCACCAGCTTATCGTCTATCCTAGTATCATTATTTGCATCCACCAGCTTATCGTCTATCCTAGTATCATTATTTGCATCCACCAGCTTATCGTCTATCCTAGTATCATTATTTGCATCCACCAGCTTATCGTCTATCCTAGTATCACTATTTGCATCCACCAGCTTATCGTCTATCCTAGTATCATTATTTGCATCCACCAGCTTATCGTCTATCCTAGTATCATTATTTGCATCCACCAGCTTATCGTCTATCCTAGTATCATTATTTGCATCCACCAGCTTATCGTCTATCCTAGTATCACTATTTGCATCCACCAGCTTATCAGTTCATCCTAGTATCATTATTTGCATCCACCAGCTTATCGTCTATCCTAGTATCATTATTTGCATCCACCAGCTTATCGTCTATCCTAGTATCATTATTTGCATCCACCAGCTTATCGTCTATCCTAGTATCACTATTTGCATCCACCAGCTTATCGTCTATCCTAGTATCACTATTTGCATCCACCAGTTTATCGTCTATCCTAGTATCACATTTGCATCCACCAGTTTATCGTCTATCCTATATCATTATTTGCATTCACCAGCTTATCGTCTATCCTATATCATTATTTGCATTCACCAGCTTATCGTCTATCCCAGTATCATTATTTGCATCCACCAACATCGTCTATCCTAGTATCACTATTTGCATCCACCAGCTTATCGTCTATCCTAGTATCATTATTTGCATCCACCAGCTTATCGTCTATCCTAGTATCATTATTTGCATCCACCAGCTTATCGTCTATCCTAGTATCATTATTTGCATCCACCAGCTTATCGTCTATCCTAGTATCATTATTGCATCCACCAGCTTATCGTCTATCTCTAGTATCATTATTGCATCCACCAGCTTATCGCTCCATCCTAGTATCACTATTTGCATCCACTCAGCTTATCGTCTATCCTAGTATCATTATTTGCATCCACCAGCTTATCGTCTATCCTAGTATCATTATTTGCATCCACCAGCTTATCGTCTACCCTAGTATCATTATTTGCATCTAGGACTTCACCTGTATCTATCAGAGAATCTTCTTCTGTCTCCAACCAATCAGATCTGTCATATCTTTCGTTTCTATTCACTTTAACATCAGTGTTTCTCTCCTTTTCTTCTACGTTTGCTTCTATATCGCCGTCCCGCTCCCCCACAACGATCGATTCTGTGGAAAATTACTAACTTAATGGAGCGGAGAATTTATTTGTAGATGTGTTTTTTTTTTTAATTAACTACTCGGAATGAAGACGAAAGCCTTCAAGCTTCTGAGTATTTTTAGTAACAGGAAAATTATTTAACAACATCATTATTTACAGTGAGTGTTGTTTTGTTTTTTTTTTTCTTAGTAAACCTAATTACTGTCTGTACCTTTAATTAATTCAAGGATTTTAAATAAAGAATGAGGTGTAAGTGGTCTCATACAATAACTCACGGGATCCAAGCCAAGCTCACCAGCTCGTGGAGCAGCCTGCTAATCAACAGACAAAGCTCTGGCTCCCACCGACCAGCATTGGGCCACTATGGTGGGAAATGACACAAATCCCACCCCAAATGAACCCTACAGACGACAGCCCCTAGTGCCCGGCAATACCGGAAGCCATGCCGACTGTTGATGTGGAGATCTTCTGGGGAGACCTATGTCCAGCAGTGGACATCAATCGGCTGATGATGAAATAAAGAATAATAGATGACCACTATTATCGAATGATAGACCTTCCACAGCGACTAAACTATAGTATGCGAACATTACTATTTTCCGGTTTGAAGGGCGTTGTAGTGATTTTTCTTTGAATTCAATTAAGATACGAGATGAGCGATACGTTCATCTGATGATAAGTGATACGCTTGTTCATAAAAACGTGGCCTTACTTAGGATGATGTATACTGCACCACATTGCCCTTGTCTGAGATGGGAGATAATTAGTCTCGTTACCTCAGTAATTACACTAGCTATAGCACCCCTTAAACCGGAACATGGTAATGTATTCACAGTACTACTGAGCCACTTGTGTATCAAAACGATGGACTTGTGTTGCAGGGTAAACATCTTACCTACTGCCAACTTTGTTTTGGACTGGTGTATTACTTACCATCAGGTAGCTCCAGTCGTCTTGTCTCTTCGAATATTTTTTTTCATCATCATCATCAGCTGATAGATGTCCACTGCTGGACATAGGCCTCGCCCAAAGATCCTCACATCGATCAGCCTTTCGCTGTCCGCATCATCGGGCACTAGTAGCCGTCGTTTGTAGGTGTTCGTATGGGGGGGTGTTGGGCCATTCCCCACCACGCTGGCCTGGCCCCTGGTGTAATCCAGAGCCTCGTCTGTTGATTAGCAGGGTCCACGAGCTGGTGAGGTTGGCATGGATCCCGTAAGCTGTTGTGCGGGACCTCATACACCTTTTACAGTATCACAATTTTACTAGCTATAAGTCCTTCGAGCCGGATAGCAGTATATTTTGCACAGCACTATTTATCACTGCGGTGGGTGGTACCTAAACGGTTTTTATATATATATATATTGAATATACTCACGGTTGTATGTTATTGAACATATAATGACGGTACTGAAATAAAACACACTGGAAGCCATTTTTATCGCCGCCATTTGTAATTCAATTATAGGAATGATTGGATTTTTTTTTTCATTACTCCGTACGAGTTACTGCGTCACAGTTAATCAGATGTTTGTTTGTCTTCAACCGTCTCATCGACAGCAATGGTCAATTCAGTACCTGGTTCGATTCCAGTGTCACACATGGTGTAGTATATGTGCTGTTTGAAATTTTGTATATTTTTTTTTTTTAATTCAGTAGTACAATCACCTGATGGTAAGTGATACGCCTGCACATAACAACATGGCGTTTGTTAGGATGGTATACATTGCACTATACTTTTTTCTTTATTCAACGAAGTGCCGTGTTGAGTGAGACGTTCACCTGATGGTAAGTGATACGCCTGCCCATAACAACATGGCGTTTGTTAGGATGATATACATTGCACTATACTTTTTCTTTATTCAACGAGGTGCCGTGTTGAGGAGACGTTCACCCGATGGTAAGTGATACGCCTGCCCATAACAACATGGCGTTTGTTAGATGGTATACATTGCACTATACTTTTTCTTTATTCAACGAAGTGCCGTGATGAGTGGGACGTTCACCCGATGGTAAGTGATACGCCCGCCCATAACAACATGGTGTTTGTTAGGATGGTATACATTGCACTATACTTTTTCTTTTATTCAACGAAGTGCCATGTTGAGTGAGACGTTCACCCGATGGTAAGTGATACGCCTGCCCATAACTACATGGCGTTTGTTAGGATGGTATACATTGCACTATACTTTTTCTTTATTCAACGAAGTGCCGTGTTGAGTGAGACGTTCACCTGATGGTAAGTGATACGCCTGCGCATAACAACATGGCGTTTGTTGGGATGATATACATTGCACTATACTTTTTTTCTTTATTCAACGAAGTGCCGTGTTGAGTAAGACGTTCACCTGATGGTAAGTGATACGCCTGCCCATAACAACAACATGGCGTTTGTTAGGATGGTATACATTGCACTATACTTTTCTTTTATTCAACGAAGTGCCGTGTTGAGTGAGACGTTCACCCGATGGTAAGTGATACGCCTGCCCATAACAACAACATGGCGTTTGTTAGGATGGTATACATTGCACCATACTTTTTTCTTTATTCAACGAAGTGCCGTGTTGAGTGAGACGTTCAATCTGATGGTAAGTGATACGCCCGCCCATAACAACAACATGGCGTTTGTTAGGATGGTATACATTGCACTATACTTTTTCTTTATTCAACGAAGTGCCATGTTGAGTGAGACGTTCACCGATGGTAAGTGATACGCCTGCCCATAACAACATGGTGTTTGTTAGGATGGTATACATTGCACTATACTTTTTTCTTTATTCATCGAAGTGCCGTGATGAGTGAGACGTTCACCTGATGGTAAGTGATACGCCTGCGCATAACAACATGGCGTTTGTTGGGATGGTATACATTGCACTATACTTTTTCTTTATTCAACGAAGTGCCGTGTTGAGTGGGACGTTCACCTGATGGTAAGTGATACGCCTGCGCATAACAACATGGCGTTTGTTAGGATGGTATACATTGCACTATACTTTTTTCTTTATTCATCGAAGTGCCGTGATGAGTGAGACGTTCACCTGATGGTAAGTGATACGCCTGCCCATAACAACATGGCATTTGTTAGGATGGTATACATTGCACTATACTTTTTTTCTTTATTCAACG
The DNA here is from genome assembly GCA_029286815.1 of Troides helena. Lineage (NCBI taxonomy): Eukaryota > Metazoa > Arthropoda > Insecta > Lepidoptera > Papilionidae > Troides > Troides helena. Next base: position 518,706 of record JAGSMV010000038.1, on the reverse strand, counting down.
AGGTGCCGTGTTGAGTGGGACGTTCACCTGATGGTAAGTGATACGCCTGCGCATAACAACATGGCTTTTGTTAGGATGATATACATTGCACTATACTTTTTTCTTTATTCAACGAGGTGCCGTGTTGAGTGGGACGTTCACCTGATGGTAAGTGATACGCCTGCGCATAACAACATGGCTTTTGTTAGGATGGTATACATTGCACTATACTTTTTCTTTATTCAACGAGGTGCCGTGTTGAGTGAGACGTTCACCGATGGTAAGTGATACGCCTGCCCATAACAACATGGCGTTTGTTAGGATGGTATACATTGCACTATACTTTTGTTCTTCATTCAACGAAGTGCCGTGTTGAGTGAGACGTTCACCTGATGGTAAGTGATACGCCTGCCCATAACAACATGGCGTTTGTTAGGATGGTATACATTGCACTATACTTTTTTCTTTATTCAACGAAGTGCCGTGATGAGTGAGACGTTCACCTGATGGTAAGTGATACGCCTGCCCATAACAACATGGCGTTTGTTAGGATGGTATACATTGCACTATACTTTTTCTTTATTCAACGAAGTGCCGTGTTGATGAGACGTTCACCTGATGGTAAGTGATACGCCTGCCCATAACAACATGGCGTTTGTTAGGATGATATACACTGCACTATACTTTTTTCTTTATTCATCGAAGTGCCGTGATGAGTGAGACGTTCACCTGATGGTAAGTGATACGCCTGCCCATAACAACATGGCGTTTGTTAGGATGATATACACTGCACTATACTTTTTTCTTTATTCATCGAAGTGCCGTGATGAGTGAGACGTTCACCTGATGGTAAGTGATACGCCTGCCCATAACAACATGGTGTTTGTTAGGATGGTATACATTGCACTATACTTTTTTCTTTATTCAACGAAGTGCCGTGTTGAGTGAGACGTTCACCCGATGGTAAGTGATACGCCCGCGCATAACAACAACATGGCGTTTGTTAGATGGTATACATTGCACTATACTTTTTTCTTTATTCAACGAAGCGCCGTGTTGAGTGAGACGTTCAATCTGATGGTAAGTGATACGCCTGCGCATAACAACATGGCGTTTGTTAGATGGTATACATTGCACTATACTTTTTCTTTATTCAACGAAGTGCCGTGTTGAGGAGACGTTCACCTGATGGTAAGTGATACGCCTGCGCATAACAACATGGCGTTTGTTAGGATGGCATACATTGCACCATACTTTTTTCTTTATTCAACGAAGTGCCGTGCTGAGTGAGACGTTCACCTGATGGTAAGTGATACGCCTGCGCATAACAACAACATGGCGTTTGTTAGATGGTATACATTGCACTATACTTTTTTCTTTATTCAACGAGGTGCCGTGTTGAGTGAGACGTTCACCTGATGGTAAGTGATACGCCTGCGCATAACAACATGGCGTTTGTTAGGATGGCATACATTGCACTATACTTTTTTCTTTATTCAACGAAGTGCCGTGTTGAGGAGACGTTCACCTGATGGTGTGATACGCCCGCCCATAACAACATGGCGTTTGTTAGGATGGTATACATTGCACTATACTTTTTTCTTTATTCAACGAAGTGCCGTGTTGAGGAGACGTTCACCTGATGGTAAGTGATACGCCTGCGCATAACAACATGGCGTTTGTTAGGATGGCATACATTGCACTATACTTTTTCTTTATTCAACGAAGTGCCGTGTTGAGTGAGACGTTCACCCGATGGTAAGTGATACGCCCGCCCATAACAACATGGCGTTTGTTAGGATGGTATACATTGCACTATACTTTTTCTTTATTCAACGAAGTGCCGTGCTGAGTGAGACGTTCACCTGATGGTAAGTGATACGCCCGCCCATAACAACATGGCGTTTGTTAGATGGTATACATTGCACCATACTTTTTTCTTTATTCAACGAAGTGCCGTGTTGAGTGAGACGTTCACCCGATGGTAAGTGATACGCCTGCGCATAACAACAACATGGCGTTTGTTAGGATGGCATACATTGCACTATACTTTTTTCTTTATTCATCGAAGTGCCGTGATGAGTGAGACGTTCACCTGATGGTAAGTGATACGCCTGCCCATAACAACATGGCGTTTGTTAGGATGATATACACTGCACTATACTTTTTTCTTTATTCAACGAAGTGCCGTGTTGAGTGAGACGTTCACCCGATGGTAAGTGATACGCCTGCCCATAACAATCTGGCACTAGTTAGGATGTTTACTGCACCATACCGTGCTCGTGTTGTATGTAATGCCTTACGCCAGTTTTCTCTAGCTACTGTCATGGTCTCTAATTTCCCCAGATTCCCAACAGTGGGAATATTACACTTTTTGTGAAGGGATACACAGTGGCCAAACCGATACGTTACTGCAATAGTTTCCAGCGCGATAGTCGATAAATGATATTTTATTCCAAATCCCAGCTGTGGGAATATTGCATTTGATGTTCCCACTGTTGTCGATTGATCTGATGTTAACTGTGTAGTTTCTCAGTGCAACATTTTTTCTATATATATATATATTTATTTTGTTTTGTGTGAGACATCTTTGAAAGATGCCCTGCTTATGGGAGAAGTCGGAGTTAGGCTCTTGTAGCGTGGCGCAATAAGCTCTCGGAGAAGTATGCGCGCAAACGCGTTGTGGGGGCGATCTTACCGGTCTTCGATGCCTGGATGCAACGACGCGTAGGAAGTCTCACCTACAGACTTACACAGATACTTACTGGGCACGGGTGTTTCGGTGATTATCTGTGTAAGATTGGATGAGAAGCGACGGCGAATTGCTTTCACTGCGGTGGAAGAGAGCTGGATTCCGCATCGCATACGCTCGCGGTTTGCCCGGCGTGGAAGCCGGAGCGGCGAATCCTAGTAAAGCGGATCGGACGGAACCTCTCTTTGCCAGCAATCGTGTCGGCGATGCTAGGAGGAGACGTTGCGTGGAGGGCCGTAGCCTCCTTTTGCGAAACTGTAATGGTACAAAAGGAGGCTGCCGAGCGGGCGAGAGAGAGGACAGATCCCGCTCGGAGAAGAAACCGTCGTGGCGCTACCGTGCGTCCTTTAGGGTTGTTGGCGATCAGGATGGGGGTTCTCATCGCCTTCTAAACGACCCTGAGGAGGACAATGGCTGGACGTGGTCTCTGGTCATTGAACTCACGAGGCTGGTAGGGTCTGTATAAGCAGACCCCGCGACGAGCTATCCCAGCATAGCGTTAGCGGTTGTGTTCCGAACGGAGATCCCGTGACCTCGCCAAACGCCGAAGGTGACCACCGAGGGGGGTTTTAGTGGGTAAAAATCTCCACATATCTCTGACTTCCCCTCAGGAGGCAGAGTATTTTTTCGAAGATTTCCACCGCGAAACCAAAAAAAAAAAAAGGTTAGATTCTCACTAATACCCTCTCGGTGGTCTTCAATGGAAGAGACTCCGGGCTCTCTTATAGAACGCACCGTTACACCTTTACACTCTGAGGAGGAGCCTAACTCTCCTAGGCACCATCGTTAAGCTATACGCTGTCCCACGCAAATTCGCGTGATGAGCGGTAAGGGCCTCCACCTTCAAGGCCGGCGAAACACCTAGACCTTTATAATCGCCTGCTACGACAGGCAGGGCTTACCTTACTCCTATTCTTACTAGCCCGGGACTACAGGACTTTTCTTTATATCTCTCTCTCTTTCGCTCTAGCGAGTACATATACACTACTTCGTATTAAGTCATTTTTAATATATATAGTGAAGTATTAAAAAAAAATTAATAGGTTTTTTTAAAGTGACAAAAAATAACCTTAGTCACTAATAACTTCCGCCTTAGATACTTTGCATTTCCTTATAAGGATGAAAGCTGACAAAAAACTTCCGTATTATATTAAATTGTTAGTAATCAGCAGCGTAATATTTTTTTTAGAATGTTCACTTGATATTAAGTGATACTAGTTACAACGCCCTTCAAACCGGAACGCAGTAATATTTGAACACTACCATTTGATCGCTGCGAACATATATTCCTACTAGTAGTCGTGTGCAAATATTAATCTATAGCATTATCAGTATCCACTATCAAGCAGGTAAAAAGACTGACTTAAAGCGATCCATAATATGATGCAGTGTGAACATCCTAAGGCTATAATATGGACTCTATCATCAGCTCGACGTCCAGCTGATCCTGTCACCTTAACATAGTAGCTTTAAGTTCCATATAATGCGTGGGTTAATCACCACAGCAGGTACTATCTTTAAAGAGGGACTAAAAAGAGAACGAAAGCTTTCATCTATAGAGATGATCTCATCATCACTTCCCAAAGGTCAATGTACTGTGAGTAAGAGAAGGAAGAAGATCGCTATAGAAGTGAAATAAGAGGGGAGAATCGGTATGAGGGCAATGATGATAAAAGAAGAAATTGTAGGAAAATCTCTGAATGTTTGCCGAGCCCAACTCATGCCAAATTTGTTTTTTTTTTTTGTTTGCTTAGATTGTCACTCTTCTAATCTTCTATCTTCTTCTCCAGGTTGTTCGGGGTGTGCATATAGAAGAAGCTCATCTAGTTAAGAAGAGGAGCATAGACCAGCCGCTCAGGATTAGTATATTCTACGACCACTCTGTCTATAGGTGAGGTAGTTTTGTTTTTGACAATGTATAACATATAGGAATTCCCATCTTCAGCATCATTATTGTTATTATCATCTTCATCGAGGTTATGATTTCAAATATCATCTTCATATCCATTTTCGTCATCAACATCTTCGTCAATATCATTATTGCTAACATCTTCATTGACATCGCCATCATAATTGTCAACATCTTCATGTTGATTTTCGTTAACTACATCTTCAACATCATTATTTTCGTCATAATTATCATCGTCTTCATCATAATTATCATCATCTTCATATAAATTATCGTCATCAACATTATTTTCATCAGCTTTATATTCATTTTCGTCATCAACATCTTCAATATCATCTTCATTGACATCATCATATTTATCATCGTCTTCATCATAAATTGTCGTCATCAACATCTCAACATCATTATTTTCTTCATCTATATATCTATTTTCGTCATCAACGTCTTCGTCAGCATCTTTATTCTCATCAACGTCATATTCATTTTCGTCATCAACATCTTCAATATCATTATTATCATCATCTTCATGTAAATTATCGTCATCAACATCTCAACATCATTATTTTCGTCATAATTATCATCGTCTTCATCATAAATTGTCGTCATCAACATCATTATTTTCGTCATCAACATCTCGTCAACATCATTATTATCATCATCTTCATGTAAATTATCGTCATCAACATCTCAACATCATTATTTTCTTCATCTATAATCTATTTTCGTCATCAACGTCTTCGTCAGCATCTTAATTCTCATCAACGTCATATTCATTTTCGTCATCAACATCATTATTTTCGTCATCAACATCTTCGTCAATATCATTATTGCTATCATCTTCATTGACATCTCCATCATAATTATCATCGTCTTCATCATAAATTGTCGTCATCAACATCTCAACATCATTATTATCATCATCTTCATGTAAATTATCGTCATCAACATCATTATTTTCGTCATCAACGTCTTCGTCAGCATCTTTATTCTCATCAACGTCATATTCATTTTCGTCATCAACATCTCAACATCATTATTTTCTTCATCTATATATCTATTTTCGTCATCAACATCTTCAATATCATTATTGCTATCATCTTCATTGACATCTCCATCATAATTATCATCGTCTTCATCATAAATTGTCGTCATCAACATCTCAACATCATTATTTTCTTCATCTATATATCTATTTTCGTCATCAACGTCTTCGTCAGCATCTTTATTCTCATCAACGTCATATTCATTTTCGTCATCAACATCTTCAATATCATTATTGCTATCATCTTCATTGACATCTCCATCATAATTATCATCGTCTTCATCATAAATTGTCGTCATCAACATCTCAACATCATTATTTTCTTCATCTATATATCTATTTTCGTCATCAACGTCTTCGTCAGCATCTTTATTATCATCAACGTCATATTCATTTTCCGCATCAACATCTTCAACATCATTATTATCATCATCTTCATGTAAATTATCGTCATCAACATCTCAACATCATTATTTTCGTCATAATTATCATCGTCTTCATCATAAATTGTCGTCATCAACATCGTCGTCAACATCGTTATTTTCTTCATCTATAATCTATTTTCGTCATCAACGTCTTCGTCAGCATCTTAATTCTCATCAACGTCATATTCATTTTCGTCATCAACATCTTTATTACCATTTTCATTACCATCATCAGCATCAACATAACCATCATCGTCATTTCAATTTATTGTTGTCCACTGCTGATGTGGTTTTAGAACTTCTGTGTGACGTCATCTACATTGACGCCTTAACAAATCCATAGTCTCCGTTGCGCAGTGGTTAACGGCTTGTAACACGGAAGTCCCTAGTTCTATTCCGGGACATCATGTGCTGTGTATCAGGTTTTTTGATCCCGTCTGTCTATCACCAAACTACTTCTACCACCATAACAGCTTCACTGTTCAGTCAACATATGAGAGCTGGATTATTCTATTGTACACTTCACCATCAGCCTTATGAAGTAAGCACTATAGTACTAAGTAATAAAGGATATCTGGTCTTCTGCTTGTCACTTCCAGCAGCTCCAACCTGACCCTAGACCCAACTAGTATCTATTGAATCTCGTTTATACTGGTAGGTCTCTGTTGCTGGAGTCCTGAGTATGTACCACCGCAGCGCTTATTTCTGCCAAACAGCAGTACGTTCCGGTTTGAAGGATGTTGTTTAATGACTGGGGTAGAGACTTAACATCTTGTCCAAAGGTGACACGCGCAATGTGATGCAGTGTATACCATCCTAACTAGCAAAAAAAAAATCTTAGTGACAAAATGATACTTCCTATATAAAACGTATATTTTGATTTCAGATTAGAACCGGAGAAGTTCGACATGATCAATGTAAGTACTTATAGGTCATCATCATCATCAGCCGATGGATGTCCACTGCTGGACATAGACCTTCCTCGAAGATTCCCACACCATCGAGTGAGGATTCATAGGGGGGATTTGGGGTATTAACCACCACACTGGCTCAGTGCGGGTCGGTGGGAGCCAGAGCCTCATTCGTTGATTGGCAGGCTGCACCACGAGCCCCTTATAATTACTTTTTAGACATATTTTGTTACCATAGTAATTTTACAAAGCGGTAATGATGAAGCAGTGAGGATAATATACACTGCACTATATGCTCGTCGCGTTGAGACAGAAAACGAAGGCTCATTACTGCAGTAATTTCAAAACTTAACCATGTAGAGCTAGTTAGGATGATGGATGCAGTGTATCATCATGCGCTCGTTGCCTTGATAAATAAAACGACATGTCGTTACCGAAGTAATTTCAAAAACTACAAAGCACTTCAAACCGGAACAGAATGAAGTTTGCACACAACTGCTTCACAACAGAAGTTGACTAACGATTCATACGTCATGCCCACTGTTGGACATAGATCTCTTTTCAATATATTCTACAAGAGCAAGGCGTGCAGTTAAGTCCACTGCTGGACAACGGCTTCTCCCACAGAACTTTACTTAGCGCGATTTTCATATAAAGAATGTATGTATAGATTTTTTTTTTTTACAGAACACTATTCTGCCGGAAGCTGTCAAGTTCTGGGAGCAGGCCCTCAAGGTTCGGAAGACTGGTGGACCCATCAAACTTAACAGGTGAGGGAGTCTCCTGACTTTTATATCGTGGTAGAGTGGAAGGTACTACCAGAACTACTTGCAGCCGGTAAACAGCAGTGTGCACATATTACTATGTTCCGGTTTGAAAGGCGCTACAGCTAGTGAAATGACCGCGGGTACGAGACCTAAAATCTTATGTTCCAAAGCGACGAGTACAATGTGGTGCAGTGTATGTCGTCCTAACTAGCGCCGCGTTACAGGCAAGCATCTGAATTACCGTCAGGTGAATGTCCCGTTCGTCTTGTCGCTTCATGGAATAAAAAGTCGTTACCGCAGTAATTTAACTAGTTACAGTGCCCTTGTTACCGGAACAAGGTAATATTTGCACACAGAGACACTACCACCAGAATAAAATGATGTGAAGGAAAATTCGGCAAGCTAAAGAGAGCCGCCTTTGCCTAAATACATTAAAAATTTAAATGAACTCTTGTCTGATTAAAATTAAAAAAAAAAATGACTTAAATGCATAATTTATTATACAGTATGTATTTACAATAATTAAAAAAAAACTATTGAAGAGAATAAAGAAACCAATGATATATCAATTCATTGATAGTTCGCGCGGAAGTGTCGCCGTAATGTCGTTAGCGCGATGCAGGGAGCTAGACGAACGCCATCTGTTGGCAAAGTATCGGTATCTCGTAGCCGATCAGCTGGTTGCAGTTGGGGCAGTAGTGATTCTTGTACTTGCAGCCGTCGGTGCAGTAGATCAGGATCACGACGGGTATGAGGCTGCAAGGTGGATAATGAGTATATGATAGCTGTTCCCAGTCCGCTTCGCAGGACGTTCGAAGGAGTTTTGTAAAATCCATTCTCACCTGACCTCTAAACGGCTGAAGCAATATCATCACGAAATTCTGAGTGATGATGAATCAATGGATCTTTGGTCTATATATATAGATTAGTCGTTAGGATTAGGAGCTTCCGGTGGAAGAAACTATCATGAGGAAATTGACATGCTCCAACGAGAGATTTCATGGCCATGTGACATCCACCCTTGGAATAGCTTTCTGGATAACCGGTCTTGACTCTGTCCTAGTGAGAATTGTGTCCCAACAGTGGGAATATAGAGAAGGCTATATGTATAGAGCAACTCTTTGGCGTAAAGACACTTACCATAGAATGGCGAATAGTACCGCTATCAGGTGTGTAATGACGCCAGACTCCTTCACCACCAGGGTATGAACTCTCTGCCCGCAGTGCTGACACTGCAGCAGCTTCCGGTCTGAGCCGGGGCGGAGTGTTGACGTTGGATCTGTAACTATCAAACGAGATCGAAATGTCATCATGAGATCAATTTCTCGTCCGAATCTGAAAAAAATCTGGTTTCAGTAGGTTCAGATTTCATCGACAATAATATATACATCTGATGGTATATAATAACTCTGCCCGCGTGCCGTTAGTTAGGATGATATACACTGCACCACTTTCTCCTCGGAATTATGTCCAAAGATCAGCACATTTTATTGTTTCATCTATCATAATTGGCGACGACCTGCAGATCGCTTGGATTCCAAGAAGCTTTTTATTACGTAACTCTAGTTAGGATGTGTACACTGCACCTCATTGTTCTCTACGCTTTGGGATTTAAAATATTAGGTCGCATTACCCTAGTAATTTCGCAGACTATTAAAATAGCCGCTGTGGTAGGTATGTATCTGGACCGGTCTCCGGCAACAGTCCAACCAAAACAAGCAATACTTCTGTTAGAATTTACCTCAGCTTAGCAGCTGAAGTATCATCATCATCATCTCATCGTAGCACCATCTTCACCATCATCAAGGATATTAGAATTAGTCAGACGGTAGTAGCGACAACAATATAAGAATACCTGTTGTGACTACTTCAGTTCTTGGTGGTGCTGTCTGTTCATTATTCGTCTGGTGAACTCTATCGAATTCTGTGTACGCTGGTGGTGGTTCAGGGAAATCTGTAACCGGTATCGGCGCCAATGGGAAACCATCGTCAGGTGTCGGCTGACGACCGTAATAACTCGCTTCCTTGGACATGAACGCTGGGAGGTTTTGATTGGCTGATGAGCTGAAGCTCGGTGATGAGGTGTAGCCTGGAATAAAGATTATGAGTTAGCCAGATGATTTACTAGTGATAAGTACAACTGTAGTGACTCTTTCTGCCGACAAACATTAGTGTGTAAACATTACTGTGATCCGGTTTGAAGGGCGATGTAGTTTGTGTAATTTATGTCTCAAGGCGATGAGGACAATGTGATGCTGTGTGTACCATTCTAAGGGGAGGCGTATCGCTTACTATTAACGAACATTCGTTCGTCTAGATGCTTCGAAGTTATAAAAAACGAATGGTGGGGAAAGAACGAAGAAGAAGAAAGGAAGAAGAAAAAAGTCATGGTCGAAGAATATCAGGTTATGGACTGGTATTCTAGGGCGTCCGAACTGTTCCACCGAACCGGAGACGGAAAGGACTGTACCACGCTGATCGCCAACATTCACCAGTTGGAGAGGAAATTTATGAAGAAGAGAAACCTTTATGAGTTATCATTGAATCAGTCTTCATTATCATCAATCTGTAGATGTCCACTGCTGGACAATTATATCTGCAAATCCCAAAGTGCTTATACATACAGTTAAAAACTTATAGAACTGAATTTTTCCTTATTTCGTCTCTCGGAATGTTTACACTTCACCACATTGTATATGACACGATTGGTCTTACAATCTAGCAATAGTTAGTACGATTACACAACTTTCTATTTTCTCGAGGCACATAGATGTTAAGTTTAGTTCTTCTAGAAATTTTAGTGTCAACGACTGTTTGGAGACAGATGCACTTGATTCAAAGTTCCAAGTAGGAAAGATCCACGAACGAACTCCAGGCAACAGTTGCACCGACAATGGGATTTCACAATGCCGGAACCTTAATCATGATTTTTAAAGAGCTCTACTCCATTGTCTCCGATAATGAAGATGTAGATGATGATGAACGGATAGATGTAGATGATATAGCTAAGGATAAAAATTTGAAGAATTTATTATCCGTTTTTGATGGAAACAACATTGGAGCAGTTATTCGTCAAATTTCTAAACTGTCAACCTTCAAGCATAAGTCTGAGCAAGAAGATTAGGAAAATAAAGTTTTTCTTTCTACCGTCTCAATTTTAATTGACTTAACGATAGAATCTTTATACCCAATAAATATCTCGTTACCAGAGCTGCAACCAGATGAAGCCAATTGCAAAGTGCGAGGTGGTTGCCGCGGGCGCTGCTGATTTCCGCTGGTGCAATTGGATTCTATATCTTCACTTTCACTGTCATCCCCTGTCACCGGTAGCTCTATTCTTCTGTCTTTGAAAGGGTCGTATAGAATCGTGTCCTGGAAATTTAGACAATTTTTACCTTTGGCCTGATGGCATAAATATGTCGATACCATAGCCAGGACCAAAATACTGCGAGAGAACTCGATTAACATGAATCATCATCAGCTGATAGACGTCCACTGCTGGACATAGGCCTCCCCCAAAGATCTCAACTTCGATCAGTCCCACGTTGCTCGCATCCAGTTGATTCCCGATAACTATATAAGACCAATCTCCAGTCCTTCAAATCTGGAAGCTGAATGAAATTAATTAGAAGACCAACTCCAAGTTGAAATTGAGAAGGAAGTGATTTTTTTTTTAATATAAATGATTGTAGTTTTATAAATCTTGAATACTAAATTGGCCTAAACGAGAAATATAACCTAGTATCTTAGATATCAGACCATATTCCGATTCCATAATAAACCCATTGAAAATATTTGGAAATATCAATATTGGATAAGGTATGCGGACGTTTTTATATTTCTGTGATCACTGGTGGCAGTGTCTATGTCGCAGGAGACCGTCTAGCAAAACATTACTGTGTTCTGGTTTGAAAGGCGCAGCAGTTAGTGTAATTAATGCGGGATCGAGACATCTTTTGCTTTAAGGCAACAAGCACATCGCTGTAGTATATACTATCCTAACTAGCGCTGCGTTGTTATCTGCAAGCGTATCACTTACTATCAGGTGAATGTCCCGCTTTGCACTATTGACGAATAGAACGAAAAGGTGTCTTTTCCGATTTTTTGTTTCTGTCTAGACATTTTGATTAGTGTCAAACTAAATATTTCAATTTACGTCTTCTCTTGTAATCTTTTGCTAGTGTGAAGTAAGAACTCGAATGTGAGCTTCATTAAATATTCCTCAAAGACATTGTACCTGGACGTAAGTTCCTCCGGTTTCTCCGCTCTGGTTCCGTGGGGTTTCTATAACACTACTAGCTGATGCTTCAGGTAAATCAATATAAACTACGGGTATGGCTTCGTTACTATTTCTATCTGGTTTGGAATTATCAGCTTCAGGGTTATCACCATTTGTCTGAAAGTTGAGTATTCATTGTAAGGATTAATCTACATGCCGGTAATGTTCACCATCGTCTATATCATCATATATATAGATCACACCCTGACAATGTGATAAATGAGGGTTCAGAGGAACTGTAAGTTTACTCAAATTAGACTATTACTGAATAATTCTAGCAATAAATGCTTGGGATCAATCTAAATGATCTATGACATTATGTGCTGGTGATAGGACTCTAATGGACACCATCTAGGTACCGTCGGATCATCTGTATCAAAACAGTATTGTGGAAATAAAAATAATAATGTCGCGTTCCGTGTTGAAGGACGTTGTGAGTAACGCAGGCACAATGTGAATTATCCTATCGTTTCATCCTATGAGATATTAGAATGATTTGCTCTTCATAGAATCTTTATATGATCAATCACATAATAGTTTGGCAAATATCTCCCTTCCGCCTTTTTGTCTTTTGAATTTCGCGGCTATGTACAAAGCGCTACAGAGCTCGTATCTGGCAATACTATACATAATTTGAAAAGTCTTAACATAACCCACAAAACGACGCTATGCATAATTAGTTTGGATATTGCGTTCAACAGTTATAGACGTGTAAACATGGAGTTCACTAACGCCGAAATTCGCGCTATTTTAAAGTTTTCCTTCGTTAAAGGCAAATCCGCTAGAGAAACGTTCCGTGAGATTAATGCTCGGATGGGAGATTTTATCGCATCCACCATATAGCCCGGATATAGCGCGAAGTGATTACCACCTGTTCCTTTCCATGGTGAACGCCCTTGGTGGTGTAAAGTTGAACTCAAAAGAGGCTTGTGAAAAGTGGCTGTCCGAGTTCTTCGCAAATAAGGAGGGGGGCTTCTACGAGGGAGGTATTATGAAGTTGCCGTCTAGATGGAAACAGATTATCGAACAAAACGGCGCATATTTGAACTAAATCCGATCACTGTAACACTTTTTATAAAGCATTGAATAAAGAGCAAACAAGCGGAAGGGAGATATTTGACAACCATATATTACTCGGATTTAGATCTAGAAGAGTTGCGAGAATCTGATAAAGAATCGATGCCGGAGTTGGTTAATCATTATGAAGTGGCAACCCATGTTGTAGACGGTGTATAATCATGAACTTGATAGTAAACTATTAATCATATTTGTTATTAAATCTAGGTTGAGCATACAAAGAATTTCCAACCCCTGAATAGTTGTACTTAAAGATTGAATAGATATTTTCTTTTGAAAATTGTATTCATTGGAGCTGAACCAGAACCTAGATTTCTTCAGCTCTCCTACGGTCTCGATGATCGGAGGGTATGTGGTATCGGTGGGCATATTACATTCTGTCCATCCTGCTCGGATTCCCTGCTCGGTCCTGCTCGTTCGGAAGGTTCAGAACCTCTAACCGGCATTCCTATTGGCCTCCTGGGTAAATTGGTCCACCTCGCTGCCGTGGCGGGATCCAGCGACGGTACATCGATAACGACAGGGTTGACGTACGGGTAGCCTTGGTAAGGTCTGTTCTGTGCCATTTTTTAATCTGAAAACAAATTTGAAATAATAGATTCAAAATATTGGATTTTTAAGTTGGGACAGAGAGTGAAGGAGCAGAGAAGTTGGAAATTGGAAAATGTGGAACTGTCTCCAACTAAAACTCCCTCGATGGTTCCTGCGTTTGTAAGGACTTATGGAAACAGAGATAGTTTGTATAGTTAAATATAAAAATTTATTAATGATATCAATATAGTAGCTCGCTGGTCTAATGGTTAGAGCGTGCGGCTTTCATTCCGAAGGTCACGGATTCGAATCTCGGCATGTACCGATGACTTAATATTTAAGTTGTGTATATATGTGAACTTTACAACAGCGAGATACAAACTGTGAAGAAAAACATCGCGAGGAAACCCGCACACTGAAATTATGTTTGTGTGTGTGTGGTGGCCCCAATAAAGTGGCAACAGTCTCGCCCCCTGTTACATGGGACCTAATCTGACCACATCTGGCGAAAAGTGGGTGTTTATTCACCTCTGTGTACCCCTACTGGGAAAAAGAGGCGTGATAATAAAAAAAAATAGTACACCATACACAATCATTAAACAACTATTTTATATATACAGAGATTTATAGGAACAACGGTAGTCCGTATCGTGTTAATCATTGCGCACGCGCCGGCGAGCAAATCGGCGCTCCGGACTCACGACACTATTGGACGGCGGCCACTGCGCCTGCGTCGGTGAGCAGTTTGCGCGAAAAACTGAATTTGAGCGCTGCTACAGAGTCTTGGATCCCACGTGTAAAGACATAGCATCTTAATAAGATAGGATGTTTACACTGCCGCATTCGCAGCGCAGTGTCTAGCCGCTCCATAGCGATGTGTGTCTAGCCGCTTCCATAGCGATGTGTCACAGCCGCTTCCGTAGCGCGGTGTCTAGCCGTTTTCATAGCGTAATGTCTAGCCGCTTCCGCCAGCGATGTGTCTAGCCGTTTTCATAGCGCAGTGTCTAGCCGTTTTCATAGCGCAGTGTCTAGCCGCTTCCGTAGTGCAGTGTCTAGCCGCTTCCGTAGCGCAGTGTCTAGCCGCTTCCGTAGTGCAGTGTCTAGCCGCTTCCGTAGTGCAGTGTCTAGCCGCTTCCGTAGCGCAGTGTCTAGCCGCTTCCGTAGCGCAGTGTCTAGCCGCTTCCATAGCGATGTGTCTAGCCGCTTCCATAGCGCAGTGTCTAGCCGCTTCCATAGCGCAGTGTCTAGCCGCTTCCGTAGCGCAGTGTCTAGCCGCTTCCGTAGCGCAGTGTCTAGCCGCTTCCGTAGCGCAGTGTCTAGCCGCTTCCATAGCGATGTCTAGCCGCTTCCGCCAGCGCAGTGTCTAGCCGTTTTCATGGCGTAATGTCTAGCCGCTTCCATAGCGATGTGTCTAGCCGCTTCCATAGCGCAGTGTCTAGCCGCTTCCATAGCGCAGTGTCTAGCCGCTTCCGTAGCGCAGTGTCTAGCCGCTTCCATAGCGATGTGTCTAGCCGCTTCCATAGCGCAGTGTCTAGCCGTTTTCATAGCGTAATGTCTAACTGCTTCCATAGCGATGTGTCTAGCCGTTTTCATAGCGCAGTGTCTAGCCGCATCCGTAGCGCAGTGTCTAGCCGCTTCCGTAGTGCAGTGTCTAGCCGCATCCGTAGCGCAGTGTCACAGCCGCTTCCGTGGCGCGGTGTCTAGCCCTTCCGTAGCGCAGTGTCCTGGCCGCTTCCGTAGTGCAGTGTCTAGCCGCTTCCGTAGCGCAGTGTCTAGCCGCTTCCGTAGCGCAGTGTCTAGCCGCTTCCGTAGCGCAGTGTCTAGCCGCTTCCGTAGCGCAGTGTCTAGCCGCTTCCGTAGCGCAGTGTCTAGCCGCTTCCGTAGTGCAGTGTCTAGCCGCTTCCATAGCGATGTGTCTAGCCGCTTCCATAGCGCAGTGTCTAGCCGCTTTCATAGCGCAGTGTCACAGCCGCTTCCATGGCGATGTGTCTGGCCGCTTCCATAGCGATGTGTCTTAGCCGCTTCCATGGCGCGGTGTCTAGCCGCTTCCGTGGTGCGGTGTCTGGCCGCTTCCATGGCGATGTGTCTAGCCGCTCCATAGCGCAGCGTCTAGCCGCTTCCGTAGCGCAGTGTCTAGCCGTTTTCATAGCGCAGTGTTCAGCCGTTTTCATAGCGTAATGTCTAACTGCTTCCATAGCGCAGTGTCTGGCCGCTTCCGTAGCGCAGTGTTCAGCCGTTTTCATGGCGTAATGTCTAGCCGCTCCATAGCGATGTCTAGCCGCTCCATAGCGATGTGTCTTAGCCGCTTCCATGGCGCGGTGTCTGGCCGCTTCCATAGCGCAGCGTTCAGCCGCTTCCGTGGTGCGGTGTCTGGCCGCTTCCGTAGCGCAGTGTTCAGTCAAGCCCATAGCGATGTGTCTAGCCGCTTCCATAGCGCAGTGTCTAGCCGTTTTCATAGCGTAATGTCTAGCCGCTTCCATAGCGCAGTGTCTAGCCGCTTCCATAGCGCAGTGTCTAGCCGCTCCGTAGCGCAGTGTCACAGCCGCTTCCGTAGTGCAGTGTCTAGCCGCTCCATAGCGCAGTGTCTGGCCGCTTCCATGGCGCGGTGTCTAGCCGCTCCATAGCGCAGCGTTCAGCCGCTTCCGTGGCGCAGTGTCTAGCCGTTTTCATAGCGTAATGTCTAGCCGCTTCCGTAGTGCGGTGTCTAGCCGTTTTCATAGCGTAATGTCTAGCCGCTTCCGTGGCGCAGTGTCTAGCTGTTTTCATAGCGTAATGTCTAGCCGCTTCCGTAGCGCAGTGTCTAGCCGCTTTCGAGGCGCAGTGTCTAGCCGCTTCCGTAGCGCAGTGTCACAGCCGCTTCCGTAGCGCGGTGTCTAGCCGTTTTCATAGCGTAATGTCTAGCCGCTTCCGTAGTGCGGTGTCTAGCCGCTTCCATAGCGCAGTGTTCAGTCAAGCCCATAGCGATGTGTCTAGCCGCTTCCGTGGCGCGGTGTCTAGCCGCTCCATAGCGATGTCTAGCCGCTTCCGTAGTGCGGTGTCTAGCCGTTTTCATGGCGTAATGTCTAGCCGCTTCCGTAGTGCAGTGTCTAGCCGTTTTCATGGCGTAATGTCTAGCCGCTTCCAGCGCAGTGTCTAGCCGCTTCCATAGCGATGTGTCTAGCCGCTTCCGTAGCGCAGTGTCTAGCCGCTTCCGTAGCGCAGTGTCTAGCCGCTTCCGTAGCGCAGTGTCTAGCCGCTTCCAGCGCAGTGTCTAGCCGCTTCCAGCGCAGTGTCTAGCTGCTTCCATAGCGCAGCAGTTCAGCCGCTTCCGTAGCGCAGTGTCACAGCCGCTTCCGTGGCGCAGTGTCTAGCTGCTTCCATAGCGCAGTGTCCAGCCGCTTCCGTGGCGCGGTGTCTAGCCGCTTCCGTGGCGCGGTGTCTAGCCGCTTCCGTAGTGCAGTGTCTAGCCGCATCCGTAGCGCAGTGTTCAGCCGTTTTCATGGCGTAATGTCTAGCCGCATCCGTAGCGCAGTGTCTAGCCGCTTCCGTAGTGCAGTGTCTAGCCGCTTCCGTAGCGCAGTGTCCAGCCGCTTCTATACCACAGTGTCTAGCCGCTGCTAGTTAAACCAAGGTCCACAATTCGTTTCCGGAGAAAAATTTGGGGGGTGAGAGACATGCACGCGTGTGCAAATATTTCCGCGTCCCGGTTTGAAGGGTGCTGTAGCTAACGAAATGAATGGGGTATCGCGATTCAACATCTTACTTCTCTAAGCGATGATCACAAAACGATGCAGTGTATATCATCTTAACCAGCGCCACACTACGGTTAATCGCTCGTCATTTCGTCTCATAAAAAATATATGTTGATATATACACACTACACCACATTATGCTGTCGCATTAAGATATACACCACCTGTATTTTTATTAGCTACAACGTCCTTCAAACTGGAACACAATGTTTGCCTAGCTAGCTGATGATGACTACTGTTTATCGCTGCGGTGGTACCTATACAGTCTCATAGACTTACCTTTGAAGTATTAAATTCATAGGTACCTACCTAGACGGCCTAAAGACCTATCCACAAGCACTAGTTATCACAGACACTTCAGGTCTCAACAATGAAACAACATACACAACTAACATTCATTCCGCGGACCTGTAAACTCCAGTAAACTGAGTAGTAATATAGAATCGACTGATACCCCTTATCAGGTTTGAATGATAAGATAACCGGATAACATTCTTAACGCATCACAGTATTGAGTTCCTCTATTAGTTTAATCGTACGGATGTTTGCAGTCACGTGGTACGTATAAGAACACCCTGTATAAAAATCCTACGTATTTATGAGAAACGAATTATACTTCTCGGAATAAAAAAAAAAAATTCTTTTTTTTTTTATCGAAATTGATGAAGATAAAGTCTATACTATAGACTGGTACGGATGATTTATGATGCCTTGACTCTGAACAGCTCGCTGGAGCCAAGCCAACATCACCAGCTCGTGGTGGAGCTAGGTAATCAATAGACGAGGATCTGGCTCCCAGCGTGGTGGGAAACAGCCCACATCCCCCCCATCCCTCCATATGAACGACGGCTCCTAGTACACGGCGATATCGGAGGCCATGCTGACTGTCGATGTAGAAATCTTCAGGGGGAAGATCTTCTATCGGCTGATGATGATGATGCCTCCGAATGAAGTAATCATTATGGTCTTCTCATCATCATCACCGAATGGGGTTAATTTTTTTTTTTTTTCACAGAAAATGTCCCACTCGGCAAGTGTTTATACGCGGCGGCCGGTCCCACTGTATAGACGCGTGCAATGCGGAGACCATGTGCGGCGAGGTCCGGGTTCCGGAGTACCATCTAAACGTGAGTACCATCACATCCACTGGTAGGTCTTCTGTTGTCCAGGTCTATACCTTCCTAAGTCTGCGGCCGGTATCCATCTTTGTGAAGGATTTTGATCTCGGCTACCTTTAAGAGTGAAGGGTACCGTTGATCATCAACGGAAGATATATTGGAACTGATGTTTGCTTATCATCTGGCTTAAGAGAAATTTACTGGTGGTAAAGTCTATGTAGCCGGATCCCGTCGGATGATATACACTGTACCACATAACACTCGTCATGACATAAAGCGTTTTTTTTTTTCTCTTTCCTAGCGGGCCCACTTTTGGGCCTCAGTTTTTTTCCTATTTGTACATTTCCCTTTTGTTTATTGCCTTCTTTTACTTCTTTTTTCTTCATTCTTTCTTTTCATTCTTGTATCTCAGACATAAGGCATTACCTCTTAACAACATCACCGCAGTGATGGTCTGATATCTCTTTGATGACGCAAACGATGTGGTGTTGTGTATATCATCTTAACAAGCGCGTTATGGGCAGGCGTATTACTTACCAATCGACCTGCAATAGACGCTGCGGTGGTAACTAGACAGTCTGTAGCAACAGAGATATTACCACCAGTGATAGCCATAGGTCCTTCTAACCGGATCACAACAATGTCCGCACAGTACTGTCTGTCGCCTGCAATAGGCGCTGCGGCGATAACTAGACAGTCTGTAGCAACAGAGATATTACCACCAGTGATAGCCATAGGTCCTTCTAACCGGATCACAACAATGTCCGCACAGTACTGTCTGTCGCCTGCAATAGGCGCTGCGGCGATAACTAGACAGTCTGTAGCAACAGACACTACCCTGCAGTACTTTTAATATCAATATCAAAATTGCCAACACTTCGATAATACTTCTAGAATGTTATATCGCGTGATAGAAGATTCTAGAAGTTGTCTATATCGTAATAAACGATGACGTTATACACAAGCTTTATTCACGAACGGACGCCTTTGTAAATTTGAACGCACCCACACATTCCGTTGAATTTGTCTGGAGGATGATAAATTTAAAAATTGCTATCAAATTATTGTACTTTTGTCATTTGTTTTTAGTTGAATTTAAAAATAGTAAAGACGCAGCGAAAATAAAAAAGGAACACCTGTAGGTAGATAAAGAAAATGCCGTCGGTAGTATGGCGGAGTAACGAGCAAACTAAGGGCATTGTCCCGCTGAATAATTACACCTTCAAGAAAACTAGAAAGCGTTGAATAGAAAAGTAAATGTTGCCCTTAAATTTAACCTTCAAATATCAATGAAAGGTGGGTAGTTGGAAAAAGTCATGGTTGAGGAATATCAGGGAATGGACTGGCATAGCTTGGGCGTCCGAATTGTTCCGCCGAACTGGAGATGGAAAGGACTGTACCACGTTGATTGCCAACCTGCACTAATTGGAGAGGCAGTTTAGGAAGAAGACGAAGGAGAAGAAGAAGAAGAAGAAGAAGAAGAAGAAGGAGAAGAAGAACTTAAACCAATGAAGAACTAATTGATCATCGTCATTCTATAAGCGTCCACTACTGCACATCGAGACGAGTGGAACGTTCATCTGATGGTAAATGTCTGCCGATAATGTGGTCCTGGTTAGGAAGGTATACACAGCATCAAGCTCACCAGCTCACGGTACTGCTAATCAACAAAGGAAGCTCTGGCTCCCACCAACCCTTATTGGGCCAGCGTGGTGGGAAATGAGAAATGAAACCCCTTCATATGAACACCCACAAACATGTAGATCTACGAGGAGGCTTATCCAGCAGTGGACGTCTATCGGTTGATGATGACAGCACAAAATTGTACTCGTCGCCTTGAGACACAATGCTCTATCTCTTTCTCTCCAGCGCTGTCTCCCTCACTACAGTTACACCACACAGTACTCGCTGTCTTGATACATGCCTGTCTTGTCATTCCCGTCGCAATTAGACATCAATTTCCTCAGTAGTTTCACTAGCTACGACATCCTTCAAACGGTAATACGTTAATGTTTGTATCCGGCACAAGGGACCTACCACCGATGAAAGATCTTCACACCGATTGGTCCAGCGATTTCCCGCTACCTTCGCCTGTCCACTGGTCCACCATGTGGGAGGATTCTCAGCTGTACTCCTAGCAATGCGCCGTCTCTATTAAAATCTAGCCATTTAAATCTAGACATACTTTAGGCTATTTGGTTTTAGTTATTATTATTGTTACTTTCCAAGAGTCAAATAATCCAGCATTATTATTAGAACTACCCTCTAGTCTAGATCCTAGTAGTTAGGGGTCTAGAAATATAAACCAATATTCCTTCGGTGCTTCAGAATAAGGATTCAATTTTTTTTTTTTTTCTGGATATTAGGGAATATAGTGCAGTGGTTCTCCGTTGCCTTCTGTACTAGGCATTTGAAAGGTTGTCTATACCTCAAGGCTGCTGAAGCCTCATCCAGCCAGTTGCCTGACCGGGTTTATCGTTACACCGCCATTGCTCGGTCGCACACACAAAGATGTCAGTGTGCGGGTTTCCTCACGACGTTTTCCTTCACCGCTTGTATCTCGCTGTTATAAAGTTCACATATATACACAACTTAGTCATCGGTACATCCCGTGATTCGAACCCGCGGCCTCCGGAACGAAAGCCGCACGCTCTAACCATTACGCCTGCTGCGGTCGCAATCGTACCTAATGAAATCCTCCAAAATTTCCAAATTTTTGAAATTAAAAAAAAAAAAAATCGATTCGTGTGAAAATCACCTAATTTATCGCAATCTAAAATCATTCAAAAATAATCACCATAGCTCACACTGGACTTATAATTCTCATTATTCATGTAATCATTCGTCGGTGTCTCTTCCAGTTTCATCCTTCGATACTCATCGTTCTCTTTAGACGATCGCACTCCATCATCTATGGTATTTACATTCTTCCCACGCTCAAGTTTCTGCGATAGCAGCTTTAATACTTCATCCCTTTCTTCACCATGCCGATCATTTTTAAATTCGCCTTCCATAGACAATATTCGTGAATCGTTTTCACTATCATCTAATCTATTCGTATAAGTAATATTATCGATTTTTGAATTTAATTCACCATTCTGTCTCCTGAACAAGTTTTCTAAATGTCTTTTAAAGTACAAACTGTCGTCGAATCCTTTATGCTCAGTTGCGTAGTCCTTTCTATTACTTAAGAAGTCTTCTAGAGGGTCCTTGAGTCTGAGACCTGGTGGCGCAGGTGTCGATTTCAAAAGTTGGACCGGACCACTGGTTGCTACAATCTGCTTCTTGACGTATATGGAATCTTTGTAATCGAATCGATTCCTCCCATATTTATTTGTTACATCAGATAGATCTCTTAATCTCGTCGATCCAGTTTTCTCCATACCCTCACGTTTTGTTTCGTTTATTTCGGATATCTTCTTGGTTTTAGTTTTTGCTGGAGAATGTTGAAGCGGTTCCAAATTTGGTTTAGGTCTTTTATACGTTTTTGTTGGCACAGTTTCCATTTCGTTGAATCTACTTTCGAATTTCTCCTCAATCTCTCGTTTCAATTCATCTATTCTAATTATGTTATCCGCATCGGACGTCTTCTTCTTCTTCTTCAAATCATAATCAGCTGTTGGTTGATGTGACGGTTTCAATGTGGTCGCTACAATTTTTTTTGGGTAGTAATCATTAAATTTTTTGAAGCGTTCTTCCGGTTTTTCTTTTTCTATTGGAGGCTCGATTGTGTCGTGATAGTTAGTCCGGGGAATGTCGAAATTTACGTTTGGCGCTGCATCGAAGCTGACTTCTTTCCTCCATTCAAATTTCGGCGTCTGCTTGTAGTCTTGCGTGAGGATCAGGTCGTAGGTGTAGTAGCTGGTAGTCTTTTTTACGCTAATTGAATTCAAATTCAAATCCCTCTTGATGTCCTTATCGATTTTTTTGAAAGGAAACACTTTCGGTTTTTTCGGTGTTGCAACAGGTCTCCTATCGGTGCGGTGTTTGTTAGCCTTCACCCGATTCACGGCATCCGTCGCTCTGGTCTCTAGCTCCTCATCGGATGACGACTGGGGCGACGGATGATACAGATTCCACTCGTCGTCTGATATTTCGTTGATTTTCTCATTTTGTAGGTTCTCCTCGGATATGTTTGTGGCTTGCGTCACCCCCGCCTGCACCAGGAAGTTAGCTATCTGATCCGCCACCGATTCGTCCACGAACTGCCTCGCTATCTTCTTCACGTCTTCCAAATTCGCGGTCAACAGCACAAGAGCGTACGTCAGTCGCGTTGTTACTAAAATTTGAATGCCTGTAACAGAGTTAACAATCTATTAGTACGGCCGGTGTTATATTTTAACAATTGCTGATGAGGACATCGAGTATAGAGGGAACTGGTGAAGAGAAATTAGGAAAGTTGACCCAACTATCGCATGGTTTATATAGTTGGGATGAGAGAGAGGAATGACTTTAATATTTACGTTGTGTATATATATGAACTTTACTAACAGCAGCGAAATTTATTCTAAGATGTATTGGGCCCGCGCGGTGACTATGGCCTTCATATTGGGGGTAGGCCTGTGCCCCAACATTGGGGACGTAAATTGGCTAATAAGTCCATTGTTTTTAAAAATCTTAGCCATTAAATCTAGAATAGAAACAATCATTGAAGGGCGTTGTAGCTAACTAACTGTTCAAACATTACTATGATCCGGTTTGAAGGATCTATGGATATCACTGGTGGTAGTGTCTCTGTTGCCGGAGACCGTCTAGGTATCACCCCAGCGACCAATTCCATTCGACAAACAGTACTGTGCAAATATTAACTTGATCCGGTTTGAAGGACTAATAGCTATTACTAGCGGTACTTTTATGTACAAATCCCAAGGTATAATATAGAAATATTGCGAATATGGTCATGGTAGTTGACCTTAATAATCACCCATCGTATTGCATGGTGCTGGATCAATTTTCATTATTACTTTGAAGCAGTAAGTAATAGGCCAACTGTATACTAGTAATAAACATGAGTATGATAAATAATTCAACTTTGTGAGACGAACGGAGCCTTCACCTGATTGTAAGTGATGCGGCATTAATTGAGATGACACACTACACCGCGCTGAACTCCTAGCATAACTCCAGTAATAATAGTTGCAGCGCCCTTCAAACCGGAACAGAGTAATGTTCGCACATATCTATCGACTGCAATAGGACACTCTGTTTAGCTTGGTGCACTGCGTGCAGGTGAAGTTTACTTGACAACATTGGGCGGGGAATCCCTTAGGGCGGGGAATCCCTTACAATTTTTTTTTCTGTGGGGAAGTCCCGCATTAGATCAGTCAGCATCCTGCTGTTCATACAACAGAAGAGTTATGCTGGACTCTTACCAGCTAAAACCCAGCGGTTCCTCGCTCAGCACATTTAGCTGGAACCAGGGGCACGCTGTCCCACACAACCCTGGTTCCGACACCAAAAGCCTTTAATGAGACCATATCTTGGGGTGGAGCTACTGCTCTCCAACCCCCCATAAAAGTGTTAGGCTAAACTACCGCCACGCATCACCTCGACGCCTTTCATATTTGGTGACAGATTACCCCCCAAATCCGCCACCATGGCATCTGTCATGAGGGTTGGAAGACGTAAGATATCCTCGTTCAACCCTCTGGTCTCTGCCTGCGGATTGGGAGATGGGTGTTTCCTAAGTCCTCACATAAGTCCACACCGGCGTCCCACGAATTCCCACTAGTGACCATGGCTTTGGTCAAGCCAAGAAATGAGAGCTCATCCCCCACTACAGCGACAAGCTCTTGGCGCTGGGCATCCCATACCCAGCCTTCTAGGTATGCGGCGTAGGTACTTACCAAAACACTCATGTCCAGAAAGTACCTGCACCAGCCGGAAGGTCAATGACCTTTACCTCCTGCCCGTCCATTCAAGTGAGGACGTACCCTTACAACCCTGGGTAATCAAACAGGTAGGTCTGGACATAGGCTTCATCCAATATGGGAGGATTTGGGCCATTTCCCACTTGCCCAATACGGGTCGATGGGAGCCAGAGCCTAGTCTGTTGATTATCAGGCTCTACCACGAGCTGATGACGTTGGCTCGGACATCATGAGCTGTACCCGAACCCTAACACTCGACAAATGAGATATATTATCGTATCGATGCAGTGTAACAACAGCTTTATGCTATATTGAAACCTGAAACCGACGAGGTAGTTGTGAATAACAAGACGATCTTTATTATTGTTTATGGACAAGTCATGACTTGATGGGAGCTCCCAAGGGTCAGCAGTAAGGGGATCCAAGCCAATATCACCAGTTCGTGGTGGTACCTGATCATCAACAGACGAGGCTCTGGCTTCCACCAACCCGCATTAGAGCAGTGTGGTGGGACATAACCCAATTCCCCACCATATAAACTCTTCCAATAGCCTCTAGAGTCCAGCGGGTACCAAGCTGGATGCAATCAGCTCAAACCAATGGACATGGATCCTTTGTGGCTGATGATGAAGCATACAGTATATCTGGTGGTGAAACATACGGCCGTCTTACACTACGATGCCTTTGAGAGATACAGCTGTTAATTTTACAACCACCCTCCTTTTTTTTGTTGGTGGTTAAAATGCTCATGCGCATGTCCTAATGAATTATGGAGCGATTTTTTTTTTTAATTATATTTATTACGGTATTGTTTTCTTGGTACAGTAAATATGTTGGACAATGGCTTTACGTAATGTATCCGGCTGGCGGAGGACCGTATTACTATATCATCAGATAGTAGCCCACTGCTGGACAAAGGTCTCCATATACTATCACTGGTGGTGGTGTCTCTGTTGCCGGAGACCGTCTAGGTACCGCCGCAGCGCCTGTTGCAGCCGACAGACAGTACTGTGCGGACATTGCTGTGATCCGGTTTGAAGGACCTATAGCTATCACTGGTGGTAGTGTCTCTGTTGCCGGAGACCGTCTAGGTACCGCCGCAGCGTCTATTGCAGCTGACAGACAGTACTGTGCGGACATTGCTGTGATCCGGTTTGAAGGACCTATAGCTATCACTGGTGGTAGTGTCTCTGTTGCCGGAGACCGTCTAGGTACCGCCGCAGCGTCTATTGCAGCTGACAGACAGTGCTGTGCGGACATTGCTGTGATCGGTTTGAAGGACCTATAGCTATCACTGGTGGTAGTGTCTCTGTTGCCGGAGACCGTCTAGGTACCGCCGCAGCGCCTGTTGCAGCCGACGAACGGTACTGTGCGGACATTGCTGTGATCGGTTTGAAGGACCTATAGCTATCACTGGTGGTGGTGTCTCTGTTGCCGGAGACCGTCTAGGTACTACCGCAGCGTCTATTACAGCTGACAGACAGTACTGTGCGGACATTGCTGTGATCCGGTTTGAAGGACCTATAGCTATCACTGGTGGTAGTGTCTCTGTTGCCGGAGACCGTCTAGGTACTACCGCAGCGTCTATTACAGCCGACAGACAGTACTGTGCGGACATTGCTGTGATCCGGTTTGAAGGACCTATAGCTATCACTGGTGGTCGTGTCTATTGTATCTAAGTGGTAAGGGAACTAGTTTATCGCTTCGTAAAAATTAAAAAAAAAAAAACCCCATTCGACTCACCGATCGTGTGTTGTGGTCGCAATTTCCACATCTCTATAACATATTGTCGTATAAAAATAAATTGATTCTGATGTAAAGTTATAAATATATATATATATATATATATATATATTTATATATATATATATACATATATAAATATATATATATATATATATATATATACATATATATATATATATATGTAAAAAATCTTCAGTCATCTTAGATACCACCGCAGCTTCTATTTCAGCACATCACCGTGCGAATTTTATTATGTTCCGGTTTGAAGGGCGCTGTAGCTAGTGAAATTAATTAATATGATGAGAAGACAATCAGGACATTCACCTGAATTTAAGTGAAACGCCTGACCTGCAGTTTGGCTTTAGTTAGGATGATATACACAACACTACGCTTGTCGCTTAGACGTGGGATATCTACAGCGCCCTTCAAACCGGAACACGGTGATATTTGCACATTACTGTTTGGCGCTGCGGTTGTACCTATTTAAACATTATTTTGCTTCCGGTTTGAAGGGCGCTATAGTTAATGAAATGACTGGGGTAAATGAGACTCAATGTCTTGTTTGTGGGTAGTTAAATATTTAAACTAGATAATATGTTGTCAAATATCTCCCTTCCGCCTTTTATATACACTGAAGCCTTAAAGCCGGTTCATTTTATGATCTCTTAGGACCTGGTTGAGGGTATGACTGATGATAGAGTAAGGTTTTGGACCAGTACTGGAGGAAGGACCCATCTAGGGTGGACCTTCGATCTGGTGAATATCCTGGGACCAGCTGGATGGGAGCAGAGATGGACTGGTGGAAGACTGTCTCCGCAGCCGGAGATCGACTAAATGGGTGCCACTGCAACGCCTATCCCTGCCACCAAACAGTACTGAGCTGACATAACTGTTCCGGTTTGAAGGGCGCCGTAGCTGTAATTACTGGGGTAACGAGTTCAGCATGAGTGAAGACTGGGTTTAGATCTATGTCCAGTAAACTATCCGATGATGATGATGATACTCTATTGAAGTCGTAGACCTTTACAGCAATAGTGATTAAAAAAAAAAAATTCTACTTACCCTCATTCTTCCAGCCCTGCTACGTGTGCAACAGCACGGGTCACAACTGCAGGTCCCTGCCGCGGGAGACCAGGGTCGTCGAGGAGTTGGAGGCCAACGGCAACGGCATCAACGACGGAATAGATGCGACTGGTAATAATTCTTCTGAAGGTTTTTTTTTTTTTTTTATACGATTCTACCTTCAACTAATTATAAGTGATACGCCTTCCCACTAGCGCTAGTTAGGATTATACACACAGCACCACATTGCGCTCGCTGCTTTGAGACGTGAGCGGCCGAGTCCCGTTACATAAGTAATTATACTACTACAGCGCCCTTCAAACCGGATCACAGTAATATTAAAACACTGCTGTTTGGCGGAATAAATGGACGCTGCGGTGGTACCTAATTAAACGGTCTCTGACAGCACTGTGCGTACATTTTTTTCTTCCGGTTTGAAGGGCGCTGTAGCTAGTGAAAATGATTAATTCTTCTGATAAATGGTATTGTTTCATTCATTTAAGCGCTGAAACGAGCGGGACGTTCACCTGATTATAAGTGATACGCCTTCCCACTAGCGCTAGTTAAGATTATACACACAGCACCACATTGCGCTCGCTGCTTTGAGACGTGAGCGGCCGAGTCCCATTACCTAAGTAATTACACTAGCTACAGCGCCCTTCAAACCGGAACACAGTAATATTTGCACACTACTGTTTGGCGAATAAATAGGCGCAGCGGTGGTACCTAATTAAACGGTCTCTACAGTGTGCGAATATTATTTTCTTCTGGTTTGAAGGGCGCTGTAACTAGTGAAATTAACAAGGGAAAAATCAACATCTAATGCACGAGCAAAACGTGGTGCTGTGTATATCATCCTAACTAGCGCCGTGTTATAACTATTAAGTTGGTGATGGTGATGCTGCAGTGTTTGGCTCTCATGTATTCATGAGAATATGTTTTTTTTTGTTTCAGCCCTGATCTTTTTCTTTTCCTATCTTTATCTTTCTTCATAGTCACGTGTATTTTCTCCAACTCTATCATCAGTCTGCAAGATTATCATCATCATTTCCGGCTTTAATTACCTAGTCTCATTCTTTACCTTCATCATTATTTCAGCTTTTATCTACCTAGCCGTTTTCTTTGTCATTGACATCAATATTTCAGCTTTTATCTACCTAGCCGTTTTCTTTGTCATTGACATCAATATTTCAGCTTTTATCTACCTAGCTGTTTTTGTCATTGACATCAATATTTCGGCTTTTATCTACCTAGCCTTTTTCTTTATCATTGACATCAATATTTCAGCTTTTATCTACCTAGCTGTTTTTGTCATTGACATCAATATTTCAGTTTTATCTACCTAGCTGTTTTTGTCATTGACATCAATATTTCAGTTTTATCTACCTAGCCTTTTTCTTTGTCATTGATATCAATATTTCAGCTTTTATCTACCTAGCCGTTTTCGTTGTCATTGACATCAATATTTCTAGCTTTTATCTACCTAGTTGTTTTCTTTGTCATTGATGATCAATATTTCAGTTTTATCTACCTAGCTGTTTTGTCATTGATGATCAATATTTCAGTTTTATCTACCTAGCCGTTTTCGTTGTCATTGACATCAATATTTTAGCTTTTATCTACCTAGCTGTTTTCTTTTGTCATTGACATCATTTCAGCTTTATTCACCTAGCTGTTTTCTTGTCATTGACATCAATATTTCAGCTTTTATCTACATAGCCGTTTTCTTTGTCATTACATCAATATTTCCAGCTTTTATCTACCTAGCTGTTTTCTTTGTCATTGACATCATTATTTCAGCTTTTATCTACCTAGCTGTTTTCTTTGTCATTGACATCAATATTTTAGCTTTTATCTACCTAGCTGTTTTCTTTTGTCATTGACATCAATATTTCAGTTTTATCTACCTAGCTGTTTTGTCATTGACATCAATATTTCTAGCTTTTATCTACCTAGCCGTTTTCTTTGTCATTGACATCAATATTTCAGCTTTTATCTACCTAGCTGTTTTGTCATTGACATCAATATTTCAGTTTTATCTACCTAGCTGTTTTGTCATTGACATCAATATTTTAGCTTTTATCTACCTAGCTGTTTTGTCATTGACATCAATATTTCAGCTTTTATCTATTTAATCTATTTAATCTTTTCTTTATCATTGACATCATTATTTCAGCTTTTATCTACCTAGCTGTTTTCTTTGTCATTGACATCAATATTTCAGCTTTTATCTACCTAGCCGTTTTCTTTGTCATTGACATCAATATTTCAGCTTTTATCTATTTAATCTATTTAATCTTTTCTTTATCATTGACATCAATATTTCAGCTTTTATCTACCTAGCCGTTTTCTTTGTCATTGACATCAATATTTCAGCTTTTATCTACCTAGCCGTTTTCTTTGTCATTGACATCAATATTTCAGCTTTTATCTACCTAGCCGTTTTCTTTGTCATTGACATCAATATTTCAGCTTTTATCTACCTAGCCGTTTTCTTTTGTCATTGACACCAATATTTCAGCTTTTATCTACCTAGCTGTTTTGTCATTGACATCAATATTTTAGCT
Organism: Troides helena; assembly: GCA_029286815.1. NCBI lineage: Eukaryota > Metazoa > Arthropoda > Insecta > Lepidoptera > Papilionidae > Troides > Troides helena. The sequence continues at coordinate 488,940 of JAGSMV010000038.1, read as the reverse complement.
TTTATCTACCTAGCTGTTTTCTTTGTCATTGACACCAATATTTCAGCTTTTATCTACCTAGCTGTTTTCTTTTGTCATTGACATCAATATTTCAGCTTTTATCTACCTAGCTGTTTTCTTTGTCATTACATCAATATTTCAGCTTTTTATCTACCTAGCCGTTTTCTTTGTCATTGACATCAATATTTCAGCTTTATCTACCTAGCTGTTTTCTTTGTCATTGACATCAATATTTCAGCTTTATCTACCTTAGCCGTTTTCTTTGTCATTGACATCAATATTTCGGCTTTTATCTACCTAGCCGTTTTCGTCATTGACATCATTATTTCAGCTTTATCTACCTTAGCTGTTTTCTTTGTCATTGACATCAATATTTCAGCTTTATCTACCTTAGCTGTTTTGTCATTGACATCAATATTTCAGCTTTATCTACCTAGCTGTTTTCGTTGTCATTGACATCAATATTTCAGCTTTATCTACCTAGCTGTTTTCTTTGTCATTGACATCATTATTTCAGCTTTATCTACATAGCCGTTTTCTTTGTCATTGACATCATTATTTCAGCTTTATCTACCTTAGCTGTTTTCTTTGTCATTGACATCAATATTTCAGCTTTATCTACCTAGCCGTTTTCTTGTCATTGACATCATTTCAGCTTTATTCACCTAGCTGTTTTGTCATTGACATCAATATTTCAGTTTTATCTACCTAGCCGTTTTCTTTGTCATTGACATCAATATTTCAGCTTTATCTACCTAGCTGTTTTGTCATTGTCATCATTATTTCAGCTTTTATCTACCTAGCCTTTTTCTTTGTCATTGTCATCATTATTTCAGCTTTTATCTATCTAACCTTTTTCTTTATCATTGTCATCATTATTTTAGCTTTTATCTATTTAATCTTTTTCTTTATCATTGTCATTATTTCAGCCTTTATCTACCTAGCCTTTTTCTTTATCATTGTCATTATTTCAGCCTTTATCTACCTAGCCTCTTTATTCCTTATTACTAACGTAATTTTCGTCTGTACTTACTTAGTCTGTTTCTGTATCATTGTCATCATTATTTTAGCTTTTATCTATCTAACCTTTTTCTTTATCATTGTCATTATTTCAGCCTTTATCTACCTAGCCTTATTCATTATAGCAAACATAATTCTTGTCGATACCTACTCAGTTTGTTTCTGTATCATCATCATCATTATTTCAGCTTTATCTACCTAGCCGTTTTCTTTGTCATTGACATCAATATTTCAGCTTTTATCTACCTAGCCTTTTCCTTTGTCATTGTCATCATTATTTCAGCTTTTATATACCTAGCCTTTTTCTTTATCATTGTCATCATTATTTCAGCTTTTATCTACCTAACCTTTTTCTTTGTCATTGTCATCATTATTTCAGCTTTATCTACCTAGCTGTTTTCTTTGTCATTGACATCAATATTTCAGCTTTATCTACCTAGCCGTTTTCTTTGTCATTGATGATCAATATTTCAGCTTTATCTACCTAGCCGTTTTCTTTGTCATTGACATCAATATTTCAGCTTTTATCTACCTAGCCGTTTTCTTTGTCATTGACATCAATATTTCAGCTTTTATCTACCTAGCCGTTTTCTTTGTCATTGACATCAATATTTCAGCTTTTATCTACCTAGCCGTTTTCTTTGTCATTGACATCAATATTTCAGCTTTTATCTACCTAGCTGTTTTCTTTGTCATTGATGATCAATATTTCAGTTTTATCTACCTAGCCGTTTTCTTTGTCATTGACATCAATATTTCAGCTTTTATCTACCTAGCCGTTTTCTTTGTCATTGACATCAATATTTCAGCTTTTATCTACCTAGCTGTTTTCTTTGTCATTGACATCAATATTTCAGCTTTTATCTACCTAGCCTTTTCCTTTGTCATTGTCATCATTATTTCAGCTTTTATATACCTAGCTGTTTTCTTTGTCATTGTCATCATTATTTCAGCTTTTATCTACCTAGCCTTTTTCTTTGTCATTGACATCAATATTTCGGCTTTTATCTACCTAGCCGTTTTATTGGTCATTGCCATCATTATTTCAGCCTTTATCTACCTAGCTGTTTTCTTTGTCATTGACATCAATATTTCGGCTTTTATCTACCTGGCCGTTTTTCTTTGTCATTGACATCATTATTTCAGCTTTATCTACCTAGCTGTTTTCTTTGTCATTGATATCAATATTTCAGCTTTATCTATTTAATCTTTTTCTTTATCATTGTCATCATTATTTCAGCTTTATCTACCTAGCCGTTTTCTTTGTCATTGACATCAATATTTCGGCTTTTATCTACCTAGCCGTTTTCTTTGTCATTGACATCAATATTTCAGCTTTATCTACCTAGCTGTTTTCTTTGTCATTGACATCAATATTTCGGCTTTTATCTACCTAGCCTTATTCATTATAGCAAACATAATTCTTGTCGATACCTACTCAGTTTGTTTCTGTATCATTGTCATCATTATTTCAGCTTTATCTACCTAGCCTTATTCATTATAGCAAACATAATTCTTGTCGATACCTACTCAGTTTGTTTCTGTATCATTGTCATCATTATTTCAGCTTTTATCTACCTAGCCTTATTCATTATAGCAAACATAATTCTTGTCGATACCTACTCAGTTTGTTTCTGTATCATTGTCATCATTATTTTAGCTTTTATCTACCTAGCCTTATTCATTATAGCAAACATAATTCTTGTCGATACCTACTCAGTTTGTTTCTGTATCATCATCATCATTATTTCAGCTTTATCTACCTGGCCGTTTTTCTTTGTCATTGACATCAATATTTTAGGTTTTATCTATTTAATCTTTTTCTTTATCATTGTCATCATTATTTCTACATTAACCTTCGGAACTGCTTTCTTTATTACTATCATTGTCTATATCCTCTACATCTATATCCATTTTATCTTCTTGATCCAAACATTCTTTGTCACATATTTTTCTTTAATTTTCAGCGCCCGCAGAAGATGAACAGGAAGCTAAAGGAGTTGAGGATACGGACTTCGTTCTTTATGTCAGCGCGGTGGAGACGGAGAGGTGCAGGCGTGGCCTGACGGTGGCGTACGCGTCGCACTGCCAGCAGGAGTCGGCTTTGGACAGGTATAACATTTGATTATGATCATGGAATTGTAATTCCGCCAATTCCCATTGGGCCAGCGTGGTAGGAAATGGCCCAAATCCCACTTTTTAAATCCGTACCTGATCGCATAGGAATTTTTGGGACAGACCTACGTCCGGCAGTGGACGGTTATCGACTGATGATGATGATGATGTCAATTGAAAAAAGATCATATAACCCTCAGTTCAAGAAGACGGAATACTTTTCAAGGTCTTCCTACCAAGACGGTCTTCGGCAACAGAGACACTACCACCAGTGATAACTATTGGTCCTTCAAACCGGATCACAGCCATGTACAATACAAATAAAAAAAAACTTAATACCACAGTAATTTGACTAGCTACAGCGCCCTTCAAACCGGACAAAATAATGTTTGAACGGTACTGTTTGGCGGTGGAAATAGTATCTCTCGTGGGTAACTACCAAGACTTTCTCCGGCAACGGAGACACTACCAGTCTGTGATATTATGAAGAGTTGATTAGAGAGAAAGAGAGAGAGATAGTGGGTTTGAGAGAGAGAGTGAGATGAGATGAATTCCTTGCAGGCCGGTGGCTGGGCACGCCAACTTCTGTCCAGGTGAACTGTCAACCAACTTCAGGGACATGCCGTCGGTACTGTCGACCGTGAAGCATGAAATGCTGCACGCCCTCGGCTTCAGCGTCTCCCTGTTCGGATTCTATCGGTGAGTTGCAGAAGCTGGTGGTGAAGGCGGGCTTACTGCTTATCAGATTTCACGTGTAGGTAGTTATAATATACTACAGTCCAGTCAATCATCAGCTGTTATGCAGTAACCAACCACAATGTCTACCAAACTGGTGAGGGTGATGATACATGTTCCAATAACAACGGCTTTAACGGACACCCAATCAGCAGTTTGATAGCTATGACCTTGTCTCATCGTGGGAATACTCTATCCCAACAGTGGGATGAGAGCTGTTACCAAATTATCATTAAGAAAACCGTGTAAACCCGCTGATGAAGGTAGATATCGAGATTTTTAGGGGAGGTCTAAGTCCAGCAGTGGACGTCTGTCTTCTAATGATGATGACCGATTAATTTCGCTAGCACCATTCAAACCGGAAGGTATGGTTTGGTCGTCGCCATTTTTAGATTCAGTGTTAGACAGTCACCAGCGCAAGATTATGATCTGACGATATAAAGAAGTGGACTTTAAATACCACTAAATAGAACAGCTGAGGGTGGAACTGGTTTTCCAAACCCTGATGATGATGATGATGATGAGGGGATATAGTGAATATTTTATGCCTTGATAAATCGGATCACTGATACTAATATCTGATTGTTAAGTGACGACAATGGAGCACCGCTGACCGAGAGGCGACCGGATACGGGCGATCCGCCATTGGACGAAGAGTGAGTCATATTTCATTTCGCATCACTGTAGTGTAAATATCTTAACCTGATAACCAAGCGGGACGGGTGGGACATATAAATACGTCCTTTAAATGTACGCTGCGAACGGGTGGGACGTATAGTTTCGTACGTTCTACGGTCGTGACGTACTGACACGTCGTAGTGAAAGAGCGCCCGTTGTGTTGGGGAATTAAAAAAGGGGAATTCCCCGGTTAACAGGTTGAGAGACTTTCATATAAAATTTTATTACTACCTTTATATAGATGTATCTTCTAAATGTCGTGGCTGCAGGTATTCTTAAATATTCTTTGTTTTTATTACATCTATGGCGCAGTGGTTACATAGTAGCTTAGAAGTCGAGGATTCGATTCCGACGACAAAACGAGGGAGATGTTCACCAGATTATCTATAACGACGTGTCGTAAGTTAGGATGATATACACTGCCCAACATTTTTTTATTTAACGAAGTAAAGTAACGATTGCAACGGTTACCTTATGGTAAGTGATACGCCAGCCCATAACAACGTGGTGCTAGTTAGGATAATATACACTGCAACATATTTTTTGTTCAACGAAGCAACGTGACGAGTGAGACGCTTACCTTATGGTAAGTGATACGCCTGCCCATAACAACGTGGCGATAGTTAGTAAGATATACACTGCACCATATTTTTTTCTTTCAACGAAGCAACGTGACGAGTGAGACGCTTACCTTATGGTAAGTGATACGCCAGCCCATAACAACGTGGCGATAGTTAGTAAGATATACACTGCACCATATTTTTTTCTTTCAACGAAGCAACGTGACGAGTGAGACGCTTACCTTATGGTAAGTGATACGCCTGCCCATAACAACGTGGCGATAGTTAGTAAGATATACACTGCACCATATTTTTTTCTTTCAACGAAGCAACGTGACGAGTGAGACGCTTACCTTATGGTAAGTGATACGCCTGCCCATAACAACGTGGCGATAGTTAGTAAGATATACACTGCACCATATTTTTTTCTTTCAACGAAGCAACGTGACGAGTGAGACGCTTACCTTATGGTAAGTGATACGCCAGCCCATAACAACGTGGCGATAGTTAGTAAGATATACACTGCACCATATTTTTTCCTTCAACGAAGCAACGTGACGAGTGAGACGCTTACCTTATGGTAAGTGATACGCCAGCCCATAACAACGTGGTGCTAGTTAGTAAGATATACACTGCAACATATTTTTTCCTTCAACGAAGCAACGTGACGAGTGAGACGCTTGCCTTATGGTAAGTGATACGCCAGCCCATAACAACTTGGCGTTAGTTAGTATGATATACACTGCACCATGCGGTAATTGTCTTGAGATATAATGTTATATCTCATCGCCGCGGCAATGTCATTAGCTACAGCGCCCTTCACAGTACAGTAATGTCTGCACACTACCGCTTGGTCGCCGCGGTGACCAAGACGGTTGGTCAACATCGCTGTGTTCAATCAACACATCGGAGCTGATGTATACCATCACCACCATCGTCTACTTCCAGGCTCCAGATCCACAAGTGGTCTTCGCGCGTGGTGCAGAACATCACCCGTAAGAACTGGATGATAAGGGGCGGCTACATGAAGAGGAACTTCCACATGGTCGTCACACCGCGCGTGGTCAAAGAGGTGTGTATTTTAGAGAGCTGTCCACCTGTGGGACTGCCGTGGGCAAAATATACTAGGTACCGGTATAGTGATCATAATTTTTTTTCCAATGAATCTACACTAGTGGGATGTTCATCTCATGGTAAGTGATACACCAGCCCATAACAACACGGCGCTAGTTAGGATGTATACACTGCACCAAATTGCTCTCGAGATTATTCACTAGACGATTTCACTAGCTATATCGCACTTCAAACCGGAACATAGAAATGTTTGAACTTTACTTACCTACCCTCACCATCTTTAAGAAGAATTTCAGTAGGATTAACAGCAAGGGTGAGAGAGAGGGTAGAGATAGAATTAAAAAAGCCCAGTTGATATGACGTTTTCATTTTTTTTTTTTTATTGTCTTTAATTTTTTCTTTTCTTCTTCAGGTTCGGCGGCATTTCAACTGTCCGGACCTGGAGGGAGCTGAGCTGGAGGACCAGGGCGGCGATGGTACAGCACTCACTCACTGGGAGAAGAGAGTTTTCGAGGTATAAATGCATATTTTTTTTTTTTTTTTTTTTTTTTTTTTTTTATTCTAATTTAACGAAGAGACTCTCTACTACAAATAAAGTGCTCCGTCACAAAGTGGCGCTTGGTTAGGATGTTCACACTGCAACGCGTGCTTGTACCTAGATGATGCGTGTTCCAGAACGAGGCGATGACCGGCACGCACACGCAGAACTCCGTGTTCAGCCGGATCACGTTCGCCATGATGGAGGACACCGGATGGTACCGCGCGGACTACACCCACGCGGCGCCCCTCTACTGGGGGAAGGGGCTGGGCTGTAAATTCGCGATGGCGTCGTGCAAGCAGTGGCTGAACTCGCAAAGGTTGAGGTATTCGATGTTTATACACGCTTCGGTGCCTAACATGCGCTTTCCGGGTGCGCCGGTCGCGTGCAAAGCTAATTACTAATCTATTCCGGTTTGAAGGGCGCTGTAGCTACTGAAATTATTGGGGTAACAATATATATAATGTATAAATAACATCTGCACACTGTTGTCAGAGACCGTTTAAGTAGGTACCACCACAGTGCCCATTTATTCTGTCAAACAGTAGTGGGCAAATATTACGGTGCTCCGGTTTGAAGGACGCTGTAGCTAGTGAATATACTGCGGGAACGAGATATATCATTTATGTCTTCGGAGTGCAATGTGTTGCAGTGTATATCATACTAAATAGCGGAACACTCCTGTGCTCTGGTTTGAAGGGCGCTGTAGCTATAGAAATTATTGGGGTAACGATATATATATATATCATTTATGTCTTCGGAGTGCAATGTGTTGCAGTGTATATCATCCTAACTAGTGCAACACGTGCTCTGGTGGACTTTAAACCTTTCCCACTGCTGGGACTCGGGAATTTCTCACAATTAGAATAAGGGTTATCCACCGCGCTCTCCGAATGCGCTTGTGATCGTTTTTATAAAAAATTTAATCCCACTGCTGGGACTCCAAAATTAGATCAACTATAAGACCCCGCTGTATATGGAGCATTAGTAGGCGAATGCGCCATCTTGTTAGGTCTTTATAGAGGGTGTTGAAATAATGAAAGGAGGTGGTGGGTACGGGGCTGTTGTGGTGAACCCTGCTAATCAATAGACCAGGCTCTGGATGCCACCGACCAGGGTTGGGCCAGCGTGGTGGGGAATGGCCCAAATCCCCACCCCATATCAAACTACAAACGACGGCCTCTAGTGCCCCGGTGATGTCTTCATCACCGGGGCACTAGAGCGACCTGTGTGGGCATCTTTGGGAAAGGCCCGTCCCAGCAGTGGGCGTCTATCGGCTGATGGTGGTGGTGGTGAAGCATGCATTGTAATAACATTCTTAATTGTGTATGTGTGTGTGTGTGTAAATAACATATTTGATTGTATTTTCAAGCAACATTACGGACGATTCAGATCTTGTGTAAGTATACTAATCAGTTTTAAAAAAAAAAATATTTTTTTTTTAAATTAGCTAAGATATGAGCGAGTCGTTCACCTGATACGCCCTCTGTTACGCGTTGCAGACGTATGATCCTGTCTCGTTTCCTCAGTAATTACACTAGCTACAGCGCCCTTCAAACTGGATCACAGTAATGATTGTACATTACTGTCTGTCGGCTGCTATAGTCGTTGCGGCGGTACCTAGACGGTCTCCGGCAACAGAGACGCTACCACCAGTGATAACTATAGGTCCTTCAAACCGGATCACATGTTAATCGCCGCGATGGTTCAGCGTCATCCATACATATCACGTTATAATAAACAAAATAAATGTACAAGGCGGTGATTAAAAGAAGAAAGGTATGAGAGTAGTTTTAAAAAATGAGAATGTAAGAGAAAGCGACTGGACTCCACCTCAACAATTTTTTTTTTTTTTATTGTCTATCGACCTAAATGTTTATTGCTATTAATGTTTGAATATATAACTGTGACGTTACTTACCACTGTACCATCTTCTTTTATATTCTATTTCCCTTACACTTCTTTTTATAGTCGGTTGAAAAAATAATGCTCTCTTTCTCTTTCTCTCACTCTATATATATATTTTATTTTACAAGCGTATCGAATGGAACCGACTGGGAGTAAGTAAACTGTGTTGTTTAACTCATCATACATTACTTGACGGCGCCATTAATATTCCCACTGCTGGGACTCGGGATTTCTCATTATCATATAGTAAATGCTGTCCACTAAGATAGTCATATGCTGATTGGTCGATTGTTTATAAATTTATAAATAGCCCACATTGTGCTCCCACTGCTGGGACTTGTAGTCTTCTCGCTATGAGATAGAAGTTTGTTCCACTTGACGTTCCCACTGCTGGGATTATGGACCTATCACAAGGACAGTATCAATGCAGTAATGCAATCTACCACTTCGGTCACGTGCAGATCGGTTTAATATATACAAAATTAGCCCACTGTGTTCCCACTGCTGGGATACAGTCTTCTATCATTGGGATACTAAGTCAATCTTCCGTGCTAATAGAGTGCAGGTGGATATATATCAATAGAGCCGAATCTAAATTAAATGAGAATCGAACCCCGCCTCCTAAAGGCGTTTTGCTAGCCATCACTGAGCACACCATCATTCCGAGCTGTCACCAGCACTGTGACGTCACAGTTCATAATCCATCCGCCATTCAAATTCGGACCTTATTACAACAGGCGCAAGAACCCGGCTCCGTTCTGCGAGCGCGTGAAGGGCGACCCTCTGAGGACGGAGTGCTCGCCCAGGAGGACGGCAGTCGTTCTCTGCAACCTCGTCCGCCACGACAGCATCCTGCCGAGGGCGTACCAGGTGAGGGATCGTGTTCTCCAACGGAGATCCCGTGACATCTCCGAACGTCGAACTTGACCGCTGATGGGGTCTCAGTGGGTAAAAACTTCCCCCCGGTCCGTGGACTTACTTCCACCCAGAAGACGGAGTATCTTTTCGAAGATCCCTCCCCCAACTTAACACTTAAAAAAAGGTGAGGACTTGAAGACGACTGTTCCATGACCATGTAATGCCGTCGCTCGCACGGCGATGATCAGCTGTTTCCGTGTGAACGTAGTGTATGTTCTTTTCGAACAGTGCGATTTGGATTTAATGAGAGAAAGAGACAACTATATATACGGGTTCACGCTGCGTGCGAGCGAGACGGAGAGAGTTGTGTATCTCCTCTCCCTACCGCGCGTCTCCTTACGCAGTTCGCCAACTACGCCTTACGCTATGCTGACTATTCTCCTTGCTGTATCTCTCTTACTTTGGAAGTATGAAGAGAGAAAGAGATAGAGAATCGTAGAGACCTACAGTACATTATTATACTTTTCTCTCTTGTTTACGCTGCGAGAGAATGAGATAAAAAGCGATGTCTACATAGTCACCTCTTCGCGCTGCGGCTCGCAGTGCGCCAACTACTCCATCGCACTTTATGCGTGTCTCATACTAAATCTCTCACTCTGAATGTATGAAGAGAGAAAGAGATAGAGAATCGTAGAGACCTACAGTACATTATTATACTTTTCTCTCTTGTTTACGCTGCGAGATAATGAGATAAGAAGCGATGTCTACATAGTCACCTCTTCGCGCTGCGGCTCGCAGTGCGCCAACTACCCATCGCACTTTATGCGTGTCTCATACTAAATCTCACTCTGAATGTATGAAGAGAAAAGAGATAGAGAATCGTAGAGACCTACAGTACATTATTATACTTTTCTCTCTCTTGTTTACGCTGCGAGAGAATGAGATAAAAAAGCGATGTCTACATAGTCACCTCTTCGCGATGCGGCTCGCAGTGCGCCAACTACTCCATCGCACTTTATGCGTGTCTCATACTAAATCTCTCACTCTGAATGTATGAAGAGAGAAAGAGATAGAGAATCGTAGAGACCTACAGTACATTATTATACTTTTCTCTCTCTTGTTTACGCTGCGAGAATGAGATAAAAAAGCGATGTCTACATAGTCACCTCTTCGCGATGCGGCTCGCAGTGCGCCAACTACTCCATCGCACTTTATGCGTGTCTCATACTAAATCTCTCACCTGAATGTATGAAGAGAGAAAGAGATAGAGAATCGTAGAGACCCACAGTACATTATTATACTTTTCTCTTGTTTACGCTGCGAGAGAATGAGATAAAAGCGATGTCTACATAGTCACCTCTTCGCGCTGCGGCTCGCAGTGCGCCAACTACCCATCGCACTTTATGCGTGTCTCATACTAAATCTCTCACCTGAATGTATGAAGAGAGAAAGAGATAGAGAATCGTAGAGACCTACAGTACATTATTATACTTTTCTCTCTCTTGTTTACGCTGCGAGAGAATGAGATAAAAAGCGATGTCTACATAGTCACCTCTTCGCGATGCGGCTCGCAGTGCGCCAACTACTCCATCGCACTTTATGCATGTCTCATACTAAATCTCACCTGAATGTATGAAGAGAGAAAGAGATAGAGAATCGTAGAGACCTACAGTACATTATTATACTTTTCTCTCTCTTGTTTACGCTGCGAGATAATGAGATAAGAAGCGATGTCTACATAGTCACCTCTTCGCGCTGCGGCTCGCAGTGCGCCAACTACTCCATCGCACTTTATGCGTGTCTCATACTAAATCTCACTCTGAATGTAAGGAAGAGAGAAAGAGATAGAGAATCGTAGAGACCCACAGTACATTATTATTATACTTTTCTCTTGTTTACGCTGCGAGAGAATGAGATAAAAGCGATGTCTACATAGTCACCTCTTCGCGATGCGGCTCGCAGTGCGCCAACTACTCCATCGCACTTATGCGTCTCATACTAAATCTCACCTGAATGTATGAAGAGAGAAAGAGATAGAGAATCGTAGAGACCTACAGTACATTATTATACTTTTCTCTTGTTTACGCTGCGAGAGAGAATGAGATAAAAGCGATGTCTACATAGTCACCTCTTCGCGATGCGGCTCGCAGTGCGCCAACTACCCATCGCACTTTATGCGTGTCTCATACTAAATCTCTCACCTGAATGTATGAAGAGAGAAAGAGATAGAGAATCGTAGAGACCCACAGTACATTATTATACTTTTCTCTTGTTTACGCTGCGAGAATGAGATAAAAGCGATGTCTACATAGTCACCTCTTCGCGCTACGGCTCGCAGTGCGCCAACTACCCATCGCACTTTATGCGTGTCTCATACTAAATCTCTCACTCTGAATGTATGAAGAGAGAAAGAGATAGAGAATCGTAGAGACCTACAGTACATTATTATACTTTTCTCTTGTTTACGCTGCGAGAGAGAATGAGATAAAAGCGATGTCTACATAGTCACCTCTTCGCGATGCGGCTCGCAGTGCGCCAACTACTCCATCGCACTTTATGCGTGTCTCATACTAAATCTCTCACTCTGAATGTATGAAGAGAGAAAGAGATAGAGAATCGTAGAGACCTACAGTACATTATTATACTTTTCTCTCTTGTTTACGCTGCGAGATAATGAGATAAGAAGCGATGTCTACATAGTCACCTCTTCGCGCTGCGGCTCGCAGTGCGCCAACTACTCCATCGCACTTTATGCGTGTCTCATACTAAATCTCTCACTCTGAATGTATGAAGAGAGAAAGAGATAGAGAATCGTAGAGACCTACAGTACATTATTGTACTTTTCTCTCTTGTTTACGCTGTGAGAGAATGAAATAAAAAGCGTTGTTTACGTCGTCTCTTCTTCGCGCTACGGCTCGCAGTGCGCCAACTACTCTATCGCACTTTATGCATGTCTCATACTAAATCTCTCTCACTCTGAATGTATGAAGAGAGAAAGAGATAGAGAATCGTAGAGACCTACAGTACATTATTATACTTTTCTCTCTCTTGTTTACGCTGCGAGAGAATGAGATAAAAAGCGATGTCTACATAGTCACCTCTTCGCGATGCGGCTCGCAGTGCGCCAACTACTCCATCGCACTTTATGCGTGTCTCATACTAAATCTCTCACCTGAATGTATGAAGAGAGAAAGAGATAGAGAATCGTAGAGACCTACAGTACATTATTATACTTTTCTCTCTTGTTTACGCTGCGAGAGAGAATGAGATAAAAGCGATGTCTACATAGTCACCTCTTCGCGCTACGGCTCGCAGTGCGCCAACTACCCATCGCACTTTATGCGTGTCTCATACTAAATCTCTCACTCTGAATGTATGAAGAGAGAAAGAGATGGAGAATCGTAGAGACCTACAGTACATTATTATACTTTTCTCTCTCGTTTACGCTGCGAGAATGAGATAAAAGCGATGTCTACATAGTCACCTCTTCGCGCTACGGCTCGCAGTGCGCCAACTACTCTATCGCACTTTATGCATGTCTCATACTAAATCTCTCTCACTCTGAATGTATGAAGAGAGAAAGAGAGTTCTCGCTCTCTCTCTGATTTTAGTGTTGAAATCTGTAGTACATTATATTACTTTTCTCATCCGTGTCGTATTATTTTAATGTGTAAATTGTCGATCAATCGCTCTCTCTCTGTATATCTCTATCTCTTCTCTATCTCTCTCTGTTTACACCCTCCAGAGTATATCCGTCTCATTCCCTCACAAATTGAACTTTTTGTGAACTCATTCTCTTTTACTTATCATATTGTGTATATGTTAAATTGTTATGTGCCGTTTAAAAGTTTCTCTCTCTTTCTCCTTTCATTCTTTTCTTTCTATCTTTCTTTCCTTTTGCAGCACTTCGACATCCTGCCGAACGTGCCGCCCGGTGACGAGGCGCACTACGGCGGCTCCGTGTCCTTGGCCGACTACTGCCCGTACCTCCAGGAGTTCACCTGGAAGCACAAGAGCGTCCTCATAAGAGACAGCAGGTGTTCGTACGAGGAGAACACGCCGAGTAAATAAATACGATCTAATTTTGTGGGCGTGGCTTATTGTAGCACCGCCCATATTCAACTACCGTTTTAAATAGGTCATGTATTAATAGATTATATATTACCTACGTTTTAAACACAGTGTAGGTTAGGAGGTATAATCTAGATGACCTAAACCTAATTTTTTTTTATTTTTCTTTTTATTCTGATGGTAATTATCCGGTTTGAAGGACTTTAAGCTATCAATGGTGATATTGTCTCTAATTCCGGAGACCGTTTAGTTAGCACTGCAGCCCCTATTTCTGCCACCAAAGTGTACTGTGCAAACATTACTGTTATCCGGTTTGAAGGACTAACCTATCTCAAAGCGACGAGCGCAATACAGTGCAGTGTATACCAAACATAGTTCCACGTTGATATGAGCTGGCGTATTACTTACCATCAAGACGAGAATATTCACCCGATGGTAAGCTTCATGGGTCCACAGCAATGTGATAGTAGTTAGGATGATATACACTACACGATATTGTGCTCGTCATCCTATTGACAGTACCAGTTACCATCAGGCGAAAGTCGACCTGGTTCTATTGTGTCAATAGAGCAAGGCCTCGTGTTGTGGGTTGAAGACCAATGACGAGTCGTGATGATGATGATGATGTTGGTGATGGTGATGGTATATCGTTACAGAGACTGATGTGAACTTCGCGTTGGAGAACTACGGGACCCACTCCAAATGCTTCGACCACAGCGACAGGGTTTGGGAGCAGAAGTCGTGTCGCCAGGTAAGTTGAGTGCTGACCAAGGTGGTCAAGGACCATGCCTGTCGTGGTGAAGGTCTTTAGGTCCTCGCTCAATAACAGCGCGAAAGGCACAGCAGGTGAAGACTGGTGGTAGTGTCTCTGTTGCTACAGACCGTCTATATTCTTGTTGTAGACAGGGCTGCAAGCCACAGCGGCTCTTACAGCTCATCTGACACTGGGCTCGTGGACCCGGATCCACGGCCTGAGTTTCTATAAATCCAAAATGAGCTACGCGGGATGTAGCTGTCTGGCGGATGATTGTGTGTGTCTGGTTCTTGTAGTTCTTTATCTGGCGATTCTACTCGGTCGTCGAGGCCGGGCGCGCACCGCCCTGACTACCTTCGCCTGTATCGGAATCTCTGGGCGGCGAGGACCGCCCACGGTCGCAGGTGTACTTAGTGTACGCGGTGTGTGAGTAGCTGCGGCGCCGCGTTCTGAAGCGAGGGCGGCGTGATGCTGATATTCGGAACGTGTTGGTAGTGTCCGAAGTGTGTGTGGTGACGTCGGTGCTGTCGGTGACTGAGGGTATATGTGTGGTTTGCGGGACCCCTTGGGATGTCGGAATATGCGCCGCGGTCTGCGCTTTTCGTCCTGGGATTCGGAGGTAGCACGTAGTTGGCCGCGCTGGCCACCAGAGGGTTGGGATGAGTTGCCGCCTTGGCGAAGTAGGTCACGGAGCACTCTCTGAAGTGCTCCTTGATCGCTGGGAGTTTAAGGTCGCTGTGGATGTCCACATTGCGCTGGTACCATTCGGGACCAGTCGCGGTGCGGGTGAAACGGTTCTGAGAGTCTGCAGAGGTTTGAGACGGTCTTCGGACGAATGGGCGAAGATAACGCTTGCGTAAGACATTATAGGTCTTACGCATACCTTGTAAAGGTGAAGCTTGTGTCTGAGAGAGAGCTTGCTCTTCTTACACAGCAAGGGGTATAGCTTGGCCAGTACTTGGGCCGCTTTCTTTCTCGCCTCGCGGATGTGGGCGACGAAATTGAGTCTGGTGTCGAGTGTGACGCCGAGGTATTTGACCGAGCTCCTCCATGGGATCGGCTGGCCGAAGAGCGAGAGCTGGCCGAGTTCATGGCCGCGTTTTTCGCCTTCTTGAGAAGGGTTGATGACCTACGGTGGGTGAAGTGAATGGCTTCACTTTTCTCCGGGTTTACATCGATTCGCCACGTCCGGAACCACTCGCCTAGGCGGGTGGTCGCGTTCTGTAGGCGCTTTGTTATAATACCCGAAGCTCTGCCGGAGTGATAAAGAGCGGTGTCGTCCGCGAAAAGGGCCATCTTGACGAAGGGGTCTCGGTATGTCGCTCGTGTAGAGCGAGAAGAGTAGCGGGGAGAGGCAAGAGCCTTGAGGGACGCCGGCTTTAATCGGCCGGGGCGAGGAGAGAGCGTACTCGACGCGAAAGCGGAAGGAGCGATTCGAGAGGTAGTCTCGAATGACGGTGACTAGACGGTCTGGCACTTTGTGAGTGTAAAGCTTGTATATCAAGCCTTCGTGCCAGACTTTATCGAACGCCTTGGCGACGTCGAATAGGACGGCGCAGGTGTCGATCAGTAGTTTGTGCTCGAGACCGACCAGAATGTGCTCGGTCAGTCGGTGCACTTGATGAACGCAAGAGTGGTTGCTCCTGAATCCGAACTGTTCATCGGGGAGGAGGTTGTTCTATGCGGTGAAATGGCGCAGACGCTCTAGAATTATGCGCTCGTAAAGTTTGCCCAAGGTGTTCAGTAGGCTGATCGGACGGTAGCTGTTGGGTAGGTTCCTCGGCTTTCCGGGCTTCGGAATACCTATAACTACGGCCTCTTTCCAGGCGTCTGGGAAGGAGCAGTCGGTTAGCAGGGCGTTGAATATGGCCACCAGCAGACCGACGATCGGGGGCGGGAGTACAGACCGTCTAGGTACCGCCGCAGCGCCTACGCCGACAGACAGTACTGTGCGGACATTGCTGTGATCCGGTCTGAAGGACCTATAGCCCAGCTGTGGGCATCTATCAGATTGTAGATGGAATATTGATTAGTAGTAATTTTATACTATCTCTTTGCAGATCAGGGAGTGGCAACACTGGGGCTCCGGTTGTTACAAATATAAATGCCAAAGCGGGAGACTCCATATTGTGGTGAGTGAAAGCAGCAGTGTACGTTCATCATCAGCCGACAACTGTTCACTGCTGGGCATGGGCCTCCGTCAAAGATCTCCACATCCAAGAGGTCATTGTGGGAAATTGGGCCTTACGGCTGGCCTAGTACAGGTTCGTGGGTGATCAGAGCCTCGTCTGTTATTCAGCCAGGTTCACCACGAGCTGGTGCTAGCTTCGAACCCCTTAGACCACCGCGAAAGAGGATATATACTAGCATAGATGAATGTTGAAACTTTGCCCACAGGTGGGCAACTACACCTACACGTGCTATTACGCGGGGCAGGTGCTCCAAGTGAGGATAATGCAGCACGAATGGCTTCACCGAGGCGGCGTCGTCTGCCCACCATGCAGGGAGCTTTGCTCCGAAGAGTTCACTGTGAGTATTGGGGTCAGTGTAAATTGGTCCTTGGTCTATGACATCATACCAACTTAAGTGCAGTGTCCTGCTCTAGAAGATTAGTATTTATAATATTACGGAACTAAACGCGGGTTCGATTCCCGCTGATCTTGAGTCCCAGCTGTGGGAAGGCTTATATATAATAGACCAATCTACTCCTTGTCAGCGTGGTGGATAGCTACTACTCTCCTCATTATGGGAAGTCCTGAGTCCCAGCACTGAGAACATAATGTGGGTTGAATGTTTGATACCCTTGCGTTCCTCTGTGTGACAAGTCCCAAAGCCCAGCAGTGGGAACATTTTTATATAATCGACTAGCCTATGATATCAATGCCAACCTATTTCCGCTGCCAAAAGACAGTGTGATATTACTGTCTTCCAATTTTAAAAAGTAGGATATTGTTACTGGGGTAACGAGATTTAAATTTATAAAAACTTACTACTGTCCGTTTAAGTATCATTGAAGAATAAAAGGGGGGTGTTAGGATTCCCACACAATAACTCACGGGACCTAACCTAACCTTACCAGCTCGTGCTGCAGCCTACTAATCAAGAAACGGGCCTCTGGCTCCCACCAAACCGGATTGTGCCAGCGTGGTGCGAATTAGCCTAAATCCTTCCATATAAACTCCTACATACGACAGCCTAGCTGCTAACTGTATGTGGAAATGTTTGGGGGAGGCCTATGTCCAGCAGTGGGCGTCTATCAGCTGATGTATAAAACGATGTATTACCATTTCAGTCCCGCGGCGAATACTGCAAAGGCGGCGAGGAGGCGCCGCCGCCGAACCTCTACCCCAACGACACGCTGATGTGCAAGGCTCCCGCGCTCCCGTCCGCCATCTTGTTGACGGCGGCCATCTTGTGCGCGCGCGTGTTAATATACTGACGCTGATGTGCTAATGCGGCTAATGAATCGTCACAAGCGAACAGATACGGAACGCGTGGAGGATATTTTGTATTTTTATAAACTTACCACCACCATCTCACCATTTGCTCATACGTGTGTGGGGGAGAGGTAGAGAAGGAGAAGGAGAGAGAGAGAGAGAGAGAGATAAACTACCAGTGTAACAACACTTAATATCTCATTTCCAATGAGCGTTATATGTAAACGAGTGTACAGCGCTGCGATGCGGGAATCATTACACGGCTAAATTAAACGGTCGCAATGTTCGTATATACCGATGGAGTTACAACGACGCGCACTCAGTCGGTTAATACAGTACCATTTGTTTAATCAAATTTGAACTTTATTGTATATACACAGAGGTCATTTCAATGAGCGTTATATGTAAACGAGTGTACAGCGCTGCGATGCGGGAATTATTACACGGCTAAATTAAACGGTCGCAATGTTCGTATATACTGATGGAGTTACAACGACGCGTGCACTCAGTCGGTTAATACGGTACCATTTGTTTAATCAAATTTGAACTTTATTGTATATACACAGAGGTCATTTCAATGAGCGTTATATGTAGACGAGTGTACAGCGCTGCGATGCGGGAATCATTACACGGCTAAATTAAACGGTCGCAATGTTCGTATATACTGACGGAGTTACAACGACGCGTGCACCAGTCGGTTAATACAGTACCATTTGTTTAATCAAATTTGAACTTTATTGTATACACAGAGGTCATTTCAATAGGCGTTATATGTAAACGAGTGTACAGCGCTGCGATGCGGGAATTATTACACGGCTAAATTAAACGGTCGCAATCTTCGTATATACTGACGGAGTTACAACGACGCGTGCACCAGTCGGTTAATACGGTACCATTTGTTTAATCAAATTTGAACTTTATTGTATATACACAGGGTCATTTCAATGAGCGTTATATGTAAACGAGTGTACAGCGCTGCGATGCGGGAATTATTACGGCTAAATTAAACGGTCGCAATCTTCGTATATACTGATGGAGTTACAACGACGCGTGCACCAGTCGGTTAATACAGCACCATTTGTTTAATCAAATTTGAACTTTATTGTATATACACAGGGTCATTTCAATGAGCGTTATATGTAAACGAGTGTACAGCGCTGCGATGCGGGAATTATTACACGGCTAAATTCAAACGGTCGCAATCTTCGTATATACTGATGGGTTACAACGACGCGCACTCAGTCGGTTAATACGGTACCATTTGTTTAATCAAATTTGAACTTTGTGTATATACACAGAGGTCATTTCAATGAGCGTTATATGTAAACCAGTGTACAGCGCTGCGATGCGGGAATTATTACACGGCTAAATTAAACGGTCGCAATGTTCGTATATACCGATGGAGTTACAACGACGCGTGCACCAGTCGGTTAATACAGCACCATTTGTTTAATCAAATTTGAACTTTATTTTATATACACAGAGGTCATTTCCAATGAGCGTTATATGTAAACGAGTGTACAGCGCCGCGACGCGGAATTATTATACAGCTAAATTAAACGGTCGCAATGTTCATATATACTAGCGACGCGACGACGACGCGTGCAATCAGACGGTTAATACAGTTCCATATGTTTAATCAAATTTGAACTTTATTGTATATACACAGAGGTAATTTCAATGAGCGTTATATGTAGACGAGTGTACAGCGGCGCGACGCGGGAATTATTACACGGCTAAATTAAACGGTCGCAATGTTCGTATATACTGACGGAGTTACAACGACGCGTGCAATCAGTCGGTTAATACAGTACCATTTGTTTGATCAAATTTGAACTTTATTGTATATACACAGAGGTAATTTCAATGAGCGTTATATGTAGACGAGTGTACAGCGCCGCGACGCGGGAATTATTACACGGCTAAATTAAACGGTCGCAATGTTCGTATATACTGACGGAGTTACAACGACGCGTGCAATCAGTCGGTTAATACAGTACCATTTGTTTAATCAAATTTGAACTTTATTGTATATACACAGAGGTCATTTCAATGAGCGTTATATGTAGACGAGTGTACAGCGCTGCGATGCGGGAATTATTACGGCTAAATTAAACGGTCGCAATGTTCGTATATATACTGATGGAGTTACAACGACGCGTGCACTCAGTCGGTTAATACAGTACCATTTGTTTAATCAGAATTTGAACTTTATTGTATATACACAGAGGTCATTTCAATAGGCGTTATATGTAAACGAGGTACAGCGCCGCGACGCGGAATTATTACACGGCTAAATTAAACGGTCGCAATGTTCGTATATACTGATGGAGTTACAACGACGCGCACTCAGTCGGTTAATACAGTACCATTTGTTTAATCAAATTTGAACTTTATTGTATACACAGAGGTCATTTCAATGAGCGTTATATGTAAACGAGTGTACAGCGCTGCGATGCGGGAATTATTACGGCTAAATTAAACGGTCGCAATGTTCGTATATATACTGACGGAGTTACAACGACGCGTGCACTCAGTCAGTTAATACAGTACCATTTGTTTAATCAAATTTGAACTTTATTGTATACACACAGAGGTCATTTCCAATGAGCGTTATATGTAGACGAGTGTACAGCGCTGCGATGCGGGAATTATTACACGGCTAAATTAACGGTCGCAATGTTCGTATACTGATGGAGTTACAACGACGCGTGCACTCAGTCAGTTAATACAGTACCATTGTTTAATCAAATTTGAACTTATTGTATATACACAGAGGTCATTTCCAATGAGCGTTATATGTAAACGAGTGTACAGCGCTGCGATGCGGGAATCATTACACGGCTAAATTAAACGGTCGCAATGTTCGTATATACCGATGGAGTTACAACGACGCGCGCACTCAGTCGGTTAATACAGTACCATTTGTTTAATCAAATTTGAACTTTATTGTATATACACAGAGGTCATTTCAATGAGCGTTATATGTAAACAGTGTACAGCGCTGCGATGCGGAATTATTACACGGCTAAATTCAAACGGTCGCAATGTTCGTATATATACTGACGGAGTTACAACGACGCGTGCACCAGTCGGTTAATACAGTACCATTTGTTTAATCAAATTTGAACTTTGTGTATATACACAGAGGTCATTTCAATAGGCGTTATATGTAAACCAGTGTACAGCGCTGCGATGCGGGAATTATTACACGGCTAAATTAAACGGTCGCAATGTTCGTATATACTGATGGAGTTACAACGACGCGTGCACTCAGTCGGTTAATACAGTACCACGGTTTAATCAAATTTGAACTTATTGTATATACACAGGGTCATTTCAATGAGCGTTATATGTAAACAGTGTACAGCGCCGCGACGCGGGAATTATTACGGCTAAATTAAACGGTCGCAATGTTCGTATATACTGACGGAGTTACAACGACGCGTGCACCAGTCGGTTAATACAGTACCATTTGTTTAATCAATTTGAACTTTATTGTATATACACAGAGTGTCATTTCAATGAGCTGCTATATGTAAACGAGTGTACAGCGCCGCGACGCGGAATTATTACACGGCTAAATTAAACGGTCGCAATGTTCGTATATACTGACGGAGTTACAACGACGCGTGCACTCAGTCGGTTAATACAGTACCATTTGTTTAATCAAATTTGAACTTTATTGTATATACACAGAGGTCATTTCAATGAGCGTTATATGTAGACGAGTGTACAGCGCTGCGATGCGGGAATTATTACACGGCTAAATTAAACGGTCGCAATGTTCGTATATACTGACGGAGTTACAACGACGCGCGCACTCAGTCGGTTAATACAGTACCATTTGTTTAATCAAATTTGAACTTTATTTTATATACACAGAGGTCATTTCCAATGAGCGTTATATGTAGACGAGTGTACAGCGCCGCGATGCGGGAATTATTACACGGCTAAATTCAAACGGTCGCAATGTTCGTATATACTGATGGGTTACAACGACGCGCACTCAGTCGGTTAATACAGTACCATTTGTTTAATCAAATTTGAACTTTATTGCATATACACAGAGGTCATTTCAATGAGCGTTATATGTAGACGAGTGTACAGCGCTGCGATGCGGGAATTCATTACACGGCTAAATTAAACGGTCGCAATGTTCGTATATACTGATGGAGTTACAACGACGCGCGCACTCAGTCGGTTAATACAGTACCACGGTTTAATCAAATTTGAACTTCATTGTATATACACAGAGGTCATTTCAATGAGCGTTATATGTAAACGAGTGTACAGCGCCGCGACGCGGAATTATTACACGGCTAAATTAAACGGTCGCAATGTTCGTATATACCGACGGAGTTACAACGACGCGCACTCAGTCGGTTAATACAGCACCATTTGTTTAATCAAATTTGAACTTTATTGTATATACACAGAGGTCATTTCAATGAGCGTTATATGTAGACGAGTGTACAGCGCTGCGATGCGGGAATTATTACACGGCTAAATTAAACGGTCGCAATGTTCGTATATACTCGATGGAGTTACAACGACGCGTGCACTCAGTCGGTTAATACAGTACCATTTGTTTAATCAAATTTGAACTTTATTGTATATACACAGAGGTCATTTCAATGAGCTGCTATATGTAGACGAGTGTACAGCGCTGCGATGCGGGAATTATTACACGGCTAAATTCAAACGGTCGCAATGTTCGTATATACTGATGGAGTTACAACGACGCGTGCACTCAGTCGGTTAATACAGTACCATTTGTTTAATCAAATTTGAACTTTATTGTATATACACAGAGGTCATTTCCAATGAGCGTTATATGTGAACGAGTGTACAGCGCTGCGATGCGGGAATTATTACACGGCTAAATTAAACGGTCGCAATGTTCGTATATACCGATGGAGTTACAACGACGCGCGCACTCAGTCGGTTAATACAGTACCATTTGTTTAATCAAATTTGAACTTTATTGCATATACACAGAGGTCATTTCAATGAGCGTTATATGTAAACGAGGTACAGCGCCGCGACGCGGGAATTATTACACGGCTAAATTAAACGGTCGCAATGTTCGTATATATACTGATGGAGTTACAACGACGCGTGCACTCAGTCGGTTAATACAGTACCATTTGTTTAATCAAATTTGAACTTTATTGTATATACACAGAGGTCATTTCAATGAGCGTTATATGTAGACGAGTGTACAGCGCTGCGATGCGGGAATTATTACACGGCTAAATTCAAACGGTCGCAATGTTCGTATATACTCGATGGAGTTACAACGACGCGTGCACTCAGTCGGTTAATACAGTACCATTTGTTTAATCAAATTTGAACTTTATTGTATACACACAGAGGTCATTTCAATGAGCGTTATATGTAGACGAGTGTACAGCGCTGCGATGCGGGAATCATTACACGGCTAAATTCAAACGGTCGCAATGTTCGTATATATACTGATGGAGTTACAACGACGCGCACTCAGTCGGTTAATACAGTACCATTTGTTTAATCAAATTTGAACTTTATTGTATACACACAGAGGTCATTTCAATGAGCTGCTATATGTAGACGAGTGTACAGCGCCGCGATGCGGGAATTATTACACGGCTAAATTAAACGGTCGCAATGTTCGTATATACTGATGGAGTTACAACGACGCGCACTCAGTCGGTTAATACAGTACCATTTGTTTAATCAAATTTGAACTTTATTGTATACACACAGAGGTCATTTCAATGAGCGTTATATGTAGACGAGTGTACAGCGCTGCGATGCGGGAATTATTACACGGCTAAATTAAACGGTCGCAATGTTCGTATATACTGATGGAGTTACAACGACGCGTGCACTCAGTCGGTTAATACAGTACCATTTGTTTAATCAAATTTGAACTTTATTGTATACACACAGAGGTCATTTCAATGAGCGTTATATGTAGACGAGTGTACAGCGCTGCGATGCGGGAATTATTACACGGCTAAATTAAACGGTCGCAATGTTCGTATATACTGATGGAGTTACAACGACGCGTGCACTCCAGTCGGTTAATACAGTACCACGGTTTAATCAAATTTGAACTTTATTGTATACACACAGAGGTCATTTCAATGAGCGTTATATGTAAACGAGTGTACAGCGCCGCGATGCGGGAATTATTACACGGCTAAATTAAACGGTCGCAATGTTCGTATATACTGATGGAGTTACAACGACGCGTGCACTCAGTCGGTTAATACAGTACCATTTGTTTAATCAAATTTGAACTTTATTGTATACACACAGAGGTCATTTCAATGAGCGTTATATGTAGACGAGTGTACAGCGCTGCGATGCGGGAATTATTACACGGCTAAATTAAACGGTCGCAATGTTCGTATATACCGACGGAGTTACAACGACGCGTGCACTCAGTCGGTTAATACAGTACCATTTGTTTAATCAATTTGAACTTTATTGTATATACACAGAGGTCATTTCAATGAGCGTTATATGTAAACGAGTGTACAGCGCCGCGACGCGGGAATTATTACACGGCTAAATTAAACGGTCGCAATCTTCGTATATACTGATGGAGTTACAACGACGCGTGCACTCAGTCGGTTAATACAGTACCATTTGTTTAATCAAATTTGAACTTTATTGTATATACACAGAGGTCATTTCAATGAGCTGCTATATGTAGACGAGTGTACAGCGCTGCGATGCGGGAATTATTACACGGCTAAATTAAACGGTCGCAATGTTCGTATATACTGATGGAGTTACAACGACGCGTGCACTCAGTCGGTTAATACAGTACCACGGTTTAATCAAATTTGAACTTTATTGTATATACACAGAGGTCATTTCAATGAGCGTTATATGTAGACGAGGTACAGCGCTGCGATGCGGGAATTATTACACGGCTAAATTCAAACGGTCGCAATGTTCGTATATACTGATGGAGTTACAACGACGCGTGCACTCAGTCGGTTAATACAGTACCATTTGTTTAATCAAATTTGAACTTTATTGTATACACAGAGGTCATTTCAATGAGCGTTATATGTAAACGAGTGTACAGCGCCGCGACGCGGGAATTATTACACGGCTAAATTAAACGGTCGCAATCTTCGTATATACTGACGGAGTTACAACGACGCGTGCACTCCAGTCGGTTAATACAGTACCATTTGTTTAATCAAATTTGAACTTTATTGCATATACACAGAGGTCATTTCAATGAGCTGCTATATGTAGACGAGTGTACAGCGCCGCGACGCGGGAATTATTACACGGCTAAATTCAAACGGTCGCAATGTTCGTATATACTGATGGAGTTACAACGACGCGCACTCAGTCGGTTAATACAGTACCATTTGTTTAATCAAATTTGAACTTTATTGTATATACTGATGGAGTTACAACGACGCGCACTCAGTCGGTTAATACAGCACCATTTGTTTAATCAAATTTGAACTTTATTGTATACACAGAGGTCATTTCCAATGAGCGTTATATGTAGACGAGTGTACAGCGCTGCGATGCGGAATTATTACACGGCTAAATTCAAACGGTCGCAATGTTCGTATATACTGACGGAGTTACAACGACGCGCGCACTCAGTCGGTTAATACGGTACCATTTGTTTAATCAAATTTGAACTTTATTGTATATACACAGAGGTCATTTCCAATGAGCGTTATATGTAGACGAGTGTACAGCGCTGCGATGCGGGAATTATTACACGGCTAAATTCAAACGGTCGCAATGTTCGTATATACCGACGGAGTTACAACGACGCGTGCACTCAGTCGGTTAATACAGTACCATTTGTTTAATCAAATTTGAACTTTATTGTATATACACAGAGGTCATTTCAATGAGCGTTATATGTAGACGAGTGTACAGCGCTGCGATGCGGGAATTATTACACGGCTAAATTAAACGGTCGCAATGTTCGTATATACTGATGGAGTTACAACGACGCGTGCACTCAGTCGGTTAATACAGTACCATTTGTTTAATCAAATTTGAACTTTATTTTATATACACAGAGGTCATTTCCAATGAGCGTTATATGTAGACGAGTGTACAGCGCTGCGATGCGGGAATTATTACACGGCTAAATTAAACGGTCGCAATGTTCGTATATACTGATGGAGTTACAACGACGCGTGCACTCCAGTCGGTTAATACAGTACCATTTGTTTAATCAAATTTGAACTTTATTGCATATACACAGAGGTCATTTCAATGAGCTGCTATATGTAGACGAGTGTACAGCGCTGCGATGCGGGAATTATTACACGGCTAAATTAAACGGTCGCAATGTTCGTATATACCGATGGAGTTACAACGACGCGTGCACTCAGTCGGTTAATACAGTACCATTTGTTTAATCAAATTTGAACTTTATTGTATATACACAGAGGTCATTTCAATGAGCGTTATATGTAGACGAGTGTACAGCGCCGCGATGCGGGAATTATTACACGGCTAAATTAAACGGTCGCAATGTTCGTATATACTGATGGAGTTACAACGACGCGCGCACTCAGTCGGTTAATACAGTACCATTTGTTTAATCAAATTTGAACTTTATTGTATATACACAGAGGTCATTTCAATGAGCTGCTATATGTAGACGAGTGTACAGCGCCGCGATGCGGGAATTATTACACGGCTAAATTAAACGGTCGCAATGTTCGTATATACTCGATGGAGTTACAACGACGCGTGCACTCCAGTCGGTTAATACAGTACCATTTGTTTAATCAAATTTGAACTTTATTGTATATACACAGAGGTCATTTCAATGAGCTGCTATATGTAGACGAGTGTACAGCGCTGCGATGCGGGAATTATTACGGCTAAATTAAACGGTCGCAATGTTCGTATATACTGATGGAGTTACAACGACGCGCGCACTCAGTCGGTTAATACAGTACCATTTGTTTAATCAAATTTGAACTTATTGTATATACACAGAGGTCATTTCCAATGAGCGTTATATGTAAACGAGTGTACAGCGCCGCGACGCGGAATTATTACACGGCTAAATTCAAACGGTCGCAATGTTCGTATATACCGATGGAGTTACAACGACGCGCACTCAGTCGGTTAATACGGTACCATTTGTTTAATCAAATTTGAACTTTATTGTATATACACAGAGGTCATTTCAATGAGCTGCTATATGTAGACGAGTGTACAGCGCCGCGATGCGGGAATTATTACACGGCTAAATTAAACGGTCGCAATGTTCGTATATACTGATGGAGTTACAACGACGCGCGCACTCCAGTCGGTTAATACAGTACCATTTGTTTAATCAAATTTGAACTTTATTTTATATACACAGAGGTCATTTCAATGAGCGTTATATGTAAACGAGTGTACAGCGCCGCGACGCGGGAATTCATTACACGGCTAAATTAAACGGTCGCAATCTTCGTATATACCGACGGAGTTACAACGACGCGCGCACTCAGTCGGTTAATACAGTACCATTTGTTTAATCAAATTTGAACTTTATTGTATATACACAGAGGTCATTTCCAATGAGCGTTATATGTAAACGAGTGTACAGCGCTGCGATGCGGGAATTATTACACGGCTAAATTCAAACGGTCGCAATGTTCGTATATACTGATGGAGTTACAACGACGCGTGCACTCAGTCGGTTAATACAGTACCATTTGTTTAATCAAATTTGAACTTTATTGTATATACACAGAGGTCATTTCAATGAGCGTTATATGTAAACGAGTGTACAGCGCCGCGACGCGGGAATTATTACACGGCTAAATTAAACGGTCGCAATCTTCGTATATACTGACGGAGTTACAACGACGCGCGCACTCAGTCGGTTAATACAGTACCATTTGTTTAATCAAATTTGAACTTTATTGTATATACACAGAGGTCATTTCAATGAGCGTTATATGTAGACGAGTGTACAGCGCCGCGACGCGGGAATTATTACACGGCTAAATTCAAACGGTCGCAATCTTCGTATATACCGACGGAGTTACAACGACGCGCGCACTCCAGTCGGTTAATACAGCACCATTTGTTTAATCAAATTTGAACTTTATTGTATATACACAGAGGTCATTTCAATGAGCGTTATATGTAAACGAGTGTACAGCGCCGCGACGCGGGAATTATTACACGGCTAAATTAAACGGTCGCAATCTTCGTATATACCGACGGAGTTACAACGACGCGCGCACTCCAGTCGGTTAATACAGCACCATTTGTTTAATCAGAATTTGAACTTTATTGTATATACACAGAGGTCATTTCCAATGAGCGTTATATGTAAACGAGTGTACAGCGCCGCGACGCGGGAATTATTACACGGCTAAATTAAACGGTCGCAATGTTCGTATATACCGACGGAGTTACAACGACGCGTGCACTCAGTCGGTTAATACAGTACCATTTGTTTAATCAAATTTGAACTTTATTGTATATACACAGAGGTCATTTCCAATGAGCGTTATATGTAGACGAGGTACAGCGCCGCGACGCGGGAATTATTACACGGCTAAATTAAACGGTCGCAATGTTCGTATATACTGATGGAGTTACAACGACGCGCGCACTCCAGTCGGTTAATACAGCACCATTTGTTTAATCAAATTTGAACTTTATTGTATATACACAGAGGTCATTTCAATGAGCGTTATATGTAGACGAGTGTACAGCGCCGCGATGCGGGAATTATTACACGGCTAAATTCAAACGGTCGCAATGTTCGTATATACCGACGGAGTTACAACGACGCGCGCACTCAGTCGGTTAATACAGTACCATTTGTTTAATCAAATTTGAACTTTATTGTATACACACAGAGGTCATTTCCAATGAGCGTTATATGTAGACGAGTGTACAGCGCTGCGATGCGGGAATTATTACACGGCTAAATTAAACGGTCGCAATGTTCATATTTATAGAGCTATCTAATTGTATAATTCATATCAGTGGTCTATGGATACTAGCGAAGTTTCATATTTATGAGCTATCTAATTATATATAATTCATATCGAGGGTCTATGGATACTAGCGAAGTTTCATATTTATGAGCTATCTAATTATATAATTCATATCAGTGGTCTATGGATATTAACCCGAAGTTTCATATTTATAGAGCTATCTGGTATATAATTCATATCGAGGGTCTATGGATACTAACCCGAAGTTTCATATTTATAGAGCTATCTAGTATATAATTCATATCAGTGGTCTATGGATATTAACCCGAAGTTTCATATTTATAGAGCTATCTAGTATATAATTCATATCAGTGGTCTATGGATACCAACCCGAAGTTTCATATTTATAGAGCTATCTAGTATATAATTCATATCGAGGGTCTATGGATACTAGCGAAGTTTCATATTTATAGAGCTATTCAATTATATAATTCATAATGAGTGGTCTATGGATACTTACCCGAAGTTTCATATTTATGAGCTATCTAATTATATAATTCATATCAGGTGGTCTATGGATACTAGCGAAGTTTCATATTTATAGAGCTATCTAATTATATAATTCATAATGAGTGGTCTATGGATACCAACCCGAAGTTTCATATTTATGAGCTATCTAATTATATATAATTCATATCGAGTGGTCTATGGATACTAGCGAAGTTTCATATTTATGAGCTATCTAATTATATAATTCATATCAGTGGTCTATGGATATTAACCCGAAGTTTCATATTTATAGAGCTATCTGGTATATAATTCATAATGAGTGGTCTATGGATACCAACCCGAAGTTTCATATTTATAGAGCTATCTAGTATATAATTCATATCAGTGGTCTATGGATACTAGCGAAGTTTCATATTTATAGAGCTATCTAATTATATAATTCATAATGAGTGGTCTATGGATACTAGCGAAGTTTCATATTTATAGAGCTATCTGGTATATAATTCATATCGAGTGGTCTATGGATACTTACCCGAAGTTTCATATTTATAGAGCTATCTAATTATATATAATTCATATCGAGGGTCTATGGATACTAGCGAAGTTTCATATTTATAGAGCTATCTAGTATATAATTCATAATGAGTGGTCTATGGATACTTACCCGAAGTTTCATATTTATAGAGCTATCTGGTATATAATTCATAATGAGTGGTCTATGGATACCAACCCGAAGTTTCATATTTATAGAGCTATCTAGTATATAATTCATATCGAGGGTCTATGGATACTAGCGAAGTTTCATATTTATAGAGCTATCTAGTATATAATTCATATCGAGGGTCTATGGATACTAGCGAAGTTTCATATTTATAGAGCTATTCAATTATATAATTCATAATGAGTGGTCTATGGATATTAACCCGAAGTTTCATATTTATAGAGCTATCTGGTATATAATTCATATCAGTGGTCTATGGATACTTACCCGAAGTTTCATATTTATAGAGCTATTCAATTATATAATTCATATCAGTGGTCTATGGATACTTACCCGAAGTTTCATATTTATAGAGCTATCTAATTATATATAATTCATAATGAGTGGTCTATGGATACTTACCCGAAGTTTCATATTTATAGAGCTATCTGGTATATAATTCATATCAGTGGTCTATGGATACCAACCCGAAGTTTCATATTTATAGAGCCATCTAATTATATATAATTCATATCAGTGGTCTATGGATACTAGCGAAGTTTCATATTTATAGAGCTATCTGGTATATAATTCATAATGAGTGGTCTATGGATACTAGCGAAGTTTCATATTTATAGAGCTATCTAGTATATAATTCATATCAGTGGTCTATGGATACTTACCCGAAGTTTCATATTTATAGAGCTATCTGGTATATAATTCATATCAGTGGTCTATGGATACTAGCGAAGTTTCATATTTATAGAGCTATCTAGTATATAATTCATATCAGGTGGTCTATGGATACTTACCCGAAGTTTCATATTTATAGAGCTATCTGGTATATAATTCATATCGAGTGGTCTATGGATATTAACCCGAAGTTTCATATTTATAGAGCTATCTGGTATATAATTCATATCGAGTGGTCTATGGATACTTACCCGAAGTTTCATATTTATAGAGCTATCTAGTATATAATTCATATCAGTGGTCTATGGATACTAGCGAAGTTTCATATTTATGAGCTATCTAATTGTATAATTCATATCGGTGGTCTATGGATACCAACCCGAAGTTTCATGTTTATAGAGCTATCTGGTATATAATTCATATCGAGGGTCTATGGATACTCAACCCGAAGTTTCATGTTTATAGAGCTATCTGGTATATAATTCATATCCAGTGGTCTATGGATACTCAACCCGAAGTTTCATGTTATAGAGCTATCTACTATATAATTCATATCAGTGGTCTATGGATACTAACTTGAAGTTTCATATTTATGAGCTATCTAATTATATAATCTATATCGAGTGGTCTATGGATACTAGCGAAGTTTCATATTTATAGAGGCTATCTAATTATATAATTCATATCGAGGTGGTCTATGGATACTTGCGAAGTTTCATATTTATAGAGCTATCTGGTATATAATTCATAATGAGTGGTCTATGGATATTAACCCGAAGTTTCATTTATAGAGCTATCTGGTATATAATTCATATCGAGGTGGTCTATGGATACTTACCCGAAGTTTCATGTTTATAGAGCTATCTAGTATATAATTCATATCCAGTGGTCTATGGATACAACCCGAAGTTTCATATTTATGAGCTATCTAATTGTATAATTCATATCAGTGGTCTATGGATACAACCCGAAGTTTCATATTTATAGAGCTATCTAGTATATAATTCATATCGAGGGTCTATGGATACTAACTTGAAGTTTCATATTTATAGAGCTATCTAGTATATAATTCATATCAGTGGTCTATGGATACTTACCCGAAGTTTCATTTATAGAGCTATTCAATTATATAATTCATAATGAGTGGTCTATGGATACAACCCGAAGTTTCATATTTATGAGCTATCTAATTATATAATTCATATCCAGTGGTCTATGGATATTAACCCGAAGTTTCATATTTATAGAGCTATCTAATTGTATAATTCATATCTAGTGGTCTATGGATACTACCCGAAGTTTCATATTTATAGAGGCTATCTAATTATATAATTCATATCGAGGGTCTATGGATACTAACCTGAAGTTTCATATTTATAGAGCTATCTAGTATATAATTCATATCGGTGGTCTATGGATACTCAACCCGAAGTTTCATATATTTATAGAGCCATCTAATTATATAATCTATATCGAGTGGTCTATGGATACTAACCTGAAGTTTCATATTTATAGAGCTATCTAATTGTATAATTCATATCGAGTGGTCTATGGATACCAACCCGAAGTTTCATATTTATAGAGCTATCTAATTATATAATTCATATTGAGTGGTCTATGGATACCAACCCGAAGTTTCATATTTATAGAGCTATCTAATTATATAATTCATATTGAGTGGTCTATGGATACCAACCCGAAGTTTCATATTTATAGAGCTATCTAATTATATAATTCATATTGAGTGGTCTATGGATACTAACCCGAAGTTTCATATTTATAGAGCTATCTAATTATATAATTCATATTGAGTGGTCTATGGATACCAACCCGAAGTTTCATATTTATAGAGCTATCTAATTATATAATTCATATTGAGTGGTCTATGGATACCAACCCGAAGTTTCATATTTATAGAGCTATCTAATTATATAATTCATATTGAGTGGTCTATGGGTACATATCCGAAGGTTCGTATCTACAGACCTCTAATACTTTAATTCATATTGAGTGGTCTATGGATACTAACCCGAAGTTTCATATTTATAGAGCTATCTAATTATATAATTCATATTGAGTGGTCTATGGATACTAACCCGAAGTTTCATATTTATAGAGCTATCTAATTATATAATTCATATTGAGTGGTCTATGGATACTAACCCGAAGTTTCATATTTATAGAGCTATCTAATTATATAATTCATATTGAGTGGTCTATGGATACTAACCCGAAGTTTCATATTTATAGAGCTATCTAATTATATAATTCATATTGAGTGGTCTATGGATACTAACCCGAAGTTTCATATTTATAGAGCTATCTAATTATATAATTCATATTGAGTGGTCTATGGATACTAACCCGAAGTTTCATATTTATAGAGCTATCTAATTATATAATTCATATTGAGTGGTCTATGGGTACATATCCGAAGGTTCGTATCTACAGACCTCTAATACTTTAATTCATATTGAGTGGTCTATGGATACTAACCCGAAGTTTCATATTTATAGAGCTATCTAATTATATAATTCATATTGAGTGGTCTATGGATACTAACCCGAAGTTTCATATTTATAGAGCTATCTAATTATATAATTCATATTGAGTGGTCTATGGATACTAACCCGAAGTTTCATATTTATAGAGCTATCTAATTATATAATTCATATTGAGTGGTCTATGGGTACATATCCGAAGGTTCGTATCTACAGACCTATCTAATTATATAATTCATATTGAGTGGTCTATGGATACTAACCCGAAGTTTCATATTTATAGAGCTATCTAATTATATAATTCATATTGAGTGGTCTATGGATACTAACCCGAAGTTTCATATTTATAGAGCTATCTAATTATATAATTCATATTGAGTGGTCTATGGGTACATATCCGAAGGTTCGTATCTACAGACCTCTAATACTTTAATTCATATTGAGTGGTCTATGGATACTAACCCGAAGTTTCATATTTATAGAGCTATCTAATTATATAATTCATATTGAGTGGTCTATGGATACTAACCCGAAGTTTCATATTTATAGAGCTATCTAATTATATAATTCATATTGAGTGGTCTATGGATACTAACCCGAAGTTTCATATTTATAGAGCTATCTAATTATATAATTCATATTGAGTGGTCTATGGATACTAACCCGAAGTTTCATATTTATAGAGCTATCTAATTATATAATTCATATTGAGTGGTCTATGGGTACATATCCGAAGGTTCGTATCTACAGACCTCTAATACTTTAATTCATATTGAGTGGTCTATGGATACTAACCCGAAGTTTCATATTTATAGAGCTATCTAATTATATAATTCATATTGAGTGGTCTATGGATACTAACCCGAAGTTTCATTTTTTTTTAAAACCTCACGATGAGATTATCGATACAGCTCTTAGTAAGTTACTCATTCGCCCAAAATCGGCGTTAGGATGTATACACTGCATCACTTTTTTTTTAAAACCTCACGATGAGATTATCGATACAGCTCTTAGTAAGTTACTCATTCGCCCAAACTCGGCGTTAGGATGTATACACTGCATCACTTTTTTTTTTAAAACCTCACGATGAGATTATCGATACAGCTCTTAGTAAGTTACTCATTCGCCCAAAATCGGCGTTAGGATGTATACACTGCATCACTTTTTTTTTAAAACCTCACGATGAGATTATCGATACAGCTCTTAGTAAGTTACTCATTCGCCCAAACTCGGCGTTAGGATGTATACACTGCATCACTTTTTTTTTAAAACCTCACGATGAGATTATCGATACAGCTCTTAGTAAGTTACTCATTCGCCCAAACTCGGCGTTAGGATGTATACACTGCATCACTTTTTTTTTAAAACCTCACGATGAGATTATCGATACAGCTCTTAGTAAGTTACTCATTCGCCCAAAATCGGCGTTAGGATGTATACACTGCATCACTTTTTTTTTAAAACCTCACGATGAGATTATCGATACAGCTCTTAGTAAGTTACTCATTCGCCCAAACTCGGCGTTAGGATGTATACACTGCATCACTTTTTTTTTAAAACCTCACGATGAGATTATCGATACAGCTCTTAGTAAGTTACTCATTCGCCCAAACTCGGCGTTAGGATGTATACACTGCATCACTTTTTTTTTTAAAACCTCACGATGAGATTATCGATACAGCTCTTAGTAAGTTACTCATTCGCCCAAAATCGGCGTTAGGATGTATACACTGCATCACTTTTTTTTTAAAACCTCACGATGAGATTATCGATACAGCTCTTAGTAAGTTACTCATTCGCCCAAACTCGGCGTTAGGATGTATACACTGCATCACTTTTTTTTTAAAACCTCACGATGAGATTATCGATACAGCTCTTAGTAAGTTACTCATTCGCCCAAACTCGGCGTTAGGATGTATACACTGCATCACTTTTTTTTTAAAACCTCACGATGAGATTATCGATACAGCTCTTAGTAAGTTACTCATTCGCCCAAACTCGGCGTTAGGATGTATACACTGCATCACTTTTTTTTTAAAACCTCACGATGAGATTATCGATACAGCTCTTAGTAAGTTACTCATTCGCCCAAACTCGGCGTTAGGATGTATACACTGCATCACTTTTTTTTTAAAACCTCACGATGAGATTATCGATACAGCTCTTAGTAAGTTACTCATTCGCCCAAAATCGGCGTTAGGATGTATACACTGCATCACTTTTTTTTTAAAACCTCACGATGAGATTATCGATACAGCTCTTAGTAAGTTACTCATTCGCCCAAACTCGGCGTTAGGATGTATACACTGCATCACTTTTTTTTTAAAACCTCACGATGAGATTATCGATACAGCTCTTAGTAAGTTACTCATTCGCCCAAAATCGGCGTTAGGATGTATACACTGCATCACTTTTTTTTTAAAACCTCACGATGAGATTATCGATACAGCTCTTAGTAAGTTACTCATTCGCCCAAACTCGGCGTTAGGATGTATACACTGCATCACTTTTTTTTTAAAACCTCACGATGAGATTATCGATACAGCTCTTAGTAAGTTACTCATTCGCCCAAACTCGGCGTTAGGATGTATACACTGCATCACTTTTTTTTTAAAACCTCACGATGAGATTATCGATACAGCTCTTAGTAAGTTACTCATTCGCCCAAACTCGGCGTTAGGATGTATACACTGCATCACTTTTTTTTTAAAACCTCACGATGAGATTATCGATACAGCTCTTAGTAAGTTACTCATTCGCCCAAAATCGGCGTTAGGATGTATACACTGCATCACTTTTTTTTTAAAACCTCACGATGAGATTATCGATACAGCTCTTAGTAAGTTACTCATTCGCCCAAAATCGGCGTTAGGATGTATACACTGCATCACTTTTTTTTTAAAACCTCACGATGAGATTATCGATACAGCTCTTAGTAAGTTACTCATTCGCCCAAAATCGGCGTTAGGATGTATACACTGCATCACTTTTTTTTTAAAACCTCACGATGAGATTATCGATACAGCTCTTAGTAAGTTACTCATTCGCCCAAAATCGGCGTTAGGATGTATACACTGCATCACTTTTTTTTTAAAACCTCACGATGAGATTATCGATACAGCTCTTAGTAAGTTACTCATTCGCCCAAACTCGGCGTTAGGATGTATACACTGCATCACTTTTTTTTTAAAACCTCACGATGAGATTATCGATACAGCTCTTAGTAAGTTACTCATTCGCCCAAACTCGGCGTTAGGATGTATACACTGCATCACTTTTTTTTTAAAACCTCACGATGAGATTATCGATACAGCTCTTAGTAAGTTACTCATTCGCCCAAACTCGGCGTTAGGATGTATACACTGCATCACTTTTTTTTTTTTTTTTTTTTTTAAAACCTCACGATGAGATTATCGATACAGCTCTTAGTAAGTTACTCATTCGCCCAAACTCGGCGTTAGGATGTATACACTGCATCACTTTTTTTTTAAAACCTCACGATGAGATTATCGATACAGCTCTTAGTAAGTTACTCATTCGCCCAAACTCGGCGTTAGGATGTATACACTGCATCACTTTTTTTTTAAAACCTCACGATGAGATTATCGATACAGCTCTTAGTAAGTTACTCATTCGCCCAAACTCGGCGTTAGGATGTATACACTGCATCACTTTTTTTTAAAACCTCACGATGAGATTATCGATACAGCTCTTAGTAAGTTACTCATTCGCCCAAACTCGGCGTTAGGATGTATACACTGCATCACTTTTTTTTAAAACCTCACGATGAGATTATCGATACAGCTCTTAGTAAGTTACTCATTCGCCCAAACTCGGCGTTAGGATGTATACACTGCATCACTTTTTTTTTAAAACCTCACGATGAGATTATCGATACAGCTCTTAGTAAGTTACTCATTCGCCCAAAATCGGCGTTAGGATGTATACACTGCATCACTTTTTTTTTTTTTTTTTTTTTTAAAACCTCACGATGAGATTATCGATACAGCTCTTAGTAAGTTACTCATTCGCCCAAACTCGGCGTTAGGATGTATACACTGCATCACTTTTTTTTAAAACCTCACGATGAGATTATCGATACAGCTCTTAGTAAGTTACTCATTCGCCCAAACTCGGCGTTAGGATGTATACACTGCATCACTTTTTTTTAAAACCTCACGATGAGATTATCGATACAGCTCTTAGTAAGTTACTCATTCGCCCAAACTCGGCGTTAGGATGTATACACTGCATCACTTTTTTTTAAAACCTCACGATGAGATTATCGATACAGCTCTTAGTAAGTTACTCATTCGCCCAAACTCGGCGTTAGGATGTATACACTGCATCACTTTTTTTTAAAACCTCACGATGAGATTATCGATACAGCTCTTAGTAAGTTACTCATTCGCCCAAAATCGGCGTTAGGATGTATACACTGCATCACTTTTTTTTTTAAAACCTCACGATGAGATTATCGATACAGCTCTTAGTAAGTTACTCATTCGCCCAAAATCGGCGTTAGGATGTATACACTGCATCACTTTTTTTTAAAACCTCACGATGAGATTATCGATACAGCTCTTAGTAAGTTACTCATTCGCCCAAACTCGGCGTTAGGATGTATACACTGCATCACTTTTTTTTTTTTTTTTTTTTTTTAAAACCTCACGATGAGATTATCGATACAGCTCTTAGTAAGTTACTCATTCGCCCAAACTCGGCGTTAGGATGTATACACTGCATCACTTTTTTTTTTTAAAACCTCACGATGAGATTATCGATACAGCTCTTAGTAAGTTACTCATTCGCCCAAACTCGGCGTTAGGATGTATACACTGCATCACTTTTTTTTTTTTTTTTTTTTTTTTTTTTTTTTTTTTTTTTTTTTTTTCCCGCCTTTTATATTCTGTAATTTTTAATTTTGCCGCCCAAACAGACATTTTGTGAAAGACGCTGTAGCTAGTGTAATTACTGGAGTAATGAGACAACATCATCATTATCAGTCGTCAGACGTCCACTGCTGGACATAGATTCACCAGATCATCAGACCACCGGTGCAGTATATATCATCCTAACTAGAGCCACGTCCAGTATTCTAACTAGAAATGTCTTCATTGAAAAACATATATATTCTACCAACTCGCACCAACAAGATCCAGCGCTAGTTAGGATGATATACACCGCATCGTATTACGCTCATCGCCTTGTATATATTCGACCGCTGATATAAGAGATGCGGTGGTACCCTTTCTTTTGGACACTACTAGTAAGATGTTCACCTGATGGTAAGTGGTTAGGTTAGGATGATGTACACAGCAACAGGTAATCTTCTTGGGACAGATGTTAAGTCTCGTTACCGAAGTAATTGAAGCTAGATGTGAATGATAGATCAATTTCAGAGGAATGGTAATATCCGTCAATCCACACTTGGTTAGAGTGGTGGATAAACTTCACTGGTGGTAGTGTATCTGTTGCTGGTGACCGTTTACCACCGCAGCGACTGAATAGTAGTGTGCAGACATTAATGTTTAATGAAGTCCGCTGTAGCTTAAATTACTGCGGTAACTACACTTATATCTCACGAGTTCGAGTTGCATTGTATATCATTCTAACTGCAGACGAGCGGGATGTTCACCTGATGGTAAGTGATACGCCTGCTCATAACATGGCTCTAGTTATGATGTTGTCAACACACGATGTTGAGTCTCGTTACCTCAGTAATTACACCAGCTACAGCGCCCTTCAAACTGGAACACTACAATATACGCATATACCTAAACGATCTCCGGTAATAGACGTTAATACTAGTAAGACGTTATAGTATCATCATAATGAAATAGCCTTGTTGATTACCTTGTGGGATAGCTTTCCCACGGGTCCACCGGTGGGCGTTTTGAAGGTATTAGTATATAAGTATTAATGTAGTTTATAATCGTGTTGATAATTGGAGAAATTATCAACGAAATTTTCCGCAACATTCGTTCGTAATAAAACACTACAATCTTAATGGCCGCCGTCCAATTGTTCATTTAATTGTTCATCGACATTTTTAAATAAACAGATTTTAATATTGTAGCTGTTAGTGTGCTGATGACTACAAGGACTTCACGATGAATGCTGTTGTATACGTTTTCGGTGAGTATTATCACTGCAGTAACTTCACTAGCTACAGCGCCCTTCAAACCGGAACACAGACATGATGCATTAGGATGATATACACTGCACCAAATTGTCTTCCTCGCATTCATACACAATATATGTAGTATTATCACTGCAGTAATTTCACTAGCTACAGCGCCCTTCAAACCGGAACACAGACATGATGCATTAGGATGATATACACTGCACCAAATTGTCTTCCTCGCATTCATACACAATATATGTAGTATTATCACTGCAGTAATTTCACTAGCTACAGCGCCCTTCAAACCGGAACACAGACATGATGCATTAGGATGATATACACTGCACCAAATTGTCTTCCTCGCATTCATACACAATATATGTAGTATTATCACTGCAGTAACTTCACTAGCTACAGCGCCCTTCAAACCGGAACACAGACATGATGCATTAGGATGATATACACTGCACCAAATTGTCTTCCTCGCTTTCATACACAATATATGTAGTATTATCACTGCAGTAACTTCACTAGCTACAGCGCCCTTCAAACCGGAACACAGACATGATGCATTAGGATGATATACACTGCACCAAATTGTCTTCCTCGCATTCATACACAATATATGTAGTATTATCACTGCAGTAATTTCACTAGCTACAGCGCCCTTCAAACCGGAACACAGACATGATGCATTAGGATGATATACACTGCACCAAATTGTCTTCCTCGCATTCATACACAATATATGTAGTATTATCACTGCAGTAACTTCACTAGCTACAGCGCCCTTCAAACCGGAACACAGACATGATGCATTAGGATGATATACACTGCACCAAATTGTCTTCCTCGCTTTCATACACAATATATGTAGTATTATCACTGCAGTAACTACACTAGCTACAGCGCCCTTCAAACCGGAACACAGACATGATGCATTAGGATGATTTACACTGCACCAAATTGTCTTCCTCGCATTCATACACAATATATGTAGTATTATCACTGCAGTAACTTCACTAGCTACAACGCCCTTCAAACCGGAACACAGACATGCTGCATTAGGATGATATACACTGCACCAAATTGTCTTCCTCGCATTCATACACAATATATGTAGTATTATCACTGCAGTAATTTCACTAGCTACAGCGCCCTTCAAACCGGAACACAGACATGATGCATTGGGATGATATACACTGCACCAAATTGTCTTCCTCGCTTTCATACACAATATATGTAGTATTATCACTGCAGTAATTTCACTAGCTACAGCGCCCTTCAAACCGGAACACAGACATGATGCATTAGGATGATATACACTGCACCAAATTGTCTTCCTCGCATTCATACACAATATATGTAGTATTATCACTGCAGTAATTTCACTAGCTACAGCGCCCTTCAAACCGGAACACAGACATGATGCATTAGGATGATATACACTGCACCAAATTGTCTTCCTCGCTTTCATACACAATATATGTAGTATTATCACTGCAGTAACTACACTAGCTACAGCGCCCTTCAAACCGGAACACAGACATGATGCATTAGGATGATTTACACTGCACCAAATTGTCTTCCTCGCATTCATACACAATATATGTAGTATTATCACTGCAGTAACTTCACTAGCTACAGCGCCCTTCAAACTGGAACACTACAATATACGCATATACCTAAACGATCTCCGGTAATAGACGTTAATACTAGTAAGACGTTATAGTATCATCATAATGAAATAGCCTTGTTGATTACCTTGTGGGATAGCTTTCCCACGGGCCCACCGGTGGGCGTTTTGAAGGTATTAGTATATAAGTATTAATGTAGTTTATAATCGTGTTGATAATTGGAGAAATTATCAGCGAAATTTTCCGCAACATTCGTTCGTAATAAAACACTACAATCTTAATGGCCGCCGTCCAATTGTTCATTTAATTGTTCATCGACATTTTTAAATAAACAGATTTTAATATTGTAGCTGTTAGTGTGCTGATGACTACAAGGGACTTCACGATGAATGCTGTTGTATACGTTTTCGGTGAGTACATCAGCTGTTAGCCCACAGCTGGGCGTGGGTCTCCGCCAAAGATTCCCGCGTCGATCAGTCCACTGTTAGTATTGCGTTCGGTACCGCCGGGCACTAGGCCGTCGTTTAGAGGCCGTCTGCTCGGATTCATTTTGGGGCGATTTGGGCCATTCCCCACCACGCTGGCCCAAAGAGGGTGTGGGGGTAGTAGCCAGAGTCTCATCTGTTGATTAGCTGGTACCACCACGAGCTGGTTATGTTGGCTCGGGTCCTGTGAGCTGTTGTGAAGGACTCCTTACTCCCTTAACTATATATATACATTCATAGAATGTATGAAAGCGAGGAAGACAATTTGTTGCAGTATCATCCGAACGTATAAAATCTGTGTTCCGGTTTGAAGGGCGTTGTAGCTAATGTTAATGTAGTAAAGAAACTCAATGTTTGCGTTCATTAACTATAAATGCAATAAGCATTTATTTCTCTAGCTACAGCGCCCTTCAAACCGGAACACAGACATGATGCATTGGGATGATATACACTGCACCAAATTGTCTTCCTCGCTTTCATACACAATATATGTAGTATTATCACTGCAGTAATTTCACTAGCTACAGCGCCCTTCAAACCGGAACACAGACATGATGCATTAGGATGATTTACACTGCACCAAATTGTCTTCCTCGCATTCATACACAATATGTAGTATTATCACTGCAGTAATTTCACTAGCTACAGCGCTCCTTCAAACCGGAACACAGACGTGATGCATTAGGATGATATACACTGCACCAAATTGTCTTCCTCGCATTCATACACAATATGTAGTATTATCACTGCAGTAACTACACTAGCTACAGCGCCCTTCAAACCGAACACAGACATGATGCATTAGATGATATACACTGCACCAAATTGTCTTCCCTGCTTTCATACACACAATATATGTAGTATTATCACTGCAGTAATTTCACTAGCTACAGCGCCCTTCAAACCGAACACAGACATGATGCATTAGGATGATATACACTGCACCAAATTGTCTTCCCTGCTTTCATACACAATATATGTAGTATTATCACTGCAGTAACTACACTAGCTACAGCGCCCTTCAAACCGGAACACAGACATGATGCATTAGGATGATTTACACTGCACCAAATTGTCTTCCTCGCATTCATACACAATAATATATGTAGTATTATCACTGCAGTAACTTCACTAGCTACAGCGCTCCTTCAAACCGGAACACAGACATGATGCATTAGATGATATACACTGCACCAAATTGTCTTCCTCGCTTTCATACACACAATATATGTAGTATTATCACTGCAGTAACTACACTAGCTACAGCGCCCTTCAAACCGGAACACAGACATGATGCATTAGGATGATTTACACTGCACCAAATTGTCTTCCTCGCATTCATACACAATATATGTAGTATTATCACTGCAGTAACTTCACTAGCTACAGCGCTCCTTCAAACCGGAACACAGACATGATGCATTAGGATGATATACACTGCACCAAATTGTCTTCCTCGCTTTCATACACAATATATGTAGTATTATCACTGCAGTAATTTCACTAGCTACAGCGCCCTTCAAACCGGAACACAGACATGATGCATTAGGATGATATACACTGCACCAAATTGTCTTCCTCGCTTTCATACACAATATATGTAGTATTATCACTGCAGTAATTTCACTAGCTACAGCGCCCTTCAAACCGGAACACAGACATGATGCATTAGGATGATATACACTGCACCAAATTGTCTTCCTCGCTTTCATACACAATATATGTAGTATTATCACTGCAGTAATTTCACTAGCTACAGCGCCCTTCAAACCGGAACACAGACATGATGCATTAGGATGATATACACTGCACCAAATTGTCTTCCTCGCTTTCATACACAATATATGTAGTATTATCACTGCAGTAACTTCACTAGCTACAGCGCCCTTCAAACCGGAACACAGACATGATGCATTAGGATGATATACACTGCACAAAATTGTCTTCCTCGCTTTCATACACAATATATGTAGTATTATCACTGCAGTAATTTCACTAGCTACAGCGCCCTTCAAACCGGAACACAGACATGATGCATTAGGATGATATACACTGCACCAAATTGTCTTCCTCGCTTTCATACACAATATGTAGTATTATCACTGCAGTAATTTCACTAGCTACAGCGCCCTTCAAACCGGAACACAGACATGATGCATTAGGATGATATACACTGCACCAAATTGTCTTCCTCGCTTTCATACACAATATATGTAGTATTATCACTGCAGTAACTTCACTAGCTACAGCGCCCTTCAAACCGGAACACAGACATGATGCATTAGGATGATATACACTGCACCAAATTGTCTTCCTCGCTTTCATACACAATATATGTAGTATTATCACTGCAGTAACTTCACTAGCTACAACGCCCTTCACACCGCTAAAGCCCGCCTTCAGCGGTAAGCTATAGGGCGTTCGTTACCTTGGCAACGTCCAATACCACCAGGGCTGTTGGCCGTCACCACCAGCGGCGACGGGTACGTGTTCCTGCAAGTCCGCAAAGGCGAGAACCAGTCCAACGTGGACGCGCTCATCCACAAGGTGGTGCCGAACAGCCGCGCGCCGGAGGACACCAGGAAGAGGCTGGACCTGCCCAAGCGGTACGAACTCCTCGCCAGGCCGAAGGCGGAGAAGGGCCTGGAGAGCGTGGTGCTGGCGATAGACGCGGGCGCGGATCCCAACAAGCTCGAGGAGTTCGTGAAGCCGACCGTGATGCAGAAGCTCCAGGACATCGTCGTGGACTTCTTCAAGGACGACAAGGTCAACGCGTTCTTCAGGTCTAAGAAGGACACTTATAACTTCAGTGAGTATATATTAGGGAGTTGAAGATGATGAGGATGAAAGTGTCGATGAAGATAATGATCATGATTGTGGTGGGGTTGATGAAGATGATTATGATGATGATGATGGTGAGTGTCGATGATGATAATGATCATGATTGTGGTGGTGTGGATGAAGCTTATTATGGCGATGATGGCGAAAGTGCCGATGAAGATAATGATCATGATTGTGGTGG
Organism: Troides helena; assembly: GCA_029286815.1. Taxonomy (NCBI): domain Eukaryota; kingdom Metazoa; phylum Arthropoda; class Insecta; order Lepidoptera; family Papilionidae; genus Troides; species Troides helena. The sequence goes on along the minus strand of JAGSMV010000038.1, from coordinate 444,571 downwards.
TGTGGATGAAGCTTATTATGGCGATGATGGCGAAAGTGCCGATGAAGATAATGATCATGATTGTGGTGGTGTGGATGAAGGTTATGATGGAGATGATGATAATGATAATGGTATTGATGAAGATTATAATGATGGTGATAATGTTCATGGCGTTGATTATGGTGATGATGATGGTGAGTGTCGATGATGATAATGATCATGATTGTGGTGGTGTGGATGAAGGTTATGATGGAGATGATTATGACGGTAATGATGATGATGGCGAAAGTGCCGATGAAGATAATGATCATGATTGTGATGGTGTGAGTGAATGTTACGATGGGGATGATTATGCTAATGATGATGGTGAAAGTATCGATGAAGAATATGATAATGATCTGATTGTGTTAGTATGGATGAAGGTTATGAAGACTATTATGATGGTTATGATAATGATATTTTTGGTGATAATCATGGTGGCTTTTATTATGATAATGGCGATGATGATAATGATAATGGTATTGATGAAGATTATAATGATGGTGATAATGTTCATGGCGTTGATTATGGTGATGATGATGATGATGGTATATATATAGCTATATCTAATCGTTACTCATTTCAGAGCCTGAAATAGTTCACTTCAAGAGCGGCAAGCCGTCCCTGATGCTGGAGCTGAACTTCAAGTCCATAATGCGGGCGGTGAAGGACTTGCTCAAGTCCAAAAAGCTGAAGCAGTACACCGACACCCTGGCGCAGAAGGCGGCCATGGTATACCGGGCGCTGAAGGAGAGTGAGAAGGAGAAGCGTAAAGAGAGTGATGAGGAGTCGAATTGAATATCATCATCAGTGATTAAATTATGAATGAAGTCGTAACCGTTTATTCACCATCACCTTACCAGCGGTGCGTCAATGAGGACCCCGATGTGGTGAAGATACCACCAACTTAACACCACATGCGATCCAGGAATAGAACCGGGAACTTGAAGGTTTACTGGGCTGGCTTTAAGCCTCTGATGGCGGTGACCGTCTAAGTGCAAATATTTCATTGATCCGGTTTGAAGTGCGCTCTAGCTATTACTGGTGGTTGTGTCTCCGTTGCCAGAGACTGTGTACGTACCACCGCAGCGCCTATTGCAGCCGACAGACAGTACTGTGCGAGCATTGCTTTGATCCGGTTTGAAGGCCTCTGTAGCTAGTAAATCAGTGATTCATATGGGGGGTGATTTGGGCTATTTCCCACCCCTTACACCACCTGTTGTCCAGCAGTGGACGTTTATCGGCTGACGATTGATTGAATAGTCAACATAGAAAAATATACGACGGAGTAATTTCTTTGGATTGCATTTAGTGAAAGAAAGAGACAGATATATACGGGTTTACGCTGAGTGCGAGGGAGACGGAGCATGTATATACTCTCTACCGCGCCACAACACTGAAGACTAGTCTCTATACTGTATCTCCCTCTCACTCTGAATGTATGAAGATAGAAAGAGATAGACAGACGTTGATATGTATAGTATATTATTTTATTGAATCATCTATTTTATACAATTAAAATATGAGCTGGACGTTCACCTGATGTTAAGTGAAACGCCTGCCAACAAGGCGCTAGTTAGAATGATATACACTGCACTAGATTGCGCTCGACACCAAGTGAATCTGCAGCGCCCTTCAAACCGGAACAGTAATGTTTGCATCTAGACGGTCACCGGCATCAGAGACTACCAGTACCATACACATGTACAGCAGATACTGCTCCAGCTGATATAACGAGCGCCAGGCACAATGTGGTGCAGTGTACGCCATCCTAACTGAAGGAATATGAACCTCATGGTATTGTCAACACTTCCTGGTCGCAGTCTTCGTATGAGCCGGCTCCAGAACTTTCTAGAACGATCTTAAAATTCCTCTCATGCTTCTTCCCTTCTATGTGATCCATGATAGTGAGGGCTTCGTTAGCAACCTCGGTGTTGCACGTCACGCAATTCAGAGTGTCATCGTTCACCTGCTGATGGTATAGATGGTAAGAAAAAAAAATTATGTTCTAAAGGGATGACTATACCATCAGGTTATGTCACGCTTCACCACCAACACAATCATAATCATCAGATCACGTATAATATTGGATATGGAAATCAGGTCTTCGTAGACTATGACTCCTACTCCACATTAGGTGACGATCGCCCGTGATGGTATCATTTTATCAGGATATGGATCTGATGGTGGAAAATAGAGAACAGGGGGAGTACGGGGAGCATCTACAGAGGATAACCTCTTGGAGAGTCATGGTCATGAGGTCTGCTTCAGGCTGTAAGGTGCGATGGTGAAACCAATTTTAGTCGCCTTTCTCCACCTCAGTCCTACTACAATTAGCTTAAGACCTGGAAGCATACCTTTCTCATCAGAGCAGGTAGGTGCTCCATCAGAAGGTTCTTCTCCAACTTCTTCAGATGATCAGCGTTGGTGGAGTGCCAGGTCAACTCTTCACCAGATAGTTCCATCTTGCAGAGACAACACTTCAACCCCGTTTCAGACCTCACGAAGCTGTTCCACGAGTGCCAGCTGATCTTCAATGCGTTACCTAGAATTTTTTTTAATCTGTGGTGGTATTATAAAGGCGATGGTTACGATGATATTTAACCTATGTGTCGACGCCGACAACGCCCTTCAAACCGGATTAAACATAAAATTTGCACGCTACTGTGACGGTATCAACCTAGATACATATTTTCTTTCTACGGAGCAAAGAGAATTGGTGAAAAGTACTCTTGTTGCAAAGTTAGGATGCTCACAGCACCACATTCAGGTCATTATTTGGAGACCTGATATGATGACTGTACCTTCGTGACAGGGTAATGTTTGTACACTGCAACTTGTTGGTGGAATAACAGCCTCCGTTTATAAAGATACTTCTAAGGACACTTCGGAGGAAGCTGCTTCTGAACTCTTACCCCATATCACGTTCAACGAAGATCTAAAGATCTCATCTGGCATAGTCTTTGGGTGCTACTGTAAGGAGAAAGTTCCTGGTTGGATTCCAAGGAATCCTGCGGTTTGTTTCTTCAACCCTGGATCTGTTACCATCGAATAAATCTGCCGCCGTAACAGCATCAGTCTTCCGGCTGCCAAGAAGGTATTCTTAGATCCTCATCACCGGCGATCTTATAACTATCTAAATTTGAGATCTGGTTGTAGATAAAAAAAAAAACTAGTTTTACATTACCATTGCACAAAATTAGCTTGTGTTTGTGCGAAGCTCCCTCCGGTTTGCCCGTGAACTGGTATCGAGCACCAATTTTTATCTGTGGTGCAACTTCCGTGGTGTATAACCTCTCCATTTGGTATTCCAGGTTCATTTCCTTCATTGCGTTCCCTGTTTCCTTTCTAGACTTCTCCAGCTTCCTGCAGCTGATCCGTTGTAGGTGTGTCGGCCAGGATAGATGAGCCTTGATCTGGCGTCTAGTGAAGGTGACGTTGCAGTGTGCGCAGTGGTAAGTGTGGAAGATCTGTGGATCATAGACAAGAAATCATCATCATCAATTTCCAGACACAGGTCTCTCCAATTTTCCAATGCGACCGTTTCGAAGCTTTCTTTTAGCAATGCCTTATAATCTTCACCGTGTCGTTTCTCCTCCAGGTCTTCCACTTCATCCATGAAACCATAGACAGTTTATTAATCATCATAATCATCCTCTATATGTCCAAAACTGGACATAGGCTTTTTTTTCACCGACTTTCCTGGACCTTTACTAGTTCAAGCCTTTAAGGAAACCTAGAAAAATGTCGATGAACGGAAACACAGACCTGTCGCAGTAAATCCTTCTGATAATTCTCCAGGAATTGGTATTTGTGTATATTGTCCGTGTGGAAGCGGCTTTCCACATGCTTCTTCAAATCACACTTCACCATCACGGAGCACAGCGCGCAGTATCGCGTACCATCACCAACTGCCACCAGAGCGTTGTACGCGATCACACTGATTTTGTAACACAGTTTTTTCTTCTTTAATACCAACTCTTCAATATACATGAATTCTTCTTGATCTGTATCCACTTCCGTTTCAATTCCCTCTTGAAGAGTGTCTGTGTTGACATCCGTTTCCGCTTCAACTCTCCCTTCAATATTTGCTGTATCATTTCCGTTGTTCGTGTCTGCATTTCGGAGAACTAGATTATTCTCTGCTTCATCAAGTATCTGATTTAGCACGCTGAATTGATTATTATTATCCACCCCTGTTACTTCTTTACTCGTGCTTGGCTTTTCCACTCTGTCACCGATGATATTAGTTTCGACTTGTGTGTTCACTGCTTTATGTAAATATCCCAAGTGCACAGGTTCCTTTACATGTTTATATATCGAACTGTGTTCAACGACAACGTTACATACAGCGCAATGTAAACACTTTCTCATCTGTAACGAGAATTTTTTTAATTAAAGGTAATGATATGACTACGTGGGAAATTTAAAGGTCAAGGATCAATCAGTGTGGGAAATTTTGAACACCAATGTCCAGCAGTGGACGTCCATAAAAATAAAAATATATAACATAAGAAAGAACATATTGAATCAATTGTAACCAAACTCCACTATATGTGAATCTGGGCTCTTACCAGGGTATTTGAAGAAATTGGCAGAATTGGAAGCTGTGTGAAGGAGAGCAGCAGTAATATTCAACAGTCTATGGTCCGAGGATCAAGTACCAGCCTTGGGAGAAGGTAGTACAACTATCAAGGCGATGGACAAGAGAACATTCATTAATCTCTTTACCATCAGCTTTCTACGTTTGTGGCGGAGTGTCCAACCATCGGCCAAAGCTAAATGTGGAATTTGGCTGGTGGTAGGTTTTATTAACCCCGCCTGTCTACTTATCATCCCCAAATCTGTCAAGACATGAGAAACGGAGTATACTGGACAAACACGTGACCATCCTCGGTCTCATCAGACCATGTCAAAATGAGGTCAAGTTAGACCATTGTGAATAGTAACTTACCATTCTTATCAGGTTTATACCGAACTCGTTCATGAATGGAGTAAGGTTCACATGCTCGATGTGGGACACGGTCCTGACATGTTCGGACAGGTCCTCAGTATTTACTGTAAGCTCGCAAACACAGCAGTAGTGGTGATCATCATATACCAACGTGTTATATGAGAGCGTGGACAGTGTAATCTTGGCACTGAAAATATGCAGTTCCAAAATTTCGCGTTCTACTCTTCCAAATATGTTTGTTGTGTCAGTGCTGCCATGTTTTGTCACAGAACTGCCGGGTCTTGCGACAGTATTGTCAGATCTTGTGTCAGCGTTGCCATGTTTTGTCACAGAACTGCCGGGTCTTGCGACAGTATTGTCAGATCTTGTGTCAGTGCTGCCATGTTTTGTCACAGAACTGCCGGGTCTTGCGACAGTATTGTCAGATCTTGTGTCAGTGCTGCCATGTTTTGTCACAGAACTGCCGGGTCTTGCGACAGTATTGTCAGATCTTGTGTCAGTGCTGCTATGTTTTGTCACAGAACTGTGTGGTCTTGCGACAGTATTGTCAGATCTTGTGTCAGTGCTGCCATGTTTTGTCACAGAACTGCCGGGTCTTGCGACAGTATTGTCAGATCTTGTGTCAGTGCTGCCATGTTTTGTCACAGAACTGCCTGGTTTTGCGACAGTATTGTCAGATCTTGTGTCAGTGCTGCTATGTTTTGTCACAGAACTGTGTGGTCTTGCGACAGTATTGTCAGATCTTGTGTCAGTGCTGCCATGTTTTGTCACAGAACTGCCGGGTCTTGCGACAGTATTGTCAGGTTTTGTGACGGTCTTGCTAGTATTTGTGGCAGTGTTGGTAGATTTTGTCACAGTTTTCCCATTTCCAATAAACCGAGCGTTCTTCTCCATACTGTTTATTGGGACCGAGTCCTCCGTTATATTCCTGTTCCTCACAATTGGATGACTGCATTCAATGTGATCATCAATATCGCTGATTAGTTGGAGATTGTTGCAGTGTGCGCAGTGATACAATCCCTCATCAACCTGCAAATGTAACGTATAATAATTTCACATCAAAATATCATCTCGTATATTTACGATATTTAATTTGAAGAAGTATACAAATGATGAACAGGCCATAGGTACGGGTCTACGAGTCAAAATTACTACCAAGCGCTTATCATCATCAGAACATTGAGAAATGATGATGATGATACCTCAGAATATCCCGTTTAGGGATCGGGTTAGGCTATCCCTACTACCACTCTATCTCCTTGCATAATTCTAGGGATAGAGCAAAAGCCTACTTCTGACCGTCATCTTCACACTTTCACCAATGGTGATAGGTATCTTTACTGGAGACCGGAGACTGCGTATTTAGGTACCACCGCAGCGCCTGTTCCTACCGCGAGACTGTAATATGCAAACATTACTGTGTTCCAGTTTGAAGGACGTTGTAGCTAGTGTAATTACCGAGGTAACGAGACTCAATATCTTATGTCTCAGAGGACAATTACAATGAGGTGCTATATATCATGTTTACTAGCGCCACGTTGTTATGGGCGTATCACTTACCATCAGGTGAACGTATCGCTCGCCTGGTTTTAATTGCTGATGGTACGTCACAATATCTCGTTTTGAGAATCTGGTGTCATTATCTCTCCCTAGAATAATTCTAGGTAAAAGCAGCAGTTTACTTGTGACCGTTACCATCACACTTTCACCAACTCACCAGCCAGGTCTGGTAAGTTGTAATGATAATGAAGAAGGTTCATGTCATCAGTGGTGTATTGGTTGACAGCTTGATTTCTAAGACGAAGGTTCTTGGTTTGATTTCGGAACCACCATATGGTTGGTAGTATAAAAGGACAAGAGCTAGTGTATTCTGGACGAGCTCAACCTAGAGGCTCACCATCAGACATTGAAACACCATGTGATATTGAAGTATTTCCTCACCTTTCTTATCAAGTGGTGGTTGTATTTCACCACCACTGAGCAAGACTCCAATTTGGATTTGTGACCAATAGTGGTGCAATGGTCTGGCAACAGACCAACATGGCCGCTGGACCTACACACCATGCAATAAAATCTGTTCGGCTTCATCACCAACATCATATGCCAGGAATTAAACAAGACCTTCAGTCTCCTCCCCTCAACTTCTACCTCCATGTACTTTGGCAAAGTCTTCGGCTTCCTCGCGGCCATCGCGTAAGAGAACTGCTCACTGACCTCCTCTTCCACTTTCAGAACCTGTTCATCTTTGAATTTATTCTCATATTCTTCATCCAATGTCTTCTCTAACCAGTAATTATTATCTGGATCTTCAGATATTTCATTCTCTCTAAAATTCTCATTATTGATTAACATGGCGTTGAAATGGTAGCAATCTTTGTCTCTGCCTGTACGCGAGTCTCTGTCGTACGATATGTCTATGACTTTGTTTATGGCCATCAGCAGATTGTTCTGGTGAGGTTCCGTTGCTAGATGATCGTCAGTACCTTCTGGATCGAAGAGTACGTTGCAAACGCCGCAGTGGTGATTGTTGTGTACCTAGAAACAAACAGCCTTGTGGTACACCAGCATTCACAGGAATGGGATCTGAGGATACTCCATCAATGACTGTCATTATGCATCAGTTCTCAAGGAAACTGGTGGTCCTATTGCCCAGGCTGTCGGGAAGCCCTAGGATGGCAGCTTTGACAGTAACACTATGCTATACCTGATCGAAAGCCTTCGCAAAGTCTAGACTATCACCTCTACCCTCAACCGCTTGCGCCTACCGATGGGTTAGGATACTCAGATCACCAGCAGGACGCTTACGGAGTCTATACTGGTGGTGACTAACCAGATGGTGATCCTCTGGATATTTGAGGAGCTGGTGGTTCATCAAGGTCTCCATGACTGGAGAGTGGAGAATTGGAGGAAGTGGAAGGAGTGGAAGCTTGGGTACAGCATTGCAAATTCAAACTCTCACCTTTCTAACGATGCTCAAATCATACTTCTCCAGCGGCGGATGCTGCATCATGTTCCTCTTGTGATCTTCTCTTCTTATATGTTCTGGATACTGCTCGATTTTGCAGGGCGCTCTGCAAACTGAACACTGCAGAGTGTTCGCATCAACAGTGACCAGAGTGTTGTACTGTTGTTCGGTGAGAAATATGTTGTTGTTGATGATCAGGCCTTTCGCCGCTTTATCTGTTGTCATCATCAACGGGCCAGCATCGGAACCTGGAATGAGATTCATCGTCGCAGAACGGATTTTGTTTTTATGTCAGAATTTATACACTGCATCACTTTTTTTTTTTTAAAACCGCATGATGAGATTATCGATACAGCTCTTAGTAAGTTACTCATTCGCCCAAAATCGGCGTTAGGATGTATACACTGCATCACTTTTTTTTTTTTTTAAAACCTCACGATGAGATTATCGAGACAGCTCTTAGTAAGTTACTCATTCGCCCAAAATCGGCGTTAGGATGTATACACTGCATCACTTTTTTTTTAAAACCTCACGATGAGATTATCGAGACAGCTCTTAGTAAGTTACTCATTCGCCCAAAATCGGCGTTAGGATGTATACACTGCATCACATTTTTTTTTTAAACCGCATGATGAGATTATCGAGACAGCTCTTAGTAAGTTACTCATTCGCACAAACTGGCGTTAGGATGTATACACTGCATCACATTTTTTTTTTTAAAACCTCACGATGAGATTATCGAGACAGCTCTTAGTAAGTTACTCATTCGCACAAACTCGGCGTTAGGATGTATACACTGCATCACATTTTTTTTTTAAACCGCATGATGAGATTATCGAGACAGCTCTTAGTAAGTTACTCATTCGCCCAAAATCGGCGTTAGGATGTATACACTGCATCACTTTTTTTTTAAAACCTCACGATGAGATTATCGAGACAGCTCTTAGTAAGTTACTCATTCGCCCAAACTCGGCGTTAGGATGTATACACTGCATCACATTTTTTTTTAAACCGCATGATGAGATTATCGAGACAGCTCTTAGTAAGTTACTCATTCGCACAAACTCGGCGTTAGGATGTATACACTGCATCACTTTTTTTTTTAAACCGCATGATGAGATTATCGATACGGCTCTTAGTAAGTTACTCATTCCGCACAAACTCGGCGTTAGGATGTATACACTGCATCACATTTTTTTTTTTAAACCGCATGATGAGATTATCGAGACAGCTCTTAGTAAGTTACTCATTCGCACAAACTCGGCGTTAGGATGTATACACTGCATCACTTTTTTTTTTAAAACCTCACGATGAGATTATCGATACAGCTCTTAGTAAGTTACTCATTCGCCCAAACTCGGCGTTAGGATGTATACACTGCATCACTTTTTTTTTTAAAACCTCACGATGAGATTATCGATACAGCTCTTAGTAAGTTACTCATTCGCACAAACTCGGCGTTAGGATGTATACACTGCATCACTTTTTTTTTAAAACCTCACGATGAGATTATTATCGATACAGCTCTTAGTAAGTTACTCATTCGCACAAACTCGGCGCGTTAGGATGTATACACACTGCATCACATTTTTTTTTTAAAACCGCATGATGAGATTATCGAGACAGCTCTTAGTAAGTTACCATTCGCACAAACTCGGCGTTAGGATGTATACACTGCATCACATTTTTTTTTTTTAAAACCGCACGATGAGATTATCGATACAGCTCTTAGTAAGCTACTCATTCGCACAAACTCGGCGTTAGGATGCATACACTGCATCACATTTTTTTTTTTAAACCGCATGATGAGATTATCGAGACAGCTCTTAGTAAGTTACTCATTCGCACAAACTCGGCGCGTTAGGATGTATACACTGCATCACATTTTTTTTTAAACCGCATGATGAGATTATCGAGACAGCTCTTAGTAAGTTACTCATTCGCACAAACTCGGCGTTAGGATGTATACACTGCATCACTTTTTTTTTTTTTTTAAAACCTCACGATGAGATTATCGATATAGCTCTTAGTAAATTACTTATTCGCCAAAAATCGGCATTGGTTAGGATGTATACACTGCACCACATTTTTTTTTTAATTCGATGCCACTACGTGATTAGTATGACGTTCGCCTGTCAACAAGTGATATACCCGCCCATAACGAGGCATTAGTTAGTATGCACACACTGCACCATATCTTCTTCTTATATCTACATCACGACGAGACTAGCGAGGCGTTCACTTGTGACACGTGACATAAAATATACACACTACATCACTCGTTACCGCGGTAATTACACTAGCTACAGCCCAATGACTACATGATATCTCACCATTGTCTAGTTCTGAATCCATTTTGACTTTATTCTAGATTGTGTTTTGATCTATTTTTAAACTAAGCTACAGTCGCAAACACTTGTAAAGTATATACACAACGTTATATCACGTTAGAAATTATACACTAACTTGTAATCCTTTTGATTTCGATATATATATACATTTTATTGTTTACATTAGGCAAAAATCTATTGTAAATAGATTTAATGGTGTTTAATGAGCTGAGTCACAAATGTGTCGATTGTAATGTAAACAGCGTACGGGATCCGAGCCAAACTCACCAGCTCGCGGTGCAGCTTGATAACCAAGAAACGAGGCCCTGGTTCTCACCAACCCGTGCTGGGCTAGCGTGGTGGGGGTTGGCCCAAATCCCAAATATGAACCCTTACAGACGGCTACTTATTGCAGGCGGTACCGGCAGCCATGTTGGCCGTAAGCTTGAAGGCAGCGCAGATCGATCGTTGTGAGCGATCTTTGGTGGAGGTTTATGCCCAGCAGTGGGACGTCTATCAGCTGATAATGTATATAACTTATTAAAATGGTGTTGTTTATTCGCGGATCACTTGAAAACAAGTGAACGTATCGACGTGAAACATGACCATCCGACGCGGAATGATCTACAGACGGTTATAGGATATTTACCTTTCGAATTGCATAGTTTTATATGTATTTGACTTTTATATATGTTTTCGTTACGGAATATATGTGCGGTTGCTATGGTAACGGTTGTTATAGAAACTCTGTGGTCTAATACTATGTTATTTGTATTATTTAAATCTTTGTGAATATATATAAATATTGTTTTGTTTACATAACTGCAGTTATCAGTTCTGTAAGACTTGCAACTTGTGTGACAGGTTATCATCACCTGAGATTATAATTTTTTTTTTTTTTTTTTATTCACCAGACCTGACGAGTGGGACGTTCATCTGATGGTAAGTGATACGCCCATAACAACATGGCAACCCTTAGATATTATACTGCATCACATACCGCTCACCAACCGAAACATCAGAGATCGAATATCGTTACCTCTGTAAGTACACAACCAATAAAGAGTGTAAAAGAATGTATAAAGAAGAAGCTGTGTCTATAAAGCAGATATTTTTTATCGTTCCCACTGCTGGGAATCAGGACCAACGCTCACAGGTGTTAAAGCATGTTGAATTAAATTGCATCATTCCAAATGTCGTACGTATTGCAACAAAATATCTTTTGTATGGAATTTAATAGTAATATGTTCACTTAAAAAAAATACTGTTTAATGATAATAAAAAAAAAAAAGATTCGAACTCATTAAGCATAGTTAAATATAATTAAGCTTCAAGAGCTAATAGCTTAATGGTTTTTTTGGATGCTCTCTGCTAATATTTGGGACAAAGGATGATGATGCAAGTGGGCGATCAAAACCATAATACACTTCATTCTTTATATAGTGGGATTGGGTATGTGGGAAAAGAAAATTCTAAGACTACCTTCATATCGTAAATCTGTGTTCATAACAGTATATGATAGCTAGATTTTTTTTTTTTTATTCAAGTAAGTGATACGACCACCCAAAACAACCTGTCGCTGGTTAGGTTGGTACGTACTGCACCACGTTACGCTCTACGCCATAAGACATATAAGATGTTGTCTCGTTATCCCAATAATTACACTAGTTACAACGCCCTTCAATCAGGAACACTTACCGTGTTGCACATGATTATTTGACGGTAGAAGTAGGCGCTGCAGTGGTACTTACCCAGGGGGTCTCAAGCAAAAGAGACTAGTAGAATTATTTTTAGTTTACTATGTGGGTGGTGGTGGGTGGGTTCGCAGGCGGATGTGGTTAACAGCTTCATTACCGGTACTGCATCCCATCGGGAGTTCCACAAGGGTCATTACTCTCTCCCCTATTATTTAATATCTATATAAATGACATTACAAGTTATGCCGACGACATTTCAGTTTGTACTCTATTATAGAAAGATGTATAAAGATTTGAAGACTATTGTCGGATTATTAGCCTAGGTCTTCTTCTTCTTAAGGTGCCTCTCCGACTAGCGAAGGTTGGCGGTCAGTTCTCCAAATATAACTTTGTCTCTTGCGAGGCGAAATAGTTGGGCGGCACTCGCAGTTCCCGTCCACTCTCCGATGTTGCGTAACCATGATTTCTTTCTACGACCAGCACTCATTTTACCGGCAACTTTTCCCATTAAGATGAGTTGGAGGAGATCATATCTGTCATGCCTGAGCACGTGGCCGAGATACGATACTTTTCTCATCTTGATGGTCTGCAAAAGTTCCCTTTTTTGGTGGACTCGTCGTGGAACCTCCTCGTTTGTCACTCTCCGAGTCCAGCTTATGGCCAACATGCGCCTATATGCTCACATCTCGAACGCTTCTATACGTTTTCTGAGGTCTTTTTTTACTGTCCAGGCCTCGCATCCGTATAGAAGGATGGGCCAGATATAGCATATTAGTAGACGGAGGCGCAAAGGTATTTTGATGTTGCGACAGCATAAAATTTTGCGCATTTTTTCGAATGCATTGCATGCTACTAGGTCTAAACCTAACTAAATGTTAATTAATCACTTTCATCAGGAGACTTCATAAAATAAACTACACAATGGAAATCACCTCCAAGGAAGTTTGAAAGCTAATAGGACGATGGGACTAGTCTTAAGATCCAGCTCACAGTTTACCGATATTAGAATATACAAAATATTGTACTGCTCTTTTGTGGGCAGCATCATATTATTCTTGGATATAGAATCTCCAGTATTATATATATAGATATATGTAGATAGGCTGGAATAAATAAAGCGTAAATTTCTTAGATTCGTGCGGTACAAAAGTAAAAAAATATGATATAAGTTATTACGAAAGGTGGAGGAGATATCTTGTCCTCCCATTTCAAGAATGATGGAAAATCGCTGTTATTGCATTTTTAGCTAAACTAGCTCAATAGCATATAGACTCTCCGTATCTAATCTCGAAAATAAATATATATATTCCTGCAAGGTCGCAGCGACGCTCTACCTTTTTGCATGCTTCCTTCTGCAAGTCTAACTATAGAAAACATTCATTTATCAATATATTTCTAGAGGAATTCAATGAATTGGTTGGTCGGGAGTTCTTGATCTCTTCTCAACCCAAACCGTGTGTAAATCGTGTAGTTTTGTAATTATATTTGGTAATATATACTATACCATAACAGCCAATTTGCGTCTCCACTGGTTCACAGGCCTACCTTCAATATGAGGGCGATTAAGCCACAGTCACCACGTGGGCCCAACGCGGATTAATACACAACTTTAATATTAAAGTCATCGGTACATGCCGGTCGAATCCGCGACCTTCGGAATGAAGGCCGCACAGTTTAACCATTAGGCCTGCGAGCTACTGGTATATTTGGTAATATATGTTCAAATAATATAACGCTCACGAACAACTTCTACCAAGAGATATAGATGGTGATCAGTTAAATATAGATTTGTTTATAATGATACTACTTTTATAGCCACTGTTCTGCAAATAAAAAAAAAATAATTCATAACTCCTCGTCATCAGTTACTGCTAGACATAGGCTTCCCCCAAAGAGCTTCACATCGATCGGTCTTGCGCTGCTCCCATCCGGCGGGTACCCGCAACCTTACGGTTGGCATGGTCTCCGGGACCTCCGGGCACAAGGGGCCGTCGTTCATTTAGGGAGATTGGGGCCATTTTTTACCACACTGGCCCAATGCGAGCTGGTAGGTGCCAGAGTCTCGTGTGTTGATTAGCAGAGTACATCAAAAGTAGATGAGGTTTGTTTATGTTGAACGTGGAGGAAATGCCTGCTCATACCAGTCCTCGCGGGCGCAAGGACAGGTTATTTCGGATTTGCACTGACTAAAACCTCCACGATGTTCCACCTCGTCGCCTAATGGCGGGGTCACGGGAAAGCTTTCGCACACATCCGCGGCTTTGCCGACGCTGGTTGCACAAAGCAGCCCAACCTGAGGAGGAAGGGAAGAACCCTCTCTTTCCACCTCTGTAGGGGCACGTCGGAACACACAGCGCAGCTCCTCCTCGGCCTCTTGTAGTCGCGCAGGCTACGGATTCCCCCGAACCCGTCAACCAGAGGCCATGGGAGCCAGGAGAGAAAACTTTTCCGACTCTCCCCGGCGGATCCTCTCGCGGCCGCTGCCGGAGGATAGGAGAGCGGTGCATCGCAATACCGATGCTCCTCTTCCCCACAGACCTACCGCCGCCGAATCTGAGATGCGGCACTGCTTAATCGCAGAGGGTACTCCCTCCGCGACTCCACCTCGGCTGCAAAGGATTGTATAAAACCGCCCCTGTAGATTAGCTGCAAAGGGCAGTATAAAACCGCCCATGTAGCCCACCATCGCGCATCCGAGGCGAGCTCACAGTGGAACCGGTGGTCTACCCTGGAGCGGCCGCCTCGGGCCAGCCGGGTAGGTTCCTCTTCGCTTCACCGTGGGCGACCCAGCCACAAGGCGGGAACCCTTTGAGGGGAAGTAGATGAGGTTGGCTTTGGTCCCGAGAGCTGTTATGAGGGATTCCTTACAGGGGTACTGGGTCGGATAACCTCCTCGTGTGCCCGGGGATGCAGTTGCCTTCGGACTTCGGTCCGGGGGTAAGGGCATCTTCTGGGACTGGTGTACCCTGGCAACGGCAGCTGCTCTATGCTCTCGGGCATAGGGCAACTGACGGCTAATAATCCGACAGCCGGATAACCCGGCGGGAGGGTCTCTCCGCGTGTCCCTCTGACTATCAGAAGGCACAGTGGAGAGTCGACGGCGGGCTCGGTGTGCACTTACCCTGCCCCGGGCTGGCGGTGGGTCTTTTCCTGCCGCCACCGTCGGTCGTAATCCCGTGTGATGTCGTGGTCATGTCTCGCGGTCACACGGGACCGAGGCCCTTGGCTTAACTGCCCGGGGCGCGAGGAGGAAAACCTCTATAAAAACTACCCCAACTCAAGCGGCGACGCAGCGTGAGGAGTGCATGGCTGGAGGGGAGTCCAGTCTCTACTGCGGACCCCGACAGGGGACCGGCCGACCCTGGACGCGACATCTAGGCTTACCGGAGGCAACACGGGCTCTGTCGATGGTGGACCTCAATTACCCGTGACTCGTGGGATCTAAATGAATTTCGAAAATAAAAAGTTTTAAGGGTCGAACTTCAGGGTTTGCCCCTTGAGGTCGGCGGTGACGTCGGGCCCGATATGGGCGGGGGTGTGGTGCCTGCGACGGGCGGAGGGACGCGGTGCCCGTGAAGGGCGGAGCGAAAAGGCGAAGGGCCTCCCGATCGGGGAGGGGCGAGGTCGGTGGCCGCGAGGACCGACTCCGGGATGGCGCTGAGGTCGACGTCCCGCAGGGGAGGAGTGCGGGATCGTCGCGAGGCGTAGACTCCTCTGGGGAGCTTCGCCTGCCCCGGAGAGTGGGGTGAGCGGCGGGACCAGCAGGACCGGTCGCCTGTGGAGGTAGCCACCTTCCAGGCGATCGTGGACACCGATCGGTTCCGCAAGCCGGGGCTGCCTGCTTCGGAGGGCGACGACGGCCGGTCCGGGAAACGGAAGACCGCCAGAGAAATGACCACCGTGGAGCTGGTCAGCGAGGTGGGAGGGAGCTGCCGGCGACATCTCGCTCGTCTGTAAGACGAGCAAATCTCTGTCCGGCGGCTTCCAGAAGAGGCTGAACCAGGCCGTCCTCTCCATCAGGGAGGCGGTGGTAGCCCTGGCGGCGCGACTCGAGCCGGAGGAGAACCTCCGTCTCCGCTGCGACAATCGTCGCCTGGAGACGGAGGTGGACTACATAAGGCGTGAGCTCCTCGCCTTTAAAAAGTCCAACGAGGAGCTCAGCCAGCAGGTGGCGGCACTGCGCACTGGGGCGGGGCCCGTGCCAGTAGAGGCTCCGGCTCGTCCTCCTCCTCCTGAGCCGGCGGATTTTGCGGCCTCATCAACGCGGCCGTGGGCGGGCATCCGAACGGATGCTCGGTGCCGCGGCGCGGATGATCGAGGGTCGCTTCGCCGGGCTGGAAGCCTCCGCCTGCTTCCAGCCCCATCATCCGTCCGCCTCTGGCGGCGGATAGAAGGAGGGCGCTGGGTGGCAGTTCCGTCTCGCGGGCCCCGCACCTGCGGACGCTGCCACCTCGGCTACAACCCGGCCGGCGGCGCCCTCGGCGCCCCGACAGGCGTCGGCGCCGGCACCACTACCTCGTCGGGCGCCGATAAAGGCCTCGACCTCCCGCCCTCAGCCAACAACAACATCCTCGGCTGAGGGAAGGATGGGGTGGAATACGAGCCACTGCCCGGGCCCTCCACGGAGGAGGGCTCGTGGGTGAAGGTGGTCGGCCGGAAGGCGCGGGCCAAGGCCGCCAAGAAGGCGGCCCCGCCATGAAGGCGGCCCCTGCCGAGAAGGCGGCCCCGCCAAGAAGGGGCCCAAGCTTGCGCCGCCCAAGACGGCCGCAGTTATTGTCAAGCTGCGGCCCGAGGCGGTGGCCGAGGGACGTCTTACCGGGAGATCATGAGCTCCCTGGTGAAGACGTCCGCCCCGAGGACTCGGGCTCAGTCAAGTGCGGGTGCGGCGCACCATGGCGGGGCCCGCCTGTTCGAGCTGGGTGCCAGCCACGGCCACGACGTCGCGGACCAGCTAGCGGAAAAGATGAAAACTTCGCTGGCTGGGGTGGCCGACGTCGTCCGGCCGGTCAAAACCGCGGATCTGCGAGTGACCGAGCTGGACGACTCGGCCACCAAAGAGACGGTCGAGGCTGCGGTCGTCGCGGTAACGGGCTGCCCAGCCGGGCAGGTGAAGGCCCTGTCCGTAAGGGACGGGCCCGGGGGGATGGGCACCACCACCGTAACGTGTCCGGTCGCCGCCGCGAAGCTGCTGGCGGAGAAGGGCCGCGTCCTGGTCGGGTGGACCTCGGCCAGGATCGTGGCTCTGGAGCAGCGCCCTTGCGCTGCTTCAACTGCATGGCGATCGGGCACACCTCCTCTACGTGCCCATCCCCAAATGTCGGAGGGATCTGTGCTTCCGATGCGGGAAGGTGGGTCATAGGGCCGGCGAGTGCCAGTCGGAGTTCCGATGCTCCGTCTGCGCCGACTCTGGTCGGAAGTCCAACCATTTGATGGGGGGGAGAACTTGTCTCCCCCCCAGGGTCAAGGGAAAGGCTGCGGCCGGGACACCTTCCCGCGTCGCGGAGAATAGTGCGCCTGCAGGTGAGAACATGGTCATCACTCACCTGATGGCCCACATCTCACTCCTGCAGGTGACCATCCACTCCGCCAGCGCTCAGGACTTGTTCCTGCAGTCGTTGGCGGAGTGGGGATGCCACATTGGCGTGGCATCAGAGCCGTACAGGATTCCCGCCCAATCATCCTGGGTCGGGGACCTGGACGGCACGGTGGCGGTGCTGGCGAGAGCGGGCGCCTGCCCCTTCAAGTCACTAGAGAGGGGCACGGCTACGCGGCGGCAGGTTGGGGAGGTACGCTGTCATCGGGGTGTACTTCTCCCCAACCGATCCCCGGCAGAGTTCGAGGTGTTTCTCGACTCTGTCAGGCCGCCGCGGGCAGGTTGTCACCGAGGGAGATCTTGGTCCTCGGCGACTTCAACGCCAAGTCTCGCTCTTGGGGCGGCACCGCCACCAACGCGAGAGGGAGAGCAGTTGAGGCATGGGCACTGCTCTCCGGTCTGAGCCTCCTCAACGAGGGAAACGCGCTCACGTGCGTGCGAGGGTCGGGGGTCCATCGTGGACCTCCCGGGCTCACCATGCGCCTCAGCGCCGCGTGGCAAATTGGCGGGTGGAAGAGGAGGTGGAGACCTTATCGGATCACCGATATATCAGGTTCGAGGTCTCCCCTCCTCAGGGGCGCGGCACAACATCATCGCGTCCCGGGTTCCACTTCCTCGTTGGGTCCTCGGCAAGTTCGACAAGGAGCTCGCCGAGGAGGCGGCGTTGTTCCAAAGATGGAACATGCCCCGAGGCTCGTGACGACGTCGGCGTCGACGAGCTGGAAGGTCGCATCCACAGCGCTCTTCAGGAGGTGTGCGATGCGGCCATGCCTAGGATGCGGCGACGTCCTGCGGACCGCCGCCAGCTGTACTGGTGGTCGGAGGAGCTCTCCGGCCTCCGGGCGGCGGCCCAGGCTCGTCGCCGGGCACTGCAGCGTTGTCGGCGTCGGCGCACGCAGGTGACGGGGAGGAGCGGCTGCAGGGTCAGTATGCGGAAGCCCGCAAGACCCTGCGGCTCGCCATAGTCCGGGCGAAGACCCTTGCCTGGGAGGAACTACTGGCAGGGTCGACAGGGATCCATGGGGGCGCCCGTTCAAGACGGCACGGAAGAAGCTCTGTGCCGCAGGCGCCCCTTAACGGAGGCCCTGGACCCGGACTTCCTCCAAGGGGTGGTGGACCGGTTGTTCCCGGGGCTGACGCGTCATTTCAGCCCCCGGTTATGTCCACCACCGCCCCCGCGGCGTCCACAGAGGAGGTCCCTCCCCTGACGGAAGAGGAGCTGGACGTGGCCCTGGATCGTCTCCGGGTCGACGTACGGCTCCGGGACCGACGGGGTCCCATCGAGGCCCCTCTGCAGCCGCTGCAGTGAGGAGCTCCGGGGACTGTACGACGCCTGCATTCGGCGCGTGCAGTTCCCGGAGCGTTGGAAGACGGGCAGGCTTTGCCTGCTGCGGAAGGGGACCGTGACCCCGACTCCCCTTCCGCGTACAGACCGATCGTCCTTCTGGACGAGGCGGGTAAGGTCTTCGAGAAGATCTTGGCCGGCCGTCTCGTTCGGCACCTCGCCGAGGTGGGACCGGGCCTCCATGAGGCCCAGTACGGATTTCGGGCAGGGCGATCCACTTTGGACGCCCTGCTCGACCTGAAGGGCCTCTGTCTGGAGGCCTCGGTAACGGCGAGGTGGTCCTGGGGTATCCTTAGATATCGAGAACGCCTTCAACAGCCTGCCATTCGCGACGATCAGGGGCGCTAGAGTTTTTCCGGCTTCCCCTACATGGTCGGGCTGTTGGGGGCGTACCTCCGGGACAGGACGATCGTCTGCTGATGGCAGCGGCGACTTACATCGGCGGCGCGTGGAGAGCGGGGTTCCACAGGGTCGGTCTTGGGCCCCTTGCTGTGGAACCTCGCGTACGACTGGCTGCTGCGGCAGCCGGTCCTCCCTGACGAGGGTACTATGCTACGCGGACGACACCCTCGTCTCGGCCCGGGAGGGAGTTAGTGACGAGGCTGCTCGTCTGGCCGCCACTAGCACGTCGCTGGTGGTAGACCGGATCGAGCAGCTGGGTCTGAGGGTCTCCGTCACGAAGACGGAGGCCCTCCTTCCACGGACCCCGCAGGGTCCACCCTGGCGCGATCATCCCCGTCCGGGGCGAGAGGGTCCTGCAGCGGGTTTTTCCCCGCGCATTTAGGCTCACTCTGGACGGGCGATGGAGCTTCGGAGAGCACTTCGAACGGCTTCTCCCGAAGCTCACCGCCACCGCCGCTGCGCTGGGCAGATTGCTGCCCAATGTCGGGGCCGGGTCATTTGTGTCGGCGCCTATACCTGGCATCCTGCGGAGTATGGCACTGTACGGTGCGCCCGTATGGGTGGATAGTGCGAGACCGCCAGGAACGGCCCGTGCTGAAGAGGGCCCAACGTATCCTGGCGGTCCGAGCCTGTCGGGCGTACCGTACGGTGTCCTGGACGGCGGGTACGCTTCGCGGCCGATGCGCCTTGGCATCTACAGGCGCAGTCGCTCGCGGAAGTGTACCTCTTCCTGCGGGATGCCGGAGAGCGTCGGCCGGACCCGGCCACGGTCCGCCGGATCAGGCGCGTTGCCCATGACGCCCTGATCCGGCGGTGGAGACGGAGTTAGGTAAACCCTGCCGCCGGCCGGGACACGGTGGAGGCCATCAGGCCCCACCTGTCCCGGTGGATGAGCCGGCGGTACGGGGCCTTGACGTTCCACCTGGTGCAGGTGCTGACAGGCCATGGATGTTTCGGCAAGTACCTGCACCAGGTGGCTCGTAGAGAGATGACACAGCACAGCCGAGCGTGGTGCGCCGATTGACACGGCGCACCACACTCTGGCGGAGTGCCCGGCATGGGGCTGCAGCGCCACGCCCTCGTCGCGCAAGTCGGCAGTGACCTCTCGCTGCCGACTGTAATCGATCATATGTTGAGCAGCGAGAGGTCTTGAAGGCGGTGGTCTCCCTTTCTGCGGCGCAGTGATGCGTCAGAAGGAGGCCGCCGAGCGCACGAGGGAGGCCGACGCCGCTGCCGCACCTTGCAGGCGGCGGCGGGCCGGCGGGAGAGCGCGGCGGCAGAACCACGCCGTCCGCTTCCTCCCGCCGTGAGCGACGGGCCCCTAGCCGGGCACGGTGTGAGGGGGCCTTCGGGCCATGGGCGTGGCCCTTTGGGCCTTTGTCGTGTTTCCCCTGGGGTGCGTCCCCAGGGGAGTCTTGAGTTTTTGTCCCCCTCCCTCGTCGAAGTGGGGAGTCTGAGGGAGTTCCACCCTTCACGGAAGGCGGTGGCCGGGCGTGCGCTCCGTCTTGGGCGCGCGCGGTCGTCTGAGGGGTCGGGGGGCCCCAACGTTTCGGTCCCGCGAGGGGCCGGTACGGGACGGCAGGTGGGTGCCTTTGCTCCCCGCGGGCATCCACCAGGAGGAGGTTTATACGCGGAGGCGCCCGGAGAGTTGCTTGGCTGAAACCCGGGCGTCTCCAGTACGCGTATTGCGGGACAAGCGGTGGTGGTTTTAGTGGGTATGGGGGTCACGCACAACATCTCAGTGGCCCCGAGCCCCACATAACCCGGCGTCCCCCTCCTGAAAAGGACGCTGGGTATGCGGTAACAGCATTTCCACCACCGATATCAAAAAAAAAAAAAAAAAAAGGGATTCCTTACACCTCTCTCTCTCTCTTCATACATAAGCCTTGAGATATTTTAATTACCTATAAATTGGAAATATTATCAATTAAATAAAAAAAAAAACATTAAAACGGGGTTATCTTAGACATTGTTTTGATTCACAGACGTATGAAGGGAAGCAGACCAAACACAAATTTACAAACATACAAATAAGAATAATTTACTCCAATTAGTGGTTAATGACATTATTTCTAACTTTTTTACTATATTGACATTATTATATACATCGCTAAATTTAAAATGTTTTCTCCTTTGTTAAGCTGTACATTTATGAACTTTAGTTACAACAGCGAAATACAAACCGTGATGGAAAACATCGTGAGGAAATCCGCACACTGAAATCATCTTCGTGTGTGTGTGTGTGGTGGCCCCAATAAAGTGGCAACAGGCTCGCCCCCTGTTACATGGGACCTAATCTGACCACATTCTGGAGAAATGTGGGTGCTTATTCACCTCTGCCTACCCCTACTGGGAAAAGGCGTGACAATATAAAAAAAAATAAGCTATAAATAAGCGGCATATGGCGTCAACTAAAAAGTGAGAAGCGTTTTCTTTCTCTTTTATTTTCTGCGATGGTGACGACGATAAGTGAGCCTTTACGGGGCAACGCAACACAAAGGCTACACACAACGTACAATGTCTTTGTATAAATGATACACCTGAAATTATTTTCTGCTCTTTTTTGAGTGATATACATTCTCGTATGATCACAGAGATATATTTTTTTCCGACAGGATGTCACAAATGTTAGTAATTTACATATCGTAAAATACTGCAATTTAGTTTTTTATTTAACATTACCCAATCATTTTTATTATTTGTCTACTTGTTATTGAGATGACGCATTCAGTTATGTATTACTTTTCGAAAACGCTGTTTTATTTTTAATGTGTTTTTCTGACTATTGCGTAGATTTCCAAAGAGTGTCAATATGAAATTCGCATGGTGAACTAAAATAATGAGATGATAGATTGACGAGCTGATGCATACATAGTAATGTAATGTTCTAGATAAAAGTGTGTCGAAAATATTTTTTTTCGAAAGTTATTGTTTCTTGAACAGATGTCTGCATTTTCTTCAATTATTAAATATGTATAGTTTTATAACTAGCATTTTCGAGAAAAAAAATACTTATACTCACAGAGTCTTTACATTTGCGCAGTGCATCTTCATGTAAGTACTAAGGATATAATCAAAGTTGGATTCATCTGCTCCAACTAGTTTTAAAAGAAATCTGTGTCCTCGCGTCAAATGTTGGGTACTATTTGATGATATCATGACGGTAAAAAGACAAAAGTAAAAATAATCATTGTAATAAGAATGGTAGATTTTTATTTCATGTAAAACGAGGAACAGGTTTTTATTATTATTTAATTAAAGTCCTTAAAATCGGATTATTGAACTATATAAGTGTGCGTGAATTAATGGGTGCGTGAGAGGTGTAAGGGGTCTCGCACAACCACTTACGGGAAAATCCAAGCCAACCTCACCTGCTCGTGGTGCACCATGCTAATCAACAAACAAGGCTCTAGTTCCTATCCGCCAAAAATTGGTCACTGTGGTGGAAAATGGCCCAAATCTCTCTTTATGAAACCCTGCAAATGCAGATCGCGAGAAGCCGTTGAATGCGAGCAGCGTAGAACCGATCAATATGGAAATCTTTAGAGACTTATGTCCAGCAGTAAACGTCTTTTGGTACGCCTTTTCGTTGACATATTGGGCTTATTTTTGTAATTTTTTAATAGGATCCTAGCTCCTCAGAGGCAAATATTACAAAAAAAAATTAGATTCAACGTATTAACACTGTCGTTATATTTCAATAACAAACAAGTTGTCAATAGGCAGAACGAACAGACACTTTGCCTAAATAAAAACCCGCCAAGTTTGACAGTTTGGGAATAGTCCTTTTATCATTACTGATTTAATAACATAAAAACTTATCACATTTATCATTGCAATTGACTTTGTGAAGTTATTTCAAGTGTTTATATGTAATATTATTGTTATATAGACTAGTGTTTTCAACATTAGATACTGAAGATTATTTATTGTCTGTTCACATGTACACAACCGAGTATTTTAAACTGAATTTAATTCTTGTGTAAATAAATTTCTTATGTTTATGTTATTATATTCTATCTAATTTCTTTTAAATAATCTGATATGTGCTGCCGAAGTTCTTTTCATGGTAAAATTGCCGAAATTCCAGGTAATGCAATTTATATAACTATAAAACAACATAGATGTAAAAAGATGTCTATTTGTCTTTTTAGATAGTGATAATAAACTAAAATTAAACATATATAACAATGTAAAAATGTTATTTTAAAAAAGTATTGCTTAAATGTAATAAATTTACATGAGTATGCACTGGTTAATGTATATTAAACTTTGTTCTCACTTATGTGGTGTTATAGACAAACTGAGATATTGCATATGATGGGATGAGAATAATGAGTTCATAGTGTTGGAACTGCCTATAATTATAGACATATATCTGTCATTTTATTAGGTACTGATCCAACATTCAACACTGAATATCTTGTCTTTTTACTATGTTATATATAGAAAATAATACTAACATAGTTAACTAATTTCTCTAAGCTTTCTTCATTAAAATTCTAAAGCTACATATAAAAATTTGTGACATCTATACAATTCGGCAATAATTCTTATTTCAGGTATATCGGTGGACAATTTTGAAAAAGAAAATTTATATTCAAGAGCTTACTTCCTCAGCCACTATCACGGTGACCATATCCAAGGTTTATCACACTATTCTCTCAAGAAACATTTAGCGAAGGGAAACATATACATATACACATCAGAAATTACAGCGTCCATCATCGAGTTTGAGGAATGCTCATCATTGATGAGTTATGTCAGACCTTTGGGTAGAGGTGAGTTATTATATCAGATAAATTTGAACTCGACAGACATTCCCTGCGCAGTTCTACACAGTTTTATTTCTACATGAAATTCTTATTCTTTGTAAGTAGTGTAAGTAACCTAAGTCTTTATACAATTCATCACCAGATAGATGACGGTGATTGTTATGTAATGAATATATGATAAAATGGATGAGTAGGTACTCGGCGTTCAGCAGCTACTTAAGTGGAATTACGTGACTTTATAAAGTATCCACTCGGTTGATATCATTCATCAACACGTGGGTTGTAAGGGTTCCCGCACAACAACTCGCTGGAACAAACCGCCTATCACACTCACCTACTTATGATGGATCCTGCTAATCAACAAATGAGGCTCCATCTCCCACCTGGATTAGGCCAACATGGTGAGAAACGACCCAAATCACCAGACCAATTTGTATCCCAATTGTATGTGGGTCTTTGGTAGAGGCAGTAGATATATATCGGCTGATGATCTTGACTTACATGCCCACACATCCAACAGTAACCGTTCACCATCAATGCGGAGATAGTAACAATGGTATACACTCCACCACATTGTGCTTGAGACTCAAGAGATTTTAGATGTAGAGTATGATTTATCCGAATAATGTCACTACAGCATCCTTCAAACCGGAATACAGTACACACTTCTGCTTGACTGCTGTAAGAGGGATCGCTGTGGTACCTTCGGAGATTGACTGGCATTGAAGACCTACCACCAGTAAATTTTTTAACGCTACCAGTTAAGTAACTAGTAGCGAGTAGACGGGGAAGTCCTTGAAGACACTTGTAGCTGAATGGATACTGAGCTCATAATCTCTGGATATGATAAGAATGGGATCGGGCTTCGGATCTTGAGACCAGAGTTAATTGCAGTCGGTATACCTCAAGGAGGCCTATGTCCAGCAGTGGGCTACAGGATGCTGTTGCTGATGCAAATATATTGTTGAAGATGAGAACTATATCTTCATCAGCTGGCGGAAGCCCACTGGACGTTGCACCAGTGGGATATGACCTTGACTGAAGTTCTTGTAAAGTCTTTGTCCCAGCAGTGGGAACATCAAGTGGGCTGTTATGGCCACTATATATAAATTGCCCCAGTGTGTAGTAATAGATTTCCTTCCACCATTTCCAGCATGACTGGTGCTATGACTCCTGGGTTAGCTGCTTGATTGTTTTCCAGATAGCGAGCTGATCACTTTACCAAGTGTTCCGGAGATGGGTTGGGATGAGCTGATCTTGGAA
Organism: Troides helena; assembly: GCA_029286815.1. NCBI lineage: Eukaryota > Metazoa > Arthropoda > Insecta > Lepidoptera > Papilionidae > Troides > Troides helena. Next base: position 419,229 of record JAGSMV010000038.1, on the reverse strand, counting down.
GTAACCTTGATACCAGCAGGTCACTCGTTCGGCTCCACAATGTTTCTATTCAAGACAGTGAAGACGACAGTGTTGTATACCGGTGACTTCAGAATACGGTAACTCTATTACTTATTGCAGTTTTTCGCTTTGACACGAAATGACTACAGCGCCCTTCAGCCCAGATCTTGATTTAATTACCACCAACGAACAGTAGTGGTGGTAGTGAACTCATCGTTTTCCACTTTGAAGGGCGCTGTAGGTATTGAAACTGTTAAAGGAACCAGTTTGAAGGATGCTGTAGCTAGTGTAACTGCTGAAGTAACCAATTGGAAGGATGCTGTAGGTAGTAAAACTGCTGGAGTAACAAATATGAAGAGCGTTGTAGCTTGTGAAGTTGATGAGGTAATCAGTATGAAGAATACTGTAGCTAGTGAAACTGCCGGGGTAGCCAGTGTATGAGAGTCGTAGCCGGTGAAACTGCTGGTGTAACCAATTTGAAGGGTGCTGTAGCTAGTGAAACTGCTGAAGTAACCCATATAGAAGGACGTTGTAGCTAGTAAATCGATAAGTCGATCAGTATGAAGAATGCTGTAGCTAGTGGAACTGCTGGGGTAACCATTGCGAGGGTCGCCAGCCAGTGAAACTGCTGGTGTAACCAATTTGAAGGGTGCTGTAGCTAGTGAAACTGCCGAGGTAACCAATTTGAAGGTTGCTGTAGCTAGTGTAACAGCTAAGTAATCCGTATAGAAGGGCGTTGTAGCTAGTAAATCGATAAGTCGATCAGTATGAAGAATGCTGTAGCTAGTGGAACTGCTGGGGTAACCATTGCGAGGGTCGCTGTAGCAAGAGAAACTGCCGAGGTAACCAATTTGAAGGTTGCTGTAGCTAGTGTAACAGCTAAGTAATCCGTATAGAAGGGCGTTGTAGCTAGTAAATCGATAAGTCGATCAGTATGAAGAATACTGTAGCTAGTGAAACTGCTGGGGTAACCAATTTGAAGGTTGCTGTAGCTAGTGACACTGCTGGGGTAACCATTGCGAGGTCGCTGTAGCCAGTGAAACTGCCGAGGTAACCAATTTGAAGGTTGCTGTAGCTGGTGTAACAGCTAAGTAATCCGTATAGAAGGACGTTGTAGCTAGTAAATCGATAAGTCGATCAGTATGAAGAATGCTGTAGCTAGTGGAACTGCTGGGGTAACCATTGCGAGGGTCGCTGTAGGCAGTGAAACTGCCGAGGTAACCAATTTGAAGGATGCTGTAGCTAGTGACACTGCTGGGGTAACCAATTTGAAGGTTGCTGTAGCTAGTGTAACAGCTAAGTAATCCGTATAGAAGGGCGTTGTAGTTAGTAAATCGATAAGTCGATCAGTATGAAGAATACTGTAGCTAGTGGAACTGCTCGGGTAACCATTGCGAGGGTCGCTGTAGGCAGTGAAACTGCTGGGGTAACCATTGCGCGAGGGTCGCTGTAGCCAGTGAAACCGCCGAGGCAACCAATTTGAAGGTTGCTGTAGCTAGTGTAACAGCTAAGTAATCCGTATAGAAGGGCGTTGTAGCTAGTAAATCGATAAGTCGATCAGTATGAAGAATACTGTAGCTAGTGAAACTGCTGGGGTAACCATTGCGAGGTCGCTGTAGCCAGTGAAACTGCCGAGGTAACCAATTTGAAGGTTGCTGTAGCTGGTGTAACAGCTAAGTAATCCGTATAGAAGGGCGTTGTAGCTAGTAAATCGATAAGTCGATCAGTATGAAGAATGCTGTAGCTAGTGGAACTGCTGGGGTAACCATTGCGAGGGTCGCTGTAGCAAGAGAAACTGCCGAGGTAACCACTTTGAAGGTTGCTGTAGCTAGTGTAACAGCTAAGTAATCCGTATAGAAGGGCGTTGTAGTTAGTAAATCGATAAGTCGATCAGTATGAAGAATGCTGTAGCTAGTGGAACTGCTGGGGTAACCATTGCGCGAGGGTCGCTGTAGCCAGTGAAACTGCCGAGGTAACCAATTTGAAGGTTGCTGTAGCTGGTGTAACAGCTAAGTAATCCGTATAGAAGGACGTTGTAGCTAGTAAATCGATAAGTCGATCGGTATGAAGAATGCTGTAGCTAGTGGAACTGCTGGGGTAACCATTGCGCGAGGGTCGCTGTAGCCAGTGAAACTGCCGAGGTATCAATTTGAAGGGTGCTGTAGCTAGTGTAACAGCTAAGTAATCCGTATAGAAGGACGTTCTAGCTAGTAAATCGATAAGTCGATCAGTATGAAGAATACTGTAGCTAGTGGAACTGCTGGGGTAACCATTGCGAGGTCGCTGTAGCCAGTGAAACTGCTGGGGTAACCAATTTGAAGGTTGCTGTAGCTAGTGTAACAGCTAAGTAATCCGTATAGAAGGACGTTCTAGCTAGTAAATCGATAAGTCGATCAGTATGAAGAATGCTGTAGCTAGTGGAACTGCTGGGGTAAATCCATTGCGAGGGTCGCTGTAGCCAGTGAAACCGCCGAGGCAACCAATTTGAAGGTTGCTGTAGCTAGTGTAACAGCTAAGTAATCCGTATAGAAGGGCGTTGTAGTTAGTAAATCGATAAGTCGATCAGTATGAAGAATGCTGTAGCTAATTGGAACTGCTGGGGTAACCATTGCGAGGGTCGCTGTAGCAAGAGAAACTGCCGAGGTAACCACTTTGAAGGTTGCTGTAGCTAGTGTAACAGCTAAGTAATCCGTATAGAAGGGCGTTGTAGTTAGTAAATCGATAAGTCGATCAGTATGAAGAATGCTGTAGCTAGTGGAACTGCTGGGGTAACCATTGCGAGGGTCGCTGTAGCCAGTGAAACTGCCGAGGTAACCAATTTGAAGGTTGCTGTAGCTAGTGTAACAGCTAAGTAATCCGTATAGAAGGGCGTTGTAGCTAGTAAATCGATAAGTCGATCAGTATGAAGAATGCTGTAGCTAGTGGAACTGCTGGGGCAACCATTGCGCGAGGGTCGCTGTAGCCAGTGAAACTGCCGAGGTAACCATTTTGAAGGTTGCTGTAGCTAGTGTAACAGCTAAGTAATCCGTATAGAAGGGCGTTGTAGCTAGTAAATCGATAAGTCGATCAGTATGAAGAATGCTGTAGCTAGTGGAACTGCTGGGGTAACCATTGCGAGGGTCGCTGTAGCCAGTGAAACTGCCGAGGTATCCAATTTGAAGGGTGCTGTAGCTAGTGTAACAGCTAAGTAATCCGTATAGAAGGGCGTTGTAGCTAGTAAATCGATAAGTCGATCAGTATGAAGAATGCTGTAGCTAGTGAAACTGCTGGGGTAACCATTGCGAGGGTCGCTGTAGCCAGTGAAACTGCCGAGGTAACCAATTTGAAGGTTGCTGTAGCTAGTGTAACAGCTAAGTAATCCGTATAGAAGGGCGTTGTAGCTAGTAAATCGATAAGTCGATCAGTATGAAGAATGCTGTAGCTAGTGGAACTGCTGGGGTAACCAATTTGAAGGGTGCTGTAGCCAGTGAAACTGCCGAGGTATCCAATTTGAAGGTGCTGTAGCTAGTGTAACAGCTAAGTAATCCGTATAGAAGGACGTTCTAGCTAGTAAATCGATAAGTCGATCAGTATGAAGAATGCTGTAGCTAGTGAAACTGCTGGGGTAACCATTGCGAGGGTCGCTGTAGCCAGTGAAACTGCCGAGGTAACCAATTTGAAGGTTGCTGTAGCTAGTGAAACTGCTAAGTAATCCGTATAGAAGGGCGTTGTAGCTAGTAAATTGATAAGTCGATCAGTATGAAGAATGCTGTAGCTAGTGGAACTGCTGGGGTAACCATTGCGAGGGTCGCTGTAGCAAGAGAAACTGCCGAGGTATCCAATTTGAAGGTTGCTGTAGCTAGTGTAACAGCTAAGTAATCCGTATAGAAGGGCGTTGTAGCTAGTAAATCGATAAGTCGATCAGTATGAAGAATACTGTAGCTAGTGAAACTGCTGGGGTAACCATTGCGAGGTCGCTGTAGCCAGTGAAACTGCCGAGGTATCAATTTGAAGGGTGCTGTAGCTGGTGTAACAGCTAAGTAATCCGTATAGAAGGGCGTTGTAGCTAGTAAATCGATAAGTCGATCAGTATGAAGAATGCTGTAGCTAATTGGAACTGCTGGGGTAACCATTGCGCGAGGGTCGCCGTAGCCAGTGAAACCGCCGAGGTATCCAATTTGAAGGTGCTGTAGCTAGTGTAACAGCTGGCAATCCGCATAGAAGGGCGTTGTAGCCAGTAAATCGATAAGTCGATCAGCATGAAGAATGCTGCAGCTAGTGGAACCGCTGGGGTAACCATTGCGCGAGGGTCGCCGTAGCCAGTGGAACCGCTGGGGTAACCATTGCGCGAGGGTCGCTGTAGCCAGTGTAACAGCTAAGTAATCCGTATAGAAGGACGTTGTAGCCAGTAAATCGATAAGTCGATCAGCATGAAGAACGCCGTAGCCAGTGGAACTGCTGGGGTAACCATTGCGCGAGGGTCGCTGCAGCCAGTGAAACCGCCGAGGTAACCACCTGAAGGTTGCTGTAGCCAGTGTAACAGCCAAGTAATCCGTATGAAGGGCGTTGTAGCTAGTAAATCGATAAGTCGATCAGTATGAAGAATGCTGTAGCTAGTGGAACTGCTGGGGTAACCATTTTGAAGGGTGCAGTAGCTAAAATTACCGGGGGGTGATGAGACTCAACATCTTACATCTGGCTATCAGTGCAATGCTGTAGTAGTGTCTGCCAACTCCCATTTTTTTTTTTTTTTTTTAATTTTTTTTTTTTTTAGTATCAACGACATACCTAAGTATACGAAGCTGCACGATGTCGACGGCGAACCGATCGCGATCGACGCGATGTACGTCGACACCACGTTCATCGGCGTCGACTACGAGGTGCTGGCGAAGAGGAGCGACACCGCCGATTCGGTGATAGACGAGATCGGCAAGTGGCTGATGATGGACGAGGGTCACGCCGTCTCCTTGTACATGTACGCCATGTACACCTTCGAGTTCATAGTGAACAGGATATACAGCAGGTTGAAGACCAGAGTCTACATCGACGATCGCAGATGGGGATTGTACAGGTAAGTCCTGGATACTTGATGGTGGAAGACGTGCTTCTTTTTGTTTCTGATGGTATTATTCAAGATGTGGTAAAGATCTATAGTAAAAGATTTAGTTTGGATGGTGAAGCAGGGTTTACTGGTGTTAGGTCTTTGTTGCTGGACAGTTAGATACAGAGGCATTAAAAAAAAAATCGCCAAAAAATATGTTAGAAATATTACAGTGATCCGGTTTGAAGGGCGCTGTAGCTATTGAAATTACTGCGGTAACTACACTCGTAGTATTTCCACGGCCGTTGTAGTGGCGTCCGTATCACTCACCGTCAGATGAACTACCCGCTGGTTTGTAAAATTAAAAAAAAAAAAATCCGTTACAGCAAGTTCCGAAATCAAGTGCCTGGCATGACGAACGACCTGGCGGAAACCAGAATACACCTGTGCCAGCACAGATACGGGAACAGCGATCACAGCCGCTGCATCGACAGGAACCACGGGAGCTACCTCCACGTCTACCTCACCGCGATGAGCTGGAGACACTACGACCCGGACGGGGCGCCGGTGCGGCGGACGTCTGACGATTTCATCAAGGGCTGCTTCTCCACTCACTGTTCGCGCAGTGAGATAATATCGTTCGTCGAACACTTCCGTCCGTCGAAAGTGGTTGGATTCCCTGCACCGTACGACGACGGTAGCGCAACTAGCGGCGGTGACGACCATCACTCGCTGTCGCCGAAAAGCAAAATGCCCGCCGCCGTCAAAAAGCGTTACGAGACGGCGAGATGCAATAACGTTGTCAAAAGGATCTTCTAGATACGACGGTGGTAGTGTCTCTGTTGCCGGAGCACGTCTGTACGGCAGCCCACTGGCTGCAGCGCCCTTCAAACCGGAACACGTGATGACCTAGAATAATGTACACTGCACCAAATTGTGCTCATCTCGATGAGCATTTAAGTCTCATTATGCTGGTGATTTCATAAGCTACAGCGCCCTTCAAACCGGAACACGTGATGACTTGGAATAATGTACACTGCACCAAATTGTGCTCATTCCGATGAGCATTTAAATCTCATTATGCTGGTGATTTCATAAGCTACAGCGCCCTTCAAACCGGAACACGTGATGACTTGGAATAATGTACACTGCACCAAATTGTGCTCATCTCGATGAGCATTTAAGTTTCATTATGCTGGTGATTTCATAAGCTACAACGCCCTTCAAACCGGAACACGTGATGACTTGGAATAATGTACACTGCACCAAATTGTGCTCATCTCGATGAGCATTTAAGTTTCATTATGCTGGTGATTTCATAAGCTACAGCGCCCTTTAAAACGGAACACGTGATGACTTGAATAATGTACACTGCGCAAATTGTGCTCATCTCGATGAGCATTTAAGTTTCATTATGCTGGTGATTTCATAAGCTACAGCGCCCTTCAAACCGGAACACGTGATGACTTGGAATAATGTACACTGCACCAAATTGTGCTCATCTCGATGAGCATTTAAGTTTCATTATGCTGCTGATTTCATAAGCTACAACGCCCTTCAAACCGGAACACGTGATGACTTGGAATAATGTACACTGCACCAAATTGTGCTCATCTCGATGAGCATTTAAGTTTCATTATGCTGGTGATTTCATAAGCTACAGCGCCCTTCAAACCGGAACACGTGATGACTTGGAATAATGTACACTGCACCAAATTGTACTCATATTCATAATTATTAAAAAAAAAAAATATTTCTCTAGTTTTTTTTTAATAATCTGCTATAAGTCATATGTAGAGGTTTAAGGGGTTCCGCCCAATGTCTTACGGAGCTCAAGTCCACTTCAACTTGCCCGACAACCCACACTGGGCCAGCATAGTGGGTCTGAAGCCCAATTCCCCTTCAATGAGATGCTTCAGAGCCCATGCCCAGCCGTGGGCATTATCCGGCTAATAAGAAACCATATAGATTACTTCCCCCAATGTATTATTATTGAAGTGCGAAATATCTAGTACGAGTGTTTTGAGTGTTGTGTGAGAAAGAGATAGAGAGAGACAATAAACAGAGAGAGAGGGAGCTATTGGTCGACAGTTTATTGATTGATTGTAATAGAAACAAACCAAAAGCAATGGATGAATAAAATATTGTACTATAGAAACATCTCTCCATCTCTTTCTATCTTTATATATTCAGAGTGAGAGAGAGATATAGAAAGGAGACTAGTCTTCAGTGTAGCGCGTTATGGAGAGTATATACAATATGTTCCGTCTCACTCGCACTCATCGTAAACCCGTATAAGTACAAATATAGCTGTCTCTTTCCTTTTGTTCTGTTAAGCGACGCGACGGCGCTAGTTTAGACACCGAACCATAATGAGCTCTTCGCTTTAAGACAAGATGGTAAGCTTCGTTACCGTGGTAACTACACTAGTTACGGCACCCTTCGAACCGGAATACGTGAACAAATGCGGATCCCTGTGATGATAAAGAGCAATACAGGTTAATAAGGAATCGTTGCAACATGTGTGCGGACAACGGCGCCATATTCTTGAATCAGGCACTTTCGGGTTTCGAGGATTTCCTAAGTTAAAACACTGATGAGCAAGTTAAGCAAGCAACGCTATAATATCTATCAGCTAAACCAACTTCTGATGCATTTTTTTTTTAATTTTAGGCAATTGAACAGCTGACTGAGGGCATATTTATCTATCCACTCGGACGCCGTCGGTGTTTATTGCATCAGTCGTAAAATGATTATTCCCATCTTAATTATCTATGGTCCAAATTATCTATGGTCCAAATTATCTACGATCCAAATTATCTATGGTCCAAATTATCTATGGTCCAAATTATCTACGATCCAAATTATCTATGGTCCAAATTATCTATGGTCCAAATTATCTATGGTCCAAATTATCCATGGTCCAAATTATCCATGGTCCAAATTATCCATGGTCCAAATTATCTATGGTCCAAATTATCTATGGTCCAAATTATCTATGGTCCAAATTATCCATGGTCCAAATTATCCATGGTCCAAATTATCCATGGTCCAAATTATCTATGGTCCAAATTATCTACGATCCAAATTATCTATGGTCCAAATTATCTATGGTCCAAATTATCTATGGTCCAAATTATCCATGGTCCAAATTATCCATGGTCCAAATTATCCATGGTCCAAATTATCCATGGTCCAAATTATCCATGGTCCATTATCCATGGTCCAAATTATCCATGGTCAAATTATCCATGGTCCAAATTATCTATGGTCCAAATTATCTATGGTCCAAATTATCCATGGTCCAAATTATCCATGGTCCAAATTATCCATGGTCCAAATTATCCATGGTCCAAATTATCCATGGTCCAAATTATCTATGGTCCAAATTATCTATGGTCCAAATTATCTATGGTCCAAATTATCTATGGTCCAAATTATCTATGGTCCAAATTATCTATGGTCCAAATTATCTATGGTCCAAATTATCTATGGTCCAAATTATCTATGGTCCAAATTATCTATGGTCCAAATTATCCATGGTCTACATTATCTATGGTCCGAATTATCTATGGTCCAAATTATCTATGGTCCAAATTATCTATGGTCCAAATTATCACGCCTTTTTCCCCAGTAGGGGTAGGAGAGGTGAATTAACACCATTTCGTCAGATGTCAGATTAGGTCCCATGTAACGGGGCGAGCCTGTTGCCACTTCATTGGGTCCACCACACACAAAGATGATTTCAGTGTGCGGGTTTCCTGGTCATCGGTGCACGCCGAGATCCGAACCCGCGACCTTCGGAATGAAAGCCCCACTCTCTAACCATTAGGCCAGCGAGCTACTTCATCCTTTCCCATTGCAAAAAATCCAACATAATTCCTCTCTTGAAAAAGAAAACCCATTCTTGCCTGTCTTCTTCTAAGTGTCTCTCCAACTATTGAAGGTTGCCTTTCTGTCTCTGGTTCGACGGAACAGTTCAAATGCTTCAGATATGCCAGTCCATTACCTGATATTCCTCAACCATGACTTTTTCTAACTACCCACCTTTCGTTTGCCATAAAGTTTACCCTTAAAAATAATTGGAGAAGATCATATCGCCGATGGAGTACATGACCGAGGTAGGAGATTTTTCGTTCTTTAACCGTAACCATAAGGTTACGCTTTTGGCCAATTTGTTGGCACTCCCTGAATCCAGCTAATGGACAACATGGGTCTATATGTCCAGATCTCAAAAGCCTCAATACGTTTAAGATCTTCAATAGTCCAAGCCTCACATCCATACAAAATAATGAGTCATACGTAGCAATGGCGTAAAGAGATGCTGATGCTTTGACTATAAAGGAGGTTTTTCATTGTGTTCTTGACTGTCTGATTATCCCTATATACCTTCACTTCCGTTTCTGTCCAAGGTTCTAGAAAGATTAATATCTGACCAGTTAGCCACTTGAGACTACTACACCCGTCTGTGCAGCTTGGTGTGGAGTTCTGCCTGGGGGAGAGTGCGGAGGAAGTCCAACTTGCCACCTCGGCAGCCGCATCGACCACAAGGTGGGTGCGGGCTTCTGCGTTGTGCGGAACGCCGCAGAGGTTGCTACTAAGAAACTCAAGTTGGGCAACTTCTGCACTTTATACCAGGTAGAGCTGCTGGCTTTGGCAAAAGCGACGGGGTACTTACGACTCTGACCTAACACCCTCCATCCCCTAGCGATCGCAGTGAAAGAGGACTTCATGAAAGCGCGACAGAAAGGGACGGATGTAAGGCTGTATTGAGTGAAGGCGCAGGTGGGGATGGAAGGTAACCAAAGCGCGGACCAACTGGCCAAGGAAGCGGCCCTGAAGAGCAAAAGACCTGAGTACGAGGATTGCCCCGTTTCCTTCGTCAAGGGTCAGCTAAGGCTGAGGACTCTTGAATGGAACAGGAGGCACGTGGAAGGTGGACTTCAACGAGGGTTTACTTGTCCCGTGCTTCAAGCTCAACACGGTCGTGGTCCAGATGTTGACTGGGCACGGGTATTCTCCGAGTACCCTCATAAGTTCAAGCTCACGGAGATTCCCGCGTGCCCCCGTGACAGCGGTGGACCAGACCTTATTTGGGAAAGAGCGAGCGCAGTGTGAAGTGGGGATGAGGAGGAAGATAGTGGAGTCATCACTCTCTGATGAGTGAGGACGACAGTCGGACCACCTTTCTGGGGTATTGTAGAAACTTAATTAGGAAAGTGATATGTAAAGTGAATGCGTCGTCTGGGAGATTTTTTTTTTTTTTTTTTTTTTTTTTTTTTTTTTTTTTTTTTTTTTTTTTTTTAGCTGTTGACTCGCTGGTAATTATGACGGTGAGTATCTCAATTTCTGTCCTCCAGATTAAGACAAGTTAAATTTAACAGAAACAGTTTTTTTTTTTTTTTTTTAAAAAAAACAGTCACTGATTGTGTGCTAATTAATAATGATTGCTTAATGTAAATTTTTTTATAAAAGTTAATTGATCGATCAAATGAGTAATTAAGATGGCGGTTCTAATTATTGTTTAGCAGACATGCGTGTAGTATGTACGGTTGTTTTGTGTTATTTTACAGTTATTTCCTGTGAGTTATAATATTAATTATTTAAAAAAAATAATTAATTAATGATAATTAATTAATTTACTGTTATTATATATAGTCATCATCAGGCAATAGTAAGTCCACTGCTGGACATAGGCTTATCCCAACGATCTTCATATACAGTCAACACGGCCTCCAGTACCACCGTGTACTATAGCCGTCGTTCATATGGCGGGGATTTGGGCCATTCCCCACCACGCTGGCCCTGCGGTTTGGTAGGATCCAGAGCCTCGTCTGATGATCAGCAGGCTGCACCACGAGCTGGTGAGCTTGGCTTGGATCCCGTGATTTATGCAGGACCATTTATATCCTTATATATATTTAATAATTAAAACTATTGACATATGAACAAGATGGCGGCCTCAATGTCAAATGGTATTCCCTCCATTTAACCTTTAAGTTGAGTGGAGACAAAAGTAACGCTTGCAGCAGCCTATAAATACCTATATATATATATATAAAAAAAAGGTTTTTAATCGCTCATCACTTGAAAACAAGTGAAGGTGTCCACACTGCAACATGAGTTATAGGAATATTTTATGAAAATACTTAGTATTTAAGCTGTTGCTATGGTAACCGTTTATTTACCATAGGCTGAACGTCCCGCTCGTCCCATGGCTTAATAGTAAATATATATATAAAAAAAAAAAAATTGACACATCCACTGACTCACAGCGTCGAGTATCGTCGATGGTGATTAGTAAGAGCGCTACAGATTTAGTCGAGAAACTATAGACAATTGTTTTTTTTTTTTTTTTTAGACTCCGCTCGGCTCCCGAAGAAGTACAATGAAACGAGGTAGGTATTGCAAGCGGTAGTATCCTTTACATCATATCTCTCCCCCCCTAAATCCCTGAAAGGATTCCAGATTTTTGCGGAACAGCTGACGACACATCCAGCCAGCATGGCTATGCCCACAGTCCCAGCAGTGGGAACGTAATGGCTGTTTACGAATTTCTCAATAATCAATTATATGGTTCCATCATCAGCTGGACGTAGGCCTCCCCCAAAGGTTCCCACATAGATCGAGTCATTTGGGGATTTGGGCCATTTCCCACCACGCTGGCCCAATGCTGGTCGGTGGGAGCCAGATCCTCGGTTGTTGATGTTTTTTTTTTATTTCAGACCTCCTCCTAAGTACGACAACCCCAACTATATCAGGGACCGCATAAAAAGTAATGTATATATAAGTTCAACTAATTAGACATACATTGGTAGTATTAGTCGACTAATTTATGATGTGATGGGAAACCCAAGCTGTTAAAGTCGGAGGCAAGCGCCGTGACGAGCGGGACGTTCACCTGATGGTAAGTGATACGCCCGCCCATAACGTGGCGCTAGTTAGAATGGTATACACTGAGCCACATTGCGCTCATCGCTTGAGACAATGTTGAGTCTCGTTACCCCAGTAATTACACTAGCTACAACGCCCTTCAAACCGGATCACAGAAACGTAAGCACGGTACTGTGTGTCGGCTGCAATAGTCGCTGCGGTGATACCTAGACGGTCTCCGGCAACAGAGACACTACCGCCAGTGATAGCTATAGGCCCTTCAAACCGGATCACAGAAACGTAAGCACGGTACTGTGTGTCGGCTGCAATAGTCGCTGCGGTGATACCTAGACGGTCTCCGGCAACAGAGACACTACCGCCAGTGATAGCTATAGGTCCTCCAAACCGGATCACAGCAATGTCCGCACAGTACTGTCTGTCGGCTGCAATAGGCGCTGCGGCGGTACCTAGACGGTCTCCGGCAACAGAGGCACTACCACCAGTGATAGCTATAGGTCCTTCAAACCGGATCACAGCAATGTCCGCACAGTGCTGTCTGTCGGCTGCAATAGGCGCTGCGGTGGTACCTAGACGGTCTCCGGCAACAGAGACACTGCCACCAGTGATAGCTATAGGTCCTTCAAACCGGATCACAGCAATGTCCGCACAGTGCTGTCTGTCGGCTGCAATAGGCGCTGCGGCGGTACCTAGACGGTCTCCGGCATCAGAGACACTGCCACCAGTGATAGCTATAGGTCCTTCAAACCAGATCACAGCAATGTCCGCACAGTACCACGAGAGACCACTTCTTTAATATAGCAACGTTGCGTTAGTTATGTTCATTAGGATGGATCATCATCATCATCACCATCACCATCGCTCGTCTTCTCTCATTCGGACTAGTCTATGTACTGTACCTCTCTCACACCCTGAACGTATTCCGCCGTTCGTTCTCTCTCTCTCGCTCTCCACCGTACACCATACACCCATCTCCCTCTACCGCTCACTAACCACCACACACCACCGCCAGCGGTAATAAACAAGCCGTTCTGGAACGAGTCGTGGCAGGACCGCTTCAAGCAGCCCTTCCACCCCGCCTGGATGGACTACTGCGACCCCTACCACTGCAACGACTACCACAAGCCCGCCTGCGGCCTGAACAGGAGGAGTATGAGGTTCAAGTGGTTCCAAAGCGGTTGCCACATCGCGATAAACAACTTCTGCGCGACGTACCGCGGCAACATCAGTACGTATACAGCTCTTCATTACCAGTTAATACTTGTTTGTACCGGTCGTAACCGGTTATAACTGGTTACAACCGGTTGCAACTGGTACAGTACTTTTCACTATATAAAGAATCTAGCGCCAGTTAGGATGTTTACATCGCGCATCAGTTGCTGAACAATGTTGAAGTTACTGCGCTAACGAGTTTTAGTGTAACCTTCACTCGATTGTGAGTGATGTGATCTATATGCCGCTAGTTAGGATGATATACACTGCACCATAATGAGCACCTTGAGACATGATACGTTAAGTTGCATTACCGCAGTAATTACACTAGCTACAACGCCCTTCAAACCGGATCACAGTAATGCAGATTTTTTTGTTTTTTTTTTTTTTAATCAAGGGATGAGGAACGGGACCTTCACCTGATAGTAAGTGATACGCCTGGTGATAGCGAGGCGGTGGTTAGGATAATATACACTGCACCATATTGCGCTAATGGCTTCAGACATAAGATGTTGAGGCTGGTTACTGCAGTTATTAAACTAGCTACAACGCCCTTCAAACCGGATCACAGTAATGCAGAATTTTTTTTTTTTTTTTTATCAAGGGAAGAGGAACGGGACTTTCACGCGATAGCATGTGATAGCATGTGATACGCCTGGTGATAGCGAGGCGATGGTTAGGATAATATACACTGCACATTGCACTAATGGGTTGAGATATAAGATGTTGAGTCGCGTTACCGCAGTAATTACAATAGGTACAACGCCCTTCAAACCGGATCAGAGTTATCTTTGGACGGTACTTTTACGGGGTAAAAATAGAAGATGCCATTATGTGGACTTCTCGCCCGTCGTGCAGATATAAGAGTATAATGTGGTGCAGTGTGAACATCCTTACCACCGCTTACCATCAGCTCATCTTGGTGGTGTAGAACATCACTATCATCATCATCATCATCAGACAGTGTGCGAATCAAGGCATACTATCTTCTATATCCACAGAGTACGACATGATCCACGCTAAGTACTGCATAAAGTACGTGCTGTTCCTCCGGTCCGGTTGCCCCGACAGCTGCGAAGAGGTGGGCTTGGATCCCACTTGTGGGATCAGCGCCGTCGACAACCACGTCGTGTTGTTTAGGAGCCGGTGCGCCCTCGAAGCCGCCAACTGTCGCCATGGCATATTACAAGGTTGGTGTATTTTCATTTTTGTCCCACCGCTGGGACTTGCATCTCGCACTGGTGGTAGTGTCTCTGTTGCTACAGACCGTCTAGGTACCGCCGCAGCGCCTATTGCAGCCGACAGACAGTACTGTGCGAACATTCCCCTGTTCCGGTTTGAAGTGCGCTGTAGTGTACTATATCGTGAGTGAAGACGCAAGTCGTATACTACTCTGTGATATTAGAGCATCTGTAGCCAAGTAAGGAATAGTATGGGAATGGACTTACGACCTTTCATGTTTATGAGGTTTCTATCAGTAAGGAAAAGTGTTAGACGATGCTCCTCACTCAGGAGAGAAAGGGTAGTTGGAATTTGTATGTGAGAATGAGAGATCGGAAGGTTGAGAGAGGAGCAGAGCATGCCAGAGAAGAGAGAGAAAAGATGAGAACGAGTAGGAGATAGTAAGTGTGATGGTGAATGTAAGGCATCCTAAAACACCCACCATAGGAAGGGGAAGGAAATTTAAAAAAAAACTACTTACGACTCTATAGGTATTAGTAGTTTTAAAGAAAAATCGTTATTTAATTTCAACGCCATCTATCGGTTTACTTAGAAAACTTTGTTTTAATTTTCAGAGTACGAAGAAGTCGATATGAGGTTGTGTGGTTATCTTATGTCAAGGTAAAGTAAGGAGATGGTGTATATGTACTGTATGTATATATATGTATGTTGAAGTGATAAATATATTGCAATATATAGTGTGTTTTATTTGTATATCAGTGTCTCTGTTGCTACAGACCGTCTAGGTACCGCCGCAGCGCGTATTGCAGCCGACAGACAGTACTGTGCGGACATTGCTGTGATCCGGTTTGAAGGACCTGTAGCTATCACTGGTGGTAGTGTCTCTGTTGCCGGAGACCGTCTAGGTACCGCCGCAGCGCGTATTGCAGCCGACAGACAGCACTGTGCGGACATTGCTGTGATCCGGTTTGAAGGACCTATAGCTATCACTGGTGGTAGTGTCTCTGTTGCCGGAGACCGTCTAGGTACCGCCGCAGCGCGTATTGCAGCCGACAGACAGTACTGTGCGGACATTGCTGTGATCCGGTTTGAAGGACCTATAGCTATCACTGGTGGTAGTGTCTCTGTTGCTACAGACCGTCTAGGTACCGCCGCAGCGCCTATTGCAGCCGACAGACAGTACTGTGCGGACATTGCTGTGATCCGGTTTGAAGGACCTATAGCTATCACTGGTGGTAGTGTCTCTGTTGCCGGAGACCGTCTAGGTACCGCCGCAGCGCCTATTGCAGCCGACAGACAGTACTGTGCGGACATTGCTGTGATCCGGTTTGAAGGACCTATAGCTATCACTGGTGGTAGTGTCTCTGTTGCTACAGACCGTCTGGGTACCGCCGCAGCGCCTATTGCAGCCGACAGACGGTACTGTGCGGACATTGCTGTGATCCGGTTTGAAGGACCTATAGCTATCACTGGTGGTAGTGTCTCTGTTGCCGGAGACCGTCTAGGTACCGCCGCAGCGCCTATTGCAGCCGACAGACAGTACTGTGCGGACATTGCTGTGATCCGGTTTGAAGGACCTATAGCTATCACTGGTGGTAGTGTCTCTGTTGCCGGAGACCGTCTAGGTACCGCCGCAGCGCCTATTGCAGGCGACAGACAGTACTGTGCGGACATTGCTGTGATCCGGTTTGAAGGGCCTATAGCTATCACTGGTGGTAGTGTCTCTGTTGCCGGAGACCGTCTAGGTACCGCCGCAGCGCCTATTGCAGGCGACAGACAGTACTGTGCGGACATTGCTGTGATCCGGTTTGAAGGGCCTATAGCTATCACTGGACGTCCACTGATATAGACCTCCTCCAAAGATTTTGGGTAAGGTTTAACATGGAGGGGCTTTGGGCTATTACTCACCACGCTGGCCTAATGTGTCGGTGGTAGCCAGAGCCTCGTCTGTTGATTAGCAGGCTGCACCACGAGCTGGTGATGTTGGCTTGGGTCCATTGAGCTCGGAACCCTCACAACCCCTAGCATATATCATCCTTACCATCAGGTGGAAATCCTGCTTGTCTCTTCGGTTCCTTCTCACAATGAATCTGATGAAGACTGGAATTGGCGTCCAGCTACCACACAACCGCGAAGGTCTTAATGCTGATGAGCATTTTCTAGCAGACCAACCCTGAGGGTCGACGGTCACAGTCCTGGTCAAACTCCTCATTAGGTTGGAGGTCGGATAAAGCTTCAACATCATCATCATCAGCTCAGCCTATTTCTGAACATAGATGAACAGTCTCCCAAGGTCCCCAACATCTTCCTGCTCCATCAGTCTCTCGATCTTCGGACACTTCAACCTCCTTAGTCATTGTGTTCTATTTAAAAACTGGGAGATTTGTGAAAGAAAGAGACGGTTATATATGTACTTACGCTGCGTGCGAGCGAGACGGAGAGTGTTTTGTATATATTGTCTATACCGCGCTATATATTGCGGACTAATCTCTATACTGTATCTCCGTCTCACTCTGAATATGTGATGATAGAAAGAGATAGACAGCTGTTGAAATGTATAGTACTTTGCGCTTTCATTCTTTCGTAATTCAGCGTAAAAATATTAGATCAATCGCTATCTCTCTCACTCTTTTTCTGTATATATATCTCTATCTCTGCCGTATCCGAGTTTATTTTATCCGGCTCATAAACAGTCTTCATCGTCGTTGTCGGGGCTGGAGTGATCGCAGAGCGGCTTCGGTGTGCTGATCCAGTCCTTGAACCTGGACACCTTCTGCGACTTCGTGGAACCTGGCGGTGGAGAGTACGCTAAGGTGAGGCCTCCAGAAGGAACAGGTACCAGGAGTCGAGCTCTTCGGAGAGCTTCGTCATAGACCTATAGTAAATGGTCTTTATACCACACTGAGGAGTCCTTGAAGTATTCATATCAGCTCCGAGGAAGACCATGGCTAGACATGGTCTTCAACCATCATAGTATGACTCCAGGTCTTCATGATGGTACGAATATGTCCATCATCAATTTCTCCTTTCAGTAGATTAGCTGGTAAACCTTGTAAACAATCATCATCATCATTATTATCATCAGCATCAATACCTAAAGCCTGATCATCATCAGCTGCAACACCGTCGTAAACAGCATCATCATTATGATTATCATCAGCTTCAATATCTAAAGCCTGATCATCAGCTTCATCACCGTCATAAACAGCTTCATCATTATGATCATCATCAGCGTCAATATTAAAAGCCTAATCATCAGCTGCAACACCGTCGTAAACAGCATCATCATTATGATTATCATCAGCTTCAATATCTAAAGCCTGATCATCATCATCATTATGATCATCATCAGCTGCAACACCGTCGTAAACAGCATCATCATCATCATTATTATCATCAGTATCAATATCAAAAGCCTGATCATCATCAGCTACATCACCGTCATAAACAGCATCATCATTATGATTATCATCAGCATCAATATCAAAAGCCTGATCATCATCAGCTGCGACACCGTCATAAACAGCATCATCATTATGATTATCATCAGCATCAATATCAAAAGCCTGATCATCATCAGCTGCAACACCGTCGTAAACAGCATCATCATTATGATTATCATCAGCTTCAATATCTAAAGCCTGATCATCAGCTGCATCACCGTCATAAACAGCTTCATCATTATGATTATCATCAGCATCAATATCAAAAGCCTGATCATCATCAGCTACATCACCGTCATAAACAGCATCATCATTATGATTATCATCAGCATCAATATCTAAAGCCTGATCATCATCAGCTGCATCACCGTCATTAACAGCAACCTCATTATGATTATTATCATCAGCATCAATATCAAAAGCCTGATCATCATCAGCTGCATCACCGTCGTAAACAGCATCATCATTATGATTATCATCAGCTTCAATATCTAAAGCCTGATCATCATCCAGCTGCATCACCGTCATAAGCAGCATCATCATTATATTATTATCATCAGCATCAATATCAAAAGCCTGATCATCATCAGCTGCATCACCGTCGTAAACAGCATCATCATTATGATTATCATCGGCTTCAATATCTAAAGCCTGATCATCAGCTGCATCACCGTCATAAACAGCTTCATCATTATGATTATCATCAGCATCAATATCAAAAGCCTGATCATCATCAGCTGCGACACCGTCATAAACAGCATCATCATTATGATTATCATCAGCATCAATATCAAAAGCCTGATCATCATCAGCTACATCACCGTCATAAACAGCATCATCATTATGATTATCATCAGCATCAATATCAAAAGCCTGATCATCATCAGCTGCATCACCGTCATAAACAGCATCATCATTATGATTATCATCAGCTTCAATATCTAAAGCCTGATCATCATCCAGCTGCATCACCGTCATAAGCAGCATCATCATCATCATTATTATCATCAGCATCAATATCAAAAGCCTGATCATCATCAGCTGCATCACCGTCGTAAACAGCATCATCATTATGATTATCATCGGCTTCAATATCTAAAGCCTGATCATCATCCAGCTGCATCACCGTCATAAGCAGCATCATCATTATATTATTATCATCAGCATCAATATCTAAAACCTGATCATCATCAGCTGCAACACCGTCGTAAACAGCATCATCATTATGATTATCATCAGCTTCAATATCTAAAGCCTGATCATCAGCTGCATCACCGTCATAAACAGTATCATCATTATGATTATCATCGGCATCAATATCTAAAACCTGATCATCATCGGCTGCATCACCGTCGTAAACAGCATCATCATTATGATTATCATCAGCATCAATATCAAAAGCCTGATCATCATCAGCTACATCACCGTCATAAACAGCATCATCATCATCATTATTATCATCGGCATCAATATCTAAAGCCTGATCATCATCAGCTGCATCACCGTCATAAACAGCATCATCATCATCATTATTATCATCAGTATCAATATCAAAAGCCTGATCATCATCAGCTGCGACACCGTCATAAACAGCATCATCATTATGATTATCATCAGCATCAATATCTAAAGCCTGATCATCATCAGCTGCATCACCGTCATTAACAGCATCATTATGATTATCATCGGCATCAATATCTAAAGCCTGATCATCAGCTGCATCACCGTCATAAACAGCTTCATCATTATGATTATCATCAGCATCAATATCAAAAGCCTGATCATCATCAGCTACATCACCGTCATAAGCAGCATCATCGACATCATCACCGTTATCTTTATCATCAACGACATCATCATCATCAAATTCCCTACTCTCTCAATCTCCATATCTGTCATCAGCTGTCCTGAATCCTTCCACCTTTTTTATACCATGAAGCGATGTATACCTGATGGTAAGTGATACGCCTGTTCATAATACAGCGCTAGTTAGGATGTTATACACCATATTGCGCTCCTCGCCTGAGATATTTCAGGTCTCGTTACTACAGTGATTACACTAATGTAACGCCCTTCAAACCGGATAAAAGTAATGTTTGATACCTAGACGGTGTCCAGCGAGACCTACTGTGCTAGTATACCATGCCGTACTTAGAATGTATACATTACCGCTGTACTGCGACGTGATCGTGCACGGCGGTCTGATGATGCGGGCCGCTTGGAGGAGCTTCGTGGAGTTATACAAGCTCAGCCTCCACGTCTCGAACTGCTCCCTGATCCCCTTCTTCAGGTTCCTGAACGAGTGGGCTCCCCCTAAAGAGAACACCATGTATAAACGTCGTCTCCTATGTCGGAGGAAAAAGTACCTAAAAAAAGTCATGCTCCTATAAAACGTCACCGTGCTGTACACTAGCTATAGGCGATCGTTTTGTCCACTTGTCATTCCCACTGCTGGGATTCGCGGAAACGCGGCGCTAATTTACATGATATAAACAGTTGTCTTTTACAATACTAATTAACGTATAGTCTGTGTTCCGGTTTGAAGGGCGCTGTAGCTATTGAAGTCACTGTGGTGATGTAATTTAATATCTTGTGTCATCGCGATGTGCACAATGTGGTGCAGTGTATATTGTTTCAACTAACGCATCGAGTCTGTGATCCGGTTTGAAGGGCGCTGTAGGTATTGAAGTCACTGTGGTGATGTAATTTAATATCTTGTGTCATCGCGATGTGCACAATGTGGTGCAGTGTATATTGTTTCAACTAACGCATCGAGTCTGTGATCCGGTTTGAAGGGCGCTGTAGCTATTGAAGTCACTGTAGTGATGTAATTTAATATCTTGTGTCATCGGGATGTGCACAATGTAGTGCAGTGTATATTGTTTCAACTAACATCGAGTCTGTGATCGGTTTGAAGGGCGCTGTAGCTATTGAAGTCACTGTGGTGATGTAATTTAATATCTGTGTCATCGCGATATTGCACAATGTGGTGCAGTGTATATTGTTTCAACTAACGCATCGAGTCTGTGATCGGTTTGAAGGGCGCTGTAGCTATTGAAGTCACTGTGGTGATGTAATTTAATATCTTGTGTCATCGGGATGTGCACAATGTGTGGTGCAGTGTATATTGTTTCCAACTAACGCATCAGTCTGTGATCCGGTTTGAAGGGCGCTGTAGCTATTGAAGTCACTGTGGTGATGTAATTTAATATCTTGTGTCATCGCGATATTGCACAATGTGGTGCAGTGTATATTGTTTCAACTAACGCATCGAGTCTGTGATCCGGTTTTGAAGGGCGCTGTAGCTATTGGAAGTCACTGTGGTGATGTAATTTAATATCTTATTGTCATCGCGATGTACTGTGTGGTGCAGTGTATATTGTTTCAACTAACGCATCGAGTCTGTGATCGGTTTGAAGGGCGCTGTAGCTATTGAAGTCACTGTGGTGATGTAATTTAATATCTTGTGTCATCGCGATGTGCTGTGTGGTGCAGTGTATATTGTTTCAACTAACGCATCGAGTCTGTGATCCGGTTTGAAGGGCGCTGTAGCTATTGAAGTCACTGTAGTGATGTAATTTAATATCTTGTGTCATCGGGATGTGCACAATGTGGTGCAGTGTATATTGTTTCAACTAACGCACGAGTCTGTGATCCGGTTTGAAGGGCGCTGTAGCTATTGAAGTCACTGTGGTGATGTAATTTAATATCTTGTGTCATCGGGATGTGCACAATGTGGTGCAGTGCATATTGTTTCAACTAACATCGAGTCTGTGATCGGTTTGAAGGGCGCTGTAGCTATTGAAGTCACTGTGGTGATGTAATTTATCTTGTGTCATCGCGATGTGCACAATGTGGTGCAGTGTGTATTGTTTCAACTAACGCATCGAGTCTGATCCGGTTTGAAGGGCGCTGTAGCTATTGGAAGTCACTGTGGTGATGTAATTTAATATCTTATTGTCATCGCGATGTGCACAATGTGGTGCAGTGTATATTGTTTCAACTAACATCGAGTCTGTGATCGGTTTGAAGGGCGCTGTAGCTATTGAAGTCACTGTGGTGATGTAATTTAATATCTTGTGTCATCGCGATGTGCACAATGTGGTGCAGTGTATATTGTTTCAACTAACGCATCGAGTCTGTGATCCGGTTTGAAGGGCGCTGTAGCTATTGAAGTCACTGTGGTGATGTAATTTAATATCTTGTGTCATCGCGATGTGCACAATGTGGTGCATTGTATATTGTTTCAACTAACGCATCGAGTCTGTGATCGGTTTGAAGGGCGCTGTAGCTATTGAAGTCACTGTGGTGATGTAATTTAATATCTTGTGTCATCGCGATATTGCACAATGTGGTGCAGTGTATATTGTTTCAACTAACGCATCGAGTCTGTGATCGGTTTGAAGGGCGCTGTAGCTATTGAAGTCACTGTGGTGTTGTAATTTAATATCTTGTGTCATCGCGATGTGTGCACAATGTGGTGCAGTGTATATTGTTTCAACTAACGCATCGAGTCTGTGATCCGGTTTGAAGGGCGCTGTAGCTATTGAAGTCACTGTGGTGATGTAATTTAATATCTTGTGTCATCGCGATGAGCACAATGTGGTGCAGTGTATATTGTTTCAACTAACGCATCGAGTCTGTGATCCGGTTTGAAGGGCGCTGTAGCTATTGAAGTCACTGTGGTGATGTAATTTAATATCTTGTGTCATCGCGATGTGCACAATGTGTGGTGCAGTGTATATTGTTTCCAACTAACGCATCGAGTCTGTGATCCGGTTTGAAGGGCGCTGTAGCTATTGAAGTCACTGTGGTGTTGTAATTTAATATCTTGTCATCGCGATGTGTGCACAATGTGGTGCAGTGTATATTGTTTCAACTAACGCATCGAGTCTGTGATCCGGTTTGAAGGGCGCTGTAGCTATTGAAGTCACTGTGGTGTTGTAATTTAATATCTTGTCATCGCGATGAGCACAATGTGGTACAGTGTATATTGTTTCAACTAACGCATCGAGTCTGTGATCCGGTTTGAAGGGCGCTGTAGCTATTGAAGTCACTGTGGTGTTGTAATTTAATATCTTGTGTCATCGCGATGTGTGCACAATGTGGTGCAGTGTATTGTTTCAACTAACGCATCGAGTCTGGTGATCCGGTTTGAAGGGCGCTGTAGCTATTGAAGTCACTGTGGTGTTGTAATTTAATATCTTGTGTCATCGCGATGTGCACAATGTGGTGCAGTGTATATTGTTTCCAACTAACGCATCGAGTCTGGTGATCCGGTTTGAAGGGCGCTGTAGCTATTGGAAGTCACTGTGGTGATGTAATTTAATATCTTGTGTCATCGCGATGTGCACAATGGTGCAGTGTATATTGTTTCAACTAACGCATCGAGTCTGTGATCCGGTTTGAAGGGCGCTGTAGCTATTGAAGTCACTGTGGTGATGTAATTTAATATCTTGTGTCATCGCGATGTGCACAATGTGGTGCAGTGTATATTGCTCAACCAACGCATCGAGTCTGTGATCCGGTTTGAAGGGCGCTGTAGCTATTGGAAGTCACTGTGGTGATGTAATTTAATATCTGTGTCATCGCGATGAGCACAATGTGGTGCAGTGTATATTGTTTCAACTAACGCATCAGTCTGTGATCCGGTTTGAAGGGCGCTGTAGCTATTGAAGTCACTGTGGTGATGTAATTTAACATCTTGTGTCATCGCGATGAGCACAATGTGGTGCAGTGTATATTGTTTCAACCAACGCATCGAGTCTGTGATCCGGTTTGAAGGGCGCTGTAGCTATTGAAGTCACTGTGGTGATGTAATTTAACATCTTGTGTCATCGCGATGCACAATGTGGTGCAGTGTATATTGCTCAACCAACGCATCGAGTCTGTGATCCGGTTTGAAGGGCGCTGTAGCTATTGAAGTCACTGTGGTGATGTAATTTAATATCTTGTGTCATCGCGATGCACAATGTGGTGCAGTGTATATTGTTTCAACTAACGCATCAGTCTGTGATCCGGTTTGAAGGGCGCTGTAGCTATTGAAGTCACTGTAGTGATGTAATTTAACATCTTGTGTCATCGCGATGTGCACAATGTGGTGCAGTGTATATTGTTTCCAACTAACGCATCGAGTCTGGTGATCCGGTTTGAAGGGCGCTGTAGCTATTGAAGTCACCGTGGTGATGTAATTTAATATCTTGTGTCATCGCGATGCACAATGTGGTGCAGTGTATATTGTTTCAACTAACGCATCGAGTCTGTGATCCGGTTTGTAGGGCGCTGTAGCTATTGAAGTCACTGTGGTGATGTAATTTAATATCTTGTGTCATCGCGATGAGCACAATGTGGTGCAGTGTATATTGCTTCAACTAACGCATCAGTCTGTGATCCGGTTTGAAGGGCGCTGTAGCTGTGAAGTCACTGTGGTGATGTAATTTAATATCTTATTGTCATCGCGATGTGCACAATGTGGTGCAGTGTATATTGTTTCAACTAACATCGAGTCTGTGATCCGGTTTGAAGGGCGCTGTAGCTATTGGAAGTCACTGTGGTGATGTAATTTAATATCTTGTGTCATCGCGATGAGCACAATGTGGTGCAGTGTATATTGTTTCAATAACGCATCGAGTCTGTGATCGGTTTGAAGGGCGCTGTAGCTATTGAAGTCACTGTGGTGATGTAATTTAATATCTTGTGTCATCGCGATATTGCACAATGTGGTGCAGTGTATATTGTTTCAACTAACATCGAGTCTGTGATCGGTTTGAAGGGCGCTGTAGCTATTGAAGTCACTGTGGTGATGTAATTTAATATCTTGTGTCATCGCGATGAGCACAATGTGGTGCAGTGTATATTGTTTCAACTAACGCATCGAGTCTGTGATCGGTTTGAAGGGCGCTGTAGCTATTGAAGTCACTGTGGTGATGTAATTTAATATCTTGTGTCATCGCGATGTGCACAATGTGGTGCAGTGTATATTGTTTCAACTAACGCATCAGTCTGTGATCCGGTTTGAAGGGCGCTGTAGCTATTGAAGTCACTGTGGTGATGTAATTTAATATCTTGTGTCATCGCGATATTGCACAATGTGGTGCAGTGTATATTGTTTCAACTAACGCATCGAGTCTGTGATCCGGTTTGAAGGGCGCTGTAGCTATTGAAGTCACTGTGGTGATGTAATTTAATATCTGTGTCATCGCGATGCACAATGTGGTGCAGTGTATATTGTTTCAACCAACGCATCGAGTCTGTGATCGGTTTGAAGGGCGCTGTAGCTATTACTTGTGGTAATCTCTGTCGCTAACCGTTTAGGTAGGTACCATTGCAGCGCCTATTGCGAAGACAGAGCACTGTACAAACATTACCTGATCCGGTTTGAAGGGCGCTGTAGCTATTGAAGTCACTGTGGTGATGTAATTTAATATCTTGTGTCATCGCGATGAGCACAATGTGGTGCAGTGTATATTGTTTCAACTAACGCATCGAGTCTGTGATCCGGTTTGAAGGGCGCTGTAGCTATTGAAGTCACTGTGGTGATGTAATTTAATATCTTGTGTCATCGCGATATTGCACAATGTGGTGCAGTGTATATTGTTTCAACTAACATCGAGTCTGTGATCCGGTTTGAAGGAGCGCTGTAGCTATTGGAAGTCACTGTGGTGTTGTAATTTAATATCTTGTGTCATCGCGATGAGCACAATGTGGTGCAGTGTATATTGTTTCAACTAACGCATCGAGTCTGTGATCCGGTTTGAAGGGCGCTGTAGCTATTGAAGTCACTGTGGTGTTGTAATTTAATATCTTGTGTCATCGCGATGTGCACAATGTGGTGCAGTGTATATTGTTTCAACTAACGCATCGAGTCTGTGATCCGGTTTGAAGGGCGCTGTAGCTATTGAAGTCACTGTGGTGTTGTAATTTAATATCTTGTGTCATCGCGATGTACTGTGTGGTGCAGTGTATATTGTTTCAACTAACGCATCGAGTCTGTGATCCGGTTTGAAGGAGCGCTGTAGCTATTGAAGTCACTGTGGTGATGTAATTTAATATCTTGTGTCATCGCGATGTGCACAATGTGGTGCAGTGTATATTGTTTCAACCAACGCATCGAGTCTGTGATCCGGTTTGAAGGAGCGCTGTAGCTATTGAAGTCACTGTGGTGATGTAATTTAATATCTTGTGTCATCGCGATGTGCACAATGTGGTGGAGTGTATATTGTTTCAACTAACGCATCGAGTCTGTGATCCGGTTTGAAGGGCGCTGTAGCTGTGAAGTCACTGTGGTGATGTAATTTAATATCTTGTGTCATCGCGATATTGCACAATGTGGTGCAATGTATATTGTTTCAACTAACGCATCGAGTCTGTGATCGGTTTGAAGGAGCGCTGTAGCTATTGAAGTCACTGTGGTGATGTAATTTAATATCTTGTGTCATCGCGATGTGCACAATGTGGTGCAGTGTATATTGTTTCAACTAACGCATCGAGTCTGTGATCCGGTTTGAAGGGCGCTGTAGCTATTGAAGTCACTGTGGTGATGTAATTTAATATCTTGTGTCATCGCGATGAGCACAATGTGGTGCAGTGTATATTGTTTCAACTAACGCATCGAGTCTGTGATCCGGTTTGAAGGGCGCTGTAGCTATTGAAGTCACTGTGGTGATGTAATTTAATATCTTGTGTGTCATCGCGATGTGCACAATGTGGTGCAGTGTATTGTTTCAACTAACGCATCGAGTCTGTGATCCGGTTTGAAGGGCGCTGTAGCTATTGAAGTCACTGTGGTGATGTAATTTAATATCTTGTGTCATCGCGATGTGCACAATGTGGTGCAGTGTATATTGTTTCCAACTAACGCATCGAGTCTGTGATCGGTTTGAAGGGCGCTGTAGCTATTGAAGTCACTGTGGTGATGTAATTTAATATCTTGTGTGTCATCGCGATGAGCACAATGTGGTGCAGTGTATATTGTTTCCAGCTAACGCATCGAGTCTGTGATCCGGTTTTGAAGGGCGCTGTAGCTATTGGAAGTCACTGTGGTGTTGTAATTTAATATCTTGTGTCATCGCGATGTGCACAATGTGGTGCAGTGTATATTGTTTCAACTAACGCATCGAGTCTGTGATCGGTTTGAAGGGCGCTGTAGCTATTGAAGTCACTGTGGTGTTGTAATTTAATATCTTGTGTCATCGCGATGTGCACAATGTGGTGCAGTGTATATTGTTTCCAACTAACGCATCGAGTCTGTGATCGGTTTGAAGGGCGCTGTAGCTATTGGAAGTCACTGTGGTGATGTAATTTAATATCTTGTGTCATCGCGATGTGCACAATGTGGTGCAGTGTATATTGTTTCAACTAACGCATCGAGTCTGTGATCCGGTTTGAAGGGCGCTGTAGCTATTGGAAGTCACTGTGGTGATGTAATTTAATATCTGTGTCATCGCGATATTGCACAATGTGGTGCAGTGTATATTGTTTCCAACTAACGCATCGAGTCTGTGATCCGGTTTGAAGGGCGCTGTAGCTATTGAAGTCACTGTGGTGATGTAATTTAATATCTTGTGTCATCGCGATAGGCACAATGTGGTGCAGTGTATATTGTTTCCAACTAACGCATCGAGTCTGTGATCCGGTTTGAAGGGCGCTGTAGCTATTGGAAGTCACTGTGGTGATGTAATTTAATATCTTGTGTCATCGCGATGTGCACAATGTGGTGCAGTGTATATTGCTCAACTAACGCATCGAGTCTGTGATCCGGTTTGAAGGAGCGCTGTAGCTATTGAAGTCACTGTGGTGATGTATTTAATATCTTGTGTCATCGCGATGTGCACAATGTGGTGCAGTGTATATTGTTTCAACTAACGCATCGAGTCTGTGATCCGGTTTGAAGGGCGCTGTAGCTATTGAAGTCACTGTGGTGATGTAATTTAATATCTTGTGTCATCGCGATGCACAATGTGGTGCAGTGTATATTGTTTCAACTAACGCATCGAGTCTGTGATCCGGTTTGAAGGGCGCTGTAGCTATTGAAGTCACTGTGGTGATGTAATTTAATATCTTGTGTCATCGCGATGTGCACAATGTGGTGCAGTGTATATTGTTTCAACTAACGCATCGAGTCTGTGATCCGGTTTGAAGGGCGCTGTAGCTATTGAAGTCACTGTGGTGATGTAATTTAATATCTTGTGTCATCGCGATAGGCACAATGTGGTGCAGTGTATATTGTTTCAACTAACGCATCGAGTCTGTGATCCGGTTTGAAGGCGCTGTAGCTATTGGAAGTCACTGTGGTGATGTAATTTAATATCTTGTGTGTCATCGCGATGAGCACAATGTGGTGCAGTGTATATTGTTTCAACTAACGCATCGAGTCTGTGATCCGGTTTGAAGGGCGCTGTAGCTATTGAAGTCACTGTGGTGTTGTAATTTAATATCTTGTGTCATCGCGATATTGCACAATGTAGTGCAGTGTATATTGTTTCAACTAACGCATCGAGTCTGTGATCGGTTTGAAGGGCGCTGTAGCTATTGAAGTCACTGTGGTGTTGTAATTTAATATCTTGTGTCATCGCGATGAGCACAATGTGGTGCAGTGCATATTGTTTCAACTAACGCATCGAGTCTGTGATCCGGTTTGAGGCGCTGTAGCTATTGAAGTCACTGTGGTGATGTAATTTAATATCTGTGTCATCGCGATGTGCACAATGGTGCAGTGTATATTGTTTCCAACTAACGCATCGAGTCTGTGATCCGGTTTGAAGGGCGCTGTAGCTGTGAAGTCACTGTGGTGATGTAATTTATCATCTTGTGTCATCGCGATGTGCACAATGTGGTGCAGTGTATATTGTTTCAACTAACGCATCGAGTCTGTGATCCGGTTTGAAGGGCGCTGTAGCTATTGAAGTCACTGTGGTGATGTAATTTAATATCTTGTGTCATCGCGATATTGCACAATGTGGTGCAGTGTATATTGTTTCAACTAACGCATCGAGTCTGTGATCCGGTTTGAGGCGCTGTAGCTATTGGAAGTCACTGTGGTGATGTAATTTAATATCTTGTGTCATCGCGATATTGCACAATGTGGTGCAGTGTATATTGTTTCAACTAACGCATCGAGTCTGTGATCCGGTTTGAAGGCGCTGTAGCTATTGAAGTCACTGTGGTGATGTAATTTAATATCTTGTGTCATCGCGATGAGCACAATGTGGTGCAGTGTATATTGTTTCAACTAACGCATCGAGTCTGTGATCCGGTTTGAAGGCGCTGTAGCTATTGAAGTCACTGTGGTGATGTAATTTAATATCTTGTGTCATCGCGATGAGCACAATGTGGTGCAGTGTATATTGTTTCAACCAACGCATCGAGTCTGTGATCCGGTTTGAAGGCGCTGTAGCTATTGAAGTCACTGTGGTGATGTAATTTAATATCTTGTCATCGCGATGAGCACAATGTGGTGCAGTGTATATTGTTTCAACTAACGCATCAGGTCTGTGATCCGGTTTGAAGGGCGCTGTAGCTATTGAAGTCACTGTGGTGATGTAATTTAATATCTTGTGTCATCGCGATGCGCACAATGTGGTGCAGTGTATATTGTTTCAACCAACGCATCGAGTCTGTGATCCGGTTTGAAGGGCGCTGTAGCTATTGAAGTCACTGTGGTGATGTAATTTAATATCTTGTGTCATCGCGATGAGCACAATGTGGTGCAGTGTATATTGCTTCAACTAACGCATCAGGTCTGTGATCCGGTTTGAAGGGCGCTGTAGCTATTGGAAGTCACTGTGGTGATGTAATTTAATATCTTGTGTCATCGCGATGTGCACAATGTGGTGCAATTAATATATTGTTTCCAACTAACGCATCAGTCTGTGATCCGGTTTGAGGGCGCTGTAGCTGTGAAGTCACTGTGGTGTTGTAATTTAATATCTTGTGTCATCGGGATGTGCACAATGTGGTGCAGTGTATATTGTTTCAACTAACGCATCGAGTCTGTGATCGGTTTGAAGGGCGCTGTAGCTATTGAAGTCACTGTGGTGATGTAATTTAATATCTTGTGTCATCGCGATGTGCACAATGGTGCAGTGTATATTGTTTCAACTAACGCATCAGTCTGTGATCCGGTTTGAGGGCGCTGTAGCTATTGGAAGTCACTGTGGTGATGTAATTTAATATCTTGTGTCATCGCGATGAGCACAATGTAGTGCAGTGTATATTGTTTCAACTAACGCATCAGGTCTGTGATCCGGTTTGAAGGGCGCTGTAGCTATTGAAGTCACTGTGGTGATGTAATTTAATATCTTGTCATCGCGATATTGCACAATGTGGTGCAGTATATTGTTTCAACTAACGCATCAGGTCTGTGATCCGGTTTGAAGGGCGCTGTAGCTATTGAAGTCACTGTGGTGATGTAATTTAATATCTTGTGTGTCATCGCGATGAGCACAATGTGGTGCAGTGTATTGTTTCAACTAACGCATCGAGTCTGTGATCGGTTTGAAGGGCGCTGTAGCTATTGAAGTCACCGTGGTGATGTAATTTAATATCTTGTGTCATCGCGATGTGCACAATGTGGTGCAGTGTATATTGTTTCAACTAACGCATCGAGTCTGTGATCCGGTTTGAAGGCGCTGTAGCTATTGAAGTCACTGTGGTGATGTAATTTAATATCTTGTGTCATCGCGATGTACTGTGTGGTGCAGTGTATATTGTTTCAACTAACGCATCAGTCTGTGATCCGGTTTGAAGGGCGCTGTAGCTATTGAAGTCACTGTGGTGATGTAATTTAATATCTTGTGTGTCATCGCGATGTGCACAATGTGGTGCAGTGTATATTGTTTCAACTAACGCATCAGAGTCTGTGATCCGGTTTGAAGGGCGCTGTAGCTATTGAAGTCACTGTGGTGATGTAATTTAATATCTTGTGTCATCGCGATATTGCACAATGTGGTGCAGTGTATATTGTTTCAACTAACGCATCGAGTCTGTGATCCGGTTTGAAGGCGCTGTAGCTATTGGAAGTCACTGTGGTGATGTAATTTAATATCTTGTGTGTCATCGCGATGAGCACAATGTGGTGCAGTGTATTGTTTCAACCAACGCATCGAGTCTGTGATCCAGTTTGAAGGGCGCTGTAGCTATTGAAGTCACTGTGGTGATGTAATTTAATATCTTGTGTCATCGCGATGTGCACAATGTGGTGCAGTGTATATTGTTTCCAACTAACGCATCGAGTCTGGTGATCCGGTTTGAAGGCGCTGTAGCTATTGAAGTCACTGTGGTGATGTAATTTAATATCTTGTGTCATCGCGATGCGCACAATGTGGTGCAGTGTATATTGTTTCAACTAACGCATCGAGTCTGTGATCGGTTTGAAGGGCGCTGTAGCTATTGAAGTCACTGGTGATGTAATTTAATATCTTGTGTGTCATCGCGATATTGCACAATGTGGTGCAATTAATATATTGTTTCAACTAACGCATCGAGTCTGTGATCCGGTTTGAAGGGCGCTGTAGCTATTGAAGTCACTGTGGTGATGTAATTTAATATCTTGTGTCATCGCGATATTGCACAATGTGGTGGAGTGTATATTGTTTCCAACTAACGCATCAGTCTGTGATCCGGTTTGAAGGGCGCTGTAGCTATTGAAGTCACTGTGGTGATGTAATTTAATATCTTGTGTCATCGCGATGCGCACAATGTGGTGCAGTGTATATTGCTTCAACTAACGCATCGAGTCTGTGATCCGGTTTGAAGGGCGCTGTAGCTATTGAAGTCACTGTGGTGATGTAATTTAATATCTTGTGTGTCATCGCGATGTGCACAATGTGGTGCAGTGTATATTGTTTCAACTAACGCATCGAGTCTGTGATCCGGTTTGAAGGAGCGCTGTAGCTATTGAAGTCACCGTGGTGATGTAATTTAATATCTTGTGTGTCATCGCGATGTGCACAATGTAGTGCAGTGTATATTGTTTCCAACTAACGCATCGAGTCTGTGATCCGGTTTGAAGGCGCTGTAGCTATTGAAGTCACTGTGGTGTTGTAATTTAATATCTTGTGTCATCGCGATGTGCACAATGGTGCAGTGTATATTGCTTCAACTAACGCATCGAGTCTGTGATCCGGTTTGAAGGGCGCTGTAGCTATTGAAGTCACTGTGGTGATGTAATTTAATATCTTGTGTGTCATCGCGATATTGCACAATGTGGTGCAGTATATTGTTTCAACTAACATCGAGTCTGTGATCCGGTTTGAGGGCGCTGTAGCTATTGGAAGTCACTGTGGTGATGTAATTTAATATCTTGTGTCATCGCGATATTGCACAATGTGGTGCAATTAATATATTGTTTCAACTAACGCATCGAGTCTGTGATCGGTTTGAAGGGCGCTGTAGCTATTGAAGTCACTGTGGTGATGTAATTTAATATCTTGTCATCGCGATGCACAATGTGGTGCAGTGTATATTGTTTCCAACTAACGCATCAGTCTGTGATCCGGTTTGAAGGCGCTGTAGCTATTGAAGTCACCGTGGTGATGTAATTTAATATCTGTGTCATCGCGATGTGCACAATGGTGCAGTGTATATTGCTTCAACTAACGCATCGAGTCTGTGATCGGTTTGAAGGGCGCTGTAGCTATTGAAGTCACTGTGGTGATGTAATTTAATATCTTGTGTCATCGCGATGAGCACAATGTGGTGCAGTGTATATTGTTTCAACTAACGCATCGAGTCTGTGATCAGTTTGAAGGGCGCTGTAGCTATTGAAGTCACTGTGGTGATGTAATTTAATATCTTGTGTCATCGCGATGAGCACAATGTGGTGCAGTGTATATTGTTTCAACTAACGCATCGAGTCTGTGGATCCGGTTTGAAGGAGCGCTGTAGCTATTGAAGTCACTGTGGTGATGTAATTTAATATCTTGTGTCATCGCGATATTGCACAATGTGGTGCAGTGTATATTGTTTCCAACTAACGCATCGAGTCTGTGATCGGTTTGAAGGGCGCTGTAGCTATTGAAGTCACTGTGGTGTTGTAATTTAATATCTTGTGTGTCATCGCGATATTGCACAATGTGGTGCAATTAATATATTGTTTCAACTAACGCATCAGTCTGTGATCCGGTTTGAAGGGCGCTGTAGCTATTGAAGTCACTGTGGTGATGTAATTTAATATCTTGTGTCATCGCGATGTGCACAATGTGGTGCAGTGTATATTGTTTCAACTAACGCATCGAGTCTGTGATCCGGTTTGAAGGAGCGCTGTAGCTATTGAAGTCACTGTGGTGATGTAATTCTAATATCTTGTGTCATCGCGATATTGCACAATGTGGTGGAGTGTATATTGTTTCCAACTAACGCATCGAGTCTGTGATCCGGTTTGAAGGGCGCTGTAGCTATTGAAGTCACTCGTGGTGATGTAATTTAATATCTTGTGTCATCGCGATATTGCACAATGTGGTGCAGTGTATATTGTTTCAACTAACGCATCGAGTCTGTGATCCGGTTTGAAGGCGCTGTAGCTATTGAAGTCACTGTGGTGATGTAATTTAATATCTTGTGTGTCATCGCGATATTGCACAATGTGGTGCAATTAATATATTGTTTCAACTAACGCATCAGTCTGTGATCCGGTTTGAAGGCGCTGTAGCTATTACTTGTGGTAATCTCTGTCGCTAACCGTTTAGGTAGGTACCATTGCAGCGCCTATTGCAGCCGACAGACAGTACTGTGCGGACATTGCTGTGATCCGGTTTGAAGGCGCTGTAGCTATTGAAGTCACTCGTGGTGATGTAATTTAATATCTTGTCATCGCGATGAGCACAATGTGGTGCAGTGTATATTGTTTCCAACTAACGCATCGAGTCTGTGATCCGGTTTGAAGGCGCTGTAGCTATTGAAGTCACTGTGGTGTTGTAATTTAATATCTTGTGTCATCGCGATGTGCACAATGTAGTGCAGTGTATATTGTTTCAACTAACATCGAGTCTGTGATCCGGTTTGAAGGAGCGCTGTAGCTATTGAAGTCACTGTGGTGTTGTAATTTAATATCTTGTGTGTCATCGCGATGTGCACAATGTAGTGCAGTGTATATTGTTTCAACTAACGCATCGAGTCTGTGATCCGGTTTGAAGGGCGCTGTAGCTATTGAAGTCACTGTGGTGTTGTAATTTAATATCTTGTGTCATCGCGATGTGCACAATGTAGTGCAGTGTATATTGTTTCAACTAACGCATCGAGTCTGTGATCCGGTTTGAAGGGCGCTGTAGCTATTGAAGTCACTGTGGTGATGTAATTTAATATCTTGTGTCATCGCGATGTGCACAATGTGGTGCAGTGTATATTGTTTCAACTAACGCATCGAGTCTGTGATCCGGTTTGAAGGGCGCTGTAGCTATTGAAGTCACTGTGGTGATGTAATTTAATATCTTGTGTCATCGCGATGCACAATGTGGTGGAGTGTATATTGTTTCAACTAACGCATCAGTCTGTGATCCGGTTTGAAGGGCGCTGTAGCTATTGAAGTCACTGTGGTGATGTAATTTAATATCTTGTGTCATCGCGATATTGCACAATGTGGTGCAATTAATATATTGTTTCAACTAACGCATCGAGTCTGTGATCGGTTTGAAGGGCGCTGTAGCTATTGGAAGTCACTGTGGTGATGTAATTTAATATCTTGTGTCATCGCGATGTGCACAATGTGGTGCAGTGTATATTGTTTCAACTAACGCATCAGTCTGTGATCCGGTTTGAGGGCGCTGTAGCTATTGAAGTCACTGTGGTGATGTAATTTAATATCTTGTGTCATCGCGATGAGCACAATGTGGTGCAGTGTATATTGTTTCAACTAACGCATCGAGTCTGTGATCGGTTTGAAGGGCGCTGTAGCTATTGAAGTCACTGTGGTGATGTAATTTAATATCTTGTGTGTCATCGCGATGTGCACAATGTAGTGCAGTGTATATTGTTTCAACTAACGCATCGAGTCTGTGATCGGTTTGAAGGGCGCTGTAGCTATTGGAAGTCACTGTGGTGATGTAATTTAATATCTTGTCATCGCGATGTGCACAATGTGGTGCAGTGTATATTGTTTCCAGCTAACGCATCGAGTCTGTGATCCGGTTTGAAGGAGCGCTGTAGCTATTGAAGTCACTGTGGTGATGTAATTTAATATCTTGTGTCATCGCGATGAGCACAATGTGGTGCAATTAATATATTGTTTCAACTAACGCGCATCGAGTCTGTGATCGGTTTGAAGGGCGCTGTAGCTATTGAAGTCACTGTGGTGTTGTAATTTAATATCTTGTGTCATCGCGATGTGCACAATGTAGTGCAGTGTATATTGTTTCAACTAACGCATCGAGTCTGTGATCCGGTTTGAAGGGCGCTGTAGCTATTGAAGTCACTGTGGTGATGTAATTTAATATCTTGTGTCATCGCGATGAGCACAATGTGGTGCAGTGTATATTGTTTCAACTAACGCATCGAGTCTGTGATCGGTTTGAAGGGCGCTGTAGCTATTGAAGTCACTGTGGTGTTGTAATTTAATATCTTGTGTCATCGCGATGTGCACAATGTAGTGCAGTGTATATTGTTTCAACTAACGCATCGAGTCTGTGATCCGGTTTGAAGGGCGCTGTAGCTATTGAAGTCACTGTGGTGTTGTAATTTAATATCTTGTGTCATCGCGATGTGCACAATGTGGTGCAGTGTATATTGTTTCAACTAACGCATCGAGTCTGTGATCCGGTTTGAAGGAGCGCTGTAGCTATTGAAGTCACTGTGGTGATGTATTTAATATCTTGTGTCATCGCGATGTGCACAATGTGGTGCAGTGTATATTGTTTCAACTAACGCATCAGTCTGTGATCCAGTTTGAAGGGCGCTGTAGCTATTGAAGTCACTGTGGTGATGTAATTTAATATCTTGTGTCATCGCGATGTGCACAATGGTGCAGTGTATATTGTTTCAACTAACGCATCGAGTCTGGTGATCCGGTTTGAAGGAGCGCTGTAGCTATTGAAGTCACTGTGGTGATGTAATTTAATATCTTGTGTCATCGCGATATTGCACAATGTGGTGCAGTGTATTGTTTCAACTAACGCATCGAGTCTGTGATCCGGTTTGAAGGCGCTGTAGCTATTGAAGTCACTGTGGTGATGTAATTTAATATCTTGTGTCATCGCGATGTGCACAATGTAGTGCAGTGTATATTGTTTCCAACTAACGCATCGAGTCTGTGATCCGGTTTGAAGGGCGCTGTAGCTATTGAAGTCACTGTGGTGATGTAATTTAATATCTTGTGTCATCGCGATGTGCACAATGTGGTGCAGTGTATATTGTTTCAACTAACGCATCGAGTCTGTGATCCGGTTTGAAGGGCGCTGTAGCTATTGAAGTCACTGTGGTGATGTAATTTAATATCTTGTGTCATCGCGATATTGCACAATGTGGTGCAGTGTATATTGTTTCAACTAACGCATCGAGTCTGTGATCCGGTTTGAAGGGCGCTGTAGCTATTGAAGTCACTGTGGTGATGTAATTTAATATCTTGTGTCATCGCGATGTGCACAATGTGGTGCAGTGTATATTGTTTCAACTAACGCATCGAGTCTGTGATCCGGTTTGAAGGAGCGCTGTAGCTATTGAAGTCACTGTGGTGATGTAATTTAATATCTTGTGTCATCGCGATATTGCACAATGTGGTGGAGTGTATATTGTTTCAACTAACGCATCAGTCTGTGATCCGGTTTGAAGGGCGCTGTAGCTATTGAAGTCACTCGTGGTGATGTAATTTAATATCTTGTGTCATCGCGATATTGCACAATGTGGTGCAGTGTATATTGTTTCAACTAACGCATCGAGTCTGTGATCCGGTTTGAAGGGCGCTGTAGCTATTGAAGTCACTGTGGTGATGTAATTTAATATCTTGTGTCATCGCGATGTGCACAATGTGGTGCAGTGTATATTGTTTCAACTAACGCATCGAGTCTGTGATCGGTTTGAAGGGCGCTGTAGCTATTGAAGTCACTGTGGTGATGTAATTTAATATCTTGTGTCATCGCGTGTGCACAATGTGGTGCAGTGTATATTGTTTCCAACTAACGCATCGAGTCTGTGATCCGGTTTGAAGGGCGCTGTAGCTATTGAAGTCACTGTGGTGATGTAATTTAATATCTTGTGTCATCGCGATATTGCACAATGTGGTGCAGTGTATATTGTTTCCAACTAACGCATCGAGTCTGGTGATCCGGTTTGAAGGGCGCTGTAGCTATTGAAGTCACTGTGGTGATGTAATTTAATATCTTGTGTCATCGCGATGTGCACAATGTGGTGCAGTGTATATTGTTTCAACTAACGCATCGAGTCTGTGATCCGGTTTGAAGGGCGCTGTAGCTATTGGAAGTCACTGTGGTGTTGTAATTTAATATCTTGTGTCATCGCGATGTGCACAATGTAGTTACAGTGTATATTGTTTCAACTAACGCATCGAGTCTGTGATCCGGTTTGAAGGGCGCTGTAGCTATTGAAGTCACTGTGGTGTTGTAATTTAATATCTTGTGTCATCGCGATATTGCACAATGTGGTGCAGTGTATATTGTTTCAACTAACGCATCAGGTCTGTGATCCGGTTTGAAGGGCGCTGTAGCTATTGAAGTCACTGTGGTGTTGTAATTTAATATCTTGTGTCATCGCGATGTGCACAATGTGGTGCAGTGTATATTGTTTCAACTAACGCATCAGGTCTGTGATCCGGTTTGAAGGGCGCTGTAGCTATTGAAGTCACTCGTGGTGATGTAATTTAATATCTTGTGTCATCGCGATGAGCACAATGTGGTGCAGTGTATATTGTTTCAACTAACGCATCGAGTCTGTGATCCGGTTTGAAGGGCGCTGTAGCTATTGAAGTCACTGTGGTGATGTAATTTAATATCTTGTGTCATCGCGATGTGCACAATGTGGTGCAATTAATATATTGTTTCAACTAACGCATCGAGTCTGTGATCCGGTTTGAAGGGCGCTGTAGCTATTGAAGTCACTGTGGTGTTGTAATTTAATATCTTGTGTCATCGCGATGTGCACAATGTGGTGCAGTGTATATTGTTTCAACTAACGCATCGAGTCTGTGATCGGTTTGAAGGGCGCTGTAGCTATTGAAGTCACTGTGGTGATGTAATTTAATATCTTATTGTCATCGCGATGTGCACAATGTGGTGCAGTGTATATTGTTTCAACTAACGCATCGAGTCTGTGATCCGGTTTGAAGGGCGCTGTAGCTATTGAAGTCACTGTGGTGATGTAATTTAATATCTTGTGTCATCGCGATGTGCACAATGTGGTGCAGTGTATATTGTTTCAACTAACGCATCGAGTCTGTGATCCGGTTTGAAGGGCGCTGTAGCTTGTGAAGTCACTGTGGTGTTGTAATTTAATAACTTGTGTCATCGCGATGAGCACAATGTGGTGCAGTGTATATTGTTTCAACTAACGCATCGAGTCTGTGATCCGGTTTGAAGGGCGCTGTAGCTATTGAAGTCACTGTGGTGATGTAATTTAATATCTTGTGTCATCGCGATGCACAATGTGGTGCAGTGTATATTGTTTCAACTAACGCATCGAGTCTGTGATCCGGTTTGAAGGGCGCTGTAGCTATTGAAGTCACTCGTGGTGATGTAATTTAATATCTGTGTCATCGCGATGCGCACAATGTGGTGCAGTGTATATTGTTTCAACCAACGCATCGAGTCTGTGATCCGGTTTGAAGGCGCTGTAGCTATTGAAGTCACCGTGGTGATGTAATTTAATATCTTGTGTCATCGCGATGCGCACAATGTGGTGCAGTGTATATTGTTTCAACCAACGCATCGAGTCTGTGATCCGGTTTGAAGGGCGCTGTAGCTGTGAAGTCACTGTGGTGATGTAATTTAATATCTTGTGTCATCGCGATGCGCACAATGTGGTGCAGTGTATATTGCTCAACCAACGCATCGAGTCTGTGATCCGGTTTGAAGGGCGCTGTAGCTATTGAAGTCACCGTGGTGATGTAATTTAATATCTTGTGTCATCGCGATGCGCACAATGTGGTGCAGTGTATATTGTTTCAACCAACGCATCGAGTCTGTGATCCGGTTTGAAGGCGCTGTAGCTATTGAAGTCACCGTGGTGATGTAATTTAATATCTTGTGTCATCGCGATATTGCACAATGTGGTGCAGTGTATATTGTTTCCAACTAACGCATCGAGTCTGGTGATCCGGTTTGAAGGCGCTGTAGCTATTGAAGTCACTGTGGTGATGTAATTTAATATCTTGTGTCATCGCGATGTGCACAATGTGGTGCAGTGTATATTGTTTCAACCAACGCATCGAGTCTGTGATCCGGTTTTGAAGGGCGCTGTAGCTATTGAAGTCACTGTGGTGATGTAATTTAACATCTTGTGTCATCGCGATGTGCACAATGTGGTGCAGTGTATATTGTTTCAACCAACGCATCGAGTCTGTGATCCGGTTTGAAGGGCGCTGTAGCTATTGAAGTCACTGTGGTGATGTAATTTAATATCTTGTGTCATCGCGATGTGCACAATGTGGTGCAGTGTATATTGTTTCAACTAACGCATCGAGTCTGTGATCCGGTTTGAAGGAGCGCTGTAGCTATTGAAGTCACTGTGGTGATGTAATTTAATATCTTGTGTCATCGCGATATTGCACAATGTGGTGCAGTGTATATTGTTTCAACTAACGCATCGAGTCTGTGATCCGGTTTGAAGGGCGCTGTAGCTATTGAAGTCACTGTGGTGATGTAATTTAATATCTTGTGTCATCGCGATATTGCACAATGTGGTGCAGTGTATATTGTTTCAACTAACGCATCGAGTCTGTGATCCGGTTTGAAGGGCGCTGTAGCTATTGAAGTCACTGTGGTGATGTAATTTAATATCTTGTGTCATCGCGATGAGCACAATGTGGTGCAGTGTATATTGTTTCAACTAACGCATCGAGTCTGTGATCCGGTTTGAAGGGCGCTGTAGCTATTGAAGTCACTGTGGTGATGTAATTTAATATCTTGTGTCATCGCGATGTGCACAATGTGGTGCAGTGTATATTGTTTCAACTAACGCATCGAGTCTGTGATCGGTTTGAAGGGCGCTGTAGCTATTGGAAGTCACTGTGGTGATGTAATTTAATATCTTGTGTCATCGCGATGAGCACAATGTGGTGCAGTGTATATTGTTTCAACTAACGCATCGAGTCTGTGATCCGGTTTGAAGGGCGCTGTAGCTATTGAAGTCACTGTGGTGATGTAATTTAATATCTTGTGTCATCGCGATGAGCACAATGTGGTGCAGTGTATATTGTTTCAACTAACGCATCGAGTCTGTGATCCGGTTTGAAGGGCGCTGTAGCTATTGAAGTCACTGTGGTGATGTAATTTAATATCTTGTGTCATCGCGATGTGCACAATGTGGTGCAGTGTATATTGTTTCAACTAACGCATCGAGTCTGTGATCCGGTTTGAAGGCGCTGTAGCTATTGAAGTCACTGTGGTGATGTAATTTAATATCTTGTGTCATCGCGATGTGCACAATGTGGTGGAGTGTATATTGTTTCCAACTAACGCATCGAGTCTGTGATCCGGTTTGAAGGGCGCTGTAGCTATTGAAGTCACTGTGGTGATGTAATTTAATATCTTGTGTCATCGCGATGTGCACAATGTGGTGCAGTGTATATTGTTTCCAACTAACGCATCGAGTCTGTGATCCGGTTTGAAGGGCGCTGTAGCTATTGAAGTCACTGTGGTGATGTAATTTAATATCTTGTGTCATCGCGATGTGCACAATGTGGTGCAGTGTATATTGTTTCAACTAACGCATCGAGTCTGTGATCCGGTTTGAAGGGCGCTGTAGCTATTGGAAGTCACTGTGGTGATGTAATTTAATATCTTGTGTCATCGCGATGTGCACAATGTGGTGCATTGTATATTGTTTCAACTAACGCATCGAGTCTGTGATCCGGTTTGAAGGCGCTGTAGCTATTGAAGTCACTGTGGTGATGTAATTTAATATCTTGTGTCATCGCGATGTGCACAATGTGGTGCAGTGTATATTGTTTCAACTAACGCATCGAGTCTGTGATCCGGTTTGAAGGGCGCTGTAGCTATTGGAAGTCACTGTGGTGTTGTAATTTAATAACTTGTGTCATCGCGATGTGCACAATGTGGTGCAGTGTATATTGTTTCAACTAACGCATCGAGTCTGTGATCCGGTTTGAAGGGCGCTGTAGCTATTGAAGTCACTGTGGTGATGGAATTTAATATCTTGTGTCATCACGATGTGCACAATGTGGTGCAGTGTATATTGTTTCAACTAACGCATCGAGTCTGTGATCCGGTTTGAAGGGCGCTGTAGCTATTACTTGTGGTAATCTCTGTCGCTAACCGTTTAGGTAGGTACCATTGCAGCGCCTATTGCAGAAGACAGAGCACTGTACAAACATTACTCTGATCCGGTTTGAAGGCGCTGTAGCTATTGAAGTCACCGTGGTGATGTAATTTAACATCTTGTGTCATCGCGATGCGCACAATGTGGTGCAGTGTATATTGCTCAACCAACGCATCGAGTCTGTGATCCGGTTTGAAGGCGCTGTAGCTATTACTTGTGGTAATCTCTGTCGCTAACCGTTTAGGTAGGTACCATTGCAGCGCCTATTGCAGAAGACAGAGCACTGTACAAACATTACTCTGATCCGGTTTGAAGGGCGCTGTAGCTATTACTTGTGGTAATCTCTGTCGCTAACCGTTTAGGTAGGTACCATTGCAGCGCCTATTGCGAAGACAGAGCACTGTACAAACATTACTCTGATCGGTTTGAAGGGCGCTGTAGCTATTGAAGTCACCGTGGTGATGTAATTTAACATCTTGTGTCATCGCGATGCACAATGTGGTGCAGTGTATATTGCTCAACCAACGCATCGAGTCTGTGATCCGGTTTGAAGGCGCTGTAGCTATTGAAGTCACTCGTGGTGATGTAATTTAATATCTTGTGTCATCACGATGTGCACAATGTGGTGCAGTGTATATTGCTCAACCAACGCATCGAGTCTGTGATCCGGTTTGAAGGGCGCTGTAGCTATTACTTGTGGTAATCTCTGTCGCTAACCGTTTAGGTAGGTACCATTGCAGCGCCTATTGCAGAAGACAGAGCACTGTACAAACATTACTCTGATCGGTTTGAAGGGCGCTGTAGCTATTACTTGTGGTAATCTCTGTCGCTAACCGTTTAGGTAGGTACCATTGCAGCGCCTATTGCGAAGACAGAGCACTGTACAAACATTACTCTGATCGGTTTGAAGGGCGCTGTAGCTATTGAAGTCACTGTGGTGTTGTAATTTAATATCTTGTATCATCACGATGTGCACAATGTGGTGCAGTGTATATTGTTTCCAACTAACGCATCGAGTCTGTGATCCGGTTTGAAGGGCGCTGTAGCTATTGGAAGTCACTGTGGTGATGTAATTTAATATCTTGTGTCATCGCGATGCACAATGTGGTGCAGTGTATTGTTTCAACCAACGCATCGAGTCTGTGATCCGGTTTGAAGGGCGCTGTAGCTATTGAAGTCACCGTGGTGATGTAATTTATCATCTTGTGTCATCGCGATGAGCACAATGTGGTGCAGTGTATATTGTTCAACTAACGCATCGAGTCTGTGATCCGGTTTGAAGGGCGCTGTAGCTATTGAAGTCATTGTGGTGATGTAATTTAACATCTTGTGTCATCGCGATGTGCACAATGTGGTGCAGTGTATATTGTTCAACTAACGCATCGAGTCTGTGATCCGGTTTGAAGGGCGCTGTAGCTATTGAAGTCACTCGTGGTGATGTAATTTAACATCTTGTGTCATCGCGATGCACAATGTGGTGCAGTGTATATTGTTTCAACTAACGCATCGAGTCTGTGATCCGGTTTGAAGGGCGCTGTAGCTATTGAAGTCATTGTGGTGATGTAATTTAATATCTTGTGTCATCACGATGTGCACAATGTGGTGCAGTGTATATTGTTTCAACTAACGCATCGAGTCTGTGATCCGGTTTGAAGGGCGCTGTAGCTATTGAAGTCATTGTGGTGATGTAATTTAATATCTTGTGTCATCGCGATGTACTGTGTGGTGCAGTGTATATTGTTTCAACTAACGCATCGAGTCTGTGATCCGGTTTGAAGGGCGCTGTAGCTATTGAAGTCACTGTGGTGATGTAATTTAATATCTTGTGTCATCGCGATGTGCACAATGTGGTGCATTGTATATTGTTTCAACTAACGCATCAGTCTGTGATCCGGTTTGAAGGGCGCTGTAGCTATTGACGTCACTGTGGTGATGTAATTTAATATCTTGTGTCATCGCGATGTGCACAATGGTGCAGTGTATATTGTTTCAACTAACGCATCGAGTCTGTGATCGGTTTGAAGGGCGCTGTAGCTATTGAAGTCACTGTGGTGATGTAATTTAATATCTTGTGTCATCGCGATGTGCACAATGTGGTGCAGTGTATATTGTTTCCAACTAACGCATCGAGTCTGTGATCCGGTTTGAAGGGCGCTGTAGCTATTGAAGTCACTGTGGTGTTGTAATTTAATATCTTGTGTCATCGCGATGTGCACAATGTGGTGCAGTGTATATTGTTTCAACTAACGCATCGAGTCTGTGATCCGGTTTGAAGGGCGCTGTAGCTATTGAAGTCACTCGTGGTGATGTAATTCTAATATCTTGTGTCATCGCGATGTGCACAATGTGGTGCAGTGTATATTGTTTCAACTAACGCATCGAGTCTGTGATCCGGTTTGAAGGGCGCTGTAGCTATTGAAGTCACTGTGGTGATGTAATTTAATATCTTGTGTCATCGCGATGTACTGTGTGGTGCAGTGTATATTGTTTCAACTAACGCATCGAGTCTGTGATCGGTTTGAAGGGCGCTGTAGCTATTGAAGTCACTGTGGTGATGTAATTTAATATCTTGTGTCATCGCGATGTGCACAATGTGGTGCAGGTATATTGTTTCAACTAACGCATCGAGTCTGTGATCCGGTTTGAAGGGCGCTGTAGCTATTGACGTCACTGTGGTGATGTAATTTAATATCTTGTGTCATCGCGATGTGCACAATGTGGTGCAGTGTATATTGTTTCCAACTAACGCATCGAGTCTGTGATCCGGTTTGAAGGGCGCTGTAGCTATTGAAGTCACTGTGGTGATGTAATTTAATATCTTGTGTCATCGCGATGTGCACAATGTGGTGCAGTGTATATTGTTTCAACTAACGCATCGAGTCTGTGATCCGGTTTGAAGGGCGCTGTAGCTATTGAAGTCACTGTGGTGATGTAATTTAATATCTTGTGTCATCGCGATATTGCACAATGTGGTGCAGTGTATATTGTTTCAACTAACGCATCGAGTCTGTGATCCGGTGTGAAGGGCGCTGTAGCTATTGAAGTCACTGTGGTGATGTAATTTAATATCTTGTGTCATCGCGATGTGCACAATGTGGTGCAGTGTATATTGTTTCAACTAACGCATCGAGTCTGTGATCCGGTTTGAAGGGCGCTGTAGCTTGTGAAGTCACTGTGGTGTTGTAATTTAATAACTTGTGTCATCGCGATGTGCACAATGTGGTGCAGTGTATATTGTTTCAACTAACGCATCGAGTCTGTGATCCGGTTTGAAGGGCGCTGTAGCTATTGAAGTCACCGTGGTGATGTAATTTAATATCTTGTGTCATCGCGATGCACAATGTGGTGCAGTGTATATTGTTTCAACCAACGCATCGAGTCTGGTGATCCGGTTTGAAGGGCGCTGTAGCTATTGAAGTCACCGTGGTGATGTAATTTATCATCTTGTGTCAT
The DNA here is from genome assembly GCA_029286815.1 of Troides helena. Taxonomy (NCBI): domain Eukaryota; kingdom Metazoa; phylum Arthropoda; class Insecta; order Lepidoptera; family Papilionidae; genus Troides; species Troides helena. Next base: position 374,589 of record JAGSMV010000038.1, on the reverse strand, counting down.
CGCGATGCGCACAATGTGGTGCAGTGTATATTGTTTCAACCAACGCATCGAGTCTGTGATCCGGTTTGAAGGGCGCTGTAGCTATTGAAGTCACCGTGGTGATGTAATTCTAATATCTTGTGTCATCGCGATGCGCACAATGTGGTGCAGTGTATTGTTTCAACCAACGCATCGAGTCTGTGATCCGGTTTGAAGGGCGCTGTAGCTATTGGAAGTCACCGTGGTGATGTAATTTAACATCTTGTGTCATCGCGATGCGCACAATGTGGTGCAGTGTATATTGTTTCAACCAACGCATCGAGTCTGTGATCCGGTGTGAAGGGCGCTGTAGCTATTGACGTCACTGTGGTGATGTAATTTAACATCTTGTGTCATCGCGATGTGCACAATGTGGTGCAGTGTATTGTTTCAACTAACGCATCGAGTCTGTGATCCGGTTTGAAGGGCGCTGTAGCTATTGAAGTCACTCGTGGTGATGTAATTCTAATATCTTGTGTCATCACGATGTGCACAATGTGGTGCAGTGTATATTGCTCAACCAACGCATCGAGTCTGGTGATCCGGTTTGAAGGCGCTGTAGCTATTGAAGTCACCGTGGTGATGTAATTTAATATCTGTGTCATCGCGATGTGCACAATGTGGCAGTGTATATTGCTCAACCAACGCACGAGTCTGTGATCCGGTTTGAAGGGCGCTGTAGCTATTGAAGTCATTGTGGTGATGTAATTTAACATCTTGTGTCATCGCGATGTGCACAATGGTGCAGTGTATATTGCTCAACTAACGCATCAGTCTGTGATCCGGTTTGAAGGGCGCTGTAGCTATTGAAGTCACTCGTGGTGATGTAATTTAATATCTGTGTCATCGCGATGTGCACAATGTGGCAGTGTATATTGTTTCAACTAACGCATCGAGTCTGGTGATCCGGTTTGAAGGGCGCTGTAGCTATTGGAAGTCACTGTGGTGATGTAATTTAATATCTTGTGTCATCGCGATGAGCACAATGTGGTGCAGTGTATATTGTTTCCAACTAACGCATCGAGTCTGTGATCCGGTTTGAAGGGCGCTGTAGCTATTGAAGTCACTGTGGTGTTGTAATTTAATATCTTGTGTCATCGCGATGCGCACAATGTGGTGCAGTGTATATTGCTCAACTAACGCATCGAGTCTGGTGATCCGGTTTGAAGGGCGCTGTAGCTATTGAAGTCACTGTGGTGATGTAATTTAATATCTTGTGTCATCGCGATGTGCACAATGTGGTGCAGTGTATATTGTTTCAACTAACGCATCGAGTCTGGTGATCCGGTTTGAAGGGCGCTGTAGCTGTGAAGTCACTGTGGTGATGTAATTTAATATCTGTGTCATCGCGATGTGCACAATGTGTGGTGCAGTGTATATTGTTTCCAACTAACGCATCGAGTCTGTGATCCGGTTTGAAGGGCGCTGTAGCTATTGAAGTCACTGTGGTGATGTAATTTAATATCTGTGTCATCGCGATGTGCACAATGTGGTGCAGTGTATATTGTTTCAACTAACGCATCGAGTCTGTGATCGGTTTGAAGGGCGCTGTAGCTATTGAAGTCACTCGTGGTGATGTAATTTAATATCTTGTGTCATCGCGATGTACAATGTGGTGCAGTGTATATTGTTTCAACTAACGCATCAGTCTGTGATCCGGTTTGAAGGGCGCTGTAGCTATTGAAGTCACTGTGGTGATGTAATTTAATATCTTGTGTCATCGCGATGTACAATGTGGTGCAGTGTATATTGTTTCAACTAACGCATCGAGTCTGTGATCCGGTTTGAAGGCGCTGTAGCTATTGAAGTCACTGTGGTGATGTAATTTAATATCTTGTGTGTCATCGCGATGTGCACAATGTGGTGCAGTGTATATTGTTTCAACTAACGCATCAGTCTGTGATCCGGTTTGAAGGGCGCTGTAGCTATTGAAGTCACTGTGGTGATGTAATTTAATATCTTGTGTCATCGCGATGTGCACAATGTGGTGCAGTGTATATTGTTTCAACTAACGCATCGAGTCTGTGATCCGGTTTGAAGGGCGCTGTAGCTATTGAAGTTACTGTACTGATGCAACTGAATATTTTACGTGTTATCGCGACGAGCATAATTTAGTGCAGTGTGTATCGTTTTAACTAACGCATCGCGTCTGTGATCCGGTTTGAAGGGCGCTATAGATATTTTAGGTACTAGAGTAACGAGATTAGATATCTTGTCTTTATGCGATGGTTGTGACCTTGGCGCCACGTTGTCATGATCGGGTATACCCGGCTGTATACCATCAGGGGCTGATGGTGGCGAAGGTGGTATATGCGATGGTGTACCCTTGATCAACGTGTTGAGCAGTCCCCTGATCGGTACCACGTCCCACTGGAACAGCCTCAGCTTGAGCCTGCTTATCTGGTACAGCAAAGACTTCACTTCGTCCTTGGAGTAGTCTGTAGTGTTCATGTTCAGCAGGTGAAGGAACCTGTAGTCGAAGATATGGTGTTAGCTACAGACGGGCGAGACGTGACCATGACCTGATCATTGAATTAGGATATAATTTTTTTTTTTTTTTTTTAATTTTACTATGATATACACTACAATAATCCCCCCTTAAAACATGACTTCTTCACTCACGTAAATTCCTTAGCTACAGAGCCCTTCAAACAGGAATACAGTAATTGTTCGCTAGTCGTAAACCTCTGTTGCTGGGGACCGTCTAGATACCATTGCAGCGATAGATAGTAGCAAACTATACCTTGTTCCGGTTTGAAGGGCGCTGTAGCTATCAGTATTATTAGGATAACGGAGCGCGCTAAGTGGTGCATTTTATATTGGGCGTATCACTTGCTATCAGGTGGTAATTTTTTATTAAAAAAAAATCATTAGCTACAGCGTCCTTCAAACCGGAACACGATAATAGATTTATTTATATATATTTGTATTTTCGGGGACGGTATAAGGTTTTATTGTTAAACAGTAATGTGATTATATTAACATGTTCCGGTTTGAAGGGCGCTGTAGCTATCAGAATTATTAGGATAACGAAGCGCGCTAAGTGGTGCATTTTATATTGCGCGTATCACTTACTATCAGGAGATGAGCTCATTTTTTTTTTAAAAAAAATCACTAGCTACAGCGTCCTTCAAACCGGAACACGATAATAGATTTATTAATATATATTTGTATTTTCGGGGACGGTATAAGGTTTTATTGTTAAACAGTAATGTGATTATATTAACATGTTCCGGTTTGAAGGGCGCTGTAGCTATCAGAATTATTAGGATAACGAAGCGCGCTAAGTGGTGCATTTTATATTGCGCGTATCACTTACTATCAGGTGATGAGCTCATTTTATTAAAAAAAATCACTAGCTACAGCGTCCTTCAAACCGGAACACGATAATAGATTTATTAATATATATTTGTATTTTCAGGGACGGTATAGGGTTTTATTGTTAAACAGTAATGTGATTATATTAACATATTCCGGTTTGAAGGGCGCTGTAGCTATCAGAATTATTAGGATAACGAAGCGCGCTAAGTGGTGCATTTTATATTGCGCGTATCACTTACTATCAGGTGATGAGCTCATTTTTTTTTTTTTAAAAATCACTAGCTACAGCGTCCTTCAAACCGGAACACGATAATAGATTTATTAATATATATTTGTATTTTCGGGGACGGTATAAGGTTTTATTGTTAAACAGTAATGTGATTATATTAACATGTTCCGGTTTGAAGGGCGCTGTAGCTATCAGAATTATTAGGATAACGAAGCGCGCTAAGTGGTGCATTTTATATTGGGCGTATCACTTGCTATCAGGTGGTAATTTTTTATTAAAAAAAATCATTAGCTACAGCGTCCTTCAAACCGGAACACGATAATAGATTTATTAATATATATTTGTATTTTCAGGGACGGTATAGGGTTTTATTGTTAAACAGTAATGTGATTATATTAACATATTCCGGTTTGAAGGGCGCTGTAGCTATCAGAATTATTAGGATAACGAAGCGCGCTAAGTGGTGCATTTTATATTGCGCGTATCACTTACTATCAGGTGATGAGCTCATTTTTTTTTTTTTTTAAAATCACTAGCTACAGCGTCCTTCAAACCGAACACGATAATAGATTTATTAATATATATTTGTATTTTCGGGGACGGTATAAGGTTTTATTGTTAAACAGTAATGTGATTATATTAACATGTTCCGGTTTGAAGGGCGCTGTAGCTATCAGAATTATTAGGATAACGAAGCGCGCTAAGTGGTGCATTTTATATTGCGCGTATCACTTACTATCAGGAGAGGAGCTCATTTTTTTTTAAAAAAAAATCACTAGCTACAGCGTCCTTCAAACCGGAACACGATAATAGATTTATTAATATATATTTGTATTTTCGGGGACGGTATAAGGTTTTATTGTTAAACAGTAATGTGATTATATTAACATGTTCCGGTTTGAAGGGCGCTGTAGCTGGTGTAATTACCGCGGTAATGAGAACTGACCGTCGCCCTAGATCACATACAAAATCACTCGCCTCACCACAACCGGGTCCTTGATGGAGATCCTCTTCAGCACTGATGGATCCTTCTTTATCCCGGTCAGGTACGGAGTGATCATGTCCTGGCAGTGGACCCACTTCGTCTCCGTGTCCTTCATGTCCTCGCCGACCACCCTCCTGTAGAAGACGTCCAGGGGGTTCAGCAGGTGCTCCCTCTTCCTGTCCGCCGGCACCGGCTTCAGGATGGACCTCAGACCCTGGCGCTTCGCCGATCGGTTCCGCGTCGGCTTCCTGGTGGTCCGCGGCGTGGTGGCATTCGTGGTCTTCCTCATCCTCAGCTTCTTCCAGTCCTCGTCGGTGTATATGGGTTCGAGGACGAAGTCCCTGATGCCGCTGTCCTCGTAGGTGTCGTAGCCGTCGTAGTTCAGGATGTCCGACCTGGTCTCCAGGTCGCCCTTGACGCCCTTAAGCAGCTCCCGTTTGAGCATCTGGATCCTGTCGTGCTGGGGTCGGGTTACCTTTGGCGCTGATGCCGTGGTTACTTGGAATGCTGGGTGCGATCGTTAAGGGGTCATATCATTAAAGAGCTTACTGAGCAGTAGTATACATATTACTGTGTTGTAGTAACCAAGTAATGATACCTTGAAGGTTACTTTAAGGTAACCATTGGGAGGAGCAAAGGCGGAAGCTCTTACTGGTGGTAGTATCTCTGTAGCTGACGACCGTTTGGGTATCAAACGGTAGTGAGCAGAGATTACTGTGTTCCGGTTTGAAGGGCGCTGTGGTTAGTGAATTACTGCGGTAACTAGACTTAATGATATCTTACGTCGAGCACAGTGCGGTGTAGTGTATATCATCCTAACTAGCCCCACGTTGTTATGGGCGGGTGTATTACATGCCATCCGGTTTGAAGGGCGCTGTGGTTAGTGAATTACTGCGGTAACTAGACTTAATGATATCTTACGTCGAGCACAGTGCGGTGTAGTGTATATCATCCTAACTAGCCCCACGTTGTTATGGGCGGGTGTATTACATGCCATCCGGTTTGAAGGGCGCTGTGGTTAGTGAATTACTGCGGTAACTAGACTTAATGATATCTTACGTCGAGCACAGTGCGGTGTAGTGTATATCATCTAACTAGCTCCACGTTGTTATGGGCGGGTGTATTACATGCCATCCGGTTTGAAGGAGCGCTGTGGTTAGGTGAATTACTGCGGTAACTAGACTTAATGATATCTACGTCGAGCACAGTGCGGTGTAGTGTATATCATCTAACTAGCCCCACGTTGTTATGGGCGGGTGTATTACATGCCATCCGGTTTGAAGGGCGCTGTGGTTAGTGAATTACCGCGGTAACTAGACTTAATGTTATCTTACGTCGAGCACAGTGCGGTGTGGTGTATATCATCTAACTAGCTCCACGTTGTTATGGGCGGGTGTATTACATGCCATCCGGTTTGAAGGGCGCTGTGGTTAGTGAATTACTGCGGTAACCAGACTTAATGATATCTTACGTCGAGCACAGTGCGGTGTAGCGTATATCATCCCAACTAGCTCCACGCTGTTATGGGCGGGTGTAATACATGCCATCCGGCTTGAAGGGCGCTGTGGTTAGTGAATTACTGCGGTAACTAGACTTACCGATATCTTACGTAGAGCACAGTGCGGTGTAGTGTATATCATCCTAACTAGCTCCACGTTGTTATGGGCGGGTGTATTACATGCCATCCGGTTTGAAGGGCGCCGTGGTTAGTGAATTACCGCAGTAACCAGACTTAACAACGTCTTACGTCGAGCACACAGTGCGGTGTAGCGTATATCATCCCAACTAGCTCCACGTTGTTATGGGCGGGTGTAATACATGCCATCCGGTTTGAAGGGCGCTGTGGTTAGTGAATTACTGCGGTAACTAGACTTACCGATATCTTACGTCGAGCACAGTGCGGTGTAGTGTATATCATCCTTAACTAGCTCCACGTTGTTATGGGCGGGTGTATTACATGCCATCCGGCTCTGAAGGGGCGCTGTATAGTGAATTACTGCGGTAACCAGACTTAATGATATCTTACGTAGAGCACAGTGCGGTAGTGTATATCATCCCAACTAGCTCCACGTTGTTATGGGCGGGTGTATTACATGCCATCCGGTTTGAAGGCGCTGTGGTTAGTGAATTACCGCAGTAACCAGACTTAACAACGTCTTACGTCGAGCACAGTGCGGTGTGGTGTATATCATCCCAATCCAGCCCCACGTTGTTATGGGCGGTGTATTACATGCCATCCGGTTTGAAGGGCGCTGTGGTTGGTGAATTGCGGTAACTAGACTTAACAACGTCTTACGTCGAGCACACAGTGCGGTGCAGTGTATATCATCCTAACTAGCCCCACGTTGTTATGGGCGGGTGTATTACATGCCATCCGGTTTGAAGGGCGCTGTGGTTAGTGAATTACTGCGGTAACTAGACTTACCGATATCTTACGTCGAGCACACAGTGCGGTGTAGTGTATATCATCCTAACTAGCCCCACGTTGTTATGGGCGGGTGTATTACATGCCATCCGGTTTGAAGGGCGCTGTGGTTAGTGAATTACTGCGGTAACTAGACTTAATGATATCTTACGTCGAGCACAGTGCGGTGTAGTGTATATCATCCTAACTAGCCCCACGTTGTTATGGGCGGGTGTATTACATGCCATCCGGTTTGAAGGGCGCTGTGGTTAGTGAATTACTGCGGTAACTAGACTTAATGATATCTTACGTCGAGCACAGTGCGGTGTAGTGTATATCATCCTAACTAGCCCCACGTTGTTATGGGCGGGTGTATTACATGCCATCCGGTTTGAAGGGCGCTGTGGTTAGTGAATTACTGCGGTAACTAGACTTAATGATATCTTACGTCGAGCACAGTGCGGTGTAGTGTATATCATCCTAACTAGCCCCACGTTGTTATGGGCGGGTGTATTACATGCCATCCGGTTTGAAGGGCGCTGTGGTTAGTGAATTACTGCAGTAACTAGACTTAACAACGTCTTACGTCGAGCACAGTGCGGTGTAGTGTATATCATCCTATCTAGCTCCACGTTGTTATGGGCGGGTGTATTACATGCCATCCGGTTTGAAGGGCGCTGTGGTTAGTGAATTACCGCAGTAACCAGACTTAACAACGTCTTACGTCGAGCACAGTGCGGTGTAGTATATCATCCCAACTAGCCCCACGTTGTTATGGGCGGGTGTATTGCTACGCCATCCGGTTTGAAGGGCGCTGTGGTTAGTGAATTACTGCAGTAACTAGACTTAATGATATCTTACGTCGAACACAGTGCGGTGTAGTATATCATCCTTAACTAGCTCCACGTTGTTATGGGCGGTGTATTACGCCATCCGGTTTGAAGGCGCTGTGGTTAGTGAATTACTGCGGTAACTAGACTTAATGATATCTTACGTCGAGCACAGTGCGGTAGTGTATATCATCCTAACTAGCTCCACGTTGTTATGGGCGGGTGTATTACGCCATCCGGTTTGAAGGGCGCTGTGGTTAGTGAATTACTGCGGTAACCAGACTTAATGATATCTTACGTCGAACACAGTGCGGTGTAGTGTATATCATCCCAATCCAGCCCCACGTTGTTATGGGCGGGTGTATTACATGCCATCCGGTCGAAGGGCGCTGTGGTTAGTGAATTACCGCGGTAACTAGACTTAATGATATCTTACGTCGAGCACACAGTGCGGTGTAGTGTATATCATCCCAACCAGCTCCACGTTGTTTTGGGCGGGTGTATTACGCCATCCGGTTTGAAGGGCGCTGTGGTTAGTGAATTACCGCGGTAACTAGACTTAATGATATCTTACGTAGAGCACAGTGCGGTGTAGTGTATATCATCCTAACTAGCTCCACGTTGTTATGGGCGGGTGTATTACATGCCATCCGGTTTGAAGGGCGCTGTGGTTAGTGAATTACTGCGGTAACTAGACTTAATGATATCTTACGTAGAGCACAGTGCGGTGTAGTGTATATCATCCTAACTAGCTCCTCGTTGTTATGGGCGGGTGTATTACATGCCATCCGGTTTGAAGGGCGCTGTGGTTAGTGAATTACTGCAGTAACTAGACTTAACAACGTCTTACGTCGAGCACAGTGCGGTGTAGTGTGTATATCATCCTAACTAGCTCCACGTTGTTTTGGGCGGGTGTATTACATACCATCCGGTTTGAAGGCTGGGCGCTGTGGTTAGTGAATTACTGCGGTAACTAGACTTAATGATATCTTACGTCGAGCACAGTGCGGTGTGGTGTATATCATCCTAACTAGCCCCACGTTGTTAAGTGGGCGGGTGTATTACATGCCATCCGGTTTGAAGGGCGCTGTGGTTAGTGAATTACCGCAGTAACTAGACTTAACAACGTCTTACGTCGAGCACAGTGCGGTGTAGTGTATATCATCCCAATCCAGCTCCACGTTGTTATGGGCGGGTGTACATGCCATCCGGCTCTGAAGGGGCGCTGTGGTTAGTGAATTACTGCGGTAACTAGACTTAATGATATCTTACGTCGAGCACAGTGCGGTGTAGTGTATATCATCCTAACTAGCCCCACGTTGTTTTGGCGGGTGTATTACATGCCATCCGGTTTGAAGGGCGCTGTATAGTGAATTACTGCAGTAACTAGACTTAACAACGTCTTACGTCGAGCACAGTGCGGTGTAGTGTGTATATCATCCTAACTAGCTCCACGTTGTTTTGGGCGGTGTATTACATGCCATCCGGTTTGAAGGGCGCTGTGGTTAGTGAATTACTGCAGTAACTAGACTTAACAACGTCTTACGTCGAGCACAGTGCGGTGTAGTGTATATCATCCTATCTAGCTCCACGTTGTTATGGGCGGGTGTATTACATGCCATCCGGTTTGAAGGGCGCTGTGGTTAGTGAATTACTGCGGTAACTAGACTTAATGATATCTTACGTCGAGCACAGTGCAGTGTAGTGTATATCATCCTAACTAGCCCCACGTTGTTATGGGCGGGTGTATTGCTACGCCATCCGGTTTGAAGGCGCTGTGGTTAGGTGAATTACTGCGGTAACTAGACTTAATGATATCTTACGTCGAGCACAGTGCGGTGTAGTGTATATCATCCTAACTAGCCCCACGTTGTTATGGGCGGGTGTATTACATGCCATCCGGTTTGAAGGGCGCTGTGGATAGAGAAATTAGTTTTTTTTTTTTTTTTAATAATTTAAATCACTCTCACCTATTATTGCGTAACATATCAATGCGCCCATGACAATTTAAGTCGCGACTAAGTTATGATCGCGCTAAGTAAATCTCATTCGGGTAGTTTGTAAATAAACTTGATTAAATCAATGGCGGAACTTTTTTTTTTTTTTTTAATTAAAACATGTCGATGGTTCAGTTTCGTGCTCGTCGTCTCTCTTCGTCAAAGGTTCGATCCTTACTAGGCTTCGGATTCTGATCTTTCACATACAAGAGGTACCGCAGCGTCAAACAGTATTGAGCAAATGTTACATTGATCCGGTTTGAAGGACGTTGTGGCTTTTGAAATTACCGCGGTAACAAGATTAATAATGTATTACTCCGAGCGTGATATGATGCAGTGTATACTCTTCTAACTAGCGCCGCAGTATTATGGATTCGCGTATCATATACCCTTCGGTTTGAAGGACGTTGTAGCTTGTGAAAGGTTCGGTGAAACTTGTCGTCCCTGGCAATATTGTTGGTAAGGGACCATTTAAATACCAGTATATGGTCTTAGTAACCGGTGTAACATCATCAAGAACAGCTGATCGAGAAGGAGTCACGACCCTCAGCATTGAAGAACCGATTTAAAGAGAGAGAGAGAGAGAGAGAGAGGCAGTAGCTAGTGAAATTACTGAGGTAACAACACTTAATATCTCAAGGTGCCAGGATATGTTGCAGTGCATAATTTTTTTTATCTACCTGCGGGGAAATGCTGTCGCATACCTGCCCTCGCGGGGCTGAGACAGGTTATGTCGGACTTGCACCGACTAAAACCCCCACGATGGGCCAACTCATCGCTTTATGGCAGGGTCATGGTAACGCTGTCGCACACCTCCGCGACCCCAGCTAAATCATGCGGCCTACCGCGGGGGGGATGAACGACCTCAGCGCGCCCTCCTCCCGGCATTTTATAATCATCTGGATAACGGATCCCCCCAAATCCGCCACAGTGGATATAGGAGCCTACAGAGAAAACTCTCCCGACGGCCTGCGACGGATCGGGTCATATGTTCCGCCGTTAACCTTTATACGGCCGCGGAGGATAGGGAGAGCAGTGGAATGCAATACCGACACTCCTCTTCCACCGCGGCTCTACCGCTGCCGCATCAGCGGTGCGGTACTGCTCAGTCGCGGAGGATAAGGAGAGCGGCGGAGCAATACCGACACTCCTCTTCCACAGCCGCCGCACCAGCGAAGCAGCACCGCACAGTCGCGGAGGATAGGGAGAGCGGTGGAACGCAATACCTACACTCTTCTTCCACCGCCGCCGCACCAGCGAAGCAGCACCGCACAGTCGCGGAGGATAGGGAGAGCGGTGGAATGCAATACCGACACTCCTCTTCCACCGCGGCTCCACCGCCGCCGCATCAGTGGTGCGGTACTGCTCAGTCGCGGAGGATAGGAGAGCGGCGGAGCAATACCGACACCTCTTCCCCGCGGCTCCACCGCCGCCGCATCAGCGATGCTGCACCGCTCAGTCGCGGAGGATAGAGAGCGGCGGAATGCACACCGACACTCCTCTTCCCCGCGGCTCCACCGCCGCCGCATCAGCGATGCCGCACCGCTCAGTCGCGGAGGATAGGGAGAGCGGCGGAATGCAATACCGACACTCCTCTTCCACCGCGGCTCCACCGCCGCCGCATCAGCGGTGCGGTACTGCTCAGTCGCGGAGGATAAGGAGAGCGGCGGAGCAATACCGACACTCCTCTTCCACCGCGGCTCCAACGCCGCCGCATCAGCGATGCTGCACCGCTCAGTCGCGGAGGATAGGGAGAGCGGCGGAATGCAATACCGACACTCTTCCACCGCGGCTCCACCCCGCCGCACTAGCGAAGCAGCACCGCTCAGTCGCGGAGGATAGGAGAGCGGCTGAACGCAATACCTACACTCTTCTTCCACCGCCGCCGCATCAGCGATGCCGCACCGCTCAGTCGCGAGGATAGGAGAGCGGTGGAATGCAATACCGACACTCCTCTTCCCCGCGGCTCACCGCCGCCGCATCGGTGGTGCGGTACTGCTCAGTCGCGGAGGATAGGAGAGCGGCGGAGCAATACCGACACTCCTTCCACCGCGGCTCCACCGCCGCCGCATCAGCGATGCCGCACCGCTCAGTCGCGGAGGATAGGGAGAGCGGCGGAATGCAATACCGACACTCCTCTTCCCCGCGGCTCCACCGCCGGCGCATCAGCGATGCCGCACCGCTCAGTCGCGGAGGATAGGGAGAGCGGCAGAACGCAATACCTACACTCTTCTTCCACCGCCGCCGCACCAGCGAAGCAGCACCGCACAGTCGCGGAGGATAGGGAGAGCGGCGGAATGCAATACCGACACTCCTCTTCCACCGCCGCCGCACCAGCGAAGCAGCACCGCACAGTCGCGGATGATAGGGAGAGCGGCGGAGCAATACCGGCACTCCTCTTCCCCGCGGCTCCACCGCCGGCGCATCAGCGATGCCGCACCGCTCAGTCGCGGAGGATAGGGAGAGCGGCGGAATGCAATACCGACACTCCTCTTCCACCGCGGCTCCACCGCCGCCGCATCAGTGGTGCGGTACTGCTCAGTCGCGGAGGATAAGGAGAGCGGCGGAGCAATACCGACACTCCTCTTCCACCGCCGCCGCACCAGCGAAGCAGCACCGCACAGTCGCGGAGGATAGGGAGAGCGGCGGAATGCAATACCGACACTCCTCTTCCACCGCGGCTCCACCGCCGCCGCACCAGCGAAGCAGCACCGCTCAGTCGAGGAGGATAGGGAGAGCGGCTGAACGCAATACCTACACTCTTCTTCCACCGCCGCCGCACCAGCGAAGCAGCACCGCTCAGTCGCGGAGGATAGGGAGAGCGGCGGAATGCAATACCTACACTCTTCTTCCACCGCCGCCGCATCAGCGATGCCGCACCGCTCAGTCGCGGAGGATAGGGAGAGCGGCGGAATGCAATACCGACACTCCTCTTCCACCGCCGCCGCACCAGCGAAGCAGCACCGCTCAGTCGCGGAGGATAGGGAGAGCGGCGGAATGCAATACCGACACTCCTCTTCCCCGCGGCTCCACCGCCGCCGCACCAGCGAAGCAGCACCGCTCAGTCGAGGAGGATAGGGAGAGCGGCGGAACGCAATACCGACACTCCTCTTCCCCGCGGCTCCACCGCCGCCGCACCAGCGAAGCAGCACCGCTCAGTCGCGGAGGATAGGGAGAGCGGCGGAATGCAATACCGACACTCCTCTTCCACCGCCGCCGCACTAGCGAAGCAGCACCGCACAGTCGCGGAGTCTAGGGAGAGCGGTGGAATGCAATACCGACACTCCTCTTCCCCCGCGGCTCTACCGCCGCCGCACCAGCGAAGCAGCACCGCTCAGTCGAGGAGGATAGGGAGAGCGGCGGAACGCAATACCGACACTCCTCTTCCCCCGCGGCTCTACCGCCGCCGCACCAGCGAAGCAGCACCGCTCAGTCGAGGAGGATAGGGAGAGCGGCGGAACGCAATACCTACATTCCTCTTCCACCGCCGCCGCCTCATCGATGCCGCACCGCTCAGTCGCGGAGAATAGGGAGAGCGGTGGAACGCAATACCGACACTCGCCTTCCCCGGCGGCTTCATCGCCGCCGTACCAGCGAAGCAGCACCGCTCACTCGCGGAGGATAGGGACAGCGGCGGAACGCAATACCTACTCCTCTCGCTCCGCGACACCACCTCGGCTGCAGATGGCAGTATAAACCTCCCCTTGCAGCCAGTGTACACCACCCTCAACTCTCGCCCCTTGCCGCTGTCGAACAAAAACAATTAGTTCATATTTTATTCTATACCACATCACGGATACTTCTTCACCCATTTGTTCCTCTTCCGTTTCCTGTTCCTCTTTGGCAGCGGCTCCTTGAAGTTGTACCTCTCCACCACCGTCGGCAGGCTGCCGTAATAGTTCGGCGACGTCATACTGTACCTCTGTTGCCTCGGCATCATCGTGTTGCGGAGGACGTCCGGTTTAATCATCCGCCCCTCCGTCATTATCATCGTATCGTTGACGTTATCATCAAACCAGAGGTAGCTGGTGCTCGATCTCATCTCATCACCACCATCACCGTTACCATCATCATCGTTTTTGGCGTTGTTATGTTTCAATTTGTACCGCGTCGGTCGATTTGAATCATCGCCTTTCTCCATTTTATCATCAAGCCCACCTTCAACGTGATCATTGTGATCACCATCATCGTCTATCACCAATTTGACGTACGTTTCCGGTCTGCTCGGATACGTTGTCGGCTTCCTGCCGCCGACGCTCCAAGTTCTATCCGATCTAGTTTTCTTTTCAACTAAACGCTTATAGAAATTGATTTTGTTCATTCTGGAATCGATTCGAGCATATTCGCGATGTTTATCTTTATGTTTGTGTTTATTTCTAACATCTTCATTGAATTCCACTTTTATAGGTTTGAAGTCTGTTGTTCTTTTACCACCACGCCTCTTTGTTGTGGTGGTTTTGTGAATCTTGTCTTTGGTAACTTCAAATTCTGTATTCAAATGTTTGCCATGTTTATTTCTAGTTGTTCTCCCATGCTTAGCCGTGTCCGCGGATACTTCTATAGGTTTCAGAATAATGTCGATTTCATCATCATCGTCGTGGCGATGATTGGCATTTGCGTGTTCGCCTTTAGCTTCTTTCATACGATCTCTACGTTCCTTTTCACGTTTAGCATTTAGAAATTTAAAAACTAATTCATTCATCACTCTCTGTTTAATCTTTTCAGCGAGCTGATAGATTAAATATTGATTCGCATCCTGAAATCTCGTGAGGTCTACAGTTCTTTTCACATTCTCCCTCGAATCGCTTCCTCCTTCGGCAGCGTTCGTAGTTTTTGTTTTTTTATTGTTCGCTTTGGCTCTCCCGTTTTCATTGGCGTCCGTTTTCACCGGATCATCCGGATTTAGAGACGTTTGACGGATTACTTTTGCGACGTTATTCGGTGCGATTATCTTCGCCATGTTTTTCAAATCCTCGACATTTGCAGCGAATAGTATGTAACCTTGTACTACATGCATTGTAATTATAAAGCCATCTGAAATAATAAAATGGTGAGTTAGTTACTTATATGCTGATGGCTGAGCGGTTAGCGGCTCGCTTGTTAGGTGTCAGGTTCGATTCGGGTTTAGGTATTATGGAAATATGGTTTTTACAAATCTACCCTCTATAACAGCATCGCCTGTATTTCAACTGTCAATATATTAGATCTGGATAATTGTTGGCTTCTTTTCTTGACCACATTGCGCTCATCGCCTTCCGACATAGAATAAGTCTCATTACCATAGTAATTTCACTAGCTACAGCGCCTTTCAAGCCGGAATACGGTAACATTTGCAAAGTACTGTCTGTCGACTGCTATAGTCACTGCAGTGATATCTAGACGGTCTCCGGCAAAAGAGACACTATAACCTATGATAGCTACAGCGCCCTTCAAACCAGATCACAGCAATGCCTGTACAGTACTGTCTGTTGGCCTGACAACAAGGGTTAAAGTCAACTTAAAGCCACTTACACAGTGTTAAGTAATGTGATAACAATTTCATGTTATATCACGTGTGATAACTGTTGTGATCTCTCTTTCATGATGTCTGTCTAGATTCTAGTTCAGGTTTCAAGCACATCTAGACCAACCAATCCAGATCCAGTTCTCAAATAGTAAATAATGAATTCTTATCTGTAATGCTCAAACTTTATTATGTTTTTATTGTTGTATATTGAATTGGAAAAGGTTATATATATATATATATATGTATATATATATGTATATTAAATATATGTGACTGAGGGTGTGGAATTAAGGGATCGTTTTTTGATATTTTTTTTATAAAACCAAAAGCCATAAACACTCGCCATCACTACACGTATTCCTCCCTAACCGCCTAGTATATCCCTCTCGCTCACGCTCATGCATACTGTTCCGTTCTAACGTTTCGTTCCAAGCATCCGTCGCTCATGCATCCTATATATATGGAACTAGGGGGTAGAAATAAAGGGATAGTTTTCTAAAAAAACTGTTTTTTTTTAAACAGAAAAAGTCATAAGCACACTCGCCATCACTACACGTATTCCTCCCTAACCGCCTAGTATATCCCTCTCGCTCACGCACATGCATACTGTTCAGTTCTAACGTTTCGTTCCAAGCATCCGTCGCTCATGCATCCTATATATATATGGAACTAGGGGGTAGAAATAAAGGGATAGTTTTTTCTATATCCAACAGAGGACCTCGATCGGCTGATGGTGATGATGGTGAACGGTTTTTTTTTTATAATAGCTAAGAGGCAAACGAGCAAGACGGGTCACCTGATGGTAAGTGATTCACCGCCGCCCACGGTCACCAGCGACGCCAGTGCGTTGTCTACCCTTCAGGTAAGAATATGCTCTTTTCTTGAATAACCCAATGTCGCGGTTGTTGGGGAAGACCGCTGATGGCAACGAATTGCAGAGATTTACTGTGCGTGGCAGGAAACTGTTTTTAAAACGCATTGTAGTGGAACGCCAACAATCCAGATGGCGCGGATGATAGTTCCGGCGAGACGATCGGTTGCGAAAATCAGCGGCTTCTAATCAATCGAACAACTCCTCAGAACACTCCCCATTGTAAATTCTGTAAAGTATGCATAGGGAAGATAGATCCCTACGCAGTGCGAAAGGATCTAGCCGATCGGCAAGTTCAGGATCGTCGACAATCCGAGATGCCCTACGTTGGATTCGGTCAAATGGAGATAGCTGATAACCCGGAGCCCCGGCCCAGAGGTAGCAACAGTACTCCATGTGAGGCCGCACCTGCGCCTTATACAGTTTAAGGGTACAAAATAAAATGGGATATATCTAGCTTAGTTCATTTAATATGACTTTTTAATTAACACTAAGTCCAAAACATTCCGCATCAGCTGTTCCGTTCGTACAATTTCCCGTAGAATGTTCTAGAATTGTTGTGATTTAGTTCCGTTGACACTCCTCGCTACCCTCACCCTCTCAGGATACAGGTCTGAAAGAAGATCATATAAACAATATATTAGCGTATATAATATATATCTATACGTACTTTGGGATTTTTTACGTGGGAACAGTATGTGGACTAGTTTTGGAAATTTTCCAACGAGAGCCTTCCAAGTTATAGAATGAACTGTCCCCGTCCATGGAGATGTTCTTCCAAGAAGTTACAGATTATACATTATACAGGTGGAGCGGTGTTTGAAGAGGTGCTTGTTGCGATGTTTACACAACATTTCGTTGTACTTGAAACAAAAACTCGATAATGTTTCCACACCAATCATCAGCGGCGGAATTAGACGTTCATGTATATTTCGATGATTTCCCCATCAACTGTCCCATTTTACTATTGAGAAAGGTTTGTTTATTTACCGTAAGTGACCTCCCTGCCCAAGCGTGGGGAAAACTGGACAGTGCGGCCCAAACGCGGCGAGAAATATTCTGACCTGATGTCCACCCTGTCGCGATTCGAGCTGCCAATAACAAAAGTTGAAACAACGGCTAAGAAAAATAGGAATTCAATCTGATGGTAAATGGGAAACTTGGCCATAAAAATAAATTAATATTAAATTAGTTATAAACTAAAGCACCTATCATACTGGAATGCAGTAATGTCTGCATACTCGTCGGCAGTAACAAGCACAGCAAAAGTACAAACATAGCTTTCGAAATTATGGAAATTATAGCTGGGAAAATAATCTCACATCTCCTGGTCGGGTGTGGTGACGGTGTCCGACACCAGCCTCCTGCCCAGACGCGGCGTGAACTCCACATTCTCGTAGCTCCTCTTATCCTCGCCCTCGAGGCTCCGTCCCAACTTGGGCGTGAAGATTACTTTCTTGATAACTAGAACATGGGAATAGAAGTAATTGATAACTTGAACCTCGATGGGAACAGTTTTGTAATTGCCATGTCTTGAACAAAACTTCTTGGGCAAACCTTCAGCCCAGCGGATCTGATCACCTTTTCAGCAGTCCAACTTTGACTTAAAGGTGATATTGGGATGAATGATCAGATATAGACCCTTGGTTATTAGATACAGTCATCACCTTTATAATTATGCTCTAGTAAGAAGATGATGAAAGTCTGATACAGGAGTCAACTATAATTCTAATTTGGATTCACATGCTTTTGAAGGACTCAGTCTCATTGCCCACTGGCAAGTGAGAGGTGAACCAATTGATGGTCTTGCGATGGTGATGAGGAGAACCAGAAGCAAGGTATCTTTAGGAGACACCACCCTCCCCCCGATAAAAAGAATTGCTGTTTTAAATATACCTTTCGGTTCGTCCACTTGCGTCTGGTATGGCAGTTGGTCGTAATAGTACTTCAGGTTCTCAGCAGCTTCCAGCAGCCTGAGGAATTTCTGACTGCAAATGTAAATTTAGATAGATCAGCTCCAGGTTTATGCGAAAATGGAATGTAAGGTTCTAGAGAAGAGGGAGTTGGGAAAGGAAATGGCTATAATAGTGATGGAGTTACAGCTGGAGTGAAAGGTAAACATCTTGTCCAACCTAGAAATGGAGACATGGTTGAAGAATAACTTGAAGGGAGTCCTGAAGATATACATGATGGGCGAATGTTAAATGTAGATGAAGATAGTGCTTCCGCAGTTGACCTAGATTTAAATTTGGAAGGTGGTACAAGGGTTTTTAATAATTTCATAAGATAGAAAATTTTAGGAACATAAATGAAGAGGGTAATTGATGGTGACTATGATGAAGAGGAATTTTCCGTTGATCATATTCCCCTAAACAGAACCGGTATGAAGATCTTTTGGAGAGATCTATAACCAGCTTCCGACTACCAACGGCTGATGATGATGATATTGTTTAGACACATCAAATGTATACACTACCATAGAGTAAACCAAATTTGATATTTCTTACCCATTGTCCTCCTCTGAGAGGCTGAGCGATCGTTTGCCGAGCCGAGGACCAAACCAGAGGCCGTTCCTGTCGCTGTGAGCGCCTCTGTCCAACATCTCTTCCTGGAAATGACAACTCTATATAACGTAACGTCCAGAGGAGCAGGACTTTACAGTTAGGATATTTACACTGCAGACATCACAGTATTTCTAAGATGGTTACAGAAGTTTCTCTCATGGTATATACCCTTAAAGATTGATCCTATGACGTGAAATGGTCTTCAGATATGACGCCGTCATACAGAAGAAGCAAAGTGAAGATGAATAGTTAAGTAATGCACTCAATGATCCCACTGCTGGGACTCGGACCTTTATCACTGGTCAAGTGCAGATTGATGTATACCCACCGATGCTGTTTTTGGGACAAGACCATTTTACAATGATGGAAGCTCAAAAGTGGACCGACGACCTGGTCAAGGTCGCTGGCAACCATTGGATGCGGGTGGCCCAGGACCGGTCTGTGTGGAAATCTTTGGGGAAGCCTTTGTCCAGCAGTGGACGTCTTCCGGCTGATTGGATTGGATTGGAAGCTCCAGCTGTTGCGGACCAGCGCCTTCTATATTATATACAGATATATACACTGCGTAGTGTAAGGGTTCCTTCAGATCTCACAGGACCCAAGCCAATCAGATCCACCAGCCACGGGCTCATGCACCCTGCTAATAAACGAGGCACCGGCTCCCACCTACCCTCACTGAGCCAGCGCGAAGGAAATGGTCTTCTGATGGAGTTCCACATCCAGCAGTGGACATCTATCAGCTGATGATGATATACACTTACCTTAACCACCTCACATGATATAAACGTGAAACTATAGAAGATTATTACAACGAAACAGAATATATATTCTTTTATATATGAGAACATATTTATCTATATATCTATATATGTATATATAACAAATCCTTTCTTCCTGTCCGTACGTATGTCCTATTGTCCTGAACCTCACTGTGGATGCTGTTGGAAAGGATACCTTTATATAGTTCTGAATCAGGACGCGATTCTAATGAAATGGGGATGTTGGGGAGTAATTGTTCAGTGTGCCTCAACATTAATTGTCATGGAGCCCCTGGGAGAGCTGGACCATGGTAATCAATAAAAGAAGACCAGCGTGGGGGAAGGTAGCCCAAATTCTCTATCTGAACCCTTAGAAACAACCCCTTGTGTCCGGCGGTGCTGAAGGCTATAGGTCTTTGGTGAAGGTCTATGTCCATCGCTGCGTTCATAGTGTTCTGTGTCCCAATAGTGGGAATCTTAAGTGGGATCAATATATATCAACAATCTGCAAACATTACTGTATATATTGTTAGCGTTCTTTGTCGTTGTTAGCTAACTGTTGACTAGTAAGCAGTGTAAGCATCCTAACTTCCGCCACGTCATACGAAAGTAGTGACAATGTGATCCGATGACGTATTAAACAACGATCGAATCTGGGAGTTCTACTAACCATAGACACGGTTAAGGCGGTTGAATAATAGAGAGAGAGAGAGAGAGAGAGAACGAAAGAGAGAAGCGTTTAATAGTGTACCATAGATACAAACATCTCTCTCTTTCCTTCATATGCGTGGTAGAACTGAAACTATATTCATTTTTGCATTTGTAAGAGAATGAGATAGATATATTGAGGAGGTGTTAGACAGAGAGATAGAGAGAGACAGAGCTATTGGTTGACAATTACATTATTGATTGAAGGAGGTAAGAATATGATAGAGAAGAGTAAGATAATGTAGCATAGATTCAAGCGTCTCTCTCTCTCTTTTTATATGGTAGAACTGAAACTATATATTTTATTATTTGTAAGAGAATGAGAGAGATAGAGAGAGAGAGCGATTGATTTATTATTAAATTATTGATTGAAGTAGGAAAGAACGAATAGGAGAAGAGTTTAATAAAGTGCTGTAGATTCAAACGTCTCTCTCTTTCTCTTCTTCATATATATATTGTGGAAATGAAACTACATTTTTTTTTTTAATTTGTGAGAGAATGAGATAGATATCTCTTGTTAAACAGAGAGAGCGAATGACGATTACATTAATAATTAAACTAGGCGCGAACGTAAGAGAGGAGTTAAATATTGTATTATACATCTGTATATTTCTATCTCCTCTCTCTTCGTATGTTTAGAGCGAGAGAGAGATACATTTCGAAGTCTAGACTCTCTAGTGGACGCGCAGCGGGTAGTAGCGCGAGGAGACTCGCGATAAGGAGAATATATACACAAATCTCTTCGTCTCACTCCCACTCACCGTGGACCCGTATAAGTACATGTATAGCTGTCTCCTTCTTTCATAAACTCAGTCACTAAAAATTTTATTATTATATAGAATATCGAGTTGATCACATGTCCCCACTGTCCCCTCGCACATTTGGAATTAAGCAGCAAATTGATACAAATGGTCTGTGCTTAATGGCGCTACACCATCGCGATCTGTCAATACCGGTGACTTTAATACCATCACCATTTGTCTTCTGGCGTCGCCGAACTACCAAATTGGTTTTGTAAGCGATGTGGTGTGGGTGGTGGTGCCGTAGTGCCGCTGGTGATGTGTTGTTCACGGTTCGGTTCCAGGGTATGTGTGGTTTGATTGGTGGTATCCAGAAGCTATGTAGTCCATGGTTCGATTGTAGGGTGTGTGTGGTTTGATTGGTGGTGTCCAGTAGCTAAGTGAAGTCCACGGTTCGGATTGTAGGGTATGTGTGGTTTGATTGGTGGTGTCCAATAGCTATGAAGTCCATGGTTCGATTGTAGGGTATGTGTGGTTTGATTGGTGGTGTCCAGTAGCTATGAAGTCCACGGTTCGATTGTAGGGTATGTGTGGTTTGATTGGTGGTGTCCAGTAGCTATGAAGTCCACGGTTCGATTGTAGGGTATGTGTGGTTTGATTGGTGGTGTCCAGTAGCTATGAAGTCCATGGTTCGATTGTAGGGTATGTGTGGTTTGATTGGTGGTGTCCAGTAGCTGGCGAAGTCCACGGTTCGATTGTAGGGTATGTGTGGTTTGATTGGTGGTGTCCAGTAGCTATGAAGTCCATGGTTCGATTGTAGGGTATGTGTGGTTTGGATTGGTGGTGTCCAATAGCCATGAAGTCCACGGTCTGATTGTAGGGTGTGTGTGGTTTGATTGGTGGTGTCCAGTAGCTATGAAGTCCATGGTTCGATTGTAGGGTGTGTGTGGTTTGATTGGTGGTGTCCAGTAGCTATGAAGTCCATGGTTCGATTGTAGGGTGTGTGTGGTTTGATTGGTGGTGTCCAGTAGCTATGAAGTCCATGGTTCGATTGTAGGGTATGTGTGTGGTTTGGATTGGTGGTGTCCAGCAGCTATGAAGTCCATGGTTCGGATTGTAGGGTGTGTGTGGTTTGGATTGGTGGTGTCCAGTAGCTATGAAGTCCATGGTTCGGATTGTAGGGTGTGTGGTTTGATCGGTGGTGTCCAGTAGCTATGAAGTCCATGTAGTTCGATTGTAGGGTGTGTGTTGTTTGATTGGTGGTGTCCAGTAGCTATAAGTCCATGGTTCGGTGTAGGGTGTGTGTGGTTTGATTGGTAATTGTCCAGTAGCTATGAAGTCCATGGTTCGATTGTAGGGTGTGTGTGGTTTGATTGGTGGTGTCCAGTAGCTATGAAGTCCATGGTTCGATTGTAGGGTGTGTGTGGTTTGATTGGTGGTGTCAGTAGCTATGAAGTCCATGGTTCGATTGTAGGGTGTGTGTGGATTGATTGGTGGTGTCCAGTAGCTATGAAGTCCATGGTTCGATTGTAGGGTATGTGTGCTTTGATTGGTGGTGTCAGTAGCTATGAAGTCCACAGTTCGATTGTAGGGTATGTGTGGTTTGATTGGTGGTGTCAGTAGCTATGAAGTCTATGGTTCGATTGTAGGGTATGTGTGTGGTTTGATTGGTGGTGTCAGTAGCTATGAAGTCCATAGTTCGATTGTAGGGTATGTGTGCTTTGATTGGTGGTGTCCAGTAGCTATAAGTCCATGGATTTCGATTGTAGGGTATGTGTGGTTTGATTGGTGGTGTCAGTAGCTATGAAGTCCACGGTTCGATTGTAGGGTATGTGTGGTTTGATTGGTGGTGTCCAATAGCTATAAGTCCACGGTTCGATTGTAGGGTATGTGTGTGGTTTGATTGGTGGTGTCCAATAGCTATAAGTCCACAGTTCGATTGTAGGGTATGTGTGCTTTGATTGGTGGTGTCAGTAGCTATGAAGTCCACAGTTCGATTGTAGGGTATGTGGTTTGATTGGTGGTGTCCAGTGGCTATGAAGTCCACAGTTCGGTGTAGGGTATGTGTGCTTTGATTGGTAATTGTCCAGTAGCTATGAAGTCCATATGGTTCGATTGTAGGGTATGTGTGCTTTGATTGGTGGTGTCAGTAGCTATGAAGTCTATGGTTCGATTGTAGGGTATGTGTGGTTTGATTGGTGGTGTCCAGTAGCTATGAAGTCTATGGTTCGATTGTAGGGTATGTGTGGTTTGATTGGTGGTGTCCAGTAGCTATAAGTCCATGGTTCGGTGTAGGGTATGTGGTTTGATTGGTGGTGTCAATAGCTATGAAGTCCATGGTTCGATTGTAGGGCATGTGTGCTTTGATTGGTGGTGTCCAGTAGCTATAGAAGTCCATGGTTCGATTGTAGAGGTATGTGTGGTTTGATTGGTGAGGTGTCCAGTAGCTATAGAAGTCCACGGTTCGATTGTAGGGTATGTGTGGTTTGATTGGTGGTGTCCAATAGCTATAAGTCCACAGTTCGATTGTAGGGTATGTGGTTTGATTGGTAGTGTCCAGTAGCTATAAGTCCACAGTTCGATTGTAGAGGTATGTGTGGTTTGATTGGTGGTGTCCAGTAAAGGCGAAGTCCATGGTTCGATTGTAGGGTATGTGTGGTTTGATTGGTGGTGTCCAATAGCTATAAGTCCACAGTTCGGTGTAGGGTATGTGTGGTTTG
Organism: Troides helena; assembly: GCA_029286815.1. Classification (NCBI taxonomy): domain Eukaryota; kingdom Metazoa; phylum Arthropoda; class Insecta; order Lepidoptera; family Papilionidae; genus Troides; species Troides helena. Next base: position 350,938 of record JAGSMV010000038.1, on the reverse strand, counting down.
ATTGGTGGTGGTGTCCAATAGCTATAAGTCCACAGTTCGATTGTAGGGTATGTGTGTGGTTTGATCGGTGGTGTCAGTAGCTATGAAGTCCATAGTTCGGTGTAGGGTATGTGGTTTGATTGGTGGTGTCCAGTAGCTATAGAAGTCCATGGTTCGGTGTAGGGTATGTGTGCTTTGATTGGTGGTGTCCAGTAGCTATGAAGTCCATATGGTTCGATTGTAGGGTATGTGTGGTTTGATTGGTAATTGTCCAGTAGCTATGAAGTCCATAGTTCGATTGCTTAGGGTATGTGTGCTTTGATTGGTGGTGTCCAGTAGCTATGAAGTCCATATGGTTCGATTGTAGGGTATATTATTGGTTTGATTGGTGGTGTCAGTAGCTATAAGTCCACAGTTCGATTGTAGGGTATGTGGTTTGATTGGTGAGGTGTCCAGTAGCTATGAAGTCTATGGTTCGATTGTAGGAGTATGTGTGGTTTGATTGGTGGTGTCCAGTAGCTATGAAGTCTATGGTTCGATTGTAGGGTATGTATTGGTTTGATTGGTGAATTGTCCAGTAGCTATGAAGTCCATGTAGTTCGATTGTAGGGTATGTGTGGTTTGATTGAGGTGGTGTCAGTAGCTATAAGTCCACAGTTCGGTGTAGGGTATGTGTGGTTTGATTGGTAATTGTCCAGTAGCTATGAAGTCCACGGTTCGATTGTAGGAGTATGTGTGGTTTGGTGGTGGTGTCCAATAGCTATAAGTCCACAGTTCGATTGTAGAGGTATGTGTGCTTTGATTGGTGGTGTCCAGTAGCTATGAAGTCCACAGTTCGATTGTAGGGTATGTGTGGTTTGATTGGTGGTGTCCAATAGCTATGAAGTCCACGGTTCGATTGTAGGGTATGTGTGCTTTGATTGGTGGTGTCAATAGCTATGAAGTCCACGGTTCGATTGTAGGGTATGTGTGCTTTGATTGGTGGTGTCAGTAGCTATGAAGTCCACGGTTCGATTGTAGAGGTATGTGTGGTTTGATTGGTGGTGTCAGTAGCTATGAAGTCTATGGTTCGGTGTAGGGTATGTGTGGTTTGATTGGTAGTGTCCAGTAGCTGCGAAGTCCATGGTTCGATTGTAGGGTATGTGTGCTTTGATTGGTGGTGTCCAGTAGCTATAGAGTCCATGGTTCGATTGTAGGTATGTGTGGTTTGATTGGTGGTGTCCAATAGCTATGAAGTCCACGGTTCGATTGTAGGGTATGTGGTTTGATTGGTGGTGTCAATAGCTATGAAGTCCATGTAGTTCGATTGTAGGGTATGTGTGGTTTGATTGGTGGTGTCCAGTAGCTATAAGTCCACAGTTCGATTGTAGGGTATGTGTGGTTTGATTGGTAATTGTCCAGTAGCTATGAAGTCCACAGTTCGATTGTAGGGTATGTGTGTGGTTTGATTGGTGGTGTCCAATAGCTATGAAGTCCACAGTTCGGTGTAGGGTATGTGTGTAGTTTGATTGGTGGTGTCCAGTAGCTATAGAAGTCCATGGATTTCGGTGTAGGGTATGTGTGGTTTGGATTGGTGGTGTCAAGTAGCTATGAAGTCCATGGATTTCGGTGTAGGGTATGTGTGTGGTTTGATTGGTGGTGTCAATAGCTATGAAGTCCATGTAGTTCGATTGTAGGAGTATGTGTGGTTTGATTGGTGGTGTCCAGTAGCTATAGAGTCCATGGTTCGATTGTAGGGTGTGTGTGGTTTGATTGGTGGTGGTGTCCAGTAGCTATAAGTCCATGGTTCGGATTGTAGGGTGTGTGTGGTTTGATTGGTGAATTGTCCAGTAGCTATAAAGTCCATGGATTTCGATTGTAGGGTGTGTGTGTGGTTTGATTGGTGGTGTCAGTAGCTATGAAGTCCATAGTTCGATTGTAGGAGTATGTGTGGTTTGATTGGTAGTGTCCAGTAGCTATAAAGTCCATGGTTCGGTGTAGGGTGTGTGTGTGGTTTGATTGGTGGTGTCCAGTAGCTATAGAGTCCATGGTTCGGATTGTAGGGTATGTGGTTTGATTGGTGTCCAGTAGCTATAAGTCCATGGTTCGGTGTAGGGTGTGTGTGTGGTTTGATTGAGTGGTGTCCAGTAGCTATAAGTCCATGGATTTCGGTGTAGGGTATGTGTGGTTTGATCGGTGGTGTCCAGTAGCTATAGAGTCCATGGTTCGGTGTAGGGTATGTGTGTGGTTTGATTGGTGGTGTCCAGTAGCTATGAAGTCCATGGTTCGATTGTAGGGTGTGTGTGGTTTGATTGGTGGTGTCCAGTAGCTATGAAGTCCATGGTTCGATTGTAGGGTATGTGTGGTTTGATTGGTGGTGTCCAGTAGCTATGAAGTCCATAGTTCGGTGTAGGGTGTGTGTGTGGTTTGATTGGTGGTGTCAGTAGCTATGAAGTCCATGGTTCGATTGTAGGTGTGTGTGGTTTGGTGGTGGTGTCCAGTAGCTATGAAGTCCATGGTTCGATTGTAGGAGTATGTGTGGTTTGATTGGTGGTGTCCAGTAGCTATAAGTCCATGGTTCCGATTGTAGGGTATGTGTGGTTTGATTGGTGGTGTCCAGTAGCTATGAAGTCCATGGTTCGATTGTAGGGTGTGTGTGGTTTGATTGGTGGTGTCCAGTAGCTATGAAGTCCATGGTTCGATTGTAGGGTATTATTATTGGTTTGATTGGTAGTGTCCAGTAGCTGCGAAGTCCATGGTTCGGTGTAGGGTGTGTGGTTTGATTGGTAATTGTCCAGTAGCTATGAAGTCCATAGTTCGATTGTAGGTGTGTGTGGTTTGATTGGTGGTGTCCAGCAGCTATGAAGTCCATGGATTTCGATTGTAGGAGTATGTGTGGTTTGATTGGTGAATTGTCCAGTAGCTATAAGTCCATGGTTCGATTGTAGGAGTGTGTGTGGTTTGATTGGTGGTGTCCAGTAGCTATGAAGTCCATGGTTCGATTGTAGGGTATGTGTGGTTTGATTGGTGGTGTCCAGTAGCTATGAAGTCCATGGTTCGATTGTAGGGTATGTGTGGTTTGATTGGTGGTGTCCAGTAGCTATGAAGTCCATGGTTCGATTGTAGAGGTATGTGTGGTTTGATTGGTAGTGTCCAGTAGCTATAAAGTCCATAGTTCGGTGTAGGGTATGTGTGTGGTTTGATTGGTGGTGTCAGTAGCTATAAAGTCCATGGTTCGATTGTAGGATATGTGTGGTTTGATTGGTGGTGTCAGTAGCTATGAAGTCCATAGTTCGATTGTAGGGTATGTGTGGTTTGATTGGTGAATTGTCCAGTAGCTGCGAAGTCCATGGTTCGATTGTAGGGTATGTGTGGTTTGATTGGTGGTGTCCAGTAGCTATGAAGTCCATGGTTCGATTGTAGGGTATGTGTGGTTTGATTGGTGGTGTCCAGTAGCTATGAAGTCCATGGATTTCGGTGTAGAGGTATGTGTGGTTTGATTGGTGGTGTCCAGTAGCTATGAAGTCCATAGTTCGGTGTAGGGTATGTGTGGTTTGGTGGTGGTGTCCAGTAGCTGCGAAGTCCATGGTTCGATTGTAGGGTATGTGTGGTTTGATTGGTGGTGTCCAGTAGCTATGAAGTCCATGGTTCGATTGTAGGGTATGTGTGGTTTGATTGGTGGTGTCCAGTAGCTATGAAGTCCATGGTTCGATTGTAGGGTATGTGTGGTTTGATTGGTGGTGTCCAGTAGCTATGAAGTCCATGGTTCGATTGTAGGGTATGAGTATTGGTTTGATTGGTGGTGTCCAGTAGCTATGAAGTCCATGGTTCGATTGTAGGGTATGTGTGGTTTGATTGGTGGTGTCCAGTAGCTATGAAGTCCATGGTTCGATTGTAGGGTATGTGTGGTTTGATTGGTGGTGTCCAGTAGCTATGAAGTCCATGGTTCGATTGTAGGGTATGTGTGGTTTGATTGGTGAATTGTCCAGTAGCTATAAGTCCATGGTTCGATTGTAGGGTATGTGTGCTTTGATTGGTGGTGTCAGTAGCTATAAGTCCATGGTTCGATTGTAGGGTATGTGTGCTTTGATTGGTGGTGTCCAGTAGCTATAGAAGTCCATAGTTCGATTGTAGGGTGTGTGTGTGGTTTGATTGGTGGTGGTGTCCAGTAGCTATGAAGTCCATGTAGTTCGATTGTAGGGTATGTGTGGTTTGATTGGTGGTGTCAGTAGCTATGAAGTCCATGGATTTCGATTGTAGGGTATGTGTGGTTTGATTGGTGAATTGTCCAGTAGCTATAGAGTCCATGGTTCGATTGTAGAATTATTATTGGTTTGATTGGTGGTGTCCAGTAGCTATAGAGTCCATGGTTCGGTGTAGGGTATGTGTGTGGTTTGATTGGTGAATTGTCCAGTAGCTATGAAGTCCATGGTTCGGTGTAGGGTATGTGTGGTTTGATTGGTGGTGTCAGTAGCTATGAAGTCCATGGTTCGATTGTAGGGTATATTATTATTGGTTTGATTGGTGGTGTCAGTAGCTATGAAGTCCATGGTTCGATTGTAGGGTGTGTGTGGTTTGATTGGTGGTGTCCAGTAGCTATAGAAGTCCATGGTCTGATTGTAGGGTGTGTGTGTGGTTTGATTGGTAGTGTCCAGTAGCTATAGAAGTCCATGGTTCGATTGTAGGGTATGTGTGTGGTTTGATTGGTGGTGTCCAGTAGCTATGAAGTCCATGGTTCGGATTGTAGGGTAGGTGTGGTTTGATTGGTGGTGGTGTCCAGCAGCCATGAAGTCCATGGTTCGATTGTAGGGTATTATTATTGGTTTGATTGGTGGTGTCAGTAGCTATGAAGTCCATGGTTCGATTGTAGGGTATGTGTGTGGTTTGATTGGTGGTGTCCAGTAGCTATGAAGTCCATGGTTCGATTGTAGGGTATGTGTGGTTTGATTGGTGGTGTCCAGTAGCTATGAAGTCCATGGTTCGATTGTAGGGTATGTGTGGTTTGATTGGTGGTGTCCAGTAGCCAAGTGAAGTCCATGGTTCGATTGTAGGGTGTGTGTGTGGTTTGATTGGTGGTGTCCAGTAGCTATGAAGTCCATGGTTCGATTGTAGGGTATGTGTGGTTTGATTGGTGGTGTCCAGTAGCTATGAAGTCCATGGTTCGATTGTAGGGTATGTGTGGTTTGATTGGTGGTGTCCAGTAGCTATGAAGTCCATGGTTCGATTGTAGGGTAGGTGTGGTTTGATTGGTGGTGGATTTTACCCGCCTGGATAACAGATTCGATCCTCGATTCTGTTAACTCTGTGAACATGTAAGTAGACTGTCTTGCTAGAGAAGTTTCGAATCCCAGCAGTGGGTATGTCGAGTGGGCTGTTTATACATACAATAAAATCATGACCACCAGTAGAACGGCGAAAATATGAAGTCCACTATCTACTTGTTAAGGTCTCGAGTCCCACCCGTGGGAATGTCAAGTGGGCTCTTTATGAATACAATAACACCGTAAACACAGCTAGGATGGTGGACAAATGAAGCCGTATCTCCGTCGATCCGTCGAAAATTCGAAGTCCCAGCAGTGGGCAACATTAAGTGGGCTACAGACGGCGCCTCCAGCTATTTCCGTTCGCGCACTGTCACTGAACGGCGCGATCAAAACAAATTAACATTACACCGCCCAATTGCGTTTGGAACGTTGGCAATCTAATTGTGTATTTATCTTAGGTTAGAATAATTACACGAGACGTTTCGTTTCTGTGAAGAACAACAACAACAACAACATCATCAGCTGATAAACGTCCACTGCTGGACATAGGACCCCTATGAAAGGCCAAATCTCCCACAAGAGAATATTACCACTAGAACATAATGTTGCGCTAGTTAGGATGATATACACTGCAACTTGTAGTACTCGTCGCATTAACATATATGCTACTATACCTCGTTGTCGCTGTAATTTAAATAGCTCCAGCCTCCTCCAAACCGGAGCACAGGCATGTTGCGCTCGTTAGGATGATATACACTGCAACTTGTAGTACTCGTCGCATTAACATATATGCTACTATACCTCGTTGTCGCTGTAATTTAAATAGCTCCAGCGTCCTCCAAACCGGAGCACAGGCATGTTGCGCTCGTTAGGATGATATACACTGCAACTTGTAGTACTCGTCGCATTGACATATATGCTACTATACCTCGTTGTCGCTGTAATTTAAATAGCTCCAGCGTCCTCCAAACCGAGCACAGGCATGTTGCGCTCGTTGGGATGATATACACCGCAACTTGTAGTACTCGTCGCATTGACACATATGCTACTATACCTCGTTATCGCTGTAATTTAAATAGCTACAACGTCCTACAAACCGGAGCACAGGTATGTTGCGCTCGTTAGGATGATATACACTGCACCTTGTAGTACTCGTCGCATTGACACATATGCTACTATACCTCGTTATCGCTGTAATTTAAATAGCTACAACGTCCTACAAACCGGAGCACAGGTATGTTGCGCTAGTTAGGATGATATACACTGCAATTTGTAGTACTCGTCGCATAGACACATAAGCTATTATACCTCGTTGTCGCTGTAATTTAAATAGCTCCAGCGTCCTCCAAACCGGAGCACAGGCATGTTGCGCTCGTTAGGATGATATACACTGCACCTTGTAGTACTCGTCGCATTGACACATATGCTACTATACCTCGTTATCGCTGTAATTTAAATAGCTACAACGTCCTCCAAACCGGAGCACAGGTATGTTGCGCCTGTTAGATGATATACACTGCACCTTGTAGTACTCGTCGCATTGACACATATGCTACTATACCTCGTTGTCGCTGTAATTTAAATAGCTCCAGCGTCCTCCAAACCGGAGCACAGGCATGTTGCGCTCGTTAGGATGATATACACTGCAACTTGTAGTACTCGTCGCATAGACACATAAGCTATTATACCTCGTTGTCGCTGTAATTTAAATAGCTACAACGTCCTACAAACCGGAGCACAGGTATGTTGCGCTAGTTAGGATGATATACACTGCAACTTGTGGTACTCGTCGCATTGACACATATGCTACTATACCTCGTTGTCGCTGTAATTTAAATAGCTCCAGCGTCCTCCAAACCGGAGCACAGGCATGTTGCGCTCGTTAGGATGATATACACTGCAACTTGTAGTACTCGTCGCATAGACACATAAGCTATTATACCTCGTTGTCGCTGTAATTTAAATAGCTACGGCGTCCTACAAACCGGAGCACAGGCTTGTTGCGCTAGTTAGGACGATATACACTGCACCTTGTAGTACTCGTCGCATTGACATATAAGCTGTTATACCTCGTTGTCGCTGTAATTTAAATAGCTACAGCGTCCTCCAAACCGGAGCACAGGCATGTTGCGCTCGTTAGGATGATATACACTGCAACTTGTAGTACTCGTCGCATAGACACATAAGCTATTATACCTCGTTGTCGCTGTAATTTAAATAGCTCCAGCGTCCTACAAACCGGAGCTCAGAATCGTTGTTCTAGTTAGGACGATATACACTGCACCTTGTAGCACTCGTCGCGTTGACACCAAAGCTATTATACCTCGTTATCGCTGTAATTTAAATAGCTCCAGCGTCCTACAAACCGGAGCACAGGTATGTTGCTCTAGTTAGGATGATATACACTGCACCTAGTACTCGTAGTTTTTAAGTCTCGTTACAGTTGTAATTTAAATAGTAAGGACACTGTAGCTAGTAAAATTACTGCGGTAACGAGAAGAGCATAGTGTGATGTTGTGTATATCATCCTATACTACATATATATGTATTTTCACTTACCATCAGGCATACAGCTGATGTTGTGGAGAGTTATACAGGGTGTACTTATTTTATAAAAATGAGGGTTCCGCGAAAAAATAAACATGAAATAGTGTACTAAATTCTATTATAAAACTTAAATAGTGTTTGAATTAGTGTCCTAAAAATGATATCTAGACTAGTAGAACGTCTAATAGGTACAAATAATAGACTAACAATCTTATAGTATTTTTAGGCTATAAAATGGATGGGAGGAGGGGTGGCAATATACAGGGAGGAATTAATTGAGAGCATATACATAAAGGAGGAGGATAAACTTGTTTTAATTCATTTGTAGATTGAATCTTTCGGAAGGAGGAGGAATCTAATGAGAGTAATATTTGTGGGGGAGGAGGATAACCCTCCTTTTTATTATATTGATAAATTGAATCGTTTGAAAGGAAGAGGAATCTAATGGAAGGAATATTCGTAGGAGAGGAGGATGACCGTATTTTTTAATGTATTGGTTGATTGAATATTCTGGGAGGAGGAAGAATATAATGATACGAATATGAGTGAAGGAGGAATATAAGTTATATATTTTAATATATTGGCAGATTGAATCTTCTGGAAGGAGGAGAAATATAATGAGAGTAATATTCGTAGAAAAGGAAGACAACGTTAATTTTTTAATATATTCGTTGATTGAATCTTCTAAAAGGAGGACGAATCTAATGAGAGTAATATCTATGGGGAGGATGATATCCTTATTTTTTAATATATTGGTAGATGGCATCTTCTGGAAGAAAGAAGAATCAATTGGGAGGAATATTCGTGTGGGAAGAGGATAACTTTGATATTTTAATATATTGGGAGATTGAATCTTCTGAAAGGAGGAGGAATCTAATGGGAGTAAAATTTATGGGGAGGATGATATCCTTATTTTTTAATATATTAGTAGATGGAATCTTCTGGACGGAAGAGTAATCAAATGGAAGGAATATTCGTGGGAGAGTAGGATAACCATATATTTTTAATGTATTGGTAGATTGAATCATCTGAAAGGAGGAGGAATCTAGTTGGAGGAATATTTGTGAGAGGAAAAGGACAACAAAGTCGTGCAGCAGCTACTCAATATTAGAATAAATAGATTTTTAACACTGTACTAAACGATTTGGAAATATTAATTTAACATTTGTTACTGGTAACTCGTGTCATCTGAGTAAGGTAGTGTGGAGTTCTCCACATGCGCCATCATAGCCTCGTCTACCACTTGTTCCAGCCTCTGTCTGGTGCCGAGGAGGTTCTTCCTGATCCTGAATACAATTTCATCGGACATCTCATCATCGGCTTCCTTGAATTCCGCCCTAACTTTCGTATTTATGTCATCGAACAAATCCTTCGACATGCCGTCGTCCACCTCCTCCACATCGTGTAACCTCCTGTAGTCCTCGTTGTAAAGGACCTCCTTCAGGTCCTCGACGAACCGCTCCAGGAAACCGTTGAGGAGCGCCATCACTTCCGCCAGTTCGTCTCCATTCAGGTGCGTGTGTAGCGCGCTGACGTACACCGACATGGTCATCTTGAAGTTCTCCACGAAGGCAGCCAGGTCGAACTCATGCTGGAGACGTTCAGTGGAATCAGTTCCGTGATCATCATTTTCCTCTTGGACTGGTCTAGCAGCTGCAGCGGCCAGCACCAGGGTCAATAGGAGAAGGCGTACTGGAAGCAAAAGGAACTCATCAATCATTTTCAAGGTCAAACTCACCCAGGATACTCCTGCTGGTACCCATCTCACCATCAGTCAACCGATCTACATGGAGCTCCGTTACAGTCGACGTTAATCCTACGTTATCGTTATTGGATGATGGTAAAGACTCTTTCACCACTCCCAGGAGTATTGACCACTAAAACACCACATTACTGGTCTAATTGATGGTATAATCGCGAGGAGTCACCATCATCACCAGGCGAAATGAGGATCATGGGAAAGAAGTTGAGATCAGACTTTAACTCGTCGTCGTAGTCTAATAACCAGTACTCCTTACTGAGACCTCATCATCATCAGCACCAGTTCATCCCCATATTTGCTAGGGTTCCCACAGAACTACTGACAGGATCCAAGCCAACCTCACCAGCTTGCGGTGCTGCCTGCTAATCAACAAACGAGACTCTCGCTCCCATCTACATGCATTGGGCCAGCGTGGTAGGGATTGGCCCAAATCCTCGATGTGGGAATCTTTGGGTAAGACCCATGTCCAGCAGTGGACGTCCATCGGCTGGATGATGATATAGTATTTATGAAGTAAATCTATTTTTAATCTATCATTGTACAAGGTAAAAAATGAAATCCGACGCCATTTTGAATTTGAATATTTACTGTAAATAACGTCTATATTTAACTGTCTATCACATTCTATACCATCATCGACTAGTCAACAGTTAAATGGTGATAGTAATAAGTAAACATATATATATATATACAAATATATATATAGATTAAAAAAAACGATTACTCACTCATCACAACTGAAGTCAACAATGGCGGACGCCGGGCTCTCGACTTCGCGCGCCATTTGAGCGGGAAACGCTATCGGCCATGTTTAGTGGACGGCTTTACGCAGTAACTGACCAGTATTGTTGGTTTTGCCTTTTTGCCCCCAAAAATCCCTCCTATTCAAGTTAATATATTCACACTGCTATAACACCTCCCACTTTACCATCACATCCGTCGCCTAGACACAAGATTTACTCTTATTGCCTTAGTAATTTTACTAGCTACAGCGCCCATCACAAAGCAGTAACTTTTGCATACTACCGCTTATTTTTAATCGTTCTATCTAAAATACATAATTATATTAATAATACTGCTACTAATAATGCTGCTGCTGCTAATAATGCCGCTACTGCTATTGGCACTGGTACCAGCACCATTGCTGCTACTACTAATAATGCCGCTACTGCTATTGGCGCTGGGATGGCGCTGTTAGCAGCTGCTGCTAATGTGCCGCTACTGCTATTGGCACTAGAGATGGCACTATTGCTACTACTACTAATAATACTGCTACTGATAATAATATTACTACTGACACTATTTCTGCTACTACTAATAATACTGCTACTAATAATACTGCTACTAATAATACCGCTACCGTTATTGGCACTGGTACTAGCACTATTGCCGCTACTACTAATAATGCTGCTGCTGCTATTGGCGCTGGGATGGCACTATTGCTACTACTACTAATAATACCGCTACTGCTATTGGCACTGGAGATGGCACTATTGCCGCTACTACTAATAATGCTGCTGCTGCTAATAATGCCGCTACTGCTATTGGCACTGAGATGGCACTATTGCTGCTACTACTAATAATGCTGCTACTGCTAATAATGCCGCTACTGCTGTTGGCGCTGGGATGGCACTATTGCTGCTACTGCTAATAATGCCGCTACTGCTATTGGCACTGAGATGGCACTATTGCTACTACTAATAATGCTGCTGCTGTTGGCTGGGATGGCGCTATTGCTGCTGCTACTAATAATGCTGCTGCTGCTAATGTGCCGCTGCTGCTATTGGCACTGGAGATGGCACTATTGCTGCTGCTACTAATAATGCCGCTACTGCTATTGGCTGGGATGGCGCTATTGCTGCTGCTACTAATAATGCTGCTGCTGCTAATAATACCGCTACTGCTATTGGCACTGGAGATGGCACTATTGCTGCTACTACTAATAATACCGCTACTGCTATTGGCACTGGAGATGGCACTATTGCTGCTACTACTAATAATACCGCTACTGCTATTGGCACTGGAGATGGCACTATTGCTGCTACTACTAATAATACCGCTGCTGCTGTTGGCTGGTTGCTGGCGCTGTTGGCAGCTGCTGCTAATGTGCTGCTACTACTAATAATGCCGCTACTGCTATTGGCACTGGTACTAGCACTATTGCTGCTACTACTAATAATGCCGCTACTGCTATTGGCACTGGTACTAGCACTATTGCTGCTACTACTAATAATACTGCTACTGCTAATAGCACTGGAGATGGCACTATTGCTGCTACTACTAATAATACTGCTACTGATAATAGCACTGGAGATGGCACTATTGCTGCTACTACTAATAATACCGCTACTGCTATTGGCACTGGTACTAGCACTATTGCTGCTACTACTAATAATGCCGCTACTGCTATTGGCACTGGTACTAGCACTATTGCTACTACTAATAATGCTGCTGCTGCTAATGTGCCGCTGCTGCTATTGGCGCTGGTGCTGGCACTATTGCTGCTGCTACTAATAATACCGCTACTGCTGTTGGCTGGTTGCTGGCGCTATTGCTGCTACTAATAATGCCGCTACTACTAATAATGCCGCTGCTGCTGTTGACGCTGGTTGCTGGCGCTGTTGGCAGCTGCTGCTAATGTGCCGCTGCTGCTGTTGGCACTGGTACTCAGCACTATTGCTGCTACTAATAATGCCGCTGCTGCTGTTGGCGCTGGTGCTGGCGCTATTGCTGCTGCTACTAATAATGCCGCTACTGCTGTTGGCACTGGTACTCAGCACCATTGCTGCTACTAATAATGCTGCTACTGCTAATAATGCCGCTACTGCTGTTGGCACTGGTACCAGCACTATTGCTGCTACTGCTAATAATGCCGCTTCTGCTGTTGGCACTGGTACTAGCACTATTGCTGCTGCTACTAATAATGCTGCTACTGCTAATAATGCCGCCACTGCTGTTGGCACTGGTACTAGCACTATTGCTGCTGCTACTAATAATACCGCTACTGCTATTGGCACTGGTACCAGCACTATTGCTGCTACTGCTAATAATGCCGCTACTGCTGTTGGCTGGTTGCTGGCGCTGTTGGCAGCTGCTGCTAATGTGCCGCTGCTGCTGTTGGCACTGGTACTAGCACTATTGCTGCTGCTGCTAATAATGCCGCTGCTGCTGTTGGCTGGTTGCTGGCGCTGTTGGCAGCTGCTGCTAATCAATGCCGCTGCTGCTGGTGGCGCTGGTGCTAGCGCTATTGCTGCTACTACTAATAATGCTGCTGCTGCTAATAATGCCGCTGCTGCTGTTGGCGCTGGTGCTGGCGCTGTTGGCAGCTGCTGCTAATAATGCCGCTACTGCTGTTGGCGCTGGTGCTGGCACTGGTACCAGCACTATTGCTGCTACTGCTAATAATGCCGCTACTGCTGTTGGCGCTGGTGCTGGCACTGGTACTAGCACTATTGCTGCTGCTGCTAATAATGCTGCTGCTGCTAATAATGCCGCTGCTGCTGTTGGCTGGTTGCTGGCGCTGGCAGCTGCTGCTAATAATGCTGCTGCTGCTAATAATGCCGCTTCTGCTGTTGGCTGGTTGCTGGCGCTATTGCTGCTACTGCTAATAATGCCGCTGCTGCTAATGCCGCTGCTGCTATTGGCGCTGGTTGCTGGCGCTGGCAGCTGCTGCTAATGTGCCGCTGCTGCTGTTGGCTGGTTGCTGGCGCTATTGCTGCTGCTGCTAATAATACCGCTGCTGCTGTTGGCGCTGGTGCTGGCACTGGTACCAGCACTATTGCTGCTGCTGCTAATAATACCGCTACTGCTGTTGGCGCTGGTGCTGGCACTATTGCTGCTGCTGCTAATAATGCCGCTACTGCTATTGGCGCTGGTGCTAGCGCTATTGCTGCTACTGCTAATAATGCCGCTTCTGCTGTTGGCGCTGGTGCTGGCACTGGTACCAGCACTATTGCTGCTGCTAATAATACCGCTACTGTTATTGGCACTGGTACCAGCACCATTGCTGCTACTAATAATGCTGCTGCTGCTAATAATGCCGCTTCTGCTGTTGGCTGGTTGCTGGCGCTGGCAGCTGCTGCTAATAATGCTGCTGCTGCTAATAATGCCGCTGCTGCTGTTGGCGCTGGTGCTGGCACTATTGCTGCTGCTGCTAATGATGCCGCTGCTGCTGTTGGCTGGTGCTGGCGCTGTTGGCAGCTGCTGCTAATGTGCCGCTGCTGCTATTGGCGCTGGTTGCTGGCACTGGTACCAGCACTATTGCTGCTACTAATAATGCCGCTTCTGCTGTTGGCACTGGTACCAGCACCATTGCTGCTACTAATAATACTGCTACTGATAATAGCACTGGAGATGGCACTATTGCTGCTACTAATAATGCTGCTGCTGATGTGGCGCTGGGATGGCACTATTGCTGCTGCTACTACTGATAATAGCACTGGAGATGGCACTATTGCTGCTGCTGATGTGGCGCTGGGATGGCGCTATTGCTGCTGCTGCTAATAATGCTGCTGCTGCTAATAATGCCGCTTCTGCTGTTGGCTGGTGCTGGCACTATTGCTGCTGCTGCTAATGTGCCGCTGCTGCTGTTGGCGCTGGTGCTGGCACTATTGCTGCTGCTACTAATAATGCCGCTACTGCTATTGGCACTGGTGCTAGCGCTATTGCTGCTGCTAATAATGCTGCTGCTGCTACTAATGCCGCTACTGCTATTGGCGCTGGTGCTGGCGCTATTGCTGCTACTAATGCCGCTACTGCTGTTGGCGCTGGTGCTGGCACTGGTACTCAGCACCATTGCCGCTACTACTAATAATGCCGCTACTGCTATTGGCACTGGTACTAGCACTTGCTGCTACTACTACTAATAATGCCATGCTGCTGTTGGCACTGGTACTAGCACTATTGCTGCTACTAATAATGCCGCTACTGCTATTGGCGCTGGTGCTAGCACTATTGCTGCTACTGCTAATAATACCGCTACTGCTATTGGCACTGGTACCAGCACTATTGCTGCTACTACTAATAATGCCGCTACTGCTGTTGGCGCTGGTGCTGGCGCTGTTGGCAGCTGCTGCTAATCAATGCCGCTGCTGCTGTTGACGCTGGTTGCTGGCACTGGTACTAGCACCATTGCTGCTACTAATAATGCCGCTGCTGCTGTTGACGCTGGTTGCTGGCGCTGTTGGCAGCTGCTGCTAATGCCGCTACTGCTATTGGCGCTGGTGCTGGCGCTGTTGGCAGCTGCTGCTAATCAATGCCGCTGCTGCTGTTGACGCTGGTTGCTGGCACTGGTACTAGCACCATTGCTGCTACTAATAATACCGCTACTGCTGTTGGCGCTGGTTGCTGGCGCTATTGCTGCTGCTGCTAATGATGCCGCTGCTGCTGTTGGCACTGGTACTAGCACTATTGCTGCTACTACTAATAATGCCGCTACTGCTGTTGGCACTGGTACTAGCACTATTGCTGCTACTACTAATAATACCGCTACTGCTATTGGCACTGGTACTAGCACTATTGCTGCTACTACTAATAATACCGCTACTGCTATTGGCACTGGTACTAGCACTTGCTGCTACTACTAATAATGCCGCTACTGCTGTTGGCACTGGTACTAGCACTATTGCTGCTACTACTAATAATACCGCTACTGCTATTGGCACTGGTACTAGCACTATTGCTGCTACTACTAATAATGCCGCTGCTGCTATTGGCGCTGGTACTAACGCTATTGCTGCTGCTGCTAATAATGCCGCTACTGCTATTGGCACTGGTACTAGCACTATTGCTGCTGCTACTAATAATGCCGCTTCTGCTGTTGGCGCTGGTTGCTGGCACTGTTAACGCTGCTACTAATAATGCCGCTGCTGCTGGTGGCGCTGGTGCTGGCGCTGTTAGCAGCTGCTGCTAATCAATGCCGCTGCTGCTAATGATGCCGCTGCTGCTGTTGACGCTGGTTGCTGGCGCTGTTAACGCTGCTGCTAATAATGCCGCTGCTGCTAATGTGCCGCTGCTGCTGTTGGCGCTGGTGCTGGCGCTGTTGGCAACGCTGCTAATGTGCCGCTGCTGCTGTTGGCTGGTTGCTGGCGCTGTTGGCACTGGTACTAGCACTATTGCTGCTACTGCTAATAATGCCGCTGCTGCTGTTGGCGCTGGTTGCTGGCGCTGTTGGCAGCTGCTGCTAATGTGCCGCTGCTGCTGTTGACGCTGGTTGCTGGCGCTGTTGGCGCTGGTGCTGGCGCTGTTGGCAGCTGCTGCTAATGTGCCGCTGCTGCTGGTGGCGCTGGTGCTGGCGCTGTTAACGCTGCTACTAATAATACCGCTACTGCTGTTGGCTGGTGCTGGCGCTGTTGGCACTGGTACTAGCACTATTGCTGCTGCTGCTAATGTGCCGCTGCTGCTATTGGCTGGTGCTGGCGCTATTTAACGCTGCTACTAATAATGCCGCTTCTGCTGTTGGCGCTGGTGCTGGCACTATTGCTGCCACTACTAATAATGCCGCTACTGCTGTTGGCGCTGGTGCTGGCACTATTGCTGCTGCTGCTAATAATGCTGCTACTGCTAATAATGCCGCTTCTGCTGTTGGCGCTGGTTGCTGGCACTGGTACTAGCACTATTGCTGCTACTACTAATAATGCCGCTACTGCTGTTGGCACTGGTACCAGCACTATTGCTGCTACTACTAATAATGCCGCTGCTGCTATTGGCTGGTGCTAGCACTATTGCTGCTACTACTAATAATGCTGCTACTGCTAATAATGCCGCTGCTGCTATTGGCGCTGGTTGCTGGCGCTATTGCTGCTACTGCTAATAATGCCGCTTCTGCTATTGGCGCTGGTGCTAACGCTATTGCTGCTACTGCTAATAATGCCGCTACTGCTATTGGCGCTGGTGCTGGCACTATTGCTGCTGCTACTAATAATGCCGCTGCTGCTGTTGGCTGGTACTAGCACTATTGCTGCTACTGCTAATAATGCCGCTGCTGCTATTGGCGCTGGTTGCTGGCGCTGTTAACGCTGCTACTAATAATGCCGCTACTGCTATTGGCACTGGTACTAGCACTATTGCTGCTACTACTAATAATGCCGCTACTGCTATTGGCACTGGTACTAGCACTATTGCTGCTACTACTAATAATGCCGCTACTGCTATTGGCACTGGTACTAGCACTATTGCTGCTACTACTAATAATGCCGCTACTGCTATTGGCACTGGTACTAGCACTATTGCTGCTACTACTAATAATGCCGCTACTGCTATTGGCACTGGTACTAGCACTATTGCTGCTACTACTAATAATGCCGCTACTGCTGTTGGCACTGGTACTAGCACTATTGCTGCTACTAATAATGCCGCTACTGCTGTTGGCACTGGTACTAGCACTATTGCTGCTACTACTAATAATGCCGCTACTGCTATTGGCACTGGTACTAGCACTATTGCTGCTACTACTAATACTGCTGCTTTGATTTTAATAAATAAGCTTTTTCATCAGCCAATAGACGTCCACTGTTGGATGTAAGCCTTCCCCAAAGACCACGTTTATAGGGGTTCATGTTGGAGGATTTGGGCCATTTCTGACCACGCTGGCCCAATGCGGGTCGGGAGGGAGCCGGACCCTCGTTTGGTGATTAGCAGGCTTGGGTCCAGTGAGTTGTTGCAGTGAAACTAATAATAAAATTATAGTTACAAAATATTCATGGTCTCCTCTTGCATAATGCTCTCCAGCCAATTCATACGACGCGCGTACTGTATTGATATGGGATGTGTTCGTTTGTCTGTCTTTACTTACAATGAAGCGACAAGACGAGCGGGACGTTCACCTGATGGTAAGTGATACGCCTGATCATAACATGGCACTAGTTAAGATGGTATACACCGCACCACAGACACAACAGAGACACTGCCACCAGTGATAGCTATAGGTCCTTCAAACCGGATCACAGCAATGTCCGCACAGTACTGTCTGTCGGCTGCAATAGGCGCTGCGGCGGTACCTAGACGGTCTCCGGCAACAGAGACACCACCACCAGTGATAGCTATAGGCCCTTCAAACCGGATCACAGCAATGTCCGCACAGTACTGTCTGTCGGCTGCAATAGGCGCTGCGGCGGTACCTAGACGGTCTCCGGCAACAGAGACACTACCACCAGTGATAGCTATAGGCCCTTCAAACCGGATCACAGCAATGTCCGCACAGTACTGTCTGTCGGCTGCAATAGGCGCTGCGGCGGTACCTAGACGGTCTGTAACAACAGAGACACCACCACCAGCATCACCACCAGGCTTAATCAATCTCCCCTGACTCCCCTTCATTTTAAGCTCCAACCCCCTTCATAGTCTAGTTGTAGTCGTAAGCGAAGACTGGTGTGTAGCCTAGTAGTCATGTTGGTGTAGCATCGTATTGCATGCATCGTTAACGCGCCTCGCCAAGGTCAACCGTCTCCAGACCAGGAAGTCCCCATTACGCTCCACAATCAGACCCAATGGGTATACCATTCCAAACGTTGGCCCAAATGTTGGCCGTATCATACAAACTTACGTACTTGATATATTTTTTTTTTAATTTTTCGAGACGACACGTGTTAGTCGTTCACCTGATGGTAAGTGATACGATTGTACATAACATGGCGCTTGTTAGGACGACAACCGCTTATCACTACCACTAATGATAGCTAAGGTCCTTCAAACCGGATCACAAGTCCGAAGCCATGTTCAAATATGTTGGTCACTCCTCATTCAACGGTAAAAGGCCTACGACATTATAACATTTTACTGGTGCTGAAGATCATCATCATCAGTAGCCCACTGCTGGGCAACATCCCACAAAAATCACCACTACAACATTTACTAATAGTAGTATCCCTAGTTGCTAACCGTCTAACCACCACCGCAGCGACAAAACAGTACTGTGCAAATATTACTGTGTTCCGGTTTGAAGGACTTTGTAGGTAAAAAAATTGCCAGCTCCAAACCAAAACTGTAGGTTCGGAGTAAAAAAAAAAAAAATCCAAAAATCACTTATTTATTACATTTCGTCGTCGTCCGACATCCCAAACCTGAAGTCCCAATAGTGGGATAATAAAGTATCAGGTCCTAGGTCTTGATCTGATTATACTAATCCCCCCCCCCATTTCCGGTTTCCGGTTGTGGGTGATCGCGTCATATTTCCGGTGATAAAATACGCTTCAAATTTTGCCGGGTCGCCAGCAGGTTCTTCCTCAGTCTGAAAACAATCTCGGATGCTACTTCTTCGTCTACTTCTGGAAATTCCCTGACTACAGTCTTCTTTATGCTATCAAACTCTGCGTCATCGATACCATCGCGAACTTCTTCTTTAACATCACTCTTCGAATAGTTCTCACTGAAAACGTCCGTCAGATCTTTAGCCAGAGTTTCCAAGAAGTAGTCCAGATTTACATTCACTTCTTCTTTCTCCTTCTGCGATAGATTCTTATATTCTGAATTCACGTATTCTGCTGTGATCCTTTTGAAATTGTCTTCTTGGTCAAATTCTTGCAAGTTCTCTGACGGTGTTACTTCTGCGTCATCTTCTTGATTTGCTGCTCTCCCGTTCACCGATGCCGCGAGCAATAGTATTAATGCTGCTTCTGTAACGATTATTAGTGTGTTGTTAACTGATGAAGCGTAATGTGGTGCATAACGTCCTAATTAGCGCTGTATATATGAGCGTTGGTATCTTACCATCAGGAACGACACACTGTTCTAGTCACTAATTTTAATTAAAAAAAAAAAAGAAGGAATGTTTAAGATGGTGCAAGTCTTCGGTCTGGTAGGCTGAAGATCTGATGGTATTTTTGATGTTATTCAGGATGCTGTCAGTGGAGGAAGACAGTGATCTGATGGTGATGATGATGATGATGAAGATTCACATTGGAAAGTATGAGTAAGCTTTGAATTAATTTAGTAAATATAAATTTACTTACTCATTTTGTTGTGTGAAGTGCGTTGACAAAATGGCCGCCCGAGTGCGCGGAAGGCGGTCGCCTCGCCCGTTATATTACCTGCTGGTCAGGGTCATGTGAAATCCGTCCTGAGCAGCAGGCGTTGGTCAATCTCGTGTCCATCGCCGTTGTGTGTGAATCTCATCTGTCTCAAACACACGAACACACAGACACACTTTTTTTTTTATCTGCAATGAATAGTTTTGGCCTCAATTTCACCCCAATTAACGCTAATTACTCGGCGCCGTGTGAAAGGCTTTGTTTTCGTCGTCATTTTAATGGCCGCGTACACGGCGCCGTGTGAGAAGGCAAACGTACGATGTCCGTGGAACGCCAGAAACGGTACCTTAAATACCGGGCCATGTACACGGCGCCGTGTAAGAAGCAAAATATACGTTGTCTGTGGAACGTCAAATTCGGTACCCTATATGCCGGGCCATGTACACGGCGCCGTGTTAGAAGCCAAATATACGTTGTCTGTGGAACGCCAAAATCGGTACCCTATATACCGGGCCACGTACACGGCGCCGTGTTAGAAGCCAAATATACGTTGTCTGTGGAACGCCAAAATCGGTACCCTATATACCGGGCCATGTACACGGCGCCGTGTTAAACCAAATATACGTTGTCTGTGGAAAGTTAAATGCGGTACCCTATATACCGGGCCACGTACACGGCGCCGTGTTAGAAGCAAAATATACGTCGTCTGTGGAACGTTAAATGCGGTACCCTGTATGCCGGGCCATGTACACGGCGCCGTGTTAGAAGCCAAATATACGTCGTCTGTGGAACGTTAAATGCGGTACCCTGTATGCCGGGCCATGTACACGGCGCCGTGTTAGAAGCCAAATATACGTTGTCTGTGGAAAGTTAAATGCGGTACCCTATATACCGGGCCACGTACACGGCGCCGTGTTAGAAGCCAAATATACGTCGTCTGTGGAACGTTAAATGCGGTACCCTGTATGCCGGGCCATGTACACGGCGCCGTGTTAGAAGCCAAATATACGTTGTCTGTGGAAGGCCAAAAACGGTACGCTGTGTACCGGGCCAAGTACACGGCGCCGTGTTAGAAGCCAAATATACGTTGTCTGTAGATAAATACCACACCAGCGCCTAGTTTTGCTGCTAAACAGTAATTACGATGTTCCGGTTTGAAGGGCGCTGAGGCTAGTGATATTACTGGAGTAACGACACTGATGACTAATGGTGACGAACGCAATGTGAAGCGCATCACTCACCATCAGGTGAACGTCTCACTCCAATGATGAAGGATTGAGGAAGTCTGCCGGCGTCGGTGTCTACGTCCAGGTATTGTGGAAGTCTTCAGGAGAAGAGTCAAATCGTTGCTTCTAGACCGTTCTAGATCGCTTTACCGTCTAGATTACATCCCCACTTAGCATCAGGTGGGATCATAGTCTAGCACTAGACTGGTATTAAAAAAAAAAACGGAGTTGTCCTTATGAAGAAATGAGATAGACTATGACAGGGAAATGAAATGTGAGGGGAAGAACTGGTATGAAAGGAAGAGAATTACTGTGATCCGGTTTCAAGGACTATCAACTATTACTAGTGATAGTGTCTCTGTTGCTACAGACCGTCTAGGTACCGCCGCAGCGCCTATTGCAGCCGACAGACAGTACTGTGCGGACATTGCTGTGATCCGGTTTGAAGGGCGCTGTAACTATCACTGGTGGTAGTGTCTCTGTTGCTACAGACCGTCTAGGTACCACCGCAGCGCCTATTGCAGCCGACAGACAGTACTGTGCGGACATTGCTGTGATCCGGTTTGAAGGGCGCTGTAACTATCACTGGTGGTAGTGTCTCTGTTGCTACAGACCGTCTAGATACCGCCGCAGCGCCTATTGCAGCCGACAGACGGTACTGTGCGGACATTGCTGTGATCGGTTTGAAGGGCGTTGTAGCTATTACTACTGGTAGTGTCTCTGTTGCCGGAGACCGTCTAGGTACCGCCGCAGCGCCTTTTACAGCCGACAGACAGCACTGTGCGAACATTACCGTAATCCGGTTTGAAGGGCGTTGTAAATAAAAAACGGGTGAAATCAACAAACACTATGATAGTATATTTCGTATCTACATGAAGGTATCATTGAATTCCATTGATATACATGAGGAACGGCTTTATCCCCGGTGTCTCCATCATGTACTTCAGCAGTGCGTCCGCCTTTTCTGGTACTTGCAACCACAGCAGCTTTGGTTCCTCACCATCACCACCATCTATAATTTCTATCACTTCTATTTCATTCAAACTCTTCTCATCATCGGTTTTATCTTCATCTGTTATTTCTTCATCCTTTATTTCTGTTATGGTTTTTTCTTTAACGTCTTTTTCTTCAACCGCTATTTCTTCTATGATTTTTCTTTAACCTCTTTTTTTTTTTTCTTCTACCTCTATTTCTTTAACGTCTTTTTCTTCAACCGCTATTTCTTTAACGTCTTTTTCTTCGACATCTTTTTCTTTAATATCTTTTTCTTCAACGTCTATTGCTTCATCGTCTTTTTCTTCCACATCTATTTCTTCGTCTTTTTCTTCAACGTCTATTTCTTCTACGTCTTTTTCTTCAACCTCTATTTCTTTAACGTCTTTTTCTTCGACATCTTTTTCTTTAATATCTTTTTCTTCAACGTCTATTGCTTCAACGTCTTTTTCTTCAACCTCTATTTCTTTAACGTCTTTTTCTTCTACCTCTATTTCTTTAACGTCTTTTTCTTCAACCTCTATTTCTTTAACGTCTTTTTCTTCGACATCTTTTTCTTTAATATCTTTTTCTTCAACGTCTATTGCTTCAACGTCTTTTTCTTCAACGTCTTTTTCTTCAACGTCTATTTCTTCTACGTCTTTTTCTTCAACATCTATTTCTTCTATGATTTTTTCTTTAACCTCTTTTTTTTCAACATCTATTTCTTCAACCTCGATTTCTTCAACGTCTTTTTCTTCAACATCTATTTCTTCTATGATTTTTTCTTTAACCTCTTTTTTTTCAACATCTATTTCTTCAACGTCTTTTTCTTCAACGTCTATTTCTTCTACGTCTTTTTCTTCAACGTTTATTTTTTCATCCTTTATTTCTTCTATGATTTTTTCTTTAACCTCTTTTTTTTCAACATCTATTTCTTCAACGTCTTTTTCTTCAACATCTACTTCTTCTATGATTTTTTCTTTAACCTCTTTTTTTTCAACATCTATTTCTTCAACGTCTTTTTCTTCAACGTCTTTTTTCTTCAATCCCTATTTCTTCAGTGTCTATTTCTTTAACGTCTTTTCTTCGACATCTTTTTCTTTAATATCATTTTCTTCAACGTCTATTTCTTCTATGATTTTTCTTTAACGTCTTTTCTTCAACGTCTTTTCTTCCACATCTATTTCTTCTATGATTTTTCTTTGACGTCTTTCTCTTCAACGCTTTTTTCTTCTATTATTTCTTTAACTTTTTTTTCTTCAGTGTCTATTTCTTTAAAACTTTTATCTTCAGCTTTTATTTCTTCATCGCGATTTCCTTCAATATTTTCTTCTTCAGTGCCTTCCTCTTCAATAATCCTTTCTTTAACATTGTTTTCTTCTGCGAGCAGTTCGCCAGCGTCAGCTTCGACCTCCTCCATTTCATCATCGATTAATTCATCATCATCGATAGAATATTCTGTCACTGAATCCCTGTCACTGTCACTACAATCGTTGACGATGACATTCACTTCCGTTTCCATATCGTCGACTTCACCTTCGTAATGCTTGTGGATGTTTAAGGTCAATGACCTTATGTCGAACTCCTCGTGCTTAGCGGACAGGCGGACAGTGAATTTCGCTACTTCATTGACTATTTCGTTCAGTTTCATCTCGTTTTCAGCAGTCATAGTGATGCAGTTTTCGTTAGGGTCTGAAATTTAAAGATTTTTTTTTTTTTTTTTAAATATATAAATACGAAAGGCATTGACAAGGTGCTGAATTATATTCTGTATTAGAAAGAAATCTGAGTTTATATTCCATTAATATTTAACTAGTAATATTTTCACCTTGGGGTTGTAAGGGTTGTCAACAACTCACGCGATCTAAGTCAACCCGCATTGGGTCAGCGTGAACTGGCCCAAATCCTCCCATATGAATCCCTACTTGATCCTGGGGATTTTTGATGCAAGCCTATGTCCAGCAGTGGACGCCTTTCGGCTGATGATGATACGACAATAATTTTAGTTGGGATTGAAACACAAGATGTTGATGCCCTTCAAACCGGATCACAGCAATGTCCGCACAGTACTGTCTGTCGGCTGCAACAGGCGCTGCGGCGGTACCTAGACGGTCTCCGGCAACAGAGACACTACCACCAGTGATAGCTAGAGGTCCTTCAAACCGGATCACAGCAATGTCCGCACAGTACTGTCTGTCGGCTGCAATACGCGCTGCGGCGGTACCTAGACGGTCTCCGGCAACAGAGACACTACCACCAGTGATAGCTAGAGGTCCTTCAAACCGGATCACAGCAATGTCCGCACAGTACTGTCTGTCGGCTGCAACAGGCGCTGCGGCGGTACCTAGACGGTCTCCGGCAACAGAGACACTACCACCAGTGATAGCTATAGGTCCTTCAAACCGGATCACAGCAATGTCCGCGCACAGTACTGTTCGTCGGCTGCAACAGGCGCTGCGGCGGTACCTAGATGGTCTCCGGCAACAGAGACACTACCACCAGTGATAGCTATAGGTCCTTCAAACCGATCACAGCAATGTCCGCACAGTACTGTTCGTCGGCTGCAATACGCGCTGCGGCGGTACCCAGACGGTCTCCGGCAACAGAGACACTACCACCAGTGATAGCTAGAGGTCCTTCAAACCGGATCACAGCAATGTCCGCACAGTACCGTCTGTCGGCTGCAATACGCGCTGCGGCGGTACCTAGACGGTCTCCGGCAGCAGAACACTACCACCAGTGATAGCTAGGGTCCTTCAAACCGGATCACAGCAATGTCGCACAGTACTGTCTGTCGGCTGCAGCAGGCGCTGCGGCGGTACCTAGACGGTCTCCGGCAACAGAGACACTACCACCAGTGATAGCTAGGGTCCTTCAAACCGGATCAGCAATGTCCGCACGGTACTGTCTGTCGGCTGCAACAGGCGCTGCGGCGGTACTCAGACGGTCTCCGGCAACAGAGACACTACCACCAGTGATAGCTAGAGGTCCTTCAAACCGGATCACAGCAATGTCCGCACAGTACCGTTCGTCGGCTGCAATAGGCGCTGCGGCGGTACCTAGATGGTCTCCGGCAACAGAGACACTACCACCAGTGATAGCTAGAGGTCCTTCAAACCGGATCACAGCAATGTCCGCACAGTACTGTCTGTCGGCTGCAATAGGCGCTGCGGCGGTACCTAGACGGTCTCCGGCAACAGAGACACTACCACCAGTGATAGCTAGAGGTCCTTCAAACCGGATCACAGCAATGTCCGCACAGTACTGTCTGTCGGCTGCAATAGGCGCTGCGGCGGTACCTAGACGGTCTCCGGCAACAGAGACACTACCACCAGTGATAGCTGCAGCGCCCCTCAAACCTGAATTGTGTGAATTTGTCTCCAACTCATCCAAGCGAAGTTCTGGTCAAACCATCGCCTTAGTTAAAGATCAAAATAATATTCTCATCGTTCACCTGCTTTAGCTACAGCGGCATTCAGGATCTGGAAAAAAAAAAAAATATCGACTACATGAAGAGTCTTCACACAACGTCTCCAGCTGGAGTTACCAACCCGCAACACCAATCTCATTTTTTTCTCATTTAACGAAGCAACGAATAAAGATAATGTGGTGCAGTGTAAACCATCCTAACTGGCTGCTCCATCGTCTCGTCGCTTTATTAAAAAAAAAAAAAACTAGAGCAGCAGATCATTTCTCTGATGGTAATACACCCATAACACAGTACTGGTTAGGATGATATACACAACACCGCATTTTACACGTGTGAAACAACATGCTATCTAATGTTAGTAATTATTTTAGGTATAACGCCCTTAAAACCGGAACAGTAATGTTTATACACTTTGTTTTTGTCATATGATCCCCAGTGCTGGGAATTTTCTCTCAATGGGAAAGAATCACAGCGATTTATTCACTACGATTCCGGATCGGAGGACTTCGTCCGAATATTTTTTTTTAATAAATTACACGTCATATATAACTATGTTTATAATTATATATATATAAATTAGACAACTATAGTACTATCATAGATATCCGGCAGTGTATATCTCCGAAGAATACCACCAACGGTACTAAAAAGCAAATGGCTATGACGTCACACCTAACATCAAAATGGCGGACGTATAAAGTGTATACGTTACGGCAACTAGCAGGCCGTGGAGCCGGATCCAGGTCAGTTGTAGGAATCAACATGAACACCAAATTCTGAACAGTGTTGTGTAAATATTTTATATAGTTATTATATATTTTCACAGCTACTACAATAACTCTGTTACTAAGATATATACATATATATATATAAATATATATATATATATGCATATTATAAAGAGAACTGCGTACTTACTTTTGCCTCTAAGGTTAGATAGGGACTGCCCTTTGGCATAACGTCCGCCATTTTATGCAAAACTTTAACACAATGGCGGACTAGAACTAAATAATCAAAAAAAATTTTTTTTATATATATATGAAGCTAATTCGAAGTATATATATTATTATTGTTATATATGTGTATATATATACACTCATATTGTATATTTATATTATAAAACGAACTGCCTCATTACTTTTGTCTTTAATATTCGATAGGAACTGCCCTTTGGCCATAACGTCCGCCATTTTATGCAAAACTTTAACACAATGGCGGACTAGAACTAAATAATCAAAAAAAATTTTTTATATATATATGAAGCTAATTCGAAGTATATATATTATTATTGTTATATATGTATATATATATACACTCATATTGTATATTTATATTATAAAGCGAACTGCGTCATTACTTTTGTCTTTTATATTCGATAGGAACTGCCCTTTGGCAATAACGTTCACCATTTCATACAAAACATTTACAAAATGGCGGTCGACAACTAAATAATCACTAAACAGCTATTTATATATATATATATAGTTTATTTATTTATTTATTATATATATAACAATGATGGTATATATATAAACATTATGTTATATATTATATTAGTAAGATAGGGACTGCCCTTTGGCATAACGTCCGCCATTTTGTATTAGTGTCATTTTATACGTGTGTACCGATTATTCAGTTGTAGTCCGCCATTTTATGCATACATTTACAAAATGGCGGACCACAACTAAATAATCATTAAGAATTTATTTCTTTATTTATATATAATAATTAATATAATTATCTTTTATTAATTCTAATAATTAATTTCTTTTACATTTACAACTTATATGAATAATTTCATAATCACTGGTAGTACTGTCTATTGCCGGAGATCGTATATATATACTGCAGCGAACAAACAGTATTGTGCTAAGATTACTCTGATCCGGTTTGAAAGGCGTTGTACCTAGTCTCAGGCGACGAGTGTATTGTGGTGCAGTATAAATCATTCTAACTACAGCTATGTTATGGACAAGAGTATCACTTGATATGTTTTGTCTTCTATTTAATTATCACAAATCACTTGATTTTACACCTGATTATATTTGTGTGATATTTATTTAAAAATAATAATCCTCCCCGTATGTAGACGGGTTAGAATATAGCCACCCCCACCCTTGGCGTGTCGTAAAGGGCGTAAAAAAAGGGAAGAATTGCAGGGTACGATCATCAGATATTTCTGCGATCACTACCATCGTTCCTCGTCAGTGGGGATTAATCTATCCGATGAACGTTTGCGCGCGCCCTCGAAGGCAACAGCTCTTACTATTATCCCACTCACACAGTTCCAAATAGTAACACCCTGTATAATCCCAGTACACGATCTAGATTCCTCTGTCATCTCCCTATTCCTACTCACACTTCACTTCACAGCCATCCACATACTTGTAACTTACAGGCAATTCTCCCCAATAAATGATTTATATATTAATCTGTCTTAATATATATATACATATATATATATATATATATATGTAGTATCTATCTTATTACATACATACATATATATATATATATATGTATATATATATATTGCTTTATTTAATTGTTTCTTTCACAGTTATTTTTGGTAGAAAACTATAATAGAATTAAACAAGACTAAAAAAAATACATTTGAACCGGTAACTAAACATTTAATTTACCGGCCAAGTGTGAGTTGGCGGATATAAAGACAAACTTATACTACACCTTGTTACGTTAGAAAATATATATATATATGTAGTATCTATCTTATTACATACATATATATATATATATATATATGTGTACTTGTTTAAAGAAAAACTCACTCCAACACAAAGTACGATGAATACGATCGACATGGTGATTAAACTCCAGTCTTCACCACTTTATAACTTGAAGTCGACTGATGAATTCATCTGTAGCAGCTGTTTTAACTGTCTGTACATTTTTTTTTTTTTTTGTTCATATACTAATAAGCATGAAGACGTCGATTGAGAAATTAACATATATGAGGTCGTGTATATATATATCAATTCGATCAGTTTAATATAACGCTCCTTATAAACCGTCTCTGATGTTCACGGAAGCTGTTCTTGATGAGGATTCTTCAGCGGAAGCGAGTTCAGATCACGCACCATCTTCCAAACTCCGGATATCAGCTGAATTAGTTGACCTTCACTATTGGTATATACTAAAACCATCGTCCTGAGGAAATGGAATATCCTTATCACAGTTCTCACCAATATACTTCAAGTGCTGGTAGGTCACTGTCTCCGATAATCGTGTAGCCTACCATCGCAGGTGTTTCTTTTTTTACATGACTACCATCCCACCAGATGATTAGTGGCAATGTAGTGTGGCAACATTAAACGGCAGTTTTGACGAGATGTTTGAGCTACTGCGGTGCAGCTAACACTTGGATGGCCTCTGTCAATAAGTACCTAAAACTGAAAACAGGGAACACAATAATATACACCTACCAACAGCAGCAGAGATCAGCATGATAGTCTCCTGCCAACAACAGCAGAGATCAGCATGATAGTCTCCTGCCAACAACAGCAGAGATCAGCATGATAGTCTCCTGCCAACAACAGCAGAGATCAGCATGATAGTCTCCTGCCAACAGCAGAGATCGCATGATAGTCTCCTGCCAGCAACAGCAGAGATCGGCATGATGGTCTCCTACCAA
The DNA here is from genome assembly GCA_029286815.1 of Troides helena. Classification (NCBI taxonomy): domain Eukaryota; kingdom Metazoa; phylum Arthropoda; class Insecta; order Lepidoptera; family Papilionidae; genus Troides; species Troides helena. The sequence continues at coordinate 322,159 of JAGSMV010000038.1, read as the reverse complement.
CAGCAGCGAGATCGGCATGATAGTCTCCCTGCCAACAACAGCAGAGAGATCAGCATGATGGTCTCTGCCAACAGCAGAGATCGCATGATAGTCTCCTACCAACAGCAGAGATCAGCATGATGGTCTCCTGCCAACAACAGAGATCAGCATGATGATCTCCTGCCAACAACAGCGAGATCAGCATGATGGTCTCCTGCCAACAGCAGCGAGATCAGCATGATGGTCTCCTGCCCACAGCAGCAGAGATCCAGCATGATGGTCTCCTGCCAGCAACAGCAGAGATCCAGCATGATGGTCTCTGCCAACAACAGCAGAGAGATCAGCATGATAGTCTCCTACCAACAGCAGCAGAGATCCAGCATGATAGTCTCCTACCAACAGCAGAGATCAACATGATAGTCTCCTGCCAACAACAACAGAGATCAGCATGATGATCTCCTGCCAGCAGCAGAGATCCAGCATGATAGTCTCCCTGCCAACAACAGCAGAGATCCAGCATGATAGTCTCCTACCAACAACAGCAGAGATCAGCATGATAGTCTCCTGCCAGCAACAGCAGAGATCAGCATGATGGTCTCTGCCAGCAGCAGAGATCAGCATGATAGTCTCCTGCCAACAACAGCAGAGATCAGCATGATAGTCTCCTGCCAACAACAGCAGAGATCAGCATGATAGTCTCCTGCCAACAACAGCAGAGATCAGCATGATAGTCTCCTGCCAACAACAGCAGAGATCAGCATGATAGTCTCCTGCCAACAACAGCAGAGATCAGCATGATAGTCTCCTGCCAACAGCAGCAGAGATCAGCATGATAGACACCTACCACCAAAAGCAGAGACATTCCATTATAATAAACATCTACCAACAACAGCAGATCAGCATGATGGTCTCCTGCCAGCAGCGGCAGAGATCAGCATGATGGTCTCTGCCAGCAACAGCGAGATCAGCATGATGATCTCCTGCCAACAACAGCAGAATCAGCATGATAGTCTCCTGCCCACAACAGCAGAGATCCGGCATGATGGTCTCCTGCCAGCAGCAGCGAGATCAGCATGATGGTCTCCTGCCAACAACAGCAAGAGATCAGCATGATAGTCTCTCCTGCCAACAACAGAGATCAGCATGATAGTCTCCACCACCAGCAGCAGCAGAGATCCAGCATGATGGTCTCCTACCAACAACAGCAGCAGAGATCCAGCATGATAGTCTCCCTGCCAACAACAACAGCAGAGATCCAGCATGATAGTCTCTGCCAACAACAGCAGCAGAGATCGGCATGATAGTCTCCACCACCAGCAGCAGCAGAGATCAGCATGATGGTCTCCTGCCAACAGCAGAGATCCGGCATGATGGTCTCCTGCCAACAACAGCAGAGATCCAGCATGATAGTCTCCTGCCAACAGCAGAGATCAGCATGATGATCTCCTGCCAGCAGCAGCAGAGATCAGCATGATAGTCTCCTACCAACAACAGCAGCAGAGATCAGCATGAGTAGTCTCCTGCCCACAGCAGCAGAGATCAGCATGATAGTCTCCACCACCAGCAGCAGCGAGATCAGCATGATAGTCTCCCTGCCAACAACAGCAGAGATCAGCATGATAGTCTCCTACCAACAACAGCAGAGATCAGCATGATAGTCTCCTACCAACAGCAGAGATCGGCATGATAGTCTCTGCCAACAGCAGAGATCAGCATGATAGTCTCCTACCAACAACAGCAGAGATCAGCATGATAGTCTCCTGCCAACAACAGCAGAGATCAGCATGATAGTCTCCTACCAACAGCAGCAGAGATCAGCATGATGAGTCTCCTGCCAGCAGCAGCAGAGATCCAGCATGATAGTCTCCTACCAACAACAGCAGAGATCAGCATGATGGTCTCCTACCAACAACAGCAGCAGAGATCAGCATGATGGTCTCCTGCCAGCAACAGCGAGATCAGCATGATAGTCTCCACCAACAACAGCAGAGATCAGCGCGGTAGTCTCCTGCCAGCAGCAGCGAGATCAGCATGATGGTCTCCTACCAGCAGCAGCGAGATCCAGCATGATGGTCTCCTGCCAGCAACAGCGAGATCAGCATGATAGTCTCCCTGCCAACAGCAGCAGAGATCCGGCATGATGGTCTCCTACCAACAACAGCGAGAGATCAGCATGATGAGTCTCCTGCCAGCAGCAGCAGAGATCGGCATGATGGTCTCTGCCAGCAGCAGAGATCCAGCATGATGGTCTCCTGCCAGCAGCAGAGATCCAGCATGATGGTCTCCTACCAACAGCAGCAGAGATCAGCATGATAGTCTCCTACCAACAACAGCAGAGATCAGCATGATAGTCTCCTGCCAACAACAGCAGAGATCAGCATGATAGTCTCCTACCAACAGCAGCAGAGATCAGCATGATAGTCTCCTGCCAACAACAGCAGAGATCAGCATGATAGTCTCCTGCCAACAACAGCAGAGATCAGCATGATAGTCTCTGCCAACAGCAGAGATCCAGCATGATAGTCTCTGCCAACAACAGCGAGAGATCAGCATGATAGTCTCCTACCAACAACAGCAGAGAGATCAGCATGATAGTCTCCTGCCAGCAACGGCAGAGATCGGCATGATAGTCTCTCCTGCCAACAGCAGAGATCGGCATGATGGTCTCCTGCCAACAACAGCAGAGATCAACATGATAGTCTCCTGCCAACAGCAGCAGAGATCAGCATGATAGTCTCCTGCCAACAACAGCAGAGATCAGCATGATAGTCTCCTGCCAACAGCAGCAGAGATCAGCATGATAGTCTCCTGCCAACAACAGCAGAGATCAGCATGATAGTCTCCTGCCAACAACAGCAGAGATCAGCATGATAGTCTCCTACCAACAACAGCAGATCAACATGATAGTCTCCTGCCAGCAGCAGCAGAGATCCAGCATGATAGTCTCCTACCAGCAACAGCAGAGATCAGCATGATGGTCTCCTGCCAGCAACGGCAGAGATCAGCATGATGGTCTCCTGCCAGCAGCAGCGAGATCAGCATGATGGTCTCCTGCCAACAGCAGCAGAGAGATCAGCATGATGATCTCCTGCCAACAGCAGAGATCAACATGATAGTCTCCGCCAACAGCAGAGATCAACATGATAGTCTCCTGCCAGCAGCAGCAGAGATCCAGCATGATGATCTCCTGCCAGCAACAGCAGAGAGATCAGCATGATGATCTCCTGCCAGCAGCAGCGAGATCAGCATGATAGTCTCTACCAACAACAGCAGAGATCAGCATGATGGTCTCCTGCCAGCAACAGCAGAGAGATCAGCATGATAGTCTCCCCGCCAACAGCAGCAGAGATCCAGCATGATAGTCTTCCTGCCAACAGCAGCAGAGATCGGCATGATGGTCTCCTGCCAACAACAGCGAGATCGGCATGATGGTCTCCTGCCAGCAACAGCGAGATCAGCATGATAGTCTCCTGCCAACAGCAGCAGAGATCAGCATGATAGTCTCCTGCCAACAGCAGCAGAGATCCAGCATGATAGTCTCCTACCAGCAACAGCAGAGATCCAGCATGATGGTCTCCTGCCAGCAGCAGCAGAGATCAGCATGATGATCTCCTGCCAGCAGCAGAGATCAGCATGATAGTCTCCTGCCAACAGCAGCAGAGATCCAGCATGATGGTCTCCTACCAACAACAGCAGATCAGCATGATGATCTCCTGCCAGCAGCAGAGATCCAGCATGATGGTCTCCTGCCAGCAACAGCAGAGATCCAGCATGATGGTCTCCTGCCAACAGCAGCGAGATCGGCATGATGGTCTCCTGCCAGCAGCAGCAGAGATCCAGCATGATAGTCTCCTACCAACAACAGCAGCAGAGATCAGCATGATAGTCTCCTGCCAGCAGCGGCAGAGATCGGCATGATGGTCTCCTGCCAGCAACGGCAGAGATCGGCATGATGGTCTCCTGCCAACAACAGCAGCAGAGAGATCAGCATGATAGTCTCCTGCCAGCAGCAGCAGAGATCCAGCATGATGGTCTCCTGCCAGCAGCAGAGAGATCAGCATGATGGTCTCCTGCCCACAACAGCAGAGATCCAGCATGATAGTCTTCCTGCCAACAGCAGAGATCAGCATGATAGTCTCCTGCCAACAACAGCAGAGATCAGCATGATAGTCTCCTGCCAACAACAGCAGAGATCAGCATGATAGTCTCCTGCCAACAACAGCAGAGATCAGCATGATAGTCTCCTGCCAACAACAGCAGAGATCAGCATGATAGTCTCCTGCCAACAGCAGCAGAGATCAGCATGATAGTCTCCTGCCAGCAACAGCGAGATCAGCATGATGGTCTCCTGCCAGCAGCAGCAGAGATCCAGCATGATAGTCTCCTGCCAGCAGCAGCGAGATCAGCATGATAGTCTCCTGCCAACAACAGCAGCAGAGATCCAGCATGATAGTCTCCTGCCAACAGCAGCAGAGAGATCAGCATGATAGTCTCTGCCAACAACAGCAGCAGAGATCAGCATGATAGTCTCCTGCCAACAACAGCAGAGATCAGCATGATAGTCTCCTGCCAACAGCAGCAGAGATCAGCATGATAGTCTCCTGCCAACAGCAGCAGAGATCAGCATGATAGTCTCCTGCCAACAGCAGCAGAGATCAGCATGATAGTCTCCTGCCAACAACAGCAGAGATCAGCATGATAGTCTCCTGCCAACAACAGCAGAGATCAGCATGATAGTCTCCTGCCAACAACAGCAGAGATCAGCATGATAGACACCTACCACCAAAAGCAGAGACATTCCATTATAATAAACATCTACCAACAACAGCGAGAAATTAAAATCATAGACCAAAAGCAGCGGAGGACCACCATCACAGTAGGCACTTACCACCGCCAGCAAAGAACGACCAATACAGTAAACACTTACCATCACAACAGACATCTGATACTTACCCATCATATATATACAAGATCACAAGAGACCTTCGCGAGCTGTAACGAGTCATAATTAATAATATAGAAACCGTTATCAATTTTTTTTTTTAAAAACAGCTTCAGTTTCATGAAATACGCACACGACATTCGTCAATACAGAAATTTTATTTAATTTAATACGTAGACAATTATTCAATTCGTATGTTTACACAACTGCCAGTTGGGTTTCGTACGAAATAAGAGCAAACAGAGAACGTTACCAATAGCTGTTTGCTTAAACATTTACGTATTAGTTGGAATAATATTGTAGGAAATAATATGACATTTACTGGTGGTGGTCTCTGTTGCCGGAGACCGTCTAGGTACCGCCGCAGACGTTACTGTCATCCGGTTTGAAGGACCTGTAGCTATGACTGGTGGTGGTGTCTCTGTTGTCGGAGACCGTCTAGGTACCGCCGCAGACGTTACTGTCATCCGGTTTGAAGGACCTGTAGCTATCAGTGGTGGTAGTGTCTCTTGTCGGAGACCGTCTAGGTACCGCCGCAGACGTTACTGTCATCCGGTTTGAAGGACCTGTAGCTATCAGTGGTGGTAGTGTCTCTTGTCGGAGACCGTCTAGGTACCGCCGCAGACGTTACTGTCATCCGGTTTGAAGGACCTGTAGCTATCAGTGGTGGTAGTGTCTCTTGTCGGAGACCGTCTAGGTACCGCCGCAGACGTTACTGTCATCCGGTTTGAAGGACCTGTAGCTATCAGTGGTGGTAGTGTCTCTTGTCGGAGACCGTCTAGGTACCGCTGCAGACGTTACTGTTATCCGGTTTGAAGGACCTGTAGCTATGACTGGTGGTGGTGTCTCTGTTGTCGGAGACCGTCTAGGTACCGCCGCAGACGTTACTGTCATCCGGTTTGAAGGACCTGTAGCTATCAGTGGTGGTAGTGTCTCTTGTCGGAGACCGTCTAGGTACCGCCGCAGACGTTACTGTCATCCGGTTTGAAGGACCAGTAGCTATCAGTGGTGGTAGTGTCTCTTGTCGGAGACCGTCTAGGTACCGCCACAGACGTTACTGTTATCCGGTTTGAGAAGGACCTATAGCTATGACTGGTGGTGGTGTCTGTTGTCGAGACCGTCTAGGTACCGCCACCAGACGTTACTGTTATCCGGTTTGAAGGACCTATAGCTATGACTGGTGGTGGTGGTGTCTCTGTTGTCGGAACCGTCTAGGTACCGCCACCAGACGTTACTGTTATCCGGTTTGGAAGGACCTATAGCTATATGACTGGTGGTGGTGTCTCTGTTGTCGGAACCGTCTAGGTACCGCCACCAGACGTTACTGTTATCGGTTTGAAGGACTATAGCTATGACTGGTGGTGGTGGTGTCTCTGTTGTCGGAGACCGTCTGAGTACCGCCGCAGACGTTACTGTTATCGGTTTGAAGGACCTATAGCTATCACTGCTGGTAGTGTCTCTGTTGTCGGAGACCGTCTAGAGTACCGCCACCAGACGTTACTATTATCCGGTTTGAAGGACCTATGGCTATGACTGGTGGTAGTGTCTCTGTTGTCGGAGACCGTCTAGGTACCGCCGCGAACGTTACTGTTATCAGTTTGAAGGACCTATAGCTATCAGTGGTGGTAGTGTCTCTGTTGTCGGAGACCGTCTAGGTACCGCCGCAGACGTTACTGTTATCCGGTTTGAAGGACCTATAGCTACTTGACTGGTGGTGGTGGTGTCTCTGTTGTCCGGAGACCGTCTAGGTACCGCTGCAGACGTTACTGTTATCAGTTTGAAGGACCTATAGCTACTTGACTGGTGGTGGTGTCTGTTGTCGGAACCGTCTAGGTACCACCACCAGACGTTACTGTTATCGGTTTGAAGGACCTATAGCTATGACTGGTGGTGAATTGTCTCTGTTGTCCGGAGACCGTCCAGGTACCGCCGCAGACGTTGCTGTTATCCGGTTTGAAGGACCTATAGCTATCACTGCTGGTAGTGTCTCTGTTGTCGGAGACCGTCTAGAGTACCGCCGCGAACGTTACTGTTATCCGGTTTGAAGGACCTGTAGCTATGACTGGTGGTGGTGTCTCTGTTGTCGGAGACCGTCTAGGTACCGCTGCCAGACGTTACTGTTATCCGGTTTGAAGGACCTGTAGCTATGACTGGTGGTGGTGTCTCTGTTGTCGGAGACCGTCTAGGTACCGCCACCAGACGTTACTGTTATCAGTTTGAAGGACCTATAGCTACTTGACTGGTGGTGGTGTCTCTGTTGCCGGAGACCGTCACAGAGTACCGCCGCAGACGTTACTGTTATCCGGTTTGGAAGGACCTATAGCCATGACTGGTGGTAGTGTCTCTGTTGTCGGAACCGTCTAGGTACCGCCACCAGACGTTACTGTTATCCGGTTGAAGGACCTATAGCTATGACTGGTGGTGGTGTCTCTGTTGTCGGAGACCGTCTAGGTACCGCCGCGAACGTTACTGTCATCCGGTTTGAAGGACCTGTAGCTATGACTGGTGGTGGTGTGTCTCTGTTGTCCGGAGACCGTCTAGGTACCGCCGCAGACGTTACCGTTATCCGGTTTGAGAAGGACCTATAGCTATGACTGGTGGTGGTGTCTCTGTTGCCGGAGACCGTCTAGGTACCGCCGCAGACGTTACTGTTATCAGTTTGAAGGACCTATAAGCTATGACTGGTGGTGGTGTCTCTGTTGCCGGAGACCGTCTAGGTACCGCAGACGTTACTGTTATCAGTTTGAAGGACCTATATAGCTATGACTGGTGGTGGTGGTGTCTCTGTTGCCGGAGACCGTCTAGGTACCGCCGCAGACGTTACTGTTATCCGGTTTTGAAGGACCTATAGCTATGACTGGTGGTGAGGTGTCTCTGTTGTCAGGAGACCGTCTAGGTACCGCCACCAGACGTTACTGTCATCCGGTTTGAGAAGGACCTATAGCTATGACTGGTGGTGTCTATGTTGCCGGAGATCGTCTAGGTACCGCCACCAGACGTTACTGTCATCCGGTTTGAAGGACCTATAGCTATGACTGGTGAGGTGGTGTCTCTGTTGCCGGAGACCGTCACAGGTACCGCTGCAGACGTTAATGTTATCCGGTTTGAAGGACCTATAGCTATGACTGGTGGTGGTGTCTCTGTTGTCGGAGACCGTCTAGGTACCGCTGCAGACGTTACTGTCATCCGGTTTGAAGGACCTATAGCTATGACTGGTGGTGGTGTCTCTGTTGTCGGAGACCGTCTAGGTACCGCCGCCGCAGACGTTACCGTTATCCGGTTTGAAGGACCTATAGCTACTTGACTGGTGGTGGTGTCTCTGTTGCCGGAGACCGTCACAGAGTACCGCCGCAGACGTTACCGTTATCCGGTTTGAAGGACCTGTAGCTATGACTGGTGGTGGTGTCTCTGTTGTCGGAGACCGTCTAGGTACCGCCGCAGACGTTACTGTTATCCGGTTTGAAGGACCTGTAGCTATGACTGGTGGTGGTGTCTCTGTTGTCGGAGACCGTCTAGGTACCGCCGCCGCAGACGTTACTGTTATCAGTTTGAAGGACCTATAGCTATGACTGGTGGTAGTGTCTCTGTTGTCAGAGACCGTCTAGGTACCGCCACCAGACGTTACTGATATCGGTTTGAAGGACCTATAGCTATGACTGGTGGTGGTGTCTCTGTTGTCGGAGACCGTCTAGGTACCGCCGCAGACGTTACTGTTATCCGGTTTGAAGGACCTGTAGCTATGACTGGTGGTGGTGTCTCTGTTGTCAGGAGACCGTCTAGGTACCGCCACCAGACGTTACTGTTATCCGGTTTGAAGGACCTATAGCTACTTGACTGGTGGTGGTGTCTCTGTTGTCGGAGACCGTCTAGGTACCGCTGCAGACGTTACTGTTATCCGGTTTGAAGGACCTGTAGCTATGACTGGTGGTGGTGTCTCTGTTGTCGGAGACCGTCACAGAGTACCGCCGCAGACGTTACTGTTATCCGGTTTGAGAAGGACCTATAGCTATGACTGATGGTGGTGTCTCTGTTGTCCGGAGACCGTCTAGAGTACCGCCGCAGACGTTACTGTTATCCGGTTTGAAGGACCTGTAGCTATGACTGGTGGTGGTGTCTGTTGTCGGAGACCGTCTAGGTACCGCCGGAGACGTTACTGTTATCCGGTTTGAAGGACCTGTAGCTATGACCGGTGGTGGTGTCTGTTGTCGGAGACTGCCCAGGTACCGCCGCAGACGTTACTGTTATCGGTTTGAAGGACCTGTATAGCTATGACTGGTGGTGGTGTCTCTGTTGTCGGAGACCGTCTAGGTACCGCCGCAGACGTTACTGTTATCCGGTTTGAAGGACCTGTAGCTATGACTGGTGGTGGTGTCTCTGTTGTCGGAGACCGTCTAGGTACCGCCGCAGACGTTACTGTTATCCGGTTTGAAGGACCTGTAGCTATGACTGGTGGTGGTGTCTCTGTTGTCGGAGACCGTCTAGGTACCGCCGCAGACGTTACTGTTATCCGGTTTGAAGGACCTGTAGCTATGACTGGTGGTGGTGTCTCTGTTGTCCAGAGACCGTCTAGGTACCGCCGCAGACGTTACTGTTATCCGGTTTGAAGGACCTGTAGCTATGACTGGTGGTGGTGTCTCTGTTGTCGGAGACCGTCTAGGTACCGCTGCAGACGTTAATGTTATCCGGTTTGAAGGACCTATAGCTATGACTGGTGGTGGTGTCTCTGTTGTCGGAGACCGTCTAGGTACCGCCGCAGACGTTACTGTTATCCGGTTTGAAGGACCTATAGCTATCAGTGGTGGTAGTGTCTCTGTTGTCGGAGACCGTCTAGGTACCGCCGCAGACGATACTGTTATCCGGTTTGAAGGACCTAAAGCTATCACTGGTGGTAGTGTCTCTGTTGTCGGAGACCGTCTAGGTACCGCTGAATGCATTACTGTAATCCGGTTTGAAGGACCTATAGCTATCACTGGTGGTAGTGTCTCTGTTGTCGGAGACCGTCTAGGTACCGCCGCAGACGTTACTGTTATCCGGTTTGAAGGACCTATAGCTATCACTGGTGGTAGTGTCTCTGTTGTCGGAGACCGTCTAGGTACCGCCGCAGACGTTACTGTCATCCGGTTTGAAAGACCTGTAGCTATCAGTGGTGGTAGTGTCTCTGTTGTCGGAGACCGTCTAGGTACCGCCGCAGCGCCTTTGCAGCCGACAGACAGTACTGTGCGGACATTGCTGTGATCCGGTTTGAAGGACCTAAAGCTATCACTGGTGGTAGTGTCTCTGTTGTCGGAGACCGTCTGGAGTACCGCCGCAGACGTTACTGTTATCCGGTTTGGAAGGACCTATAGCTATGACTGGTGGTGAATTGTCTCTGTTGTCCGGAGACCGTCTAGGTACCGCCGCAGACGATACTATTATCCGGTTTGAAGGACCTAAAGCTATCACTGGTGGTAGTGTCTCTGTTGTCGGAGACTGCTCCAGGTACCGCCGCAGACGATACTGTTATCCGGTTTAAAGGACCTATAGCTATCACTGCTGGTAGTGTCTCTGTTGTCGGAGACCGTCTAGGTACCGCCGCGAACGTTACTGTTATCCGGTTTGAAGGACCTATAGCTATGACTGGTGGTGAATTGTCTCTGTTGTCCGGAGACCGTCTGAGTACCGCCGCAGACGATACTGTTATCCGGTTTGAAGGACCTAAAGCTATCACTGGTGGTAGTGTCTCTGTTGTCGGAGACCGTCACAGAGTACCGCCGCAGCGCCTTTGCAGCCGACAGACAGTACTGTGCGGACATTGCTGTGATCGGTTTGAAGGACCTATAGCTATGACTGGTGGTAGTGTCTCTGTTGTCGGAGACCGTCTAGGTACCGCCGCAGACGATACTGTTATCCGGTTTGAAGGACCTTTAGCTATCAGTGGTGGTAGTGTCTCTGTTGTCGGAGACCGTCTAGGTACCGCTGCAGACGTTACTGTTATCCGGTTTGAAGGACCTGTAGCTATGACTGGTGGTGGTGTCTCTGTTGTCGGAGACCGTCTAGGTACCGCCGCAGACGTTACTGTTATCCGGTTTGAAGGACCTATAGCTATGACTGGTGGTGGTGTCTCTGTTGTCGGAGACCGTCACAGAGTACCGCCGCAGACGTTACTGTTATCGGTTTGAAGGACCTATATAGCTATGACTGGTGGTGGTGTGTCTCTGTTGTCCGGAGACCGTCTGGAGTACCGCCGCAGACGATACTGTTATCCGGTTTGAAGGACCTATAGCTATGACTGGTGGTGGTGTCTCTGTTGTCGGAGACCGTCTAGGTACCGCTGAATGCATTACTGTAATCCGGTTTGAAGGACCTATAGCTATCACTGGTGGTAGTGTCTCTGTTGTCGGAGACCGTCTAGGTACCGCCACCAGACGATACTGTTATCAGTTTGAAGGACCTAAAGCTATCACTGGTGGTAGTGTCTGTGTTGTCGGAGACTGCCCAGGTACCGCCGCAGACGATACTGTTATCCGGTTTGAAGGACCTAAAGCTATCACTGGTGGTAGTGTCTGTTGTCGGAGACCGTCTAGGTACCGCCGCAGCGCCTTTGCAGCCGACGAACGGTACTGTGCGGACATTGCTGTGATCCGGTTTGAAGGACCTCTAGCTATCACTGGTGGTGTCTCTGTTGCCGGAGACCGTCTGGGTACCGCCGCAGCGCCTTTGCAGCCGACGAACGGTACTGTGCGGACATTGCTGTGATCCGGTTTGAAGGACCTATAGCTATCACTGGTGGTAGTGTCTCTGTTGCCAGACAACGTCTAGGTACCGCTGAATGCATTAATGTAATCGGTTTGAAGGACCTATAGCTATCACTGGTGGTGGTGTGTCTCTGTTGTCGGAGACCGTCTAGGTACCGCCGCAGACGATACTGTTATCGGTTTGAAGGACCTAAAGCTATCACTGGTGGTAGTGTCTCTGTTGTCGGAGACCGTCTGGAGTACCGCCGCAGCGCCTTTGCAGCCGACGAACGGTACTGTGCGGACATTGCTGTGATCCGGTTTGAAGGACCTCTAGCTATCACTGGTGGTAGTGTCTCTGTTGCCGGAGACCGTCTGGAGTACCGCCGCAGCGCCTTTGCAGCCGACAGACAGTACTGTGCGGACATTGCTGTGATCCGGTTTGAAGGACCTCTAGCTATCACTGGTGGTGGTGTGTCTCTGTTGCCGGAGACCGTCTAGGTACCGCCGCAGCGCCTTTGCAGCCGACAGACAGTACTGTGCGGACATTGCTGTGATCCGGTTTGAAGGACCTCTAGCTATCACTGGTGGTGGTGTGTCTCTGTTGCCGGAGACGGTCTAGGTACCGCCGCAGCGCCTTTGCAGCCGACAGACAGTACTGTGCGGACATTGCTGTGATCGGTTTGAAGGACCTCTAGCTATCACTGGTGGTGTCTCTGTTGCCAGACAACGTCTAGGTACCGCTGAATGCATTAATGTAATCCGGTTTGAAGGACCTATAGCTATCACTGGTGGTAGTGTCTCTGTTGCCGGAGACCGTCTAGGTACCGCCGCAGCGCCTATTGCAGCCGACAGACAGTACTGTGCGGACATTGCTGTGATCCGGTTTGAAGGACCTCTAGCTATCACTGGTGGTAGTGTCTCTGTTGCCAGACAACGTCTAGGTACCGCTGAATGCATTAATGTAATCCGGTTTGAAGGACCTATAGCTATCACTGGTGGTAGTGTCTCTGTTGTCGGAGACCGTCTAGGTACCGCCGCAGACGTTACTGTTATCCGGTTTGAAGGACCTATAGCTATCACTGGTGGTAGTGTCTCTGTTGTCGGAGACCGTCTAGGTACCGCTGAATGCATTACTGTAATCCGGTTTGAAGGACCTATAGCTATCACTGGTGGTAGTGTCTCTGTTGTCGGAGACCGTCTAGGTACCGCCGCAGACGTTACTGTTATCCGGTTTGAAGGACCTATAGCTATCACTGGTGGTAGTGTCTCTGTTGCCAGACAACGTCTAGGTACCGCTGAATGCATTAATGTAATCCGGTTTGAAGGACCTATAGCTATCACTGGTGGTAGTGTCTCTGTTGTCGGAGACCGTCTAGGTACCGCCGCAGACGTTACTGTTATCCGGTTTGAAGGACCTATAGCTATGACTGGTGGTGGTGTGTCTCTGTTGTCGAGACCGTCTAGGTACCGCTGAATGCATTAATGTAATCCGGTTTGAAGGACCTATAGCTATCACTGGTAGTGTCTCTGTTGTCGGAGACCGTCTAGGTACCGCTGAATGCATTACTGTAATCCGGTTTGAAGGACCTATAGCTATCACTGGTGGTAGTGTCTCTGTTGCCAGAGACCGTCTAGAGTACCGCCGCAGCGCCTATTGCAGCCGACAGACAGTACTGTGCGGACATTGCTGTGATCCGGTTTGAAGGACCTATAGCTATCACTGGTGGTAGTGTCTCTGTTGCCAGACAACGTCTAGGTACCGCTGAATGCATTAATGTAATCCGGTTTGAAGGACCTATAGCTATCACTGGTGGTAGTGTCTCTGTTGTCGGAGACCGTCTAGGTACCGCCGCAGACGTTACTGTTATCCGGTTTGAAGGACCTATAGCTATCACTGGTGGTAGTGTCTCTGTTGTCGGAGACCGTCTGAGTACCGCCGCAGACGATACTGTTATCGGTTTGAAGGACCTAAAGCTATCACCGGTGGTAGTGTCTGTGTTGTCGGAGACCGTCTAGAGTACCGCCACCAGACGATACTGTTATCCGGTTTGAAGGACCTAAAGCTATCACTGGTGGTAGTGTCTGTGTTGTCGGAGACCGTCTAGAGTACCGCCACCAGACGATACTGTTATCCGGTTTGAAGGACTAAAGCTATCACTGGTGGTGGTGTCTCTCTGTTGTCGGAACCGTCTAGGTACCGCCGCAGCGCCTTTGCAGCCGACAGACGGTACTGTGCGGACATTGCTGTGATCCGGTTTGAAGGACCCATAGCTATCACTGGTGGTGGTGTGTCTCTGTTGCCGGAGACCGTCTGGGTACCGCCGCAGCGCCTATTGCAGCCGACAGACAGTACTGTGCGGACATTGCTGTGATCGGTTTGAAGGACCTCTAGCTATCACTGGTGGTGGTAGTGTCTCTGTTGCCGGACAACGTCTAGGTACCGCTGAATGCATTACTGTAATCCGGTTTGAAGGACCTATAGCTATCACTGGTGGTAGTGTCTCTGTTGTCGGAGACCGTCTAGGTACCGCTGAATGCATTAATGTAATCCGGTTTGAAGGACCTATAGCTATCACTGGTGGTAGTGTCTCTGTTGTCGGAGACCGTCTAGGTACCGCCACCAGACGATACTGTTATCCGGTTTGAAGGACCCAAAGCTATCACTGGTGGTAGTGTCTGTGTTGTCGAGACCGTCTAGGTACCGCCACCAGACGATACTGTTATCCGGTTTGAAGGACCTAAAGCTATCACTGGTGGTAGTGTCTTTGTTGTCGGAGACCGTCTAGGTACCGCCGCAGACGATACTGTTATCCGGTTTGAAGGACCTAAAGCTATCACTGGTGGTAGTGTCTGTGTTGTCGGAGACCGTCTAGGTACCGCCGCAGACGATACTGTTATCCGGTTTGAAGGACCTATAGCTATCACTGGTGGTGGTAGTGTCTCTGTTGTCCGGAGACCGTCTAGAGTACCGCCACCAGACGATACTGTTATCCGGTTTGAAGGACCCAAAGCTATCACTGGTGGTGGTAGTGTCTTTGTTGTCGGAGACCGTCTAGGTACCGCCGCAGACGATACTGTTATCCGGTTTGAAGGACCTATAGCTATCACTGGTGGTAGTGTCTCTGTTGTCGGAGACCGTCTAGGTACCGCCGCAGACGATACTGTTATCCGGTTTGAAGGACCTATAGCTATCACTGGTGGTAGTGTCTCTGTTGTCGGAGACCGTCTAGGTACCGCCGCAGACGTTACTGTTATCCGGTTTGGAAGGACCTATAGCTATCACTGGTGGTAGTGTCTCTGTTGTCCGGAGACCGTCTAGGTACCGCCACCAGACGTTACTGTTATCGGTTTGAAGGACCTATAGCTATCACTGGTGGTAGTGTCTTTGTTGTCGGAGACCGTCTAGGTACCGCCGCAGACGATACTGTTATCCGGTTTGAAGGACCTACAGCTATCACTGGTGGTAGTGTCTTTGTTGCTGGAGACCGTGTAGGTATCGCCGCAGACATTACTGTAATCCGGTTTGAAGGACCTACAGCTATCACTGGTGGTAGTGTCTTTGTTGCTGGAGACCGTGTAGGTATCGCCGCAGACATTACTGTAATCCGGTTTGAAGGACCTATAGCTATCAGTGGTGGTAGTGTCTCTGTTGCCGGAGACCGTCTAGGCATTATCCGGTTTGAAGGACCTATAGCTATCGGTGGTGGTGAAGGGCTGGCAGAAGCTGCCGCTACGGGCTTGAGTTGGAATAACTGGAGCTCACCGGAGCGGCCGGGGGCCCGGGAGCAGCTTTATACTGCCTCCTGCGACCGGCTGGTGTGTGGTGGGGTCGCGGAGGAAGAAGAGTGTTGGTACTACGTTGCGCCGCTCTCCTTTCCTCCGCGGCCTCTAACGGGTAGCGGCGGGCCCAACATCTGTCCGCCCTGGGGAGGATATCTCCCGGGGCTCTCGTGGCCTCGGCGCGAAGAGTTCGGAGGAAACCGTCGTCCACACAATGGAGGCCGAGGTGGGGACGCGCAACATGTTCCGACGCGCCCTGCAGGGGGAGTTTATCCCTCCTTACCGAGGTGGGGCTGCGAAAGCGGCCAGCGCTGTTGAGGGTCGCGGACGAAGCCACCAAGCCGTACCCGTGACCCTTGCCACCAGGCGACGAGTCGGGAACATCGTGGAGGTTTTAGTCGGTTCAAGTCCGACATAACCCGTCCTTGCCCCGCGAGGACGAGTATGCGTAGGCATTGCCCCCACGTAAAACAAAAAAAAAAATCCCCTAAGTGATGGACCATAAGCTCTTAAATCCAAAACCGGATACTGGGTTACTGGTTTCCGGTTGTTCAGCCGAAAGCAGCATGATCATCCCTATCACCATCTCCCTTCTACCATCCGGTATTCATCTCTACGTTACCACCTTTACTGTTCCCACTAGTGGGACTCGATGCATTTGCCCACATAGACCTAGTCAAGGTTCTTAAGCACAGGTTGATGATTTCGATATATATACTGGCTGGGACTTGGTGCATCATATCAATCAATCATCAGCTGGTCGATGCCCACTGCTGGACTTGGCTACTCCTGATAATGTCCACGTCGATAGATTCTGCGAGGGTCGCATGCAGTCATCATGGCTTAAGATACCACCAGGGTTAGGGGTGGTATAGGTCCATATAAGGATTGGGGCCATTTCACTACCACGCTGGCCCAAGGTTGGTGAGAGGCAGGTCCTCGTCTGTTGATTACCAGGGTTCACCACGAGCTGGTGATGATGGCTTGGATCTCGTGAGTCCCATTATGCCGTCTCCGAAATTCACCTGGTGGCAAACTCTAGGGATGATTGAGGACATTATACCATCACTGATTTTACCGCCAACAGCAAAAAGCCAACTTACCCTACAATGAGGATGTTATAATGGCAACGTTTTGATGGTGAAAGTAAAATAAAACAGTGATGGTATTGGTGTAATGCACTCACACCACGAGCATGGTGGTATACCACCAGATAGTATGACCCCTCCTTCCTCCATCCTTATAGTATATAGGTGCAACGTTTAGATGGTGAAAATAAAGCAAAACAGTGATGGTATTGATGTAATGCTTCGGAATGCTATATACCACGAGCATGGTGGTATACCACCAGATATGATCACCCGCCTTCCTTCATCCTTATGGTATATAGGTGCAACGTTTGGATGGTGAAAATAAAACAATAGTGATGGTATTGATGTAATGCTTCGGAATGTTATATACCACGAGTATGGTGGTATACCACCAGATATGATGAACCTATCCACAAATGCGTATAGGCAATCTCTTTGCGACGGATGTACCTAATTCCATCATCGGGGAACTGGCATCATCCACCGGGACGTTCGACGTGATGGTATATCCTTGATGTTGAAGACCTAGGCATCAAACTGCCAAACAGTCCGCAAGTATAACCAGTTTAAGTTGATCCGTCTGTAGACGTGTCATTGCGATGTTTGTCAGTGTATCCCCGAGTGGTGCTCTTCACCATCAGACGGAAGTGTTCAACATCAGCTCCGTCTACCGAGGAGGTGTTCGCCTTCCCGTCCGCGGTAAACAATAGACGCGGCGGCAATATATCATTGCAGTGTAAACACTCTAACAAAGGCCGCTTACGGCTCCGGCTTAGAACAAAAGCCGCTTCAGGTTTGTTCAGGTGGTGCTCGATTAATTTATTGCCGCCGCTGTTTACACTGGTGGTATTCATCTGGTGGTATAAAAGGGGGGGCCGTTGGACGCTTGGGGCATAGTCAACCTGTCTTCGGGTCGTATAGGGTCAATATTGGTCCGCAGGCCTGAACATGAGTCGGACGGTGGCTTTGCTGTCGGTGATGGTGCTTGTAAGTTCCCTTTATATTGCTATGTGGTGATGGTATATCCGGTGGCTGGTGGTGAACTGCCGGAGGCAACCCTGACTTCCGGTGGGATCAGCTACGGCGTTAGATATGTTCTCGATTATTGTGTATACTCTATGAGGAGAAGCGCCATGTTGATGCCCAGCTGTGGACAACAGTGGGCAACAGTGGGATAGTGAAGCTGGGTTGGAATAGTACTCAAATTTTAAATGTTTTCGATTATTCCAATTCGTATCTGCCTTTTGTGTATACTCTATGAGAAGCGCCATGTTGATGCCCAGCAGTGGACAACAGTGGGCAACAGTGGGATAGTGAAGCTGGGTTGGAATAGTACTCAAATTTTAAATGTTTTCGATTATTCCAATTCGTATCTGCCTTTTGTGTATACTCTATGAGAAGCGCCATGTTGATGCCCAGCAGTGGACAACAGTGGGCAACATTAGTGGGATAGTGAAGCTGGGTTGGAATAGTACTCAAATTTTATATGTTCTCGATTATTCCAATTCATTTCTGCCTTTCGTGTATACTCTATGAGAAGCGCCATGTTGATGCCCAGCAGTGGACAACAGTGGGCAACAGTGGGATAGTGAAGCTGGGTTGGAATAGTACTCAAATTTTACATGTTCTCGATTATTCCAATTCGTTTCTACCTTTTGTGTATAATCTAAGAGGAGAAGCGCCATGTTGATGCCCAGCAATGGACAACAGTGGGCAACGTTAGTGGGATAGTGAAGCTGGGTTGGCATAGTACTCAAATTTTATATGCTCTCGATTATTCCAATTCATGTCTACCTTTTGTGTATACTCTATGAGGTGAAGCGCCATGTTGATGCCCAGCAGTGGACAACAGTGGGCAACATTAGTGGGATAGTGAAGCTGGGTTAGAATAGGAGTACCCAAATATGTTTTAAGCCTGTTCTAATATGTAGTGTGAGGCCATGCTGAATGCACGTGGGCGGCGTACGGTGTGGGAAACTTTTGAGTGGGAAACAAGCCCAACAGTGGACATGTATCAGCTGACGATTTTCGTTCACATATTTAGAATTTTTTTTTTTTTTTTTTCAATCCGCCTCGCGTAGTTTGAGTGATATGCATTTTATTTGAACACGAGTTCTAGTCTAGTCTTCTATCATTATTGAGAGAAGAGAAAGAGATAAAGATAGAGAGATCGATCGAGAGAGAGAGAGAGAGAGATATCTGTATTAACTATCCTTTATATTTGATTGAAGGAATGTCGTTATATGAGATTTGTGCTTGCTAGTACCCCGACGTACGCCTTCATTGTGTAACCTCTACACATCTAGTGTCGTAGATAGACCTGAAGTTAATACCTAGGTATTAACTTTAGGTCTTAATAAATAAAAAAAAAATAATAATTCTTTACTTCCGGCAGGCGCTGAGCACAAATGCTGCACCACAAGGTGAGATATACCATCGTTTAATACACCAATACACCACCACCTATATCACTAGTATCAACATTCTCTAAGCGTTGCCATGGAAACGAATATGCTTCAGTGTGATGATGGTATCGCTGTCGATCGTGATGTGAACATCCTAACTATCGCCATACTAATCACACTCGTTCCTTCACCGTCAAGCGGATGTTTTAAAACTTCAGCAATCAAATCAGCTATAGCGTCCTTCAAACCGGAACGAAGTATCGTGGCGCTAATTAGAATGGTACACACTGCGTCACATTGCGCTCGTCGCTTGAGTAGAATGTCACGTTACCCCAATAATAACACTAGCTATAGCGTCCTTCAAACCGGAACATGGTAATGAAAGTCGGCTGTGTTACCTACCTAGACGGTCTCCGGCAATAGACATTACCAGTAAAGTGTGGGCAAAAAAAATTTTTTCCCACTGCTGGGACTCGGTAACTTTTCTCACTAACACCTCAGTCAGGGCTCAGATGATTTAGACACAATTTCAATATAAATAAAATTGTGAGGTAGTCATAAAAAATCACGTTAGCGCTTTTACAACATACCTTCAGTTTTATGATTTTTTTTTTTTTTTCAATCCGCCTCGCGTAGTTTGAGTGATATGCATTTTATTTGAACACGAGTTCTAGTCTAGTCTTCTATCATTATTGAGAGAAGAGAAAGAGATAGAGATAGAGAGATCGATCGAGAGAGAGAGAGAGAGAGATATCTGTATTAACTATCCCTTATATTTGATTAAAGGAATGTCGTTATATGAGATTTGTGCTTGCTAGTACCCCGACGTACGCCTTCATTGTGTAACCTCTACACATCTAGTGTCGTAGATAGACCTGAAGTTAATACCTAGGTATTAACTTTAGGTCTTAATAAATAAAAAAAAAATAATAATTCTTTACTTCCGGCAGGCGCTGAGCACAAATGCTGCACCACAAGGTGAGATATACCATCGTTTAATACACCAATACACCACCACCTATATCACTAGTATCAACATTCTCTAAGCGTTGCCATGGAAACGAATATGCTTCAGTGTGATGATGGTATCGCTGTCGATCGTGATGTGAACATCCTAACTATCGCCATACTAATCACACTCGTTCCTTCACCGTCAAGCGGAAGTTTTAAAACTTCAGCAATCAAATCAGCTATAGCGTCCTTCAAACCGGAACGAAGTATCGTGGCGCTAGTTAGAATGGTACACACTGCGTCACATTGCGCTCGTCGCTTGAGTAGAATGTCACGTTACCCCAATAATAACACTAGCTACAGCGCCCTTCAAACCGGAACATGGTAATGAAAGTCGGCTGTGTTACCTACCTAGACGGTCTCCGGCAATAGACATTACCAGTAAAGTGTGGGCAAAAAAAAATTTTTTTCCCACTGCTGGGACTCGGTAACTTTTCTCACTAACACCTCAGTCAGGGCTCAGATGATTTAGACACAATTTCAATATAAATAAAAATTGTGAGGTAGTCATAAAAAAAATCACGTTAGCGCTTTTTACAACATACCTTCAGTTTTATGATTTTTTTTTTTTTTTACAGACCCCCAAAATGATTTCGACGACAATCAACCTCGTAAGTATCTCATAAAGAGTTCATCTACGTCACAATCAACAGTTGCGTGCGAACATTACTGCGTTCCGGTTCGAAGGGCGCTGTATTTAGGAGTAACGAGACTCAACGTCTTTAGTCTCTGGCGACGGGCGCAATGTGGTGCTGTGACGTCCCTAACTAGCGCTGTATTACACAGCTGTATCACACAACATCGGGTAATATAGCACACTGCTGGGCGTGGGACTCGTCATAGGCACCGGAAGTCCACCGGATGCACAATCCCTCACCTCTCCATCTCCATCTCTATCTCCATACAACGTCCGCTCCGCCATTTCAGAGCCGGCGAGCTCCGGCAACGGCGACCAGTACCAGCCACAACAGAGCCCCGACCCCAAGGGGTACAGCCAGCCCCGACCCCAGGGCTACGTGCCGAACCAGCCCTGGTACACGCCAGGGTACCCAGCTGGCGGACGTGAGTACATTTTCAGCGGTGCGCAAACTTTACCTCGGTCCGGTTCGAAGGGCGCTGCGGCTGGATGAAATTAATTAAGTAACGAAGCTTAGCATCTGATTTTCAAGTCGACGAGCGCAATGTGGTCTACACCGTACTAAACAGCGCCGTGTTGTTGTGAGCAGGCGTATCACTTAAAATCAAGTGACCAGTAAATTTTAGAAAGATGTAGTGTATAACATCTGCTGTGTGGTATATCTCTGTTGCCGGAGACTATTTAGTTAACGGATATTCTATCTCTATCTCTATCTCCATCTCTATCTCTATCGCTATCAATATCTCTCTCTATCTCCATCTCTATTTCTATCTCTATCGCTATCAATATCTCTCTCTATCTCCATCTCTATTTCTATCTCTATCGCTATCTATATCTCTATCTCCATCTCTATTTCTATCTCTATCGCTATCAATATCTCTCTCTATTTCTATCTCCATCTCTAATTCTATCTCTATCGCTATCACTATCTCTATCTCCATCTCTATTTCTATCTCTATCGCTATCTCTCTCTCTATCTCCATCTCTATCGCTATCTCTCTCTCTATCTATCTCTATATATCGTTGACTCCCTCATTTCAGAGCCGGTGAACTCCGGCAACGGTGACCAGTACCAGCCGCAACAGAGCCCCGACCCCAAAGGGTACAGCCAGCACGGACCCCCGGGCTACGTGTCGAGCTACAACCAGCCCTGGTACACGCCAGGGTACCCCGGCGTACAAGGACGTGAGTACATTATTCCCATGTAGATGGATGCGGTATATATATATTTTTTTTTTTTTTTTTTTAATTGCGCAAAGAGACGAGCGAGAACACGAGGTGCACATGACAGCGCTAGTAAATATGATAAAGACCAGATTGCGCTGGTCCCTCGGACATAAGATGTTGGGTCTTTTACCCCATTCATTTCATTAGCTACAGCGCCCTTCAAACCGGAATACTGTCTGTCGGCTGCAATACGCGCTGCGGCGATACCTAGACGGTCTGTAGCAACAGAGACACTACCACCAGTGATAGTTGTAGGTCCTTCAAACCGGATCACAGCAATGTCCGCACAGCACTGTCTGTCAGCTGCACTAGGCGCTGCGGCGGTACTCCAGACGGTCTCCGGCAACAGAGACACTACCGCCAGTGATAGCTGTAGGTCCTTCCAAACCGATCACAGCAATGTCCGCACAGCACCGTCTGTCGGCTGCACAGGCGCTGCGGCGGTACCTAGACGGTCTCCGGCAACAGAGACACTACCGCCAGTGATAGCTGTAGGTCCTTCAAACCGGATCACAGCAATGTCCGCACAGCACTGTCTGTCGGCTGCAATAGGCGCTGCGGCGGTACCTAGACGGTCTCCGGCAACAGAGACACTACCGCCAGTGATAGCTGTAGGTCCTTCAAACCGGATCACAGCAATGTCCGCACAGCACTGTTCGTCGGCTGCAACAGGCGCTGCGGCGGTACCTAGACGGTCTGTAGCAACAGAGACACTACCGCCAGTGATAGCTGTAGGTCCTTCAAACCGGATCACAGCAATGTCCGCACAGCACTGTCTGTCGGCTGCAATAGACGCTGCGGCGGTACCTAGACGGTCTCCGGCAACAGAGACACTACCGCCAGTGATAGCTGTAGGTCCTTCAAACCGGATCACAGCAATGTCCGCACAGCACCGTTCGTCGGCTGCAACAGGCGCTGCGGCGGTACCTGAACGGTCTGTAGCAACAGAGACACTACCGCCAGTGATAGCTATAGGTCCTTCAAACCGATCACAGCAATGTCCGCACAGCACTGTTCGTCGGCTGCAATAGACGCTGCGGCGGTACCTAGACGGTCTCCGGCAACAGAGACACTACCGCCAGTGATAGCTGTAGGTCCTTCAAACCGCATCACAGCAATGTCCGCACAGCACTGTCTGTCACCACCAGTGAAGTTTCCGTTGTATAGAAAAATGATACAATTTCCTTTCATCTTTCAGCTCCTCGTGATGTAGACGTTCCTATCGGTGAGTAAAATGAACTACTACATATATAACTGCTTGTACAGATACTGCTAGCCTACACTAGAGTCCCCGGTTCGATCCCGAGATCAACATAGCGACAGTGAGCGGTAGAACCTAACCCGCGCCAATGTAACATCAACAGATCTTTATTGTTCACAGCTCGTCATTCGCCAGGTCAATGGGAAGGAACTGCCAGTCCACTGGTACCGTACCCACCGTACCTTCCGCTGTACCAGCCGCTTTATGAGCCCCTACCGCTGTACCCACCGGGTCCGAACTACGTGCCGGTGCCAGACTACGAACAGATCGCGCTGGTGCACCCATACTCGCCGAACCCGCTGGTCAGACCAGGTAAGGGAGACCTATCTCGGCACACCGACGACATGGGAGAGAGGTTCAACTGATAGTGAATTATACTTTGTTCTCTTGAGACATGAGATGTTAAGTAGTAATTTCACTAGCTAGAGCATCCTTCAAACAGGATTACAGTGCTGCGAACACACTAATGTCTCATAGGCCGCTGGTAGTATCTTTCTAGACCGCTATAGAATCCTGTGCTTCCGTTTTCACATTTTTTTTTTTTTTTTATTTCAGGTCCTATTGCTGGAGGAGTAGCATACGGTCAGGGTAGCAGCGGCTTTGATGGTAACAACGCGCCGTACTCCAACGCGAACTCCGGAGCTGGTGTCTTCTTGAATGGTGAGCTCAGTCTTTACTGGTAGTGTCTCTGATGCCGGCTGCGCAGTAGTGTGTAAATATTACTGTGATCCGGTTCGAAGGGCGCTGTAGCTAATCGAATTATATTGCTAACTATAATACAAACAAATATAAGGAAAAAATTTACCACTAGAGATGGTTTACACTGCAACACACCCATCACATTAATTTTATGTAGCTACAACGCCTTTCAAACCGGACCATAGACTATTTTTTTTTTTTTTTTTCTATACTTATATCAGTAAGACTTTTGTCGCTGTGACGCTATGTAGGATTATATACACTATATGTAGTGTAGTAATTTCTTTAGTCTCAGCGCCCTTCAAACCAGCAACGTCAAAGACCTAAACTTTTCCGTTTCCCACATTTCAGGACGTGCTGGAGGAGTAGCCTACGGTCAGGGTAGCAGCGGCTTTGATGGTAACAACGCGCCGTACTCCAACGCGAACTCCGGAGCTGGGGTCTTCTTGAATGGTGAGCGAAGTCTACACTTCAAGTGTGCAAACATTGCGATCCGGCTTGAAGGGCGCCGTAGCTAATTAACTGGGGTATTATTTAACATCATATGTCTTAGACATTTCGATGCAGTGTATACCATCCCAACAAACGCCACTATATTGCTGATGTATAACTTACCACCAGCTGAACGCTCACCACCACCACCACTACCACTGGTAAGACCTGACAAGGAACTCCGTCTCTTTACAACCAATATCAAAAAATTATTCAAATCTTTATCTTCCCACTGCTGGGACTGGTCATGGTCAATTACCTACCAAGGTTCCTTCAAGATCGAACCTGGGACGAGTGGGACGTTCGATAGTAAGTGATACTGCCTATAACATCACAGGATACCACGTTGGGATAGTATACACTGCATCGTATAGCCCTCGCCGCCTTGATACATTATACATCAAGCCACGTGCCCCAGTAATAACCAGCTGCAGCGCCCTTCAAACCGGAACACAGTACTGTTTCAGGCGCTAAACGGTCGCCAGCAAGATACCACCAGTTCACTGCTGGAGTACACTACTTCATAGGTATCTAGATACAGGTCAGGTGACCTAAAGCTGATAGACCCTGAAGCGAACTTTCTGACACCAGGTCAACAGTCGCCATTGTTACGCACACCCATCCCCGTGCCGGGTGACAAGAAGCCGCACGTCGTCCATCCGGTACCTTCGAACCCTGCCGAGGTGGATCCGGATGGCGCTCTTGAGGAGCTGGTTCCTGGACAAGGTGGAGTCCAATGGAAACTGAAGCCAGGTTAATTACAAACACTTTATAAGGATGTTACAATGCACCAGAACTCATCGACTTGAGACAATGTCAAATCTCGTTCCGTTGCACTAGCTACAACACCCTTCAAACCGGAGCATAGTAATATTTGCACACTACTCCAACAACGAAACACTACCACCACTTAAGGTATTATAATATTTCAGGGCACTACAAAAATCTAGCCACAAGAAATCGTTCGACGCGGCTGCTGCTTCGAACTCCGCATCATCATCATCAGCGTCATTATCCAGGGTCATCTCCAAGAAGGGTCCGCACGGTAAATACCCACAAATCTAGATACGCTCATGAGATACTAGTTAGGATGATCTACACTGCACCACATTGTGCCAATCATTGGTTCTGCTCAAAGGTTTTAAATCCCAATCTCACTCACTCACTCCCCATTTTTCTTGAATAACCATTATTCTTCACTCGATATTAAGTGTCATCACTCTCATAGCAATGTAGCGGTAGTTAAGAAGTTTACACTGCATCACAATGTGTTCGCGCCGTGGCCTCATTAGTAAAAACATTATGGTGAAATTCTACGTGAGTGAAATTAACTTCTCTCTGCTTCAGGCGACAGCATCTCCTCTTCATTATCTTCTAGAAGTCATTCGAAGAGTGATGCCAACGTCGTCGCATTGCACGAGTCCATTGAAGATGAAGTCATTGGTATGTTACCATCATTATAAATACCGGAATATAAACAATAAACCGGAAGTTAGGAGTCGCACACTGCTACAGTAATTGTAAATGAAAACGTACAGATATAAAGAGAAATGGATGACCATGAACTAAGATGATAATGAACAAAGAGATTAAGGGTTAGGTTAGGATGGGTTAGGATTTTTTTTACGTGGGGAAATGGCTACGCATACTCGTCCCCGCGGGGGCAAGGACGGGTTATGTCGGACTTGCACCGACTAAAACCCCCACGATGTTCCCGACTCGTCGCCTGGTGGCAAGGGTCACGGGTACGGCTTGGTGCGTTCGTCCGCGACCCTCACCGGCGTTGGCCGCTTACGCAACCCCCTCTGCAGGGCGCGCCGGTACATGCTGCGCGCCCCCACCTCGGACTCCATTTGTGTGGACGACGGATTCCCCCGAACCCTTCGTCCAGAGGCCACGCGAGCCCCGGGAGATATCCTCTCCGGGCTCCCCGCGGCGGACAGATGTTGGGCCCGCCGCTACCCGTTAGGGGCCGCGGAGGGTAAGGAGAGCGGCGCATCGTAATACCGACACTCGTAATGCGACACCGGTTGGTCACGGAGGATACGTCCTCCGCAACCCCACCTCGGCTGCAGGCACCGGTGTACTCCAGTTATTCCAACTCGAGCCTGGAGCGGCCGCTTCGGCCGGCCCTTCGCCGCGGGCCGACCGGGTGGGTTCCGCTTTGCTTCACCGTGTTGGGCCCTACGGTTACTAAACCCCTCCGCCACGACAAGGCGGGAACCCGTTGGAGGGAGGGATAGGTTAGGATGGGTTAGGTTCGCCGGTTGTATTCCGAACGAGGATGAAGACGAGACATTATTAACCTTCACTTGATGGTAAGTGTTTCATCTACCCATAAAACTAGTCAGGATGATATACACTATACAACATTCTGTCCGTCGCTTACATAAGATGTCAAGTAACCTTAACCCAATAATTTCTTTAGCTACCGCAACCCTCAAACCGGAAAACAGTAATGTTTACATACTACTGTTTGGCGGCGGAAATAGGAGCTGCGGTGATACCCAAAAGGTTTCATCATCAATGGAGACAGATGAGTTGAGGAGGTTAGGGGTTTAAGGGGTCACACATATCTCGGAGGAACCAAGATTAAATTTGTATTTGACATTAATATTTATTGATTCTTTCATTCATTTTCATTTCCGGTACAGATGAAGATAACTATGAACCAAATGGTAAACAAAAACGGAAAGGCAAAGGAAAAAAACACGGTAAGTTTGATACTTCTTACACTGTTGAAACTGTGATGGTAGAAACAAGAACTTCACCTATAGTTTCTTCAGTAATTTCTTTGGCAA
Source organism: Troides helena (assembly GCA_029286815.1). Lineage (NCBI taxonomy): Eukaryota > Metazoa > Arthropoda > Insecta > Lepidoptera > Papilionidae > Troides > Troides helena. The sequence continues at coordinate 295,118 of JAGSMV010000038.1, read as the reverse complement.
CAGCGCACTTCAAACCAGACCTGAACTATTTTTGATGACCACTATCTCCTGCTGCTATGGTACTTATATCAACGACCTCTTCCAGAAGAGATTGTTTCTTTTCTCTCTCTCTCTTAAATTGGGCTGTCATCTATATTTTTACTTCTACTTCTAGGTAAGATCATAATCAAGCATGAGAAGCTGTCAGGCAGTGAAGTCCTCGCGAGCTCAACCGGTGAAGCTGATTCTAGCATATCATCAATAATAAGTGAATCATCAGGTAAGAAGCGTAAAGCCTTGACCACCACCAGTTAGCACAGATCCCCAAAAAGCTCCTCCACATGTCCTTACGAATAATATTATGTATTTGTGATGAGGAATTTACTCATGAAGGTGTTTCACAAATTCTTCCTCAGATGGAACAATCAAAAAGTCTTCATCATCATCAAAAAGCGAATCGAAGAGTGGATCAAATGTTGTTTCATGGAATGAATCGATTGAAGATGATATAATAGGTAAATATTACTGTTTGTGGTGAACATCAGTTTCATGTGGTGGTGAACGACAGGTTGGTGATAGTGAAGTGAATGATAAGAAATAATCGCCAGCACTTTTATAGGTCCCACTGTTGGGACTTGATCTTGAGTTGGTGGCAGACTAAAATGAATATAATCATTGCACTTTCGAAAATCAATATTTATTTTAAAAAGGGTAATTTGATGTGATGGTGGAATGATGATCTTCTCATTTATTTTTACTTCACCAGAAGAAGACGATGACAGTTCCGATAGCGATGAATCTGATGAAGGTGATGACGGTGATGACGGTGAGCCAGGTGATGACGGAGAACCCGGTGATGATGGAAATCCAGGCCAAGGAGGAAAAGGTAATGTATAAACAATTTCAGAAATTTTTAATAGGAACATCATTCAGATTTAATGGGAAACTACTATAAACCTAATAATATCTTGAAGTACAGCACCCTTCAAACCGATCATGGAATAAAATATCCTCTTCAAACACCAGTCCAAAATTCGGTTCTGTTCAAATCAGTATATATATTAGTACCTAAACTCGACAGTAGACGTCTATCTGTTGAGATGATGACGTGGTAGAACATCATTCCAACTATATTTTTGAAATTTGTCCAGGTGGTAAGCGACCACATAAACCAGGCGGCCAAGGCCCATCTAGACCAGGCGGTAGTCGGCCATCGAAACCCGGCAGCCCAGGATCTTCTCAACCAGGCGGTGGAAAACCATCACAGCCAGGCAGCCCAGGATCTCACCAACCAGGCGGTGGTAAACCATCACAGCCAGGCAGCCCCGGATCTAACCAACCAGGCGGTGGTAAACCATCACAGCCCGGCAGCCCAGGATCTCACCAACCAGGCGGTGGTAAACCATCACAGCCAGGCAGCCCCGGATCTAACCAACCAGGCGGTGGCAAACCATCACAGCCAGGCAGCCCCGGATCTAACCAACCAGGCGGTGGAAAACCATCACAGCCAGGCAGCCCCGGATCTAACCAACCAGGCGGTAATCAACCATGGCAGCCAGGCAGCCCAGGATCTCACCAACCAGGCGGTGGAAAACCATCACAGCCAGGCAGCCCCGGATCTAACCAACCAGGCGGTGGTAAACCTTCACAGCCAGGCAGTCCTGGATCTTCTCAACCAGGCGGTGGAAAACCATCACAGCCAGGCAGCCCAGGATCTCACCAACCAGGCGGTGGTAAACCATCACAGCCCGGCAGCCCCGGATCTAACCAACCAGGCGGTGGTAAACCATCACAGCCTGGCAGCCCTGGATCTTCTCAACCAGGCGGTGGTAAACCTTCACAGCCTGGTAGCCCTGGATCTTCTCAACCAGGCGGTGGTAAACCATCACAGCCAGGCAGCCCCGGATCTAACCAACCAGGCGGTGGCAAACCATCACAGCCAGGCAGCCCCGGATCTAACCAACCAAGCGGTAATCAACCATCACAGCCAGGCAGCCCAGGATCTAACCAACCAGGCGGTAATCAACCATCGCAGCCAGGCAGCCCAGGATCTAACCAACCAGGCGGTAATCAACCATCGCAGCCCGGAAGCCCTGGATCTAACCAACCAGGCGGCCCCGGATCTAACCAGCCGGGCGGTAATCAACCATCGCAGCCAGGCGGCCCCGGATCTAACCAGCAGGCGGTAATCAATCATCGCAGCCCGGCAGCCCCGGATCTAACCAACCAAGCGGTAATCAACCATCGCAGCCCGGCAGCCCCGGATCTAACCAACCAAGCGGTAATCAACCATCGCAGCCTCGGCAGCCCCGGATCTAACCAACCAGGCGGTAATCAACCATCGCAGCCCGGCAGCCCCGGATCTAACCAACCAGGCGGTAATCAACCATCGCAGCCCGGCAGCCCCGGATCTAACCAACCAGGCGGTAATCAACCATCGCAGCCCGGAAGCCCCGGATCTAACCAACCAGGCGGTAACCAACCATCGCAGCCCGGAAGCCCCGGATCTAACCAACCAGGCGGTAATCAACCATCCCAGCCAGGCAGCCCCGGATCTAACCAACCAGGCGGTAATCAACCATCGCAGCCCGGCAGCCCCGGATCTAACCAACCAGGCGGTAATCAACCATCGCAGCCCGGCAGCCCCGGATCTAACCAACCAGGCGGTAATCAACCATCGCAGCCCGGCAGCCCCGGATCTAACCAACCAGGCGGTAATCAACCATGGCAGCCAGGCAGCCCAGGATCTAACCAACCAGGCGGTAACCAACCATCGCAGCCCGGATCTAACCAACCAGGCGGTAATCAACCATCGCAGCCCGGAAGCCCCGGATCTAACCAACCAGGCGGTAATCAACCATCGCAGCCCGGAAGCCCCGGATCTAACCAACCAGGCGGTAATCAACCATCGCAGCCCGGAAGCCCCGGATCTAACCAACCAGGCGGTAATCAAATCATCGCAGCCCGGCAGCCCCGGATTCAACCAACCAGGCGGTAATCAACCATGGCAGCCAGGCAGCCCAGGATCTAAATCCAACCAGGCGGTAATCAACCGTCGCAGCCCGGCAGCCCCGGATCTAACCAACCAGGCGGTAACCAACCATCGCAGCCCGGCAGCCCTGATCTAACCAACCAGGCGGTAATCAACCATCGCAGCCCGGAAGCCCCGGATCTAAATCCAACCAGGCGGTAATCAACCATCCCAGCCCGGCAGCCCCGATCTAACCAACCAGGCGGTAATCAACCATCGCAGCCCGGCAGCCCCGGATCTAACCAACCAGGCGGTAATCAACCATGGCAGCCAGGCAGCCCAGGATCTAACCAACCAGGCGGTAATCAACCATCGCAGCCAGGCGGCCCGGATCTAACCAAATCCAGGCGGTAATCAACCATCGCAGCCTGGCAGCCCAGGATCTAACCAACCAGGCGGTAATCAACCATGGCAGCCAGGCAGCCCAGGATCTAACCAACCAGGCGGTAATCAACCGTCGCAGCCCGGAAGCCCCGGATCTAACCAACCAGGCGGTAATCAACCATCGCAGCCCGGAAGCCCCGGATCTAACCAACCAGGCGGTAATCAACCATCGCAGCCCGGAAGCCCCGGATCTAACCAACCAGGCGGTAATCAACCATCGCAGCCCGGAAGCCCCGGATCTAACCAACCAGGCGGTGGTAATCAACCATCCCAGCCCGGCAGCCCCGATCTAACCAACCAGGCGGTAATCAACCATCGCAGCCCGGCAGCTCCCGGATCTAACCGCCAACCAGGCGGTAATCAACCATCGCAGCCTGGCAGCCCAGGATCTAAATCCAACCAGGCGGTAATCAACCATCGCAGCCCGGAAGCCCCGGATCTAACCAACCAGGCGGTAATCAACCATCGCAGCCCGGCAGCCCCGGATCTAACCAACCAGGCGGTAACCAACCATCGCAGCCCGGAAGCCCCGGATCTAACCAACCAGGCGGTAATCAACCATCGCAGCCCGGCAGCCCCGATCTAACCAACCAGGCGGTAACCAACCATCGCAGCCCGGAAGCCCCGGATCTAACCAACCAGGCGGTAATCAACCATCGCAGCCCGGAAGCCCCGGATCTAACCAACCAGGCGGTAATCAACCAGCGCAGCCCGGCAGCCCCGGATCAACCAACCAGGCGGTAACCAACCATCGCAGCCCGGTAGCCCCGGATCTAACCAACCAGGCGGTAATCAACCACGCAGCCCGGCAGCTCCCGGATCTAACCAACCAGGCGGTAATCAACCATCGCAGCCCGGAAGCCCCGGATCTAACCAACCAGGCGGTAATCAACCGTCGCAGCCCGGAAGCCCCGGATCTAACCAACCAGGCGGTAATCAACCATCGCAGCCCGGCAGCCCCGGATCTAACCAACCAGGCGGTAATCAACCATGGCAGCCAGGCAGCCCAGGATCTAACCAACCAGGCGGTAATCAACCATCGCAGCCCGGCAGCCCCGGATCTAACCAACCAGGCGGTAATCAACCATCGCAGCCCGGCAGCCCCGGATCTAAATCCGCCAACCAGGCGGTATCAACCATGGCAGCCAGGCAGCCCAGGATCTAACCAAATCAGGCGGTAATCAACCATCGCGGCCCGGTAGCCCCGGATCTAACCAACCAGGCGGTAATCAACCATCCCAGCCAGGCAGCCCAGATCTAACCAACCAGGCGGTAATCAACTATCGCAGCCCGGAAGCCCCGGATCTAACCAACCAGGCGGTAATCAACCATCGCAGCCCGGAAGCCCCGGATCTAACCAACCAGGCGGTAATCAACCATCGCAGCCCGGCAGCCCCGGATCTAACCAACCAGGCGGTAATCAACCATCGCAGCCCGGCAGCCCCGGATCAACCAACCAGGCGGTAACCAACCATCGCAGCCAGGCGGCCCGGATCTAACCAACCAGGCGGTAATCAACCATCGCAGCCAGGCAGCCCCGGATCTAACCAACCAGGCGGTAATCAACCATGGCAGCCAGGCAGCCCAGGATCTAACCAACCAGGCGGTAATCAACCATCGCAGCCCGGCAGCCCCGGATCTAACCAACCAGGCGGTAATCAACCATCGCAGCCCGGTAGCCCCGGATCTAACCAACCAGGCGGTAATCAACCATCGCAGCCTGGCAGCCCAGGATCTAACCAACCAGGCGGTAATCAACCATGGCAGCCAGGCAGCCCAGGATCTAACCAACCAGGCGGTAATCAACCGTCGCAGCCCGGAAGCCCCGGATCTAACCAACCAGGCGGTAATCAACCATCGCAGCCCGGAAGCCCCGGATCTAACCAACCAGGCGGTAATCAACCATCGCAGCCCGGCAGCCCCGGATCTAACCAACCAGGCGGTAACCAACCATCGCAGCCCGGAAGCCCCGGATCTAACCAACCAGGCGGTAATCAACCATCGCAGCCTGGAAGCCCCGGATCTAACCAACCAGGCGGTAATCAACCGTCGCAGCCCGGCAGCTCCCGGATCTAACCAACCAGGCGGTGGTAATCAAATCATCGCAGCCCGGCAGCCCCGGATCTAACCAAATCAGGCGGTAATCAACCATCCCAGCCCGGCAGCCCCGGATCTAACCAACCAGGCGGTAATCAACCATCGCAGCCCGGCAGCTCCCGATCTAACCAACCAGGCGGTAATCAACCATCGCAGCCCGGCAGCCCAGGATCTAACCAACCAGGCGGTAATCAACCATCGCAGCCCGGCAGCCCTGGATCTAAATCCAACCAGGCGGTAATCAACCATCGCAGCCCGGCAGCCCCGGATCTAACCAACCAGGCGGTAATCAACCATCGCAGCCCGGCAGCCCTGGATCTAACCACAACCAGGCGGTAATCAACCATGGCAGCCAGGCAGCCCCGGATTCAACCAACCAGGCGGTAATCAACCATCGCAGCCCGGCAGCCCCGGATCACAACCAACCAGGCGGTAATCAACCATCGCAGCCCGGAAGCCCCGGATCTAAATCCAACCAGGCGGTAATCAACCACGCAGCCCGGAAGCCCCGGATCTAACCAACCAGGCGGTAATCAACCATCCCAGCCAGGCAGCCCCGGATCTAACCACAACCAGGCGGTAATCAACCACGCAGCCCGGCAGCCCCGATCTAACCAACCAGGCGGTAATCAAACATCGCAGCCCGGCAGCTCCCGGATCTAACCAACCAGGCGGTAATCAACCATCGCAGCCAGGCAGCCCCGGATCTAAATCCAACCAGGCGGTAATCAACCATCGCAGCCCGGTAGCCCCGGATCTAACCAACCAGGCGGTAATCAACCATGGCAGCCAGGCAGCCCAGGATCTAACCAACCAGGCGGTAATCAACCGTCGCAGCCCGGAAGCCCCGGATCTAACCAACCAGGCGGTAATCAACCATCGCAGCCAGGCAGCCCCGGATCTAACCAACCAGGCGGTAATCAACCATCGCAGCCCGGCAGCCCCGGATCTAACCAACCAGGCGGTAATCAACCATCGCAGCCAGGCAGCCCCGGATCTAACCAACCAGGCGGTAATCAACCATCGCAGCCAGGCAGCCCAGGATCTAACCAACCAGGCGGTAATCAACCATCGCAGCCCGGTAGCCCCGGATCTAACCAACCAGGCGGTAATCAACCATCGCAGCCCGGAAGCCCCGGATCTAACCAACCAGGCGGTGGTAATCAACCATCGCAGCCCGGCAGCTCCCGGATCTAACCAACCAGGCGGTAATCAACCATCGCAGCCAGGCAGCCCCGGATCTAACCAAATCAGGCGGTAATCAACCATCGCAGCCCGGTAGCCCCGGATCTAACCAGCCGGGCGGTAATCAACCATCGCAGCCCGGAAGCCCCGGATCTAAATCCGCCAACCAGGCGGTAATCAACCACGCAGCCCGGAAGCCCCGGATCTAACCAACCAGGCGGTAATCAAATCATCGCAGCCCGGCAGCCCCGATCTAACCAACCAGGCGGTAATCAACCATCGCAGCCCGGCAGCTCCCGGATCTAACCAACCAGGCGCGGTAATCAACCATCGCAGCCTGGCAGCCCCGGATCTAACCAACCAGGCGGTAATCAACCATCGCAGCCCGGTAGCCCCGGATCAACCAACCAGGCGGTAACCAACCATCGCAGCCCGGCGGCCCGGATCTAACCAACCAGGCGGTAATCAGCCATCGCAGCCCGGCAGCTCCCGGATCTAACCAACCAGGCGGTAATCAACCATCGCAGCCCGGCGGCCCGGATCTAACCAACCAGGCGGTATCAACCATCGCAGCCAGGCAGCTCCAGGATCTAACCAACCAGGCGGTAATCAACCATCGCAGCCCGGCAGCCCCGGATCTAAATCCAACCAGGCGGTAACCAACCATCGCAGCCAGGCAGCCCCGATCTAACCAACCAGGCGGTAATCAACCATCGCAGCCCGGCAGCCCCGGATCTAACCAACCAGGCGGTAATCAACCATCGCAGCCCGGCAGCCCCGATCTAACCAACCAGGCGGTAATCAACCACGCAGCCCGGCAGCCCCGGATCTAAATCCAACCAGGCGGTAATCAACCACGCAGCCCGGCAGCCCCGATCTAACCAACCAGGCGGTAATCAACCATCGCAGCCAGGCAGCCCCGGATCCTAACCAACCAGGCGGTAATCAACCATCGCAGCCCGGCAGCCCCGGATCAACCAACCAGGCGGTAATCAACCATCGCAGCCAGGCAGCCCCGGATCTAACCAACCAGGCGGTATCAACCATCGCAGCCCGGCAGCCCCTGATCTAACCAACCAGGCGGTAATCAACCATCGCAGCCCGGCAGCCCCGGATCTAAATCCAACCAGGCGGTAATCAACCATCCCAGCCCGGCAGCCCTGATCTAACCAACCAGGCGGTAATCCAGCCATCGCAGCCCGGTAGCCCCGATCTAACCAACCAGGTGGTAATCAACCATCGCAGCCCGGCAGCCCCGGATCTAACCAACCAGGCGGTAATCAACCATCGCAGCCCGGCAGCCCCGGATCTAACCAACCAGGCGGTAATCAACCATCGCAGCCCGGCAGCCCCGGATCTAACCAACCAGGCGGTAATCAACCATCGCAGCCAGGCAGCCCAGGATCTAACCAACCAGGCGGTAATCAACCATCGCAGCCCGGCAGCCCCGGATCTAACCAACCAGGCGGTAATCAACCATCCCAGCCAGGCAGCCCCGATCTAACCAACCAGGCGGTAATCAACCATCGCAGCCAGGCAGCCCCGGATCTAAATCCAACCAGGCGGTAATCAACCATCGCAGCCCGGCAGCCCCGGATCTAACCAACCAGGTGGTAATCAACCATCGCAGCCCGGTAGCCCCGGATCTAACCAACCAGGCGGTAATCAACCATCGCAGCCCGGCAGCCCCGGATCTAACCAACCAGGCGGAAATCAACCATCGCAGCCCGGCAGCCCCGGATCTAACCAACCAGGCGGTAATCAACCATCGCAGCCCGGCAGCCCCGGATCTAACCAACCAGGCGGTAATCAACCATCGCAGCCCGGCAGCCCCGGATCTAACCAACCAGGCGGTAGTGTCTCTGCTGCCGGAGACCGTTCAGGTACCGCCGCAGCCGACAGACAGTACCGTGCGGACATTGCCGTGATCCGGTTTGAAGGACCCATAGCTATCACTGGTGGTAGTGTTCTGTTGCCGGAGACCGTTCAGGTACCGCCGCAGCGCCTATTGCAGCCGACAGACAGTACTGTGCGACATTGCTGTGATCGGTTTGAAGGACCTATAGCTATCACTGGTGGTAGTGTCTCTGCTGCCGGAGACCGTCTAGGTACCGCCGCAGCCGACAGACGGTACTGTGCGGACATTGCTGTGATCCGGTTTAAAGGACCTATAGCTATCACTGGTGGTAGTGTTCTGCTGCCGGAGACCGTCTAGGTACCGCCGCAGCGCGTATTGCAGCCGACAGACGGTACTGTGCGGACATTGCTGTGATCGGTTTGAAGGACCCATAGCTATCACTGGTGGTAGTGTTCTGTTGCCGGAGACCGTTCAGGTACCGCCGCAGCGCTCATTGCAGCCGACAGACGGTACTGTGCGGACATTGCTGTGATCGGTTTGAAGGACCTATAGCTATCACTGGTGGTAGTGTTCTGTTGCCGGAGACCGTCTAGGTACTGCCGCAGCGCCTATTGCAGCCGACAGACGGTACTGTGCGGACATTGCTGTGATCGGTTTGAAGGACCCATAGCTATCACTGGTGGTAGTGTTCTGCTGCCGGAGACCGTCTAGGTACTGCCGCAGCGCCTATTGCAGCCGACAGACAGTACTGTGCGACATTGCTGTGATCGGTTTGAAGGACCTATAGCTATCACCGGTGGTAGTGTCTCTGTTGCCGGAGACCGTTCAGGTACCGCCGCAGCGCTCATTGCAGCCGACAGACAGTACTGTGCGGACATTGCTGTGGATCCGGTTTGAAGGACCTATAGCTGTCACTGGTGGTAGTGTTCTGTTGCCGGAGACCGTTCAGGTACCGCCGCAGCGCCTATTGCAGCCGACAGACAGTACTGTGCGACATTGCTGTGATCGGTTTGAAGGACCCATAGCTATCACTGGTGGTAGTGTCTCTGTTGCCGGAGACCGTCTAGGTACTGCCGCAGCGCCTATTGCAGCCGACAGACAGTACTGTGCGACATTGCTGTGATCCGGTTTGAAGGACCTATAGCCATCACTGGTGGTAGTGTCTCTGCTGCCGGAGACCGTTCAGGTACCGCCGCAGCCGACAGACAGTGCTGTGCGGACATTGCCGTGATCCGGTTTGAAGGACCTATAGCCATCACTGGTGGTAGTGTTCTGTTGCCGGAGACCGTCTAGGTACCGCTGCAGCGCCTATTGCAGCCGACAGACAGTACTGTGCGACATTGCTGTGATCGGTTTGAAGGACCTATAGCCATCACTGGTGGTAGTGTTCTGTTGCCGGAGACCGTCTAGGTACCGCCGCAGCCGACAGACAGTACTGTGCGACATTGCTGTGATCCGGTTTGAAGGACCTATAGCCATCACTGGTGGTAGTGTTCTGTTGCCGGAGACCGTCTAGGTACTGCCGCAGCGCCTATTGCAGCCGACAGACAGTACTGTGCGACATTGCTGTGATCCGGTTTAAAGGACCTATAGCTATCACTGGTGGTAGTGTTCTGTTGCCGGAGACCGTTCAGGTACCGCCGCAGCCGACAGACGGTACTGTGCGGACATTGCTGTGGATCCGGTTTGAAGGACCCATAGCTATCACTGGTGGTAGTGTTCTGTTGCCGGAGACCGTTCAGGTACCGCCGCAGCCGACAGACAGTGCTGTGCGGACATTGCTGTGGATCCGGTTTGAAGGACCTATAGCTGTCACTGGTGGTAGTGTCTCTGTTGCCGGAGACCGTGTAGGTACCGCCGCAGCGCGTATTGCAGCCGACAGACAGCACTGTGCGGACATTGCTGTGATCCGGTTTGAAGGACCTATAGCTGTCACTGGTGGTAGTGTCTCTGTTGCCGGAGACCGTCTAGGTACCGCCGCAGCGCGTATTGCAGCCGACAGACAGCACTGTGCGGACATTGCTGTGATCCGGTTTGAAGGACCTGTAGCTATCACTGGTGGTAGTGTCTCTCTGTTGCCGGAGACCGTTCAGGTACCGCCGCAGCGCTCATTGCAGCCGACAGACAGTACTGTGCGGACATTGCTGTGATCCGGTTTGAAGGACCTATAGCTATCACTGGTGGTAGTGTTCTGTTGCCGGAGACCGTTCAGGTACCGCCGCAGCGCCTATTGCAGCCGACAGACAGTACTGTGCGGACATTGCTGTGGATCCGGTTTGAAGGACCTATAGCTATCACTGGTGGTAGTGTCTCTGTTGCCGGAGACCGTCTGGGTACCGCCGCAGCCGACAGACAGTACTGTGCGGACATTTCAGAGATCCGGTTTGAAGGACCTATAGCTATCACTGGCGGTAGTGTTCTGTTGCCGGAGACCGTCTAGGTACCGCCGCAGCGCCTATTGCAGCCGACAGACAGTACTGTGCGGACATTGCTGTGATCCGGTTTGAAGGACCTATAGCTGTCACTGGTGGTAGTGTCTCTGTTGCCGGAGACCGTCTAGGTACCGCCGCAGCGCCTATTGCAGCCGACAGACAGTACTGTGCGGACATTGCTGTGATCCGGTTTGAAGGACCTATAGCTGTCACTGGTGGTAGTGTTCTGTTGCCGGAGACCGTCTAGGTACCGCCGCAGCGCTCATTGCAGCCGACAGACAGTACTGTGCGACATTGCTGTGATCCGGTTTGAAGGACCTATAGCTATCACCGGTGGTAGTGTCTCTCTGTTGCCGGAGACCGTTCAGGTACCGCCGCAGCGCTCATTGCAGCCGACAGACAGTACTGTGCGGACATTGCTGTGATCCGGTTTGAAGGACCCATAGCTATCACCGGTGGTAGTGTCTCTGTTGCCGGAACCGTCTAGGTACTGCCGCAGCGCCTATTGCAGCCGACAGACAGTACTGTGCGACATTGCTGTGATCGGTTTGAAGGACCTACAGCTATCACTGGTGGTAGTGTTCTGCTGCCGGAGACCGTCTGGGTACCGCCGCAGCGCGTATTGCAGCCGACAGACAGTACTGTGCGGACATTGCCAGATCCGGTTTGAAGGACCTATAGCCATCACTGGTGGTAGTGTCTCTGTTGCCGGAGACCGTCTAGGTACTGCCGCAGCGCCTATTGCAGCCGACAGACAGTACTGTGCGACATTGCTGTGATCCGGTTTGAAGGACCTATAGCTATCACCGGTGGTAGTGTCTCTGTTGCCGGAGACCGTCTAGGTACCGCCGCAGCGCCTATTGCAGCCGACAGACAGTACTGTGCGACATTGCTGTGATCCGGTTTGAAGGACCTATAGCTATCACCGGTGGTAGTGTCTCTGTTGCCGGAGACCGTCTAGGTACCGCCGCAGCGCCTATTGCAGCCGACAGACAGTACTGTGCGACATTGCTGTGATCCGGTTTGAAGGACCTATAGCTATCACTGGTGGTAGTGTCTCTGTTGCCGGAGACCGTTCAGGTACCGCCGCAGCGCCTATTGCAGCCGACAGACAGTACTGTGCGACATTGCCGTGATCCGGTTTGAAGGACCTATAGCTATCACTGGTGGTAGTGTCTCTGTTGCCGGAGACCGTCTAGGTACCGCCGCAGCCGACAGACAGTACTGTGCGGACATTGCTGTGATCCGGTTTGAAGGACCTATAGCTATCACTGGTGGTAGTGTCTCTGTTGCCGGAGACCGTTCAGGTACCGCCGCAGCCGACAAAAAGTACTGTGCGGACATTTCTGTGATCCGGTTTGAAGGACCTATAGCTATCACTGGTGGTAGTGTTCTGCTGCCGGAGACCGTCTAGGCACCGCCGCAGCGCTCATTGCAGCCGACAGACAGTACTGTGCGGACATTGCTGTGATCCGGTTTGAAGGACCTATAGCTATCACTGGTGGTAGTGTTCTGTTGCCGGAGACCGTCTAGGTACCACCGCAGCCGACAGACAGTACTGTGCGGACATTGCTGTGATCCGGTTTGAAGGACCTATAGCTATCACTGGTGGTAGTGTCTCTGTTGCCGGAGACCGTCTAGGTACCGCCGCAGCGCCTATTGCAGCCGACAGACAGTACTGTGCGGACATTGCTGTGATCCGGTTTGAAGGACCTATAGCTATCACTGGTGGTAGTGTCTCTGTTGCCGGAGACCGTCTAGGTACCGCCGCAGCGCCTATTGCAGCCGACAGACAGTACTGTGCGACATTGCTGTGATCCGTTTGAAGGACCTATAGCTATCACTGGTGGTAGTGTCTCTGTTGCCGGAGACCGTTCAGGTACCGCCGCAGCGCCTATTGCAGCCGACAGACAGTACTGTGCGGACATTGCCAGATCCGGTTTGAAGGACCTATAGCTATCACTGGTAGTGTCTCTGCTGCCGGAGACCGTTCAGGTACCGCCGCAGCGCCTATTGCAGTCGACAGACAGTGCTGTGCGGACATTGCTGTGATCGGTTTGAAGGACCTATAGCCATCACTGGTGGTAGTGTTCTGCTGCCGGAGACCGTCTGGGTACCGCCGCAGAGCCTATTGCAGCCGACAGACAGCACTGTGCGGACATTGCTGATCCGGTTTGAAGGACCTATAGCTATCACCGGTGGTAGTGTTCTGTTGCCGGAGACCGCTCCAGGTACCGCCGCAGAGCCTATTGCAGCCGACAGACAGCACTGTGCGGACATTGCCAGATCCGGTTTGAAGGACCCATAGCTATCACTGGTGGTAGTGTCTCTGTTGCCGGAGACCGTTCAGGTACCGCCGCAGCGCGTATTGCAGCCGACAGACAGTACTGTGCGGACATTGCTGTGATCCGGTTTGAAGGACCCATAGCTATCACTGGTGGTAGTGTTCTGCTGCCGGAGACCGTCTAGGTACCGCCGCAGCGCGTATTGCAGCCGACAGACAGTACTGTGCGGACATTGCTGTGATCCGGTTTGAAGGACCTATAGCCATCACTGGTGGTAGTGTCTCTGCTGCCGGAGACCGTCTAGGTACCGCCGCAGCGCGTATTGCAGCCGACAGACAGTGCTGTGCGGACATTGCTGTGATCCGGTTTGAAGGACCTATAGCTATCACTGGTGGTAGTGTTCTGTTGCCGGAGACCGTCTAGGTACTGCCGCAGCGCGTATTGCAGCCGACAGACAGTGCTGTGCGGACATTGCTGCGATCCGGTTTGAAGGACCCATAGCTATCACTGGTGGTAGTGTTCTGTTGCCGGAGACCGTCTAGGTACCGCCGCAGCGCCTATTGCAGCCGACAGACAGTACTGTGCGGACATTGCTGTGATCCGGTTTGAAGGACCTATAGCTATCACCGGTGGTAGTGTCTCTGTTGCCGGAGACCGTTCAGGTACCGCCGCAGCGCCTATTGCAGTCGACAGACAGTGCTGTGCGGACATTGCTGTGATCCGGTTTGAAGGATCTATAGCTATCACTGGTAGTGTCTCTGTTGCCGAGACCGTCTAGGTACCACCGCAGCGCCTATTGCAGTCGACAGACAGTGCTGTGCGGACATTGCCGTGATCCGGTTTGAAGGACCCATAGCTATCACTGGTAGTGTCTCTGCTGCCGGAGACCGTCTAGGTACCGCCGCAGCGCGTATTGCAGCCGACAGACAGTGCTGTGCGGACATTGCTGTGATCCGGTTTGAAGGACCTATAGCCATCACTGGTGGTAGTGTCTCTGCTGCCGGAGACCGTTCAGGTACTGCCGCAGCGCCTATTGCAGCCGACAGACAGTGCTGTGCGGACATTGCTGCGATCCGGTTTGAAGGACCTATAGCTATCACTGGTGGTGGTAGTGTCTCTGCTGCCGGAGACCGTTCAGGTACCGCCGCAGCGCCTATTGCAGTCGACAGACAGTGCTGTGCGGACATTGCTGTGATCCGGCTTGAAGGACCTATAGCTATCACTGGTGGGAGTGTCTCTGTTGCCGGAGACCGTCTAGGTACCGCCGCAGAGCCTATTGCAGCCGACAGACAGTACTCGTGCGGACATTGCTGTGATCCGGCTCTGAAGGACCTATAGCTATCACTGGTGGTAGTGTCTCTGCTGCCGGAGACCGCTCCAGGTACCGCCGCAGCGCCTATTGCAGTCGACAGACAGTGCTGTGCGGACATTGCTGTGATCCGGTTTGAAGGACCTATAGCTATCACTGGTGGTAGTGTCTCTGCTGCCGGAGACCGTCTGGGTACCGCCGCAGCGCTCATTGCAGCCGACAGACAGTACTGCGGACATTGCTGTGATCCGGTTTGAAGGACCTATAGCTATCACTGGTGGTAGTGTCTCTGTTGCCGGAGACCGCCCAGGTACCGCCGCAGCGCTCATTGCAGCCGACAGACAGTACTGTGCGGACATTGCTGTGATCCGGTTTGAAGGACCCATAGCTATCACTGGTGGCAGTGTCTCTGCTGCCGGAGACCGTTCAGGTACCGCCGCAGCGCCTATTGCAGTCGACAGACAGTGCTGTGCGGACATTGCTGTGATCCGGTTTGAAGGACCTATAGCTATCACTGGTGGCAGTGTTCTGTTGCCGGAGACCGCTCCAGGTACCGCCGCAGCGCTCATTGCAGCCGACAGACAGTACTGTGCGGACATTGCTGTGATCCGGTTTGAAGGACCTATAGCTATCACTGGTGGCAGTGTCTCTGCTGCCGGAGACCGTCTAGGTACCGCCGCAGCGCTCATTGCAGTCGACAGACAGTGCTGTGCGGACATTGCTGTGATCCGGTTTGAAGGACCTATAGCTATCACTGGTGGTAGTGTCTCTGTTGCCGGAGACCGTCTAGGTACCGCCGCAGCGCTTCATTGCAGCCGACAGACAGTACTGTGCGGACATTGCTGTGATCCGGCTCTGAAGGACCTATAGCTATCACTCGGTGGTAGTGTTCTGCTGCCGGAGACCGTTCAGGTACCGCCGCAGCGCCTATTGCAGTCGACAGACAGTGCTGTGCGGACATTGCCGTGATCCGGTTTGAAGGACCTATAGCCATCACTGGTGGTAGTGTTCTGTTGCCGGAGACCGCTCCAGGTACCGCCGCAGAGCCTATTGCAGCCGACAGACAGTACTGTGCGACATTGCTGTGATCCGGTTTAAAGGACCTATAGCTATCACTGGTGGCAGTGTTCTGTTGCCGGAGACCGTTCAGGTACTGCCGCAGCGCCTATTGCAGTCGACAGACAGTGCTGTGCGGACATTGCTGTGATCCGGTTTGAAGGACCTATAGCTATCACTGGTGGTGGTAGTGTCTCTGTTGCCGGAGACCGCTCCAGGTACCGCCGCAGCGCTCATTGCAGTCGACAGACAGTGCTGTGCGGACATTGCTGTGATCCGGCTCTGAAGGACCTATAGCTATGACTGGTGGTAGTGTTCTGTTGCCGGAGACCGTTCAGGTACTGCCGCAGCGCCTATTGCAGTCGACAGACAGTGCTGTGCGGACATTGCTGTGATCCGGCTCTGAAGGACCTATAGCTATCACTGGTGGTAGTGTCTCTGTTGCCGGAGACCGTCTAGGCACCGCCGCAGCGCGTATTGCAGCCGACAGACAGTACTGTGCGGACATTGCCAGATCCGGTTTGAAGGACCTATAGCCATCACTGGTGGTAGTGTTCTGTTGCCGGAGACCGTTCAGGTACCGCCGCAGCGCCTATTGCAGTCGACAGACAGTGCTGTGCGGACATTGCTGTGATCCGGTTTGAAGGACCTATAGCTATCACTGGTGGCAGTGTCTCTGTTGCCGGAGACCGTCTAGGTACCGCCGCAGCGCCTATTGCAGCCGACAGACAGTACTGTGCGGACGTTGCTGTGATCCGGTTTGAAGGACCTATAGCTATCACTGGTGGTAGTGTTCTGCTGCCGGAGACCGTTCAGGTACCGCCGCAGCGCCTATTGCAGTCGACAGACAGTGCTGTGCGACATTGCTGTGATCCGGTTTGAAGGACCCATAGCTATCACCGGTGGTAGTGTCTCTGTTGCCGGAGACCGTCTAGGCACCGCCGCAGCGCTCATTGCAGTCGACAGACAGTGCTGTGCGGACATTGCTGTGATCCGGTTTGAAGGACCTATAGCTATGACTGGTGGTAGTGTCTCTGTTGCCGGAGACCGTCTAGGTACCTCCGCAGCGCGTATTGCAGCCGACAGACAGTACTGTGCGGACATTGCTGTGATCCGGTTTGAAGGACCTATAGCTATCACTGGTGGTAGTGTTCTGTTGCCGGAGACCGTTCAGGTACTGCCGCAGCGCCTATTGCAGTCGACAGACAGTGCTGTGCGGACATTGCTGTGATCCGGTTTGAAGGATCTATAGCTATCACTGGTGGCAGTGTCTCTGCTGCCGGAGACCGTCTAGGTACCGCCGCAGCGCTTCCATTGCAGCCGACAGACAGTACCGTGCGGACATTGCTGTGATCCGGTTTGAAGGACCTATAGCTATCACCGGTGGTAGTGTCTCTGTTGCCGGAGACCGTTCAGGTACCGCCGCAGCGCCTATTGCAGTCGACAGACAGTGCTGTGCGGACATTGCTGTGATCCGGTTTGAAGGACCCATAGCTATCACTGGTGGTAGTGTTCTGTTGCCGGAGACCGCTCCAGGTACCGCCGCAGCGCCTATTGCAGTCGACAGACAGTGCTGTGCGACATTGCTGTGATCCGGTTTGAAGGACCTATAGCCATCACTGGTGGTAGTGTTCTGTTGCCGGAGACCGTTCAGGCACCGCCGCAGCGCTCTATTGCAGCCGACAGACAGTACCGTGCGGACATTGCTGTGATCCGGTTTGAAGGACCTATAGCTATCACTGGTGGTAGTGTCTCTGTTGCCGGAGACCGTTCAGGTACCGCCGCAGCGCCTATTGCAGCCGACAGACGGTACTGTGCGGACATTGCTGTGATCCGGTTTGAAGGACCTATAGCTATCACTGGTGGCAGTGTCTCTGTTGCCGGAGACCGTCTGGGTACCGCCGCAGCGCCTATTGCAGTCGACAGACAGTGCTGTGCGGACATTGCTGTGATCCGGTTTGGAAGGACCTATAGCTATCACTGGTGGTAGTGTCTCTGTTGCCGGAGACCGTCTGGGTACCGCCGCAGCGCCTATTGCAGTCGACAGACAGTGCTGTGCGGACATTGCTGATCCGGTTTGAAGGGCGCTGAAGGTAGTGAAATTTTCCGCTTGGTTATTGGAGACCATCGAGGTACCGCCGCAGCGCCTATTGCAGCCGACAGACTACTGTGCGGACATTGCTGATCCGGTTTGAAGGATCTATAGCTATCACTGGTAGTGTCTCTGTTGCCGGAGACCGTCTAGGCACCGCCGCAGCGCCTATTGCAGCCGACAGACAGTGCTGTGCGGACATTGCTGCGGATCCGGTTTGAAGGACCTATAGCTATCACTGGTAGTGTCTCTGTTGCCGAGACCGTCTAGGTACCGCCGCAGCGCCTATTGCAGCCGACAGACAGTACTGTGCGACATTGCTGTGATCCGGTTTGAAGGACCTATAGCTATCACTGGTGGTAGTGTCTCTGTTGCCGGAGACCGCTCCAGGTACCGCCGCAGCGCCTATTGCAGCCGACAGACTACTGTGCGGACGTTGCTGTGATCCGGTTTGAAGGGCGCTGAAGGTAGTGAAATTTTCCGCTTGGTTATTGGAGACCATCGAGGTACCGCCGCAGCGCCTATTGCAGCCGACAGACAGTACTGTGCGGACGTTGCTGTGATCCGGTTTGAAGGACCTATAGCTATCACTGGTGGCAGTGTCTCTGTTGCCGGAGACCGTCTAGGTACCGCCGCAGCGCTCATTGCAGTCGACAGACAGTGCTGTGCGGACATTGCTGTGATCCGGTTTGAAGGACCTATAGCTATCACTGGTGGCAGTGTCTCTGTTGCCGGAGACCGTCTAGGTACTGCCGCAGCGCCTATTGCAGTCGACAGACAGTACCGTGCGGACATTGCTGTGATCCGGTTTGAAGGACCTATAGCTATCACTGGTGGCAGTGTCTCTGTTGCCGGAGACCGTCTAGGTACTCGCCGCAGCGCCTATTGCAGCCGACAGACAGTACTGTGCGACATTGCTGTGATCGGTTTGAAGGACCCATAGCTATCACCGGTGGTAGTGTCTGTTGCCGGAGACCGTTCAGGTACTGCCGCAGCGCCTATTGCAGGCGACAGACAGTACCGTGCGGACATTGCTGTGATCCGGTTTGAAGGACCCATAGCTATCACCGGTGGTAGTGTCTCTGTTGCCGGAGACCGTCTAGGTACCGCCGCAGCGCCTATTGCAGCCGACAGATAGTACTGTGCGGACATTGCTGTGATCCGGTTTGAAGGGCGCTGAAGGTAGTGAAATTTTCCGCTTGGTTATTGGAGACCATCGAGGTACCGCCGCAGCGCCTATTGCAGGCGACAGACAGTACTGTGCGGACATTGCCGTGATCCGGTTTGAAGGGCGCTGAAGGTAGTGAAATTTTCCGCTTGGTTATTGGAGACCATCGAGGTACCGCCGCAGCGCGTATTGCAGCCGACAGACAGTACCGTGCGGACGTTGCTGTGATCCGGTTTGAAGGGCGCTGAAGGTAGTGAAATTTTCCGCTTGGTTATTGGAGACCGTTCAGGTACCGCCGCAGCGCGTATTGCAGCCGACAGACAGTACCGTGCGGACATTGCTGTGATCCGGTTTGAAGGACCTATAGCTATCACTGGTAGTGTCTCTGTTGCCGGAGACCGTCTAGGTACTCGCCGCAGCGCCTATTGCAGCCGACAGACAGTACTGTGCGGACATTGCTGTGATCCGGTTTGAAGGACCTATAGCTATCACTGGTGGTAGTGTTCTGTTGCCGGAGACCGTCTGGGTACCGCCGCAGCGCGTATTGCAGCCGACAGACAGTGCTGTGCGGACATTGCTGTGGATCCGGTTTGAAGGACCCATAGCTGTCACTGGTGGTGGTGTCTCTGTTGCTACAGACCGTCTAGGTACCGCCGCAGCGCCTGTTGCAGCCGACAGTCAGTACTGTGCGGACATTGCTGCGATCCGGTTTGAAGGACCTATAGCTGTCACTGGTGGTAGTGTCTCTGTTGCCGGAGACCGTTCAGGTACCGCCGCAGCGCCTGTGCAGCCGACAGACGGTACTGTGCGGACATTGCTGTGATCCGGTTTGAAGGACCTATAGCTGTCACTGGTGGTAGTGTCTCTGTTGCCGGAGACCGTCTAGGTACCGCCGCAGCGCTCTATTGCAGCCGACAGACAGTACTGTGCGACATTGCTGTGATCCGGTTTGAAGGACCCATAGCTGTCACTGGTGGTAGTGTCTCTGTTGCCGGAGACCGTTCAGGTACCGCCGCAGCGCTCATTGCAGCCGACAGACAGTACTGTGCGGACATTGCTGTGGATCCGGTTTGAAGGACCTATAGCTGTCACTGGTGGTAGTGTTCTGTTGCCGGAGACCGTCTAGGTACTCGCCGCAGCGCTCATTGCAGCCGACAGACAGTACTGTGCGGACATTGCTGTGATCCGGTTTGAAGGACCTATAGCTATCACCGGTGGTAGTGTCTCTGCTGCCGGAGACCGTTCAGGTACCGCCGCAGCGCTCATTGCAGCCGACAGACAGTACTGTGCGGACATTGCTGTGATCCGGTTTGAAGGACCTATAGCTGTCACTGGTGGTAGTGTCTCTGTTGCCGGAGACCGTCTAGGTACCACCGCAGCGCCTAATACAGCCGACAAACAGTACTGTGCGGACATTGCTGATCCGGTTTGAAGGGCGCTGAAGGTAGTGAAATTTTCCGCTTGGTTATTGGAGACCATCGAGGTACCGCCGCAGCGCTCATTGCAGCCGACAGGCAGTACTGTGCGGACATTGCTGTGATCGGTTTGAAGGACCTATAGCCATCACTGGTGGTAGTGTCTGTTGCCGGAGACCGTTCAGGTACCGCCGCAGCGCTCTATTGCAGCCGACGAACGGTACTGTGCGGACGTTGCTGTGATCCGGTTTGAAGGGCGCTGAAGGTAGTGAAATTTTCTGCATGGTTGGTGGAGACCGTCTAGGTACTCGCCGCAGCGCCTGTTGCAGCCGACAAACAGTACTGTGCGGACGTTGCTGTGATCCGGTTTGAAGGGCGCTGAAGGTAGTGAAATTTTCTGCATGGTTGGTGGAGACCGTCTAGGTACCACCGCAGCGCCTAATACAGCCGACAAACAGTACTGTGCGACATTGCTGTGATCCGGTTTAAAGGACCTATAGCCATCACTGGTGGTAGTGTCTGTTGCCGGAGACCGTTCAGGTACCGCCGCAGCGCCTGTGCAGCCGACAGACAGTACTGTGCGGACGTTGCTGTGATCCGGTTTGAAGGGCGCTGAAGGTAGTGAAATTTTCTGCATGGTTGGTGGAGACCGTCTAGGTACTCGCCGCAGCGCTTCATTGCAGCCGACAGACAGTACTGTGCGGACATTGCTGTGATCCGGTTTGAAGGGCGCTGAAGGTAGTGAAATTTTCTGCTTGGTTGTTGGAGACCGTCTAGGTACCACCGCAGCGCCTAATACAGCCGACAAACAGTACTGTGCGGACGTTGCTGTGATCCGGTTTGAAGGGCGCTGAAGGTAGTGAAATTTTCTGCATGGTTGGTGGAGACCGTCTAGGTACCACCGCAGCGCCTAATACAGCCGACAAACAGTACTGTGCGGACGTTGCTGTGATCCGGTTTGAAGGGCGCTGAAGGTAGTGAAATTTTCTGCATGGTTGGTGGAGACCGTCTAGGTACCACCGCAGCGCCTAATACAGCCGACAAACAGTACTGTGCGGACGTTGCTGTGATCCGGTTTGAAGGACCTATAGCTATCACTGGTGGTAGTGTTCTGCTGCCGGAGACCGTCTAGGTACTCGCCGCAGCGCCTATTGCAGCCGACAGACAGTACTGTGCGGACATTGCTGTGATCCGGTTTGAAGGACCTATAGCCATCACTGGTGGTAGTGTTCTGCTGCCGGAGACCGTTCAGGTACCGCCGCAGCGCGTATTGCAGCCGACAGACAGTACCGTGCGGACATTGCTGCGATCCGGTTTGAAGGACCTATAGCTATCACTGGTGGTAGTGTCTCTGTTGCCGGAGACCGTTCAGGTACCGCCGCAGCGCCTATTGCAGCCGACAGGCAGTACTGTGCGGACATTGCTGTGATCCGGTTTGAAGGACCTATAGCCATCACTGGTGGTAGTGTCTCTGCTGCCGGAGACCGTCTAGGCACCGCCGCAGCGCTCATTGCAGCCGACAGGCAGTACTGTGCGGACATTGCCAGATCCGGTTTGAAGGACCTATAGCTATCACCGGTGGTAGTGTCTCTGCTGCCGGAGACCGTCTAGGCACCGCCGCAGCGCCTATTGCAGCCGACAGACAGTGCTGTGCGGACATTGCTGTGATCCGGTTTGAAGGACCTATAGCTATCACTGGTGGTAGTGTCTCTGTTGCCGGAGACCGTTCAGGTACCGCCGCAGCGCTCATTGCAGCCGACAGGCAGTACTGTGCGGACATTGCTGTGATCCGGTTTGAAGGACCTATAGCTATCACTGGTGGTAGTGTCTCTGTTGCCGGAGACCGTCTAGGTACCGCCGCAGCGCCTATTGCAGCCGACAGACAGTGCTGTGCGGACATTGCTGTGATCCGGTTTGAAGGACCTACAGCTATCACTGGCGGTAGTGTCTCTGTTGCCGGAGACCGTCTAGGTACCGCCGCAGCGCCTATTGCAGCCGACAGACAGTGCTGTGCGGACATTGCTGTGATCCGGTTTGAAGGACCTATAGCTATCACCGGTGGTAGTGTCTCTGTTGCCGGAGACCGTCTAGGTACTCGCCGCAGCGCCTGTTGCAGCCGACAGACGGTACTGTGCGGACATTGCTGTGGATCCGGTTTGAAGGGCGCTGAAGGTAGTGAAATTTTCCGCTTGGTTATTGGAGACCATCGAGGTACTGCCGCAGCGCCTATTGCAGGCGACAGACAGTACCGTGCGGACATTGCTGTGATCCGGTTTGAAGGACCCATAGCTATCACTGGTGGTAGTGTTCTGCTGCCGGAGACCGTTCAGGTACCGCCGCAGCGCCTATTGCAGTCGACAGACAGTGCTGTGCGGACATTGCTGTGATCGGTTTGAAGGACCTATAGCTATCACTGGTGGTAGTGTTCTGTTGCCGGAGACCGTCTAGGTACCGCCGCAGCGCCTATTGCAGTCGACAGACAGTGCTGTGCGGACATTGCTGTGATCCGGTTTGAAGGATCTATAGCTATCACTGGTGGCAGTGTCTCTGTTGCCGGAGACCGTCTAGGTACCGCCGCAGCGCCTATTGCAGCCGACAGACAGTACTGTGCGGACATTGCTGTGATCCGGTTTGAAGGACCTATAGCTATCACTGGTGGCAGTGTCTCTGTTGCCGGAGACCGTCTAGGTACCGCCGCAGCGCCTATTGCAGCCGACAGACAGTACTGTGCGGACATTGCTGTGATCCGGTTTGAAGGGCGCTGAAGGTAGTGAAATTTTCCGCTTGGTTATTGAGACCATCGAGGTACTGCCGCAGCGCCTATTGCAGGCGACAGACAGTACTGTGCGGACATTGCTGTGATCCGGTTTGAAGGGCGCTGAAGGTAGTGAAATTTTCCGCTTGGTTGTTGGAGACCATCGAGGTACCGCCGCAGCGCCTATTGCAGCCGACAGACAGTACTGTGCGGACGTTGCTGTGATCCGGTTTGAAGGGCGCTGGAAGGTAGTGAAATTTTCCGCTTGGTTATTGAGACCATCGAGGTACCGCCGCAGCGCGTATTGCAGCCGACAGACAGTACCGTGCGGACGTTGCTGTGATCCGGCTCTGAAGGGCGCTGAAGGTAGTGAAATTTTCTGCATGGTTGGTGGAGACCGTCTAGGTACCACCGCAGCGCCTAATACAGCCGACCAACAGTACTGTGCGGACGTTGCTGTGATCCGGTTTGAAGGGCGCTGAAGGTAGTGAAATTTTCTGCTTGGTTGGTGGAGACCGTCGAGGTACCGCCGCAGCGCCTATTGCAGCCGACAGACAGTACTGTGCGGACGTTGCTGTGATCCGGTTTGAAGTGCGCTGAAGGTAGTGAAATTTTCCGCTTGGTTATTGGAGACCATCGAGGTACCACCGCAGCGCCTAATACAGCCGACAAACAGTACTGTGCGGACGTTGCTGTGATCCGGTTTGAAGGGCGCTGAAGGTAGTGAAATTTTCCGCTTGGTTATTGGAGACCATCGAGGTACCGCCGCAGCGCGTATTGCAGCGGCCAGACAGTACTGTGCGGACGTTGCTGCGATCCGGTTTGAAGGGCGCTGAAGGTAGTGAAATTTTCTGCTTGGTTGTTGGAGACCATCGAGGTACCGCCGCAGCGCCTATTGCAGCCGACAGACAGTACTGTGCGGACGTTGCTGTGATCCGGTTTGAAGGGCGCTGAAGGTAGTGAAATTTTCCGCTTGGTTATTGGAGACCATCGAGGTACCGCCGCAGCGCGTATTGCAGCGGCCAGACAGTACTGTGCGGACGTTGCTGTGATCCGGTTTGAAGGGCGCTGAAGGTAGTGAAATTTTCCGCTTGGTTATTGGAGACCATCGAGGTACCGCCGCAGCGCGTATTGCAGCCGACAGACAGTACTGTGCGGACGTTGCTGTGATCCGGTTTGAAGGGCGCTGAAGGTAGTGAAATTTTCCGCTTGGTTATTGGAGACCGTCTAGGTACCACCGCAGCGCCTAATGCTGCCGACAAACAGTACTGTGCGGACGTTGCTGTGATCCGGTTTGAAGGGCGCTGAAGGTAGTGAAATTTTCTGCATGGTTGGTGGAGACCGTCTAGGTACCACCGCAGCGCCTATTGCAGCCGACAAACAGTACTGTGCGGACATTGCTGTGATCCGGTTTGAAGGGCGCTGTAGATAGTGTATTTACTGGGGTAACGAAAGTCAACATCTTCAAGACGACGGGCGTAATGTGGTGCTATGAACACCACTATAACTAGCGCCAGGATATGGTCAGTCGTATCACTTATCATGCGGTAAATATCATACTCGTCTGTTTGTTAAAAAAAAAAAAAAACTGACAAGGACGTTTGGAGTAAACGGAAGGCTGATAATAAGTTTATCCTCAAACTTTGCCGCCATCTTTTCCCCGCCATTATTTTACCCGCGCTATCGCATTTACGAGCACAGAGGTTACATAACCTTTTTTTTTTACATCCAGCCATGACGCAATGTTTTATTTATAGTCTATGAACATACCAGAGCAAGCGGGTAGTGATTCATAGACTCATCTATACACCAAATCTATTTAGACAAACACTCAAAATTAAGTGTCGATATTGTTCGTGCCGCTCAGAGGTCAACTGATAATGGTTTGAACGTAATCCCTTCCTTAAAGAGAGCTGCGGTAGTGTTCTATATATAATGAAAATGGGTTCTGTTTGTCCGCCTATCACTTGAAAACAAGTGATCGTATTCACACGGCAACACGAGCATTCGAACCGGATTGATCTGAAGATGGTTGCTATGGTAACGGTTGGTATAGAAAGTCATTTGTAGTGTAGTTCTATATTAGCGCCGACAAAGCCGGCGTGGAACAGCTGATATATATTTATTGATCGATTTGGGCGTATTCGATCAAGTGTTAGAAACAAGACCTGGCTGTATGGACTAAAGTCCTTTGCTTTTCCCATTGGGGGTAATTAATATCATCATCAAGGTGTCAGATGAAGGATATAAAAGAATGTTATGTTATGAGCGGGAGCGGGAGCGGAAGCGGTCGCCTATTTGGGGATAGACGACGGTGAACAAGTGTACCCGAGCTCCGCCCGAAGTCATCATTATCACCTACCTATAGATGCCCACAGCTGGACATAGGCCTTACCTAAAGATCTCCACTTCACACAGAAGTCCACTAATCCCAAAAGTGGGAATATTGGGATAGATTTTTAATATATAATGTTGCAAAATTAAATACACGCTTCTGGTTAAGAACTTGTCATTCTGTCCGCCATCTTATCGTGAAAGCGTTTTTTTTTTTGCCAACTGGTTTTTAAACATGGAGCCCCTTTATAAGAACTGGTTATCGATTCATATGAAATGCGTTCCATTATTAAAAATGGCGTTGTTTTTTTTTTTTTTTTCTTTATCCATTAATGGACGAGACGGGCGAGACGACGTTCACCTGATGGTAAGTGATACGTCTACCCATAGTAACGGGAAATTAGGATGATATAGACAACACTGCATTGCGTTCGTCTTCTGAGACGTGAAGTTGAGTCTCGTTACCCCAGTAATTACACTAGCCACAGCACCCTTCAAGCCGGATAACAGTAATACTCGCACAGTACTGTCTGTCGGCTGCATTAGGCGCTGCGGCGGTACCTAGACGGTCTCCGGCAACAGAGACACTACCACCAGTGATAGCTAAGAGTCCTTCAAACCGGATCACAGTACTGTCTGTCGGTTGGAATAGGCGTTGCGGTAGTACCTAGACGGTCTCCGGCAACAGAGACACTACCTCCAGCAACAGCTATAGGTCCTTGACACCGGATTACAGAAATGCCTGCACAGTACTGTCTGTCGGCTGCAATACGCGCTGCGGCGGTACCTAGACGGTCTGTAGCAACAGAGACACTACCACCAGTGTTGGCTAAGGGTCCTTCAAACCGGATCACAGTACTGTCTGTCGGCTGGAATAGGCGCTGCGGCGGTACCTAGACGGTCTTCGGCAACAGAGACACTACCACCAGTGATAGCTGTAGGTCCTTCAAACCGATCACAGTACTGTTCGTCGGCTGCAATAGGCGCTGCGGCGGTACCTAGACGGTCTCCGGCAACAGAGACACTACCACCAGTGATAGCTGTAGGTCCTTCAAACCGATCACAGTACTGTCTGTCGGCTGCAATAGGCGCTGCGGCGGTACCTAGACGGTTCCGGCAACAGAGACACTACCACCAGTGATAGCTGTAGGTCCTTCAAACCGATCACAGTACTGTCTGTCGGCTGCAATAGGCGCTGCGGCGGTACCTAGACGGTCTCCGGCAACAGAGACACTACCACCAGTGTTGGCTAAGGGTCCTTCAAACCGATCACAGTACTGTCTGTCGGCTGCAATAGGCGCTGCGGCGGTACCTAGACGGTCTCCGGCAACAGATACACTACCACCAGTGATAGCTGTAGGCCCTTCAAACCGGATCACAGAAATGTCTGCACAGTACTGTCTGTCGGCTGCAACAGGCGCTGCGGCGGTACCTAGACGGTCTGTAGCAACAGAGACACTACCACCAGTGATAGCTGTAGGTCCTTCAAACCGATCACAGTACTGTTCGTCGGCTGCAATAGGCGCTGCGGCGGTACCTAGACGGTCTCCGGCAACAGAGACACTGACACCAGTAATAGCTATAGGTCCTTCAAACCGGATCACAGTACTGTCTGTCGGCTGCAATAGGCGCTGCGGCGGTACCTAGACGGTCTCCGGCAACAATCACCTATCTCATCTTTTAAACACTTATATGTGTCTATGTGTGTGCTTGTGTGTGTGTGTGCGTCTTTTTTTTTAGGAAGCAGTAAGAACAGTTCACCTGGTGGAAAATGATCACTGACGTCCATGGGCAGTCGCGACTGAGTTGCGTTGCGTCGCTCCCTTGAAGTACGACTAAGGGAAGGAGATTGACAACGCGAGGGTAGTAGCGAAAAACCATCACCATGTAATAAAAATGAACCAGTACACCTAGAGACCCTCTGAGTAGGTACCACCGCAGCGCCTATTGCAGCCGCCGACCACCAGTGTGTAAACATTGTTATATTCCGGTTTGAAGGGCGCTATAACTAGTGCAATTACCGGGGTAACGATACTCGGCATCTTATGTTTGAAGCACCCTTACTAGCGCCAGACTGTTATAACCCGCATCACTTACCATCAGGTGGACTTCTCGCTCGCGTCATCGCTTCATAGAATTAAAAAAAAAAAACACTATATAGTACGAACCTATAGAGCACTGTATCAAGTTAACTTCAAGTATAAGGCGATGTGACTCCGACCAAACCGGTCCTCGTAATTATGACTGCATACCAGTTCTACACAACCTTACTGCAGCTAAAGTAAAGTCTACTTGATGGTAGTAATTCATCGATTAATTACATAGATCATGTGTGCGGATTATGAATAACACATGGAGTCGTGATCATCATCAAGTCATCACTGTTTGATGATGATGGTGTGAAGAAATTTCACAAAGAAGAAACGTTTTATTTATATACTGGTCAAGATGATATACACAAGATGTTCAATATAATTAACGCGGTAATTTCATTAGCTACAACGCCCTTCAATACGGAACGCAGTATTAGCTACGCAGTACTGCTGGGCATAGGCCTCTCTCAAAGATCGCCATATACAGTCAACATGGCTTCCGTTACCGCTGGGCGCTAAGAACTGTCGTATGTAAAGGTTTATATGGGTTGATTTGGATCATTTCCCACCACCTTGACCTAATCCGGATTGATGAGAGCCAGTCGCGTTTATTGCTTAGTAGGTTGCGCCACGAACAGGTGAGGTTGACTTTGATCTCTTGACCCTTTCAATCCCAAATATGATAACTTTTTTCTAATCGGGTATTTGTCATTATGCGACAACTGATGACCTGATTTGATCATTCCTGTAATTTTTTTTTTAATCTAGTTTAGTTGAGGTGTTCAAATACTTAACGCGCTATACAAAATACCGGTGAAACAAGTTTTAAGGGGAATTACAAGTTGCAGTCTAATGAATACTAAACACTGAAACTTGCTTTAAATGCTATTAATAAGAAACTATTAAATCGTAAACCACACCTAAAATAGATTGTTGCATCATCAACATTAATAAGCTTTGTCTCGCGACATTTAAGAACCTGTGTAACATCTTTTAAATAATATATTCTGTGTTTTAACTTAATTCGTTTACTTAAATATGGTAGAAGTACAACAATTGTTTAAACTCATAAAACATATTACTGCATTTATACTTACATAAACAATTGTAAATAATATATACTTTTACTACACGCGTTATTACTTAAATAAGAAAAAAGGTGGCCTATTGCATTATTATTTTCAGCCAATAAACCAAAAATAAAATATTAATACTTCCGTAGCCATTATTGTTCTAATTATATTTGTGATAAAATAAAATATATTCATTATATTTACATTTCATCAAAATACCCTTGATATTCTTTATATAATAAATAGGGCATTATTTGACGAATATGTTTAAAATAAATTTTTTAAACAATAAAATAATTAGTATCTTTTAATAATAATAATGTCCGTGGATATACAAATTATGTTCAAAACCGTAAAATATTCGCATTCACAATTTGATAAACTTATATTTAATATTTTACTTTATTGCACAGCAAAATTTTAATTGTTTGATAAAAATAAAACAGTTTTCAATATGTTTATTTATGTCAATAGGTTTGTATAGTCTGTGGAGTTGGACACCTGCTATAATCTGTGAATGCGTTTACGGGCCACTACTACGCACTCGTGCGCAAAGTGCTGTGGTGTATCATGTGCAATTTGTAATTTTGCAAATAACAAAACAAAAATCGCCATTTAAACAATACATGAATGTTGTGTCGTATTAACTTTACAGTGCGACCTCCGAATATAAACTGGATTGCAGTGAATTCTGTGACAATGATATAGTGCGAAATAAATTGTGTAAATTATTGGACACTTGTGCCTGTATGTACAATTATAACCACATGAGGTAGGTGCTCCAAATAAATAATGCATTTACAAAATTTTCCTTATGCACTATCGATGAACATTGTATTGTTTCTAGAGAAGACACTTTATATTTAAATCGTTTACAAAATATTTTTAATCGCTATCAATATTTAATTTATTATAATAATAATTTTAATAATTGATAAGAAAATTACGCTTCATTTATTTTTGATGCAATTTTATATAAGATCAATTGGTATAACACGGAAGATTTATTTTCGCGCCAAACTCCTAATTCTCTTATGACCAGTGCTTAAAATTATAGAAAGAGATAATCTAGATAGGAACTACTGCAGCAGTTATTTTTACCGCTAAAAAGTAGTATTCCCATTTGATGTATAGCTATTTAAATTACTTAATATACAATTATACCACGTAAACTATCACAACTGTGTTCTCAATATGTCGGTCATATATCAAGAAAGAGTTAGAGTATAATCATTAAATACAATAGATATATGAATTTGTTTCAGAAACATTATATTTAACATTAATTAAATTCAGCCATTACAAATTCCTGTGGTTAGCTACAATAACTTGATAAAGGCCATAATTTAGTTCTAATTAATGTTGTTATATTAATATCAAAGTAATAAACAACATTATTTTTAATCCTATATTACTTCATCATCACCATCATCAATAAGGTTGATAATATCTACTACTGGTCTCATAGGATATCGAGAAAATTGATCTCGCCCTGTTATAGTCCAAATACTCCAAATTATTCTAATAATTATTTTGAATACAAGAGATATAATTAATTTATCTCCACTTACTCTTTTTATTTTAATATTAATTGTTATAACCATTAAAACTTATAATAGCTCACACACACAATGTTTACTCGGTTTATGGAATACATCTGTATATCATTGTCATCTCCCGCTGATGAGTATTGGCCTCCGTTATGGGTTCTCTATAAATACACACAACATATATATCTGTAGATACAATTACTATACATTTTATGATGAATTTTCTACTAACATGATGATACCTTTATAAATTATTTATCCTATGTAACTCTCCGATTAAAGATGGAGAATTAGCGGCTACTGCTGAACACTGTTCTGAATATACAATTGAACGGATCAAGTAGAAAGCTTATATATGATCAGATAGTTACCAGTTCGTATCATTGAATTCCGGCCTTCAATCAATGACGGAGTATATTATATGAGTATTACTTCTACAGCATCTTGGATGGTAGAACTTTATTAATAAATAATAATAACATGGTATACTGCCATTGTAAATGAGAGAGCTATGGTATTGATGCTCGCTGCTGGCCGACCTGTTCATAGTTGTTAATTCTATTCCTTCATCATCGGCAGTTGCAGAACCTATAGTCCGCTAACAATACTTTGTTATCTAGACACTCGCTACTTGCTGTTCATCAAAATGTTCATGGTTATTAGATCTCATCATCATCACCATTAACAGCCTATAGACATCCACTTAGAATTTGTCCCGTCTTAAGACAAGGTCTGCTCTCTTCTCTCACTCCACTTCGCTCTATTTGGAACATCACTTTCTTTGAGATCGCAGCTTATCATATCATTTGTGCCTATAGACGTCCACTGCTGGACATTATTAGCTCTACCCATTTCTATTTCATAGCTGTCGGTGAAACATCTGCTTGAAACTACCCGAGCTACACATTCACTTCTACCCGCTTGTCCGTTCACAGTAGCTCGCTCTATTTGTTTCTGGCTCTGTGTCATTAGGGCGAGTGTCTGATTTATATAATTTTATTTAAAAAAAAAGATTACGTGTAATCGACGATTCTGTGTACACCAGATAGTGCAGTGATGTACTTATCTTGAGCCCTGATACATCGGTGAAATCTAATATTTGTCACCACAGCCCACATGTATTAAGTTATCTTATCGTTGTATAAACATTCTAGTGATTAAAAAAATTTTAATGTCATCAATGTACATTTACTCTATAACCCCTCCCCCATTTTGGGTTTTTATAATACCACTTTTAAATACCCCCATTAAAGTATTCATCTCACCAATGATGAACTAAGAATTAGTATAGTGATAGTACTAGCTATAAACATATTAGCGGGTAGCGAGTGGATTAGTTCTTTATATCAATTGAGACGTTCACCTGATGGTAAGTGATACGCCTGCCCATAACATGGCACTAATCAGGATGATATACACTGCACCACATTTCACTGGTAGCCTATGACATAATACATCTCGATACCACAGTAGTAACATTAGCTACAACGTCCTTCAAACCGGATCACAGCACTGTTCGTCGGCTGCGGTGGCAACTACCTAGACGGTCTCCGGCAACAGAGGCTACCACCAGTAGCAGGTTGCCGCTTGTTTTGTCAACACAGAGGGTACATGGTTCGATTCTGGGTTTACCCGTATCTTGGCTGATGTGAATGTTTTAGTTTTACTGGCGGTAGATGGTTGCTGGAGATCGTCTGGGTAGGTACCACCGCAGCGCCTATTGCAATCGATACACATTAC
The DNA here is from genome assembly GCA_029286815.1 of Troides helena. Taxonomy (NCBI): domain Eukaryota; kingdom Metazoa; phylum Arthropoda; class Insecta; order Lepidoptera; family Papilionidae; genus Troides; species Troides helena. The sequence goes on along the minus strand of JAGSMV010000038.1, from coordinate 263,282 downwards.
CATGATCCGGTTTGAAGGATCAATAGCTTATGTAGTTATTTGTGTGCCCGCGAGGCTCAATATCACATGTCTCAGGCGTCGAGCACAATGTTGTGCTGTGTATATCATCCTACCCATCGCCACGTTGTTATGAGCAGGCGTATTACTCACCATCGGGTGATCGTCCCGCTCGTCTCGTCGCTACGTCGAACACAATGTGGTGCTGTGTATATCATCCTACCCATCGCCACGTTGTTATGAGCAGGCGTATTACTCACCATCGGGTGATCGTCCTGCCTGTCTCGTCGCTACGTCGAACACAATGTGGTGCTGTGTATATCATCCTACCCATCGCCACGTTGTTATGAGCAGGCGTATTACTCACCATCGGGTGATCGTCCCGCTCGTCTCGTCGCTACGTCGAACACAATGTGGTGCTGTGTATATCATCCTACCCATCGCCACGTTGTTATGAGCAGGCGTATTACTCACCATCGGGTGATCGTCCCGCTCGTCTCGTCGCTTCGTCGAGCACAATGTGGTGCTGTGTATATCATCCTACCCAGCGCCACGTTGTTATGAGCAGGCGTATTACTCACCATCGGATGATCGTCCCGCTCGTCTCTGTCGCTTCATCGAACACAATGTGGTGCTGTGTATATCATCCTACCCATCGCCACGTTGTTATGAGCAGGCGTATTACTCACCATCGGGTGATCGTCCCGCTCGTCTCGTCGCTTCGTCGAACACAATGTGGTGCTGTGTATATCATCCTACCCATCGCCACGTTGTTATGAGCAGGCGTATTATCACCATCGGGTGATCGTCCGCTCGTCTCGTCGCTTCGTCGAACACAATGTGGTGCTGTATATCATCCTACCATCGCCACGTTGTTATGAGCAGGCGTATTACTCACCATCGGGTGATCGTCCCGCTCGTCTCGTCGCTTCGTCGAACACAATGTGGTGCTGTGTATATCATCCTACCCATCGCCACGTTGTTATGAGCAGGCGTATTACTCACCATCGGATGATCGTCCCGCTCGTCTCTGTCGCTTCATCGAACACAATGTGGTGCTGTGTATATCATCCTACCCATCGCCACGTTGTTAAGTGAGCAGGCGTATTACTTCACCATCGGGTGATCGTCCCGCCTGTCTCGTCGCTTCGTCGAACACAATGTGGTGCTGTGTATAACATCCTACCCATCGCCACGTTGTTATGAGCAGGCGTATTACTCACCATCGGGTGATCGTCCCGCTCGTCTCGTCGCTACGTCGAGCACAATGTTGTGCTGTGTATATCATCCTACCCATCGCCACGTTGTTAAGTGAGCAGGCGTATTACTCACCATCGGTGATCGTCCCGCTCGTCTCGTCGCTTCATCGAACACAATGTGGTGCTGTATATCATCCTACCCATCGCCACGTTGTTATGAGCAGGCGTATTACCACCATCGGGTGATCGTCCCGCCCGTCTTGTCGCGTCGTCGAGCACAATGTTGTGCTGTGTATATCATCCTACCCATCGCCACGTTGTTATGAGCAGGCGTATTACTCACAATCGGGTGAGCTTCCCGCTCCTCTCGTGTCGCTGAGCACAATGTGGTGCTGTGTATATCATCCTACTCATCGCCACGTTGTTATGAGCAGGCGTATTACTCACAATCGGGTGAGCTTCCCGCTCCTCTCGTGTCGCTGAGCACAATGTGGTGCTGTGTATATCATCCTACTCATCGCCACGTTGTTATGAGCAGGCGTATCACTCACCATCGGGTGTACGTTTCACTAGTATCGTCGCTTGGTGCAACAAAGTGATAATGGGGTTATATGGGTGATGATTACTCGCCCATAATGCTCTATGATCCCACCACCAGCTAAACTGGTGACCACCACATTGGTGTTTACTTGTGGTGGTGTCCGTCTACGTGAGTACCACCGCGGCTCTCTTCCGGTTTGTAGGGCGTCGTCGCTTGTGTAATTACTGCGGTAATAGGACTGGATGTCATGTCTTCAGAGTCAAGGATATCGAGGATTAACCACGTGAGGATAATTGCGATATTTTCGCTGGGATTTAATACCGGAATATTTTTAAGGAAAATCTTGTACGTTTAGATAAGGAAAATATTTATGCAAGTGACCATATTAAAGGTATATACAGGGTGTTAGGAGACCGCTACCAAACGAAGACCGAGAACGAAGATCGCGATCGGGATTAAAAAAAAAATAATTAAAAGATTTTATTACATTATTAAAAAAAAAAAAAAAAAAAAATTAACGTACGCTCGTTGATCTGGACATCAGCAATTTTTGATTTTGTGTTTCATTGCTGTTTTTTTTTTTTTTTTAAACATATTTTTTATAAAACTACCTTTTCATTTAGCTGCACTAACATGACGGAGCGTAAATAATGCTAATAAAACGTTTTAATATATTTTTTTAATCCGGATCGATGTTCTCTCCGCGCCATCATCAAAGGTGTTATTAGTACTATAGTCTGTCTTCGTTTTCAGACTGTCTCTTAATACACAGTATATATTTTTTTTTTACAACTAAGTGACGAAACCAGCGGACAATCACCCGATAGTAAGTGACACGCGCGACCGTAACAACGTGGCGCTAGTTATGCTGTTACGCACTGCATCTCGTTGGTCTCGTTGGTCCTTCAAACCGGATCACAGCAATGTCCGCACAGTACTGTCTGTCGGCTGCAATAGGCGCTGCGGCGGTACCTAGACGGTCTCCGGCAACAGAGACACTACCACCAGTGATAGCTATAGGTCCTTCAAACCGGATCACAGCAATGTCCGCACAGTACTGTCTGTCGGCTGCAATAGGCGCTGCGGCGGTACCTAGACGGTCTCCGGCAACAGAGACACTACCACCAGTGATAGCTATAGGTCCTTCAAATCGGATCACAGCAATGTCCGCACAGTACCGTTCGTCGGCTGCAATACGCGCTGCGGCGGTACCTAGACGGTCTCCGGCAACAGAGACACTACCACCAGTGATAGCTATAGGTCCTTCAAACCGGATCACAGCAATGTCCGCACAGTACTGTCTGTCGGCTGCAATACGCGCTGCGGCGGTACCTAGACGGTCTCCGGCAACAGAGACACTACCACCAGTGATAGCTATAGGTCCTTCAAACCGGATCACAGCAATGTCCGCACAGTACTGTCTGTCGGCTGCAACAAGCGCTGCGGCGGTACCTAGACGGTCTCCGGCAACAGAGACACTACCGCCAGTGATAGCTATAGGTCCTTCAAACCGGATCACAGCAATGTCCGCACAGTACTGTCTGTCGGCTGCAACAAGCGCTGCGGCGGTACCTAGACGGTCTCCGGCAACAGAGACACTACCGCCAGTGATAGCTATAGGTCCTTCAAACCGGATCACAGCAATGTCCGCACAGTACTGTCTGTCGGCTGCAATAGGCGCTGCGGCGGTACCTAGACGGTCTCCGGCAACAGAGACACTACCACCAGTAAAATGTTTATCAGCGATATTGTCTCTCTTGTTGGTGACCGTATAAGACATACGGCGCTAGTTAGGATGATATACACTGCAACACAACCTCAATCGCAAGGTGGACCGTCGATCTGGTGAGAATCGCGGGAAACTGGTCCCTTTCCAGGGTTTCCCTCCATCCGCTCTCACCCGATCCTTGTCACACTTCCCTCTCCTCTCCCCATCCGCTCTCACCCGATCCTTGTCACACTTCCCTCTCCTCTCCCCATCCGCTCTCACCCGATCCTTGTCACACTTCCCCTCTCCTCTCCCCATCCGCTCTCACCCGATCCTTGTCACACTTCCCTCTCCTCTCCCCATCCGCTCTCACCCGATCCTTGTCACACTTCCCTCTCCTCTCCCCATCCGCTCTCACCCGATCCTTGTCACACTTCCCTCTCCTCTCCCCATCCGCTCTCACCCGATCCTTGTCACACTTCCCTCTCCTCTCCCCATCCGCTCTCACCCGATCCTTGTCACACTTCCCTCTCCTCTCCCCATCCGCTCTCACCCGATCCTTGTCACACTTCCCTCTCCTCTCCCCATCCGCTCTCACCCGATCCTTGTCACACTTCCCTCTCCTCTCCCCATCCGCTCTCACCCGATCCTTGTCACACTTCCCTCTTCTCTCCCCATCCGCTCTCACCCGATCCTTGTCACACTTCCCTCTCCTCTCCCCATCCGCTCTCACCCGATCCTTGTCACACTTCCCCTCTCCTCTCCCCATCCGCTCTCACCCGATCCTTGTCACACTTCCCTCTCCTCTCCCCATCCGCTCTCACCCGATCCTTGTCACACTTCCCTCTCCTCTCTCCATCCGCTCTCACCCGATCCTTGTCACACTTCCCTCTCCTCTCCCCATCCGCTCTCACCCGATCCTTGTCACACTTCCCTCTCCTCTCCCCATCCGCTCTCACCCGATTCTTGTCACACTTCCCTCTTCTCTCCCCATCCGCTCTCACCCGATTCTTGTCACACTTCCCTCTTCTCTCCCCATCCGCTCTCACCCGATTCTTGTCACACTTCCCTTCTTCTCTCCCCATCCGCTCTCACCCGATCCTTGTCACACTTCCCTCTCCTCTCCCCATCCGCTCTCACCCGATCCTTGTCACACTTCCCTCTCCTCTCCCCATCCGCTCTCACCCGATCCTTGTCACACTTCCCTCTCCTCTCCCCATCCGCTCTCACCCGATCCTTGTCACACTTCCCTCTCCTCTCCCCATCCGCTCTCACCCGATCCTTGTCACACTTCCCTCTCCTCTCCCCATCCGCTCTCACCCGATTCTTGTCACACTTCCCTCTCCTCTCCCCATCCGCTCTCACCCGATCCTTGTCACACTTCCCTCTCCTCTCCCCATCCGCTCTCACCCGATCCTTGTCACACTTCCCTCTCCTCTCCCCATCCGCTCTCACCCGATTCTTGTCACACTTCCCTCTCCTCTCCCCATCCGCTCTCACCCGATTCTTGTCACACTTCCCTCTCCTCTCCCCATCCGCTCTCACCCGATCCTTGTCACACTTCCCTCTCCTCTCCCCATCCGCTCTCACCCGATCCTTGTCACACTTCCCTCTCCTCTCCCCATCCGCTCTCACCCGATCCTTGTCACACTTCCCTCTCCTCTCCCCATCCGCTCTCACCCGATCCTTGTCACACTTCCCTCTCCTCTCCCCATCCGCTCTCACCCGATCCTTGTCACACTTCCCTCTCCTCTCCCCATCCGCTCTCACCCGATCCTTGTCACACTTCCCTCTCCTCTCCCCATCCGCTCTCACCCGATCCTTGTCACACTTCCCTCTCCTCTCCCCATCCGCTCTCACCCGATTCTTGTCACACTTCCCTCTCCTCTCCCCATCCGCTCTCACCCGATCCTTGTCACACTTCCCTCTCCTCTCCCCATCCGCTCTCACCCGATCCTTGTCACACTTCCCTCTCCTCTCCCCATCCGCTCTCACCCGATTCTTGTCACACTTCCCTCTCCTCTCCCCATCCGCTCTCACCCGATCCTTGTCACACTTCCCTCTCCTCTCCCCATCCGCTCTCACCCGATCCTTGTCACACTTCCCTCTCCTCTCCCCATCCGCTCTCACCCGATCCTTGTCACACTTCCCTCTCCTCTCCCCATCCGCTCTCACCCGATCCTTGTCACACTTCCCTCTCCTCTCCCCATCCGCTCTCACCCGATCCTTGTCACACTTCCCTCTCCTCTCCCCATCCGCTCTCACCCGATCCTTGTCACACTTCCCTCTCCTCTCCCCATCCGCTCTCACCCGATCCTTGTCACACTTCCCTCTCCTCTCCCCATCCGCTCTCACCCGATCCTTGTCACACTTCCCTCTCCTCTCCCCATCCGCTCTCACCCGATCCTTGTCACACTTCCCTCTCCTCTCCCCATCCGCTCTCACCCGATCCTTGTCACACTTCCCTCTCCTCTCCCCATCCGCTCTCACCCGATCCTTGTCACACTTCCCTCTCCTCTCCCCATCCGCTCTCACCCGATCCTTGTTTCACTTCCTCTCTCCTCTCCCCTTCCCTATGACCCGATCCTTGTTTCACTTCCCTTCTACTCTCCCTTTCCCCTCTCACCCGATCCTTGTCACACTTCCCTCTCCTCTCCCTATCCGCTCTCACCCGATCCTTGTCACACTGCCTTCTCCTCTACCTATCCCTCTCACCCGATCCTTGTCCTTCCCTCCATCCACTCCACCCGATCCTTGTCCTTCCCTCCATCCACTCCACCCGATCCTTGTCCTTCCCTCCATCCACTCCACCCGATCCTTGTCCTTCCCTCCATCCACTCCACCCGATCCTTGTCCTTCCCTCCATCCACTCCACCCGATCCTTGTCCACCCGTCCTCCACCCGATCCTTGTCCACCCGTCCTCCCTCTCACCCAATCCTTGTCACACTGCCCGTCTCCTCTACCTATCCCTCTCACCCAATCCTTGTCACACTTCCCTTCTCCTCTCCCCCTTGCCCCCGCATCTATAATAGCCTCCTCCCTCCTCGTCCTACCTTCTTCGAGAACAGTCTAAAATTACCATACTACCTACGTACCGCCATCTCCGATACCTTGTTTAGATATAATCATGGCACCCATTAAAAGAGCATTAGACGAGAATTACGGACACGCGTACGAATTACACACAAACACACCCAAACGAACGGTAATTACAGAGTGTGTGTGTATATCTCTCTCATTACCGACAAAAGAGAAAAAAAAAAAAAAAAAAAACTTGTACGTAACAGCGCAGACGGTAAAAGAGAAAGGCGAGTAAAAAAATATACCAACTTGCGTATTTATCAGAAATGTGGAGATCCGCGAAAGAACTAAGGTCATAGACATAGCTCAAAAGATTGCTAGACTTAAGGTCTGGTGGCCGATGAGGCAGCAAGGTCCTGGAGTGGTGCTAGCGTACCAGTAAACCTAGGAGACCCACACGCTGGACCGATCGATGTGGAGAGGTGTAGGCATAAGTCCAGCAGTGGACGTCTATCGGTTGATGATGATGATATATCCTGCTGTTGGCTGGGGAAGGGTTGTCTTGGAGAGAAGGACGCAGGGGTGGTAAGACACCCTCCATCAAGATGGAACGAAGACAACGTGAGGTCGGAAGTGGTTGGATGCGAACAGCCGAGGATCGTATCTGGTGGAAGAACTACGGAAGGTCTACATCCAGCAGTGGATTGAGAAAGACTGATGATGATGATGGAGTCTGATTCTGGAGACCGTGTTAGTAGATACCACCGCAGCTCCTAATTCCGCTGCTAAATAGCAGTGTGCAAACATTACTGTGATCCGGTTTGAAGGGCGTTGTAGATAGTGAACTTACAGCGGTAACGAGCCTTAACATCTTATCACTAAAGCGCAATGTGGTGTAGTGTATACCATCCTAACGCCACGTTGCTATGGGCTGGCGTATCACTTACCATCAGGTGATTATCTCGCTGTTCTCATCACTATATATAGTAGTGTGCGCACGCTAGTTTGTTCCGGTCTGAAGGGCGCTGCAATTAATTTAATTACTGCGGTAACAATGCTTATTATCTTACGTCTCTAAACGACGAGCACATTCCGGTGCAGTGTATAACATCCTAACTAGCGCCGTGTTATGGGCAGGCGTATTACTTACCATCAGGTGAACCGTCCAGTTCGTTTCATCGTTTGAATAATACATGCGACGCCCACCAGCCCACACCAACGCATGGTATCTTTTTGGCCACGATGCCCAAAAGTGGGAAAACTGGGATAGGTATTTAATATCATTCATATAAAGATGCAAATTCAATACCCTTTTCTGGTTAAGAACTTTTCCTCCCAACCGCCATCTTTATTTTTTTTTTAAAGGTCAACACCTTTGTCTAGTCACTGTCGAAAAAAAAGAATTACAGATGAGCGAGATATTCACCCGATGGTAATATGTCCGCCCATTATAACGTTTGATTAGGATGTTCACACTGCAACACTGCCCCCATCGGCCTGAGACAAAAGATGTTAAATACCAAGTAATATTTGCTGACTACTTTTTATCGTAATACCTACACCGTTTCCGGCAACAGAGACTACCAGCTGTGGACATGCTGGACGCCATGATCCGGTTCGCTGTTCGCTGGGAACTCTACTAGTAAACAGAACAGCCACTGAGTTATATTAGTAACTAGATTTTGTTTGAATGAGAATATTCGACTGCCGCCGCTGTATTAGTTCTCGGTAGCGTGATGACGTCACGCGCTTAAAATGGCGGACCGGCCGCCGCCATTTTTTTTTAACGTCATCGCCGCTTCGAGTCGGATGGGTCACCATACAAGTCGCCGTCTACTCTCTAACAACTATTTTTGCCGCCAAATACTGTTGTGCGAACATCACTGCTCCGGTTTGAAGGGCTCTATAGCTAGTTTAATTACTGGGGTAACGATACTCATCTTACGTCTAAAGCGACGAGCGCGATTTGCAGTATCATCGTTGTTATGGACAGTCGTATCACTTACTATTAGGTGATAATCCCGATCGTCTGGTCACATCATTGAAATAAAAAAAAAAAAAAAACTACTCAACAAATTAGTACCGACGGAATGTTAGAACAGTGGATATACTCTTGATTTATGAGAAGGCATCAAGTCCCAGCAGTGGGAACATAAAGTGCGCTGTTAACATATTACAATATTAAAAAAAAATAACATTTATGTAAATGTGTATATATGTGTGTGTAATGTTAGTACTTTTTTTAGTGCTTCTAGTTAGGATATGTATACTGCAGTGTTCATCACTTTGATACATAATTCCATTTTAAATGGAAACTCTTTAAGACTCTATGACGGTCAGGTACTTCACCATTATATGCGAACTACTTACCAGCTACTGTTCCGGCTTTAACTAACTTTTTTTTTTTTTTTTTGTTACTGGGGTAATCTTAGAAAAGACACTCTGTGAGGAAGTGAGAGGTATGTGGTGATTTTTACCCATTACAACCCAATGGTCACTTTCCGGCGTTTGGAGAGGTCGCGTGATCTCTCACCGAGGGTGTTTTGGTAAGAATCTCTCATAATCCTGACTTCCCCCCAGAAGTAGGGTATCTTTCGAAGATCCGCTCCCCTCCTCCGACCAAAAAAAAAGGTAGGTATCAACTGTACCACGTTGGCGAGTGGCACTATCTGTGCGTGTGCTTGTCTGTATGCAAGTTTGCGTTGTGTATCAGTTAAGCTGCGGTCGTCTGTACCAGTCGTCTGTATTAGGGATGGTCGTTGAACAAACAACGTACAATCAAATCTATGCTTCAATGCCGTGCGGATTATAACTCGACCAAATTAAATGTTCGCAGCGCTCATAGCAGCGCGACGACGACGTATACATTTAGTCGGATAATACAGATCAATAGTTTAAGCAAATGTGAACTTTATTACGTATACGTAGAGGTCATTTCGATATGCGTTGTATCTAGACGATTGTACTGCGACGTCCAATTAACTTGACACTTCAAGCTAACTTGATCTTTATGTACTAAGCGATAGAGTTGATTTTGCCATAGTCGCGTTGTGTTTATGGACATTGCACCGCAAGCTGTGATAACGATGACGTCACGTCAAACAGTCCCTCTGCTAGTCGACGGACGAGAGGAGCCGGCGGGAGTTAAGATGACATACACTGCACCACATTGCGCTTCACGTATGACAGTCTAATTACCATATTAATATACCTTCCCTGCGGTGGTATCTAGACTAGACAACAGAGACACTAACACTTAAAGTTGATGAGAGACTAGAGTCAGTTCGGTACTAAGAAATATACTTGCTATACCTAGATAATACTTAGGTATACTTACTAGGTATAGTACCACAAATAACTAGACGCGTGGTCCTAGCCGCTTCGCATTACAGATAAAGCAGTAATCGCTTTGACCTTGTTAAGACCAATTAACCTATTATTCTTGTTTACTCGTTACGTCATATATATATATATACACACACACACATATATATATATATAAAAGTGGAGGAAGCGAGAGACGTGTGCCAGGATCGTAGCAAGTGGAGAGAAGTGGTCTCTGCCTACCCCGCTGGGAACTAGGCGTTATATATATGTATGTATATACTCACATACATATATATATATATATATGTTACTAGTAACTACGCAACTTAATAACAAAAACATTTACACTGCACCGCATCGTACTTGTCATCGTTATATATATAACAAACATACTAACAATACTTAGGATGTTTACATTGCACCACCGGGTACATTTGTAACTGGCAAGTTATTTCATAAAAAAATGTATACAAATTAGAATGTTTACACAACCACTCATAGGATCTAATACAACCTCGCCTGCTTGCGGTGCAGCCTGCTAATCAACAGACGAAGCTCCGGCTCCCACCTACCCGCATTGTTCCAGCGCGGCGGGGAATAACCCGAATCTCTCCATATGAACCTCTACAAATGTCGAGATTTTTGGGGAAGTCCTGTGTCTAGTAGTGGACGTTTATCGGCTAATGCAGTAGTAGTAGTACTACTACTGCAGTAGTACAATGCACTATATTACCAGAAACATATTGGTAACAAGCCCCTCATTCAATTCACATTCACATTAGTTAGTGGTAATTACTTAAGATGTTTACACTACATCCCATCGAGCTCTTTTACAATATATTTAAATGGTCAATATATTGAATAAAAATATAGTTTAAGTTTCTTAGGATGTTTACATTGCACCGCATCGAAGTCTTCACCAGTATATTGATAACGGACAATACGTTTGATATAAAACAGCGTCAACAGCAAAATGATATTACTTAGGATATTTACATTGCGCCACACTGCTCGTTACTGGTAATATTTGTGACGTATACTTATATCCAGCTGTGGACTTCTATTGGCTTATTATGATTATTTATTAAATAAAAAAAACGATCCGGTTTGAAGGACGTATAACTATTAATGGTGGTAGTATCTCTATTACTGGCAACCGCCTAGGCATCACCGCAGCGTCTATAGCCGTCGCAAAACGGTGTTATGTTAAACATTACTGTGTTCCGGTTTGAAGGGCGTTGTAACTGGTGCAATAGCTGGGGTAACGAGACTCCAACATCTTTCGTGACAGGCGGTGAGTGCAATGTAGTACATTGCATTATGACTGAAGCCATTTTATGGGTATCACTATGCGTATCACTTACCATCAGGTGAACGTAGCTGGATTAAAAAAAAAAAAAAACACCGCTGCGCTGTGGAGTCTTGTATTGGCGACGCGCTTTCACTAGAAACGGAAAATACGCGTAAGATTCCGTTATAGCTTCGATACTAGATTTTAAAAATAGAATCCTAGAAATTTTTACAGAAGCACTAGACTATGTTTAAAAAAAAATTTATAAGTGTATATCGCACCTCTAAGCTTCAAGAATATTTTTTTGGGGACAGTGTAAATAGGATTTTATGAAAGGAGAGAGACGGCTATATAAATGTATGAATGCGTGCGAGTGAGACGGAGCGAGTTGTCTATATACCCTCACTACCGAGCGTCTGCTCCGCTACGGCTCGCAGCGTGCTCACTACTCCCACTCTAAACGTATGAAGAGAGAGGGAGGTAGAATCATTGCAATCCATACTACATTATTTTACTGTCTCTCTCTCTCAAGGTCACCAGCTCCACAGCATATCCATATCGTTCTATCACAAATTAACCACAACACAGTTCCAGTTCTACCGCACGGTGGTGCTTCATTTTTTTTTTTTTTTTACTTTCTTCCTGAGCTTATCTTTATAGGTTCTTATCAGGTCAATGTGGGTCGCAGTGTGAAGCTATCTGAGGTGGCCTTGACGCACAAAGAGATGTGACGATTCGCACGTCCAACTGGTGATAAACGACACTCATCGGGACCAGCGTGATACTGGCGCTAGGTAGGATGATGTACACTACGACACAATGAGCATGAGATGCTGTCATTTTACCACCACCAATAGTTCCACCAGCTACAGCTCTCTTTAAAATGGTATTAGGTAATGTTTTCACGACTTTATCAGAATGTTTGGTCATTATCAGCTGACAGATGTCCACTGCTGGACATAGGCTTCGCCCAAAGATCTCCACATCGATCGATCCTGCTTGCTCGCATCCAGCTGGCACTACCTGGTGGAGGACCTGCCAATACTACGTCTTTCTCCACGACTTCGCCGTTCGAGGACCTTGGTGCTCCAACCACTTGAGGGTTGTAATGCTTTGTACTATGTCGGTCAGTTTAATGCATAATACGCTGTAATTTTCTATACTGTGTCAATGATTAGTTAGGATATTTATACAACATCACGTCACGCCAACGCATTGATGGTACGCATTATGACCACTCGTAATTCTTTCTTAATTCTTAACAACATATATATATACATATATAACCTTTCCCTGTTCACTTGGCTTGGCGACGTCTTCGATATAAATATTTCACTGTATTATAAATACCAAAAACGCATTATTAATTTATACTGAATATTTATATATTGCCGACGACCTGGTCAAGGTCGCTGGCAACCATTGGATGCGGGTGGCCCAGGACCGGTCTAAGTGGAAATCTTTGGGGGAGGCCTTTGTCCAGCAGTGGACGTCTTCTGGCTGATTGGATTGGATTGGATTGATCTATATATGTATATTAATATATATATACACAAACACATATATCCACACATATAAACTCTTTGCTCCCTGCTCGTTTTCCAGGCCGTGTTATAAAATTAGACTTGAAATTTGTCTGAAACATTCCTTGAGCGCAACCGCAACTGCAATTTAATTTCTATACCAACCGTTACCATGGCAACCGGATAATCTATACCAAACAAAATTATTACCAAAGTTGATTAGTAACAAAATGATAAAGGATCTATGAAATTCAAAAAAATAGCTTTTAACTATCTAGAGGGGTGTAAGGGTTCCTAAAGAACGACTCACGTGATCCAAGCCAACCTCACCAGCTCGTGGTGCAGCCAGCTAACCAACAAACGGGGCTCTGGCTCCCACCGACCAGCATTGGGCCAACGTGGAGAGAAACGGCCCAAATTCCCTCCATATTCTCTCCCTACGAGATAGATGGGAGAATCTTTGAGGGAGGCCTGTGTCCAGATGTGTACCTCTATCGGGTGATGATGATTAACTGATTCCGCGTGGATTGCTCACACTGCCGTTTCGATACGTTCACTAGTTATCACGTGATTGGTGATCAAACAAAACCCATTTTCATTATACATCATCATCAGACAACAGACGTCCACTGATCGTGGCTCAGTGGCTACTCTATTGTTTTTTTGTTTGGGGGTAATCTTCGAAAAGATACTCTGCCTTCTGGGGGAATTTCAGGGAAGAAGTCAGAATTATGTGGAGATTTTTACCCACTAAAACCCCCTCGGTGGTCACCTTCGGCGTTTGGCGAGGTCACGGGATCTCCGTTCGGAACACAACCGCGGCCTCGCTAACGCTACGCTGGGATAGCTCGTCCCGGGGTCTGCTTATACAGACCCTACCAGCCTCGTGAGTATTACTTCAATGACCGGAGACCACGTCCAGCCATTGTCCTCCTCAGGGTCGTTTAGAAGGCGACGAAAACCCCCATCCTGATCGCCAACAACCCAAAAGGCCCCATTATGGTAGGGGAGCACCATTCACCGGTGCGACGTGTTGACGCACGGTAGTGCCACGACGGTTTCTTCTCCGAGCGGGATCTGTCCTCTCTCTAGCTCGCTCAGCAGCCTCCTTTTGTATCGAGCTAGGGGCTGCTCGGATCGCCAGGATACGTTGGGCCCTCTTCAACACGGACACGGGAAAAAAAAAAAAAAAAAAACCCAACCTAACCCAACCCAACACTGCGTCTACGCCTATTTAACAATTGACAACATATAGAACTTGTAAGAGTCACACAACAATATTGTTTACAACATTTTAGAAGCGACAAGTCGATGACGTCATCACAATATCATTCGCCTTTACTCTCAATATGGACGTTATAGAAGAACCGGTTCTGAGCTGAACCTGTCGCGGTACCCACACCACACCCAGTTATTTGGTAGCCATTAGGACGTTGAGAAACTAGTGCTATTGCGGAAAAAACCGAAATATGCGGGCCAATTACTGCGGTAATCATATAAACATACTACGTTTTACTGCGACGCGGTCTATAACATCTTAACAGACGCAACGGATCCGTGTTCCGGTTTGAAGGGCGCCGTAAGTAGCGAAATTAGTAACGAAACATGTTATGTGTACGATGCAATATATGCCGTTCCAATTAATATATATCCGTGTTGCTGTTTGAATGGTAACCGGTGAAATTACCGCGGTAACGAGATTCAATGTCTTATATACGACAGGCATTGGGCCGCACTGTTATGTGATGGCGTATAATTTATAATCAGATAAAATCCCACGCTCGTCTGTCAGGTGAACGTCCAGCTCGTCTAGTATCCAAATATCCTTGACACCGTCACTAAACACATAAATCTGTCAACATTGCGTATTCTGGTATTTACTGGTGACCTTGCCAACAGAGAACGTAATAAAAAAAAAAAAACAGTTTATAAATAAACACTACTACTTATATCATCATCATTATCAGCCTTTTTACCCACTGCTGGACTGCCTGTCTTTTTTTTTTTATAATCACGCCTTTTTCCCAGTAGGGGTAGGCAGAGATGTATAAATACCCACATTTCGCTAGATGTGGTCGCTACGTCCCATGTAACAGGGGGCGAGAATGTTGCCACTTTATCGGGGCCACCACACACACAGCTGATTTCCGTGTGCGGGTTTCCTCGCGATGTTTTTCTTCACCGTTTGTATCTCGCTGTTGTAAAGTTCACATATATACACAACTTTAATATTCTCATCGGTACATGCCGGGATTCGAACCCGCGACCTTCGGAATGAAAGCCGCAGGCTCTAACCGTTAGGCCAGCGAGCTGCTTGTCCAATGTCTTTCCTTTGGGGAATATACTCCACTAGTCACCACGCTGGGCTTACTGTTTGTTTTTTTTTTAATCGTTCCCCTGCGTATAGTGAGTCAGGGCCTTTATTACAGTTCACTTAACATCTTACTTAATGCTATACAATTTTTTCTCTTCGTACCCTCACTTTTATCCTTTCTTTTCTTTCTTTCCAAAACTTGTCTTCCATTCCTTCTCTCCTATTCTCCATTCCATTTCCTTCCTTCATACCTCTCGCAATATGTGAAAACCGAAGTGGCTGCTCCTGAAACAAGCATCCCTTTTCTGGAGCAACCTGGAACGATCATCCCATTTCTCTCCTTCTATTATTTGTTCCTGGGCATGCTGGTTGGCGACTGGTAGGGGATAGGATGTGGGAGGAGTGCAGACTTCTTTAGAGGAATATAGCGAAATACATAGTAACAACGGGTAATTGAGGATTTAGGCGACTAAATAAGGAAAAATATACTGAAAGCATAATGTTTCTGGAATTATCATCATACCCTGTCAGGAGATTCATCTGATATGAATACGGGTTCAGTCTCCGAAGGCTGGTTATATATCCTTATTAAACATACCTCGGTGACTAAGTCTTGAACACGGAGGTTTCCTGGTTCGATTCCATGGATGTCATGGAACCCGTCCTGGTTAATCACCATGATATTTTCAATGTTGCTATAGCAACGTCGTTGTCACAGCTTCAGCCAACCACGATCTCGTCGCTAAAAAACGTGAGGCTGTTAGTGTGAGGGTAGGACACTAATAATGGGATCATTAAATGGGTTGTTTATTTATTTAAAAAAAAAAACAAATACATTAAACCTGATAAATAACAGTCATTACCGTTTCCCCGAATTAGCGATGACGTAATAACGTACTAAGTTTTAAAACCTAGTATTAGTATCCAAGTAGGCACACCAGACGCAACAGGGTAAACGGTACTATGCAAATATTGCACACTACTGTTTAAACTGTTGCGTGAGGAATGTTAATTGGTGTAACGGGTCCCGCACAACAACTCATGGAACCCAAGCCAACCTCACCCGCACCCGAGTTCTATATCAAGCGTTACCATAGCAACCGCGTAAATATCACCAAATTAAAAGATAAATATCCTTTAACTCTCTAGAGGGGTATTAGAGCTCCCGCACATAAACTCACGGGATCGAAGCCAACTTCACCAGCTCCTGGTGCAGCCTGCTGATCAACAAACGAGGCTCTGTCTCCCTCCAACCCGCATTAAGGGGTCAGCTTGGTGAGAATTAGCCCAAATCCCCCCCATACAATTATGAAAGTCGCGGCAAGCCGCTGGATACGCGAATCGCAGGTTCGATCTTTGAGGGTGGCCTAAGTCCAGCGGTCACCTACCAGCTGATGATTGATTTCTCTTTGTGTAAACATTACTGTGTTCCGGTTCGTAGGGTGCTGTAGCTACTGTTATTACTGGGGTAAAGAGACAACATTTTGTGTCTTAACACGATGAGCGCAATGTGATGCAGTGTATACCATCTGAACATATTGCTCGTAGCATCGCTTCTTCAAATAAAAAAAAGGCCGAATAAAATATTCAAAATCTTTCATACTTTATAGTTTTTATGATAAATTAATATAATTAATTGCGGATTTTTTATCTGTGTTTTAACAGAGTATGAACCAGAAATAAATTTTTGTAATACTCGATTAAATACTGAGTAAATCGAAGTATAAGTCATATCAAGTATGTGTTGTGTTCAGTTGATTTTTTTTTATTTATTGCAATTGGCTGTATAAATGTGGGTGTAAGAGTTCCTGCACAACAGCTCACAGGAACCAAGCCAACCTCACCAGCCCAGCGAACGAGGCTCTGGTTCCCGCCAACCCGCTTTGGGCCAGTGTGGTGGGAAATGGCCCAAACCCATATGAATCCCTACCCGATCGTGTGGGAATCTTTGATATAGACCTATGTCTTATGATGATTTATATATATGGCTGGTGTTGTAAAAGTATTGTAGAGTATAAAAATACTAGGTTTCCATCGCTAGTGCGATACTCGTACGAATCACACTGCGAATGTCCGCGATAACGGAACAGCTGTTATGCAAATCGGTCGTTTGTTTTAAAACCACAAGTATTGACGAATCATCGCTTCAGAGAAAATTTCATTATACTAGTTATCTTCTTCTTAGCATTCGTCCTGGATTATAATAGGATCTTCTTTTTTACTTCTCTCACTCCACTTAGCTCTCTTTGGAACACCGCTTTCCTTGAGATCGCAGCTCATCATATCCTTTGTCACCACAGCCATTGCAACTTCGGTCTACCCCTCCGTCTCCTATTACCTATGTACTCAGGTCTCCTTTTGATATGACCATACACTCTCGACTTCATGCACTCCCGAGTCTACCACGCACGTACTCCGTGCGGATCTTGTCGAGTCTCGTTACTCCGCACATCCACCTCAACATTTTCATCTCGGCCTCTTGAAGACTGGTGTCATGACAGATTTATAAACTAGCCCCTTAAGCCTTGATAGCCTGGTGTTGCTGATAACTCCAGTGAGCTCTGCCATTTATGCCATGCGGAGGATAGGTTGAAGGTTTATTATACTGGTTACTTACTCCTCTGACGCAACGACCCAAAGTGAGTCTTGGCCTCTGAAACAAGAGAGTGCCAGCGTCGTCTGCCTCCCACTGCCTCTTGCCAGTCCTCTGCTTGAAGCTCGCATAGGTCTTGCCCGACGGCATCCTTCTAGCGATATCAGGCCTCAGCAAATTAGAGTTCTGATGAACGCTTTTTTGACTCCTCGATCATCTCCCATCTTTAGGAAGTGGCTCATCCAACGAAGTCTGTGATCTATGGCTTCCCCTATGATGTTCGGTTCACCTCTCGATTTCGATGTTGAGTCCGGCTCGCCACCTTTTCCTTGTTTTGGTTTCGGTGCGGAAATCTTCGAAAGATACCCTGCTTCTGGGGGAAAGTCAGGGATTTTTATGTAAGAATTTTACTCCCTAAAAACCCCCTCGGTGGTCTGCATCAGTGCATTGGGCAAAGCTCCGGGATCTCTTATAGAACGCACCGGTACCCTCCTAAGCTGTCCCACATAGGTTCGCTTGTTGAGCGATAAGGGCCCCCACCTTCAAGGCCAGTGAAATTCCCAAACTCTTTTAGTCGCCTTCTACGACAGGCAGGGCTTACCTTAGTCCTATTCTTACGAGCTCGCCACCGACCGTCCTCTCTCTGGGTCGGGCCAAAGACCCTTCGCACGATTCTCCTAGCAACTTGGTATATTATATGATTTTTAACCGACGACTAAAAGAGGTGTATTATGAAATTTAACTACTGACCTGCACGTGGTCGACAAAAGATCCTGTTCGTGTTCCCGGAAGTATTTTGTTTTGCTGCTCCGTTTAAACGTTCGGGTACGTTTAGACTTCCGAGATTTAGGTAAACAAAATTTGAAATGTATACATTGCGTTGTTATGGTAACGTTTCGAGGAAATGAACAGCGCTGTACCCTGGTGGAAGGTACTAGGTAGATTGGAGAAGTGGTTAGCTACCGAGCTGAACCATGACCGACAGAGATCTATCAACGGAAGTCATAGATCTGTGTTGCCAGAAACCGTTTAGGTACAGCCGCAGTGCCTACTGCAGCCGACAGACAGTACTGTGCGGCCATTGTTGTCATCCGGTTTAAAGGACCTGTAGCTATTACTGGTGGTAGTGTCTCTGTTGCCGGGGACCGTCAAGGTAGGCACCACCGCAGCGCTTATTGCAGCCGACAAACATTACTGTGATCCGGTTTGAAGGACTTATAGCTATTACTGGCGATAGACCTCTGTTGCCGGAGACCGTCTATGTACCGCCGCAGCGCCTATTGCAGCCGACAAACAGCACTGTGCAGACATTACTGTGATCCGGTTTGAAGTACCCATAGCTATTACTGGTGATAGACCTCTGTTGTCGGACACCGTCTAGCCACCACCGCAACGCCTATTGCCGCCGACAAACTGTATTTTGCAAACATTATTGTGTTCCGGTTTGAATAGGGTTGTTGTAGCTAGTGTATTGACATAAGATATAAAGTCCAGTTACTGTAGTAACTAGACTCAATATCTTATGTCTCTGTGGTGCAATGTATATCATCCTAACTAGCGCCGCGTTGCTATGGGCAGGCATAACACTTACCAATAGGTGAACATCCCATCCCGCACGTCTTGTCTTCAATTGAATAATAAAAAAAATATTTTAATTTTTTACTACCGCCAGTTCGTGTATTGATTGCTTTTTTTGCTGAGTTGTCATCATAAACGTGGCGACGCTACCGCAATATACCGCTAATAGTTAAATGAACAATAACCGCAGCCGGTTAATAGAAAGTCGGCGGGACTGTAATTTTTTTTTTATGTCTTATTACATGGTATGAAAAAATGTTTACCGTATCCGGTTGTGCCGACTTTAGTGTCTTAATAATTTTTTAACACATCCAGTGGCTGACCCCACAGATCTGTGCGAGCGGCCTGTTCATTTTGTTGTAGCCAGTAAACTGGCGTTTGAGGCGAGCGAATGATAAATGTTTTTTTTTTTTTAAATAATTATAATAACAATATACCTTCATCGATATTTTCAAATATTATTTTTGAATTTTTTTCTTAGCAGTGTTAAAGACATGTAGATAATGAAAATGGGTTTTGTTTGTCCGCCGATCACGTAAAAACTAGTGAACGTATCGACACGGCAACACGAGCATCCGACGCGGAATGATCTGCAGATGATTATAGGATTTTTTTTTTTTTATATCTTAGATATACTTCCATAAACATTTTCATTTTTGCGATTGCTATGGTGACGGTTTCTATAGAAAATCATTTGTGGTTGCTCTCAATGAGTATTTCATACGAAATTATAGACGAGAACTTATCTACGATACCACAGATCTCATGTATACTGTGCAAAAATTACTGTGTGCCGGTTTGAAGGGCGCTGTTGCTAGTTTCACTACAGCGATAACGAGACTAAACATGCATCAAGCAATGAGCATGTCATGCAGTGTATATCATCGTAACTAGCGCTATATCGTGACATGCGGGTATATCAACATCAGGTGAAAGTTTCCTTTGTCTCGTCGCTTAGTCTTTGTAGGAGAACAATATGGATTTTCAAAGAAAGTGATGAGAATGAAAGTGGGTGGTTATAAGGGTAGAAGAAGATTGAAGATAGTGTGGATGGGTTGTGTGAGATGAGTGTGAATTAAGATATGACGGCTGATAGAGGGATATGGAAGAGAAGTACATACTGTGCCGATACCACATAGCTGGGTAAAGGACAGGAGGTAGAAGAAGATTTCAACGATTCTATCTCCCTCCCACCTACCACTTTCAGGCAGAGACCTGCTACAAGTAATCTTATGTCTCGAGACGATGATCACGGTTGTTAAAATGATATCATTCTAACAATGTTTTACTGTCATAGACAAACATTTATGAATGTTACTCGTAGGGTAGTTTCGAGGAATTAAAAAAAAAAAAAATTTAAATCTCTTAAACAGTAAATATATTCTTTAAGTCATATAATCATCGTGATCATTTCCGCCGTAGGCCACAATTTATCCACTTTTGAACATAGACCTTTCTAATCCATCTCTGTCCAAGGTGCTATGTCCAGCGGTGGGCATTTAGATCAAGTGGCATCATATGTGAAATGAAAAAGCTTGCAAAATTTATAAAGTATCCCATGCTAAAAAAAAAAGACCTCGATATCGACTGATAAGGAAATGAAATAAGAAGAATCTTAATCACACAGAGAGGGACTCGTGTACCGCATAATCAGTATCAATTAAGTACTGATAGCAACACAATGAAAGCAATTTTAGATTTAATTTACATGCGTATAGTTAATTAGAATCTTCAGATTTCCATTACAGATATAAACTTCCTAAACATGGAAGGTTCTCGAACCTTCAAGGAATAATTGGTAACAGCAGTCATCGTATACCTAGTGCAGAACAACTCCAACATTTGGAGAGGTGCGAGGTCTCCGTACGGTACTCAATGGCTGGTCACGGTCAGGTTTAACCGTCGTCCTCCTCGAAATCGATTACAGAGCAATGAAAACCGCAATCATTACCACCCGCGACTCTAGAACACTGAAACCTATTTTTTTTTTGTGTTCGGGGGTGGAGGATATCTTTGAAAAGCTACTCTGTCTTCTGGGGAGAAGTTGAAGTTATGTGGAGATCTTCTGCGTTTGGAGAGGTTACGGAATCTCCGTTAGGAACACAACGTAGGCTCTCTATGGTCATGAGCTCTGCTCTATGCTCTCTAACTCTATCCTAGAATAGCCTGTCCCGAGGTCTGTTTTATACAGACCCTACCAGCCTCGCGAGCACTACTTCAATGACCGTAGACCACGTCCAGTCATTGTCCTCCTCAGTACCAAAACCTAAACTTTTTTTTTTTGTTTCGGGGGGAAATCTTCGAAAAGATACTCTACCTCCTGGGGGGAAGTCAGAGTTATGTGGAGATTTTTACCCACTAAAACCCCCTCGGTGGTCACCTTCGGCGTTTGGCGAGGTCACGGGATCTCCGTTCGGAACACAACCGCGGCACCAAAACCTCCAATCCATCCAATCAGCCGGAAGACGTCCACTGCTGGACAAAGGCCTCTCCCAAAGATTTCCACTCAGACCGATCCTGGGCCACCCGCATCCAATAGTTGTCAGCGACCTTGACCAGGTCGTTGGTCCACCTTGTGGGGGGTCTGCCCACGCTACGTCTTCCGGTATGTGGCCGCCACTCGAGAACCTTTCTGCCCCAACGGCCGTCGGTTCTGCGAGCCATGTGCCCTGCCCATTGCCACTTTGCGACGGCGATCCTTCGAGCTATGTCGGTGACCTTGGTTCTCCTGCGGATCTCCTCATATCTGATTCGATCTCGCAGGGAAACTCCGAGCATAGCTCGCTCCATTGCCCTCTCAGCAACCTTAAGCTTGCGGACAAGGCCCACAGTAAGCGGCCACGTCTCTGCTCCGTATGTCATCACTGGCAACACACACTGGTCTTGAGACACTGCGGTATATTGGACGAGAAGATATGTCTTAGCTGCACCAAAACCTAACCTATCCGTTTTTTTTTTTTTCTCTCGCGGGGAAATCCTACATCGGATACTCTTCCGCTACCGGGTCAGCAGAAGAGTTATGCCGGACTCTTACCGGCTAAAACCCCACGGTATCCTTCTCAAGACCCTTGCTCCTTTTTTTTTTTTTTTTTATATCGGTGGTGGAAATGCTGTTACCGCATACCCAGCGTCCTTTTCAAGGGGGGGGACGCCGGGTTATGTGGGGCTCGGGGCCACTGAGATGTTGTGCGTGACCCCCATACCCACTAAAACCACCACCGCTTGTCCCGCCATACGCGTACTGGAGACGCCCGGGTTTCAGCCAAGCAACTCTCCGGGCGCCTCCGCGTATAAAACTCCTCCTGGTGGGTGCCCGCGGGGAGCAAAGGCACCCCCCCGGCGTTCCCGTACCGGTCCCGGGACCAAAACCAAGACTCCCTGGGGTGCGTCCCCTGACTCCCCGGGAGAGAAACACGACAAAAGGCCCAAAGGGCCACGCCTAACGAAGACCCTTGCTCCTAACCTAACCTAACCTTAAACATTTGCAAAATTTCCTACTACCCTCAGCGGTATTTTTCAAGTTACTCCTTTGTTTTAGCCGTCTATTGTTTTTTCCTCATCGTTATCTTCGTTATTATAATACATAAAAAAAAAAATACTTCGTGTTACGACTGTAACATAATTTATGTTATTAATTAAGTAATTAAGTTAATTCATAGCTAAATATAAAGGCTATTACTTAATTAAAATATGTATTTACGCGTAAACATATTAAATTTATGGTAATAGTATTATTTATAGACGCTTTAATTTTTTTAATTTCTTTTACACACACCCCCAGTACGTACCTGTACTGGGGGTGTGTGTTGGTGAATATAATATATAGTTAGGATGATTTACACTGCACCATGGTGTTCCATATAAGTCAGTGTTCAGGCTGACCATGCTTCACCATTATAAACCATATGATAATGAGAACTGTTCCATTATATATCTCTTCTAACTTTTTACTTGTTACTATATATACTAGTCGATAAATACTAGTTGGTATATACTGGTTACGTACAGCCGCGGTTGATGAGCGGGAGGTTGTGAAGTCGTGATAATATTGCACGTTCATGGCTAATTGTAATTTGACGGATTAATCTGGAGCTGTGCTGACAATGGACGGTGAACGGTGAATTGTAGACGGTAGGGATCGTTGAACGAGTATTCCTCAAGACCTGTTTTATTAATCCACCGTCACATTATTACTCATGGTGAATATGCTGGTATTGAGGCTATTCCTGTTTGTTTACTCTCAAAGGAGGCACTAACATTCCATGTGGTCCGTCATTTTCTAAGCAACTGGTCGTAGTGTATCTGTTGCCGGAGACCGTGTAGGTAGTTACCACCAGCGACTAATCAGTACTGTGCATACATTGCTGTGATCCGGTTTGAAGGACCTATAGCTATCACTGGTGGTAGTGTCTCTGTTGCCGGAGACCGTGTAGGTAGTTACCACCAGCGACTAATCAGTACTGTGCATACATTGCTGTGATCCGGTTTGAAGGACCTATAGCTACGGAGAAGAACCGGAGACCTAACCTATTCTCAATACACCAACAGCATGTGATAGTTGTACTAGATACAAATACTACGTTACGCTTGTCTATAACCACAATTGATTATCGTATTACCTTTCTAAGTGAAAGTTTTTTTTTTTTTGATATCGGTGGTGGAAATGCTGTTACCGCATACCCAGCGTCCTTTTCAAGGGGACGCCGGGTTATGTGGGGCTCGGTACCACTGAGATGTTGTGCGTGACCCCCATACCCACTAAAACCACCACCGCTTGTCCCGCCACACGCATACTGGAGACGCCCGGGTTTCAGCCAAGCAACTCTCCGGGCGCCTCCGCGTATAAACTCCTCCTGGTGGGTGCCCGCGGGGAGCAAAGGCACTCCACCTGCCGTCCTGTACCGGTCCCGGGGACAAAACCAAGACTCCCTGGGGTGCGTCCCCTGACTCCCCGGGAGAGAAACACGACAAAGGCCCAAAGGGCCACGCCTAACGAAGACCCTTGCTCCTAACCTAACCTAACCTAACCTAACCTAACCTAACCTAACCTAACCTAACCTAACCTAACCTAACCTAACCTAACCTAACCTAACCTAACCTAACCTAACCTAACCTAACCTAACCTAACCTAACCTAACCTAACCTAACCTAACCTAACCTAACCTAACCTAACCTAACCTAACCTAACCTAACCTAACCTAACCTAACCTAACCTTAAACATTTGCAAAATTTCCTACTACCCTCAGCGGTATTTTTCAAGTTACTCCTTTGTTTTAGCCGTCTATTGTTTTTTCCTCATCGTTATCTTCGTTATTATAATAAATAAAAAAAAAAAAAATACTTCGTGTTACGACTGTAACATAATTTATGTTATTAATTAAGTAATTAAGTTAATTCATAGCTAAATATAAAGGCTATTACTTAATTAAAATATGTATTTACGCGTAAACATATTAAATTTATGGTAATAGTATTATTTATAGACGCTTTAATTTTTTTAATTTCTTTTACACACACCCCCAGTACGTACCTGTACTGGGGGTGTGTGTTGGTGAATATAATATATAGTTAGGATGATTTACACTGCACCATGGTGTTCCATATAAGTCAGTGTTCAGGCTGACCATGCTTCACCATTATAAACCATATGATAATGAGAACTGTTCCATTATATCTCTTCTAACTTTTACTTGTTACTATATATACTAGTCGATAAATACTAGTTGGTATATACTGGTTACGTACAGCCGCGGTTGATGAGCGGGAGGTTGTGAAGTCGTGATAATATTGCACGTTCATGGCTAATTGTAATTTGACGGATTAATCTGGAGCTGTGCTGACAATGGACGGTGAACGGTGAATGGTAGACGGTAGGGATCGTTGAACGAGTATTCCTCAAGACCTGTTTTATTAATCCACCGTCACATTATTACTCATGGTGAATATGCTGGTATTGAGGCTGTTCCTGTTTGTTTACTCTCAATGGAGGCACTAACATTTCATGTGGTCCGTCATTTTCTAAGCAACTGGTGGTAGTGTCTCTGTTGCCGGAGACCGTGTAGGTAGTTACCACCAGCGACTAATCAGTACTGTGCATACATTGCTGTGATCCGGTTTGAAGGACCTATAGCTATCACTGGTGGTAGTGTCTCTGTTGCCGGAGACCGTCTAGGTACCGCCGCAGCGCGTATTGCAGCCGACTGACAGTACTGTGCGGACATTGCTGTGATCCGGTTTGAAGGACCTATAGCTATCACTGGTGGTAGTGTCTCTGTTGCCGGAGACCGTCTAGGTACCGCCGCAGCGCCTATTGCAGCCGACTGACAGTACTGTGCGGACATTGCTGTGATCCGGTTTGAAGGACCTATAGCTATCACTGGTGGTAGTGTCTCTGCTGCCGGAGACCGTCTAGGTACCGCCGCAGCGCCTATTGCAGCCGACAGACAGTACTGTGCGGACATTGCTGTGATCCGGTTTGAAGGACCTATAGCTATCACTGGTGGTAGTGTCTCTGTTGCCGGAGACCGTCTAGGTACCGCCGCAGCGCCTATTGCAGCCGACAGACAGTACTGTGCGGACATTGCTGTGATCCGGTTTGAAGGACTTAACTAACACCTGGTGGTTATAGACAGAGGAGCGTTACCATCAGGTGAATGTCCGGAAGCTGATGGAGCTGTCAAATTTGTAAAATAACAGCACCAACTTCACAGAAGAAAAAGAGGATATCCGGTTGATGATCTACTCTCTTCATTTTCCATTTCATTCACAACTGGCATTAGCTGTTTGGTGGTGGTGATTTTTACTATCAGCAAGGCCCACGGAACCGGAGACCTAACCTATTCTCAATACACCAACAGCATGTGATAGTTGTACTAGATACAAATACTACGTTACGCTTGTCTATAACCACAATTGATTATCGTATTACCTTTCTAAGTGAAAGTTTTTTTTTTTTTTTTCGGTACTAATGACGTCGCGGTGCGTCGTTCGCCCGATGGTATGTCACGCAAGCCCCTCGCGATGCAGCGCTAATTAATATAATATGTTTACACAACACCTTTGGGATTGGAACATGGGTTATATTGCCACACCTTTATAACAGCAGTGAACTTATATAAATACTATAAAGTATTTTTTTTTTTTTTTATGAAATGTAACGTTCACCTTATGGTAATACACGCATGTAACGTACAGTTAGTTAGGAAGATATACACTGCAGCACAGCCCCGAGACATAAGATTATAAGTCTTGTTACCGCGGTAACACTAGCTACAGCATCCTTCAAACCGGAACAAGGAAATGTTAACATACCTCTGTTTATCGCGACGGCAGTAGAATGGAGACCTCAAATATTTAGTCTTGTTACCCCAGTAACACTAGCTACAGCATCCTTGTAACCGGAACAAGGTAATGTTGGCATGCTCCTGTTTGGCGCGGCGGCAGTAGAATCGAGACCTCAGTTGTTTAGTCTTGTTACCCCAGTAACACTAGCTACAAGCATCCTTCTAACCGGAACACGGTAATGTTAACATACCTCTGTTTATCGCGACGGCAGTAGAATCGAGACCTCAGTTGTTTAGTCTTGTTACCCCAGTAACACTAGCTACAAGCATCCTTCTAACCGGAACACGGTAATGTTAACATACCTCTGTTTATCGCGACGGCAGTAGAATGGAGACCTCAATTATTTAGTCTTGTTACCCCAGTAACACTAGCTACAGCATCCTTGTAACCGGAACAAGGAAATGTTAACATACCTCTGTTTATCGCGGCGGCAGTAGAATCGAGACCTCAGTTGTTTAGTCTTGTTACCCCAGTAACACTAGCTACAAGCATCCTTCTAACCGGAACACGGTAATATTTGCATGCTTCTGTTTGCCGCGGCGGCGGTAGAATCAAGACGTCAGTTGTTTAGTCTTGTTACCGCAGTAATTTTACTTGTACGTCCTTCACAACATAGTAATGTTTGGCCGCTGCGGTGATATGTAGGTCTCCGGAAACTGGTTAATACTTCACGACTTGGTGCTTCAGAATCAAACCAGGAACCGTCGCTGTTGCTATAAGCAAGCCGCGATATAATTGATAATAAATTATTAATTATAGTTTGTATTCCAAGAGTTCGGTACTTCCCCTCGTTCGTGTATCGCCAGTTATTTAAATACCAGGCGATATTTCGCGGTAACAATAACAAGTTATTTTATTGTTCACGCTTCCTACTTGCTACAAAATGTCAAAGGTTAATTATATATATATAACATATATATACTAGCTGTTACTCGGCCGGATTGTGGGGGTAATATAAAAATAGATTTGATATTTGGTAATACGCCTCGAGTGCAAACACGACCGTAAATGAGTTTCTATAGCAACCGTTACCATCGTTGCGGTAACACTGTAACGCATTTTTTTTTTCTGACCAACGTTTTTAGCTGATCATAAATTATACGCCATGACGTAACAGCGCGGCCTTATGCCTGTCGTTCGTAAGATGTTGCATCTAGTTACCGCGGTAATTTCACTGGTTACCATTCAAACGGAAACATGGATATGTGTTAGTTGGAACGGTATACATTGCATCGTATACATAACATGTTAAGTTTCATTACCGCGGTAATTTCACTGGTTACCATTCAAACAGTAACATGGACACGTATTAGTTGGAACGACATACATTGCATCGTATACATAACATGTTAAGTTTCATTACCGCGGTAATTTCACTGGTTACCATTCGAACAAGAACATGGATATATGGTAATTGGAACGGCATACATCGCATCGTATACATAACATGTTAAGATTCGTTACCGCAGTAATAACACTAGTTGCAGCGCCGTTCGAACCGGAACACGGATCCGTTGTCTGTTAAGATGATATAGACCGCATCTCGGTTAAACGTAGTAGTATGTTTATATGATTACCGCAGTAATCGGTCCAGATATTTCGGTTTATTCCGCAATCGCACTAGTTTGTCAACGTCCTAATGGCTAACAAATAACTGGGTGTTGTGTGGGTACCGCGACAGGTTCGGCTGAAAACCGGTTCTTCTATAACGTCCATATTGAGAGTAAAGGATAATGATATTGTGATGACGTCATCATCATCAGCTACCCTCCTCAAGCTGAAGGTCGGTGATCAGATGGAGTAAACCAATTCGATCAGCTGTTCTTCTTATGTCCACACAAACCATTTCTTGCGCTGTCAGATTATATATATATATATAATCTTTGACATTTCACTAGGCAATTCGACCTTCAAACCAGAACACGGTAATGTTAGCGTATTATTATTTTGTACTGCGGTGGTTGCGTCGCGACGTCAGGTTTGAATCTCGTTACCGCAGTAATGTCACTAGTTACAGCGCCCTTCAATTTCTTCGAATCTTCATCCATCGATTCCACTAGCTATGGGTTCAGCTCATTGCCATTTCAGCCGAGTGTCTAATACTCTTTATATATATCTATGAACTTTAAACCGGATCACAGTGATGTGTGATCACTACTGTTTGGTCGCTGCGATGGTACCTACATAGACACTACCACCGGTAATCGACGATCCAACATGGTTTGGGTGGTATACATAGCACCATATTGCGCTCGTCGCCTGAAGACAGGATGTTGAGTGTCCTTACCCCTGTAATTTCGATAGCTACAACTCCCTTCAATCCGGAACACAATACCGGTTTGGCGGTGAAAATAGCCTACCGGTCTTTAGTTATACCTACCGCAAAGATCTGAAATTAAGATCAAACTTTAATGCCGCCTACTGGGATTCGAACGGCACTAGGTGCGCTCTCCGCTGTGTCACCGGGGTCGTAATGTATTCACGTACAGATAATCGCTTCATTTTCCTACGCGCGCACGCTCTATAAAGTTTCCCAACGTTGCAACAAAACAAAGACTTAATTTTATGTCATACGGCCGCCTATCACACCATCCTCTCATTTTATTTCTATATTTAAATTTTTTTTTCTAATCATGAATTGTCATATAAAATTAAATACTTGTATGAAGTGTCTTTCTTTGCCATACTAATAAAAAATAGTATAATCTCCCTTACTTTAAATGTCAGCGTTGGGGGATGGAAGGGAGGATTTTTAAAGATACTTTGGAAATAACTCCTTTTAAAACTCTCTCGGTGAATACCATTAGCGTGATTCAGAGAGCAATGGTATCCATTTCCAGAGAACATCAGTGGTCCTCTATAGAACATTATGTAAGTAGGGCTTTAGGTCTTTAGCACCTTTCCTGCGATACGGACAAACATGAAATCCAACCCTGGATTAGTGGGCTATAAAGACCTTCAAACCCTGAAACCCATTGTAGTCAAGGTCATTTTAGTCGCCTCCGACGACTGATTCTCTCCAGTCCTGTCGTTATTTTTCTCATTCAACGAATGACGCGAGCGGGACATTGACATGGTAGTCGGTGCAAGTCCGACATAATCTATCTATACCCTCGCGAGAGCAGGTATATGTCTGCCAATAACAAAGTGATGATAATTAGGATGGTATACACTGCACCATATGCTCGTCGCTTTGAGATCATCAGCCGATAGACGTCCACTGCTCGACACAGGCCTACCCCAGAGATCTCCTCCTACAATCAGCATGGCCTGCGGTACCGCTGGGTAATAGGGTCTTTCGTATGTAGGGGTTATATGGTGTAGGGGTTCATATGGGGGGGATTTGGATCATTTCCCGCTACGCTAGCCCAATGCGGGTGGGAGCCGGAGCTTTGTATGTTGATTAGCAGGCTGCACCACGAGCAGGTGAGGTTGGCTTTGGTCCCGTGAGTTGTTGCAGTGTCTCGTTACCGCAGTAATTACACTAGTTACAGCGCACTAAACCGTAACAATATAAAGTTTACACGGTACTGTTCGACAGCAGAAATAAGCGCTGCGATGGTGCTTAGACGCATACAACAGAGACCTTAAAACAAGATATAGCGCAGGTAAACAACGATTTTGCTGCATCATGCTCTGGTGTATACTTGTCATCGTGTTACACCGTATGTATCATATATAGCTTGCATAATGTTACTGCGGTTTTTATTATTCATTTATGAATCAGCCTACTGAAAGGAAAATTGACATACCCGCAGTTAGATCGATTGGTGGTCAGAATTTCTCAAACCCACCTCGGCTATTCATCAGATTTGCAATCTGGTGGTGGTAACTGAAAAATGAGTAAACGACTGAAGATGTCG
The DNA here is from genome assembly GCA_029286815.1 of Troides helena. Taxonomy (NCBI): domain Eukaryota; kingdom Metazoa; phylum Arthropoda; class Insecta; order Lepidoptera; family Papilionidae; genus Troides; species Troides helena. The sequence continues at coordinate 232,981 of JAGSMV010000038.1, read as the reverse complement.
AGAGCAATAGCCTTCGTCGACATGTGGCAACCGCCAACACACTCTTGTCCAGCATGGTGTATCATCATCATCAGCCGATAGACGTCCACTGCTGGACAAAGGCCTCCCCCAAAGATCTCCACGTCGATTTTTCCCACGTTACTCGTATCCAGTGGATTCCAGCGTAGTGAATAAATGGACCGAACACCCTCTATATGAGTGATGGCTTCAAGTCCCAGTAGTAGGAACATTAAGGAGACCATTTCATTATTATTCGTAGTGAAAATAAATTATATTAACCCTTAGGGCGGCTGTCGGGCAAGGTCGAAACTTAAAAGAGGAATAGATGTCGGGCAAAACGTTTTCCTCCGTAACTTGAGGGTAGTGTATAAGAAATCTGTTGATAGATCTCTGTTGCCGGAGACAGTCTAGGTAAGTCCGACGAATTCGAGGAGATCGGTTGCCAAGGTAACGGTACGGTACGAGGTCGAGAGGAGGGTGCGCTGTATGTTCCAGCGCGCCATTAGGGAGGTGAAAAGGGGGACTCACTCCTCGATGGAGCTACGTGGTGTAGCCGGCGCTGATGGAAACCCGAAGGTGTGGTGCGTTCCAGTGGGGGTTTTAGTCGTCGGTCCAAGTCCGACATAACCTATCATTGTCCCCGAAAGGGCAGGTATATAAAGGTATTTCCTCCACGGAAAACAATAAAAAAAATAGAGGCGGTAGTTTCTAAATTTGTAGTTTGGGTACTTAGAAAAAAGTATAAATTGCGTTGTTTTTTTTTTTTTTAATAATAAACTATTGCACAACGCCGGTGACGTCCGTGGGATGAATTGACATATTTACGCCGTTATAAAGTACCAAGAGGAAAACACTCAACTTGGTAATTTATTCAATGATATACCGCGCACGGTATTCGGTCTGATTTATGGTATAATTGGGGGGGATTGATTTAACGTTTGTCCTCGCCAAGCTGACTGCGACCCTCGATCCAGAATATATTATTTAAATTTGTATTTCAAAAACCGACGGGCGAGCGAAAGGCTCACCTGATTGTAAGTGATAGGTTTTGTGTGACAGTCAATGATGTTAAGCCTTGATACTGCCAGTAATTTCTCTAGCTACCCTCAGCAACACAATGACTCACGCTTCTGTTTGGCGCTGGAGTACGGTCTCTATAAAAGGAAGCCTACTTCCTTTTAAAAAGAATTATTTATCGATTCCTTTGGATACACCAAAGCAATCACTTTTTGTTAATAGTTAAAAATTCATCACACGATATAGCTAATAACAAACAAATAAAGAACAGTTCGGTGTGATAGGCTCCCTCGTTAAAATTCCCGGCAAGCTGCCAGCGAGGATACGTCATGTCGTGAATACATCTGGATGGTTTGCTTGCGTGGTATTCGCAAATATATTTGTCTTATCATTCTTTCCCTTCCAATCCCACCTCCCCCTACCTACCTCCCCCTCACACACACACTATACCATGTACGCACACGTGGGATTCCGTAGAAAAGTGTAAATGGTGTTTTTCTATACTTTATATACTTCATCATGAGACTATACTACCACTTACCATCAGATGGTAGTCAAGTTATATTATATATAAAAGGAAAGCGTTTAATTACTTAAAAAAATTTTTTTTTTTTAATTATCGATGTAAACGAGCAGTCGAGCGATCAAGCATGTGTGTGGTGCTTGTTTGTAAACTAATATGTGAGCTAACGTGCGTGGGTTTCGTGTGATGATGTGTATGTGTACGGTGTGGGCGAGCGAGCATGTGTGTTGTGCTTGTCTGTAAACTAATATGCGAGCTAACGTGCTTGGGTTTCGTGTGATGATGTGTATATGTACGGTGTGGGCGAGCGAGCATGTGTGTTGTGCTTGTCTGTAAGCTAATATGCGAGCTAACGTGCTTGAGTTTCGTGTGATGATGTGTATATATACGGTGTGGGCGAGCGAGCATGTGTGTGGTGCTTGTCCTGTAAACTAATATGCGAGCTAACGTGCTTGAGTTTCGTGTGATGATGTGTGTATATATATACGGTGTGGGCGAGAGCGAGCATGTGTGTTGTGCTTGTCTGTAAACTAATATGCGAGCTAACGTGCTTGGGTTTCGATGTGATGATGTGTATATATACGGTGTGGGCGAGCGAGCATGTGTGTTGTGCTTGTCTGTAAACTAATATGCGAGCTAACGTGCGTGGGTTTCGATGTGATGATGTGTATATACGGTGTGGGCGAGCGAGCATGTGTGGTGCTTGTCCTGTAAACTAATATGCGAGCTAACGTGCTTGGGTTTCGATGTGATGATGTGTATATATACGGTGTGGGCGAGCTGAGCATGTGTGTTGTGCTTGTCTGTAAGCTAATATGCGAGCTAACGTGCGTGGGTTTCGATGTGATGATGTGTGTATATATATACGGTGTGGGCGAGAGCGAGCATGTGTTGTGCTTGTCTGTAAACTAATATGCGAGCTAACGTGCTTGGGTTTCGTGTGATGATGTGTATATGTACGGTGTGGGCGAGCGAGCATGTGTGTTGTGCTTGTCTGTAAACTAATATGCGAGCTAACGTGCGTGGGTTTCGTGTGATGATGTGTATATGTACGGTGTGGGCGAGCAGGCATGTGTGTTGTGCTGTCTGTAAACTAATATACGAGCTAACGTGCGTGGGTTTCGATGTGATGATGTATATGTACGGTGTGGGCGAGCGAGCATGTGTGGTGCTTGTCTGTAAACTAATATGCGAGCTAACGTGCGTGGGTTTCGTGTGATGATGTGTATATGTACGGTGTGGGCGAGCGAGCATGTGTGTTGTGCTTGTCTGTAAACTAATATGCGAGCTAACGTGCGTGGGTTTCGTGTGATGATGTGTATATGTACGGTGTGGGCGAGCGAGCATGTGTGTTGTGCTTGTCTGTAAACTAATATGCGAGCTAACGTGCTTGGGTTTCGATGTGATGATGTGTGTATATGTACGGTGTGGGCGAGCGAGCATGTGTTGTGCTTGTCTGTAAACTAATATGCGAGCTAACGTGCTTGGTTTCGTGTGATGATGTGTATATGTACGGTGTGTGGGCGAGCGAGCATGTGTGTTGTGCTTGTCTGTAAACTAATATGCGAGCTAACGTGCTTGGGTTTCGTGTGATGATGTGTATATGTACGGTGTGGGCGAGCGAGCATGTGTGTGGTGTTTGTCTGTAAACGAATATGCGAGCTAACGTGTGTGGGGTTCGTGTGATGATGTGTATATGAACGGTGTGGACGAGCGAGCATGTGTGGTGCTTGTTTGTAAACTAATATGCGAGCCAACGTGCGTGGGTTTCGTGTGATGATGTGTATATGTAATGGTGTGGGCGAGCGAGCATGTGTGGTGCTTGTTTGTAAACTAATATGTGAGCTAACGTGCGTGGGTTCTGTGTGATGATGTGTATATGTAATGGTGTGGGCGAGCGAGCATGTGTGTGGTGCTTGTCTGTAAACCATCATGCGAGCTAACGTGCGTGGGTTCTGTGTGATGATGTGTATATGTAATGGTGTGGGCGAGCGAGCATGTGTGGTGCTTGTTTGTAAACTAATATGTGAGCTAACGTGCGTGGGTTCTGTGTGATGATGTGTATATGTAATGGTGTGGGCGAGCGAGCATGTGTGGTGCTTGTCTGTAAGCTAATATGCGAGCTAACGTGCTTGGGTTTCGATGTGATGATGTGTATATGAACGGTGTGGACGAGCGAGCATGTGTGGTGCTTGTCTGTAAGCTAATATGCGAGCTAACGTGCGTGGGTTCTGTGTGATGATGTGTATATGCACGGTGTGGGCGAGCGAGCATGTGTGTGGTGCTTGTCTGTAAACCAATATGCGAGCTAACGTGCGTGGGTTCTGTGTGATGATGTGTATATGTAATGGTGTGGGCGAGCGAGCATGTGTGTGTGGTGTTTGTCTGTAAACCATCATGCGAGCTAACGTGCTTGGGTTTCGTGTGATGATGTGTATATGTAATGGTGTGGGCGAGCGAGCATGTGTGTTGTGCTGTCTGTAAACTAATATGCGAGCTAACGTGCGTGGGTTTCGTGATGATGTGTATATGTACGGTGTATGAGCGAGCATGTGTGTGGTGCTTGTCTGTAAACCAATATGCGAGCTAACGTGCGTGGGTTTCGTGTGATGATGTATATGTACGGTGTGGGCGAGCGAGCATGTGTGTGTGGTGCTTGTCTGTAAACCAATATGCGAGCTAACGTGCGTGGGTTTCGATGTGATGATGTGTATATATACGGTGTGGGCGAGCGAGCATGTGTGTGGTGTTTGTCTGTAAACTAATATGCGAGCTAACGTGCGTGGGTTTCGTGATGATGTGTATGTGTACGGTGTGGGCGAGCGAGCATGTGTGTGGTGCTTGTCTGTAAACTAATATGCGAGCTAACGTGCTTGGGTTTCGTGTGATGATGTGTATATGTACGGTGTGGGCGAGCGAGCATGTGTGTTGTGCTTGTCTGTAAACTAATATGCGAGCTAACGTGCTTGGGTTTCGTGTGATGATGTGTATATGTACGGTGTGGGCGAGCGAGCATGTGTGGTGCTTGTCTGTAAACTAATATGCGAGCTAACGTGCGTGGGTTCTGTGTGATGATGTGTATATGAACGGTGTGGACGAGCGAGCATGTGTGTGGTGCTTGTTTGTAAACTAATATGTGAGCTAACGTGCGTGGGTTCTGTGTGATGATGTGTATATATACGGTGTGGGCGAGCGAGCATGTGTGTTGTGCTTGTCTGTAAACTAATATGCGAACTAACGTGCTTGGGTTTCGTGTGATGATGTGTATATATGTACGGTGTGGGCGAGCGAGCATGTGTGTTGTGCTTGTCTGTAAACTAATATACGAGCTAACGTGCTTGGGTTTCGATGTGATGATGTGTATATGTACGGTGTGGGCGAGCGAGCATGTGTGTTGTGCTTGTCTGTAAACTAATATGCGAGCTAACGTGCTTGGGTTTCGATGTGATGATGTGTATATGTACGGTGTGGGCGAGAGCGAGCATGTGTGTGGTGCTTGTCTGTAAGCTAATATGCGAGCTAACGTGTGTGAGTTTCGTGTGATGATGTGTATATGAACGGTGTGGACGAGCGAGCATGTGTGTGTGGTGCTTGTTTGTAAACTAATATGTGAGCTAACGTGCGTGGGTTTCGTGTGATGATGTGTATATATGTACGGTGTGGGCGAGCAGGCATGTGTGTGGTGCTTGTTTGTAAACTAATATGTGAGCTAACGTGCGTGGGTTTCTGTGTGATGATGTGTATGTGTACGGTGTGGGCGAGCAGGCATGTGTGTGGTGCTTGTCTGTAAGCTAATATGCGAGCTAACGTGCTTGGGTTTCGTGTGATGATGTGTATATGTACGGTGTGGGCGAGCGAGCATGTGTGTTGTGCTTGTCTGTAAACTAATATGCGAGCTAACGTGCGTGGGTTTCGTGTGATGATGTGTATATGTACGGTGTGGGCGAGCGAGCATGTGTGTTGTGCTTGTCTGTAAACTAATATGCGAGCTAACGTGCGTGGGTTTCGTGTGATGATGTGTATATGTACGGTGTGGGCGAGCGAGCATGTGTGTGGTGCTTGTCTGTAAACTAATATGCGAGCTAACGTGCGTGGGTTTCGTGTGATGATGTGTATATGTACGGTGTGGGCGAGCGAGCATGTGTGTTGTGCTTGTCTGTAAACTAATATGCGAGCTAACGTGCGTGGGTTTCGATGTGATGATGTGTATATATACGGTGTGGGCGAGCGAGCATGTGTGTTGTGCTTGTCTGTAAACTAATATGCGAGCTAACGTGCTTGGGTTTCGTGTGATGATGTGTATATATGTACGGTGTGGGCGAGCGAGCATGTGTGTTGTGCTTGTCTGTAAACTAATATGCGAGCTAACGTGCGTGGGTTTCGATGTGATGATGTGTATGTGTACGGTGTGGGCGAGCGAGCATGTGTGTTGTGCTTGTCTGTAAACTAATATACGAGCTAACGTGCGTGGGTTTCGATGTGATGATGTGTATATATGTACGGTGTGGGCGAGCGAGCATGTGTGTGGTGCTTGTCTGTAAACTAATATGCGAGCTAACGTGCGTGGGTTTCGTGTGATGATGTGTATATGAACGGTGTGGACGAGCGAGCATGTGTGTGGTGCTTGTTTGTAAACTAATATGTGAGCTAACGTGCGTGGGTTTCGTGTGATGATGTATATGTACGGTGTGGGCGAGCGAGCATGTGTGTGGTGCTTGTTTGTAAACTAATATGTGAGCTAACGTGCGTGGGTTTCGATGTGATGATGTGTATATATGTACGGTGTGGGCGAGCGAGCATGTGTGTTGTGCTTGTCTGTAAACTAATATGCGAGCTAACGTGCTTGGGTTTCGTGTGATGATGTGTATATGTACGGTGTGGGCGAGCGAGCATGTGTGTGGTGCTTGTCTGTAAACTAATATGCGAGCTAACGTGCGTGGGTTTCGTGTGATGATGTGTATGTGTACGGTGTGGGCGAGCGAGCATGTGTGTTGTGCTTGTCTGTAAACTAATATGCAAGCTAACGTGCGTGGGGTTCGTGTGAACGTGTGTATGTGTACGGTGTGGGCGAGCGAGCATGTGTGTGGTGCTTGCCTGTACACAAACGTGCGTGGGGTTCGTGCGTGCGAACGAGCATTCTTGCTTGCCAGCGAGCCAGCACGTGTGTGGTAATTGTCTGTGAATGTGTGGGTATGTATATAAATTAGTTTATTATAACATTACTATTTCTAATGGAATTTGTTTTACTGTATCGACCCGGTAAATACCAACACGGTTTACCCACGTGTACGACACAGTGCAGGAAAGCCCGCGATATCACTTCAAATGTTCACAGTGGTTTCTATAAGGCTCCTAAACCCAGCTGTGGGCAACCGCCGTCAGAAGGCATGACCATTAATAAGTACATTTTATTACATACACAATACGAAGCTGGGCAATAATTCATAAAAGTAAGGTCAGATCTGAAATCCCACTGCTGGGACTTTGGGATTTGTGCGAATAGGTGAAAGTATCAAGTAGCAGAAGAAAACTTAAAAGAACCAAATAAGGTTCAAATGTTAAGGATCTTTATGCGGAACCCTAATTCGTTTTTTTTTTTTTTTCTTAACATCTCACATCACCGGCGGTCTCCTTTATGAGAAAGCTGGTGGAGCGTCTCAGTTGCCGGCAACCGTACAGAGAGACCGACCAGACAGAGAGAGACAGACAGACACAGAGAGACGACCGACAGCTTCTGTTCCACCATGCTCCGGTTTGAAGGGCGTTGTTGCTAAAGAAACTGATACGATGTCGAGGCGTAATTCTGTGACCGTGTATGAGTTCCAGAGTAAAGAATGCGGTTGTCGAAAAAAAAACTCTATCAAGTATAAATTTGCATGTGTTTGTATGTATGTGTGTGTGTGTGAGATGGTCAAATCTGCCAGTTCAACGGATGCAGAACAAACATAATTTAATATTCTGTCCGGTTGCTCTGTTATAGCGGTTGGTTGGACACCGGAAAAAATATGGCGGCGCAGCCTTGCTTTATCAACTGGCTTACGTCAATCCCGTGTACTATAAATAAAACAAAATGGCCGCCGGTCGCAACGCCGCGAGACGATGCCGTTTAATTAATTAGCATATGCTATACTGTGACCTCGTAGGTGATAAACGATGCACTAATTTATTAGAGGGAAAATAGACAATGTAGCGTCAATTATGTCGTCCGCCATTTTGTTTGTTGTCCTCTTTGAGAAATAAGTCGTTATATAATTTTTTTTTTTTTTTTTAATCAACTACTTGCAATAGAACCTCATTGTGTTACGATGATGTACCCTACATGTTTTTATCGCTCTATAAGTTAAGGTCTTCTTACCGTGGTAATTACACTAATTTTGGACTTGCCGACCAGTTGAGTACAATCATTACCGTATTTCGGTATTAAGGACGGTGTAACTAATGAAATTACCGCGGTAACGAGTTATAATATCTGACGTCTCCAGTCGAACATAACAGCGCCAAGTGTTATCTTGTTTTGGTGTGAAGAGCGGGGTAACTAATGAAATTACCGCGGTAACGAGTTATAATATCTGACGTCTCCAGTCGAACATAACAGCGCCAAGTGTTATCTTATTTTGGTATTAAGAGCGGGGTAACTAATGAAATTACCGCGGTAACGAGTTACAATATCTGACGTCTCCAGTCGAACATAACAGCGCCAAGTGTTATCTTATTTTGGTATTAAAAGCGGGGTAACTAATGAAATTACCGCGGTAACGAGTTACAATATCTGACGTCTCCAGTCGAACATAACAGCGCCAAGTGTTATCTTATTTTGGTATTAAGAGCGGGGTAACTAATGAAATTACCGCGGTAACGAGTTATAATATCTGACGTCTCCAGTCGAACATAACAGCGCCAAGTGTTATCTTATTTTGGTATTAAGAGCGGGGTAACTAATGAAATTACCGCGGTAACGAGTTATAATATCTGACGTCTTCAGTCAAAAATCACAGCGCCAAATATTACTTTGTTTCGGTATGAAGAGCGGTGCAGCTAATGAAATTACCGCGGTAACGAGATATAACGTCTGACATAGACTTAACATTCTTGATACATTTTGGAGAGTTGGATGGAAATACAAAATATAATTCCCCCATCCCTTTTTCCACCACCGGATGATCAGACTCGCGGCAGGTCACCATGTTTATATCGTGGACCTTAGATCCTGAACAAAGATATCCAGCTCCTCGTTCTTCATGGGAACCCCCGTCTAAATGCGACGTGGGTGGTCTTCACAAAAGAAGTGAATATGCCGCTACTCAGCCTCACCATCACAGACCACATCACTCAACATCAAGTGTGATCGTAGTCAAGCAATGGCCTTGTCGATTAAAAAAAAAAATCTCTCCATAAGTATGTCCTTCGGTCCAACAAATCAAGCATCCGGTTCCGAGGGTCCGTGGGTAATTTGCAGTTGATGAGCGCGCCGTGAAGGTGATATAGAAGGAAACGGAAATGGGTGTTCTTTCCGTGAAGACTTCATTTGGTATTCGTGTCGTTCTGGGGCTGGTGGTAACCACGGCAATGACCAGACAGACGCGTACAGATATTACTATGTTCCGGATTGAAGGGCGCTGCAGCTAGTGTAATAGTTTGGGTTATGAAATCTGCCGTCTGAAGCCGGCCATTACTGCTCGAAACAGTAGTCTGTCCAAACATTGTATCGTTCCGGTGTGAAGGGCGCTGTAGCTAATAAAATTACTGCGGTAACAAGATTTAACATCTGACGTCTCAAGGCCGCAACTACTGCTCTAAACAGTAGTCTGTGCAAACATTGTCTTCTTCCGGTGTGAAGGGCGCTGTAGCTAATAAAATTACTGCGGTAACAAGATTTAACATCTGACGTCTCAAGTCGGTCACTACTGCTTCAAGTAGGAGTGTGTGCAAACATTGTCCAGTTCCGGTGTGAAGGGCGCTGTAGCTAATAAAAAAATCCGTTTTATATCAGACATCCGCTTTACGTACTTACTGTTGCAGTTTCTAAATACATCCGCTTCCGGGTGAAAGGCGAATCTATCAACGCTAACCGCAAACGCGCATTAAGATGTGTTTAATCGCTTAACGCTCGTAGAAAGCGTTACCCGGGTAACGGTATGGAAGCTCAACGGCACTGGTCGGATCCATCATCATCAGCTGATGGAGACTGGGATGTTTACACTGCATATTATTGCTCTAATATTAGATCCAGCCATGTCCTCATCCTCAGGATCTATGCTCTACCCTGGTTTCCCTTCAATACATATAAATATGACTTAACTAGCTACAGCGCCCTTCAAACCGTAACGTGGTGTTTACACAGTACCGATTAGAGCTACGGTAGTAATTTTGAATCAAGTGTTTAGTCTCGTTACTTCGGTAATTTCTCTGGCTACAGCGCTTCCTAACTCGCATCGCAGTAATGTCTACTGTGATCCGGCTTAAAGGACTGCAATAGGCGCTGCGGTGGTAACTTAGACGGTGTCCGACAGAGACATAAAATATATATATTATCTCTCCTCCTGTTCCTCGCTTTGCTAGCAGCAATATAGAATTAGCAACCGCATCTACCGAGTGAATCTATAGCAACCGTTACCATGGAAACCGCTGCTAAATGATAATATTACCCTACCTTAATTTCGTATAGTTTTTTCTTTGAACGCAATAATAAACGAAAACAATTGCTTTTTTTTTTTTTTTTATATGTCGGTCGACTCGGTAATCATGGTAATACGGTCGTTCGTGTACAGATCTTAATCTCGAGTAACGAAATTGAGGAAAATTGTTTTTTTTTTTTTTCGACACCAATTATTTCCATTAGTTTCTCCTCTTATATATCAGCTTTCGCTAGGGTTGACTCTTATATCAACTAAGTACCCTGCTCATCTGGTGTATGAGAATATTCACACGGCGCCGTGTACTCGGCCCCACAGAAGCGGTTAGTATAAACAAATAATTACTACATACCCTTCCTACCTAAGCCTATATAATTAATATATGTATCTGTCCACGCTCCTGCGGGCCGGCTACGCGGCGCCGTGTAGCCGGCCCGTCATATACAATTCGTGATCTTACCGACAATTAGCATTAACTTAAACTTATCTAAGTAATAATCTCTCAATACAAAAGTCTATGCAAGTGTCCGTGTACACGGCGCCGTGTATTCGGCCCCTCAAGCAGCGCCATGATTACCCAAACACAAGAACTTAGGATATTTACACCGCACCACATATCTCTAATTATCACCAAACATTACATCAATACCTTAATAATGTGATCGTAGTTTTATAACCAATACTATTGTTAACCCTACATAAGCTACAGCGCACTACAAACCGGAATTCGCAGCTATTCAGCTTATCGCTACGTATCAAACTTATCAGCTGTGTCACCAGTAAGCAGTTTACACAACCGATACGTGCACACTTGACATTATATGCGTTATCTTAGTTCCGTTTAGCGCTGACTCAAACTACACCTGGAGATAAGATCAACATGGGTTACGTCACCATCAGAATCTCTGGTCTGTCTTGAAATGTCCAGAGAGAGAGAGAGAGATAGACATGTGGGGGTAGTAGTGTCTGTGTTGCCGGAGACCGCAATTACAGCGACCAAAAAGTAGTGTGCAAACATTACTATGTTCCGGTTTGAAGGCCGCTGTAGCTAGTGAAATTACTGTGGTATGAGACTTGACATCTTATGTCTGAAACGGCGAGGGCAGTGTCATCCTGATCATATAAAAAAAAAAGATTAGAGGGTAATATTCTTTTTTTGTATATTGGTGATAAATATCATAACCTAACCTAACCTAACCCAAGAGCATGTGTGAAGGTAATCAAAAAATTTTTTTTTTTTTTCAGATTCCCAAAAGCGACGACCGCAAAGAAATACCTATGTTTAATCACCTTCTAATTATGGGAAGTGCCGAGAGACCAGACATGAAACCGCACTTACCAATGGCCGAAAGCGATAGGAAATCAATAAAGAGCATCCTCAAGAAGCCCTTCCAGGCTCTGTTCCAGAAGGAGAAGAAGAAAGAGAAGAAACAGGTCGTCGTGGCGGAAATCAGCGCGACCAAAACACCAGCAAAAGTCACGCCCGTACGGACAATCCTGGAGAAGTTCCGCAATCTAGAAATAGAAACGAAAGATGATGAGGAAGACGAGTTCGCGAACTTCTCCCGTCAGATCATAGAAGAGGAGAAGGACAGAGTCCCGATACGAACCGACTCGCACTCTTCGGAAGACAGCGGCTTCTCGGAGAAAGGTCCAGCTGAAGTGGACTTGGAGAAGGATAGAGATGAACAACTGGTGGAGTCGCTGAAGAAGTTGGAAGTGACTAAAGAAGACGGTGAGAAGAAGAAGAAGAAGGTGCAGAATGTATTCATATCGAGGAAACCTGTCAGGAACAGGGTCAGCGATTACGGAGCTGCGGCTCACCCTTACAGTGCAGGACAAGAGAAGGCGCAGGATAGCGTCTATAGACAGGTGATGATTTTTTTTTTTTTTAACTACCTCACACGATCAGCGAGACGTTCACCTGATTCCAAGTGATACGCTCACTCATAACAATGTGATGCTAGTTAGAATGACATACACTGCATCGTATTCCGCTTGTCGCCTTGAGATTTATAATGTCTCGTTACCAGTAATTTCACTGACTACAGCGTCCTTCAAACCGGAACGCGATAACGTTTGCATACTATCATTTGACAGCAGAAATAGGACCTGCCCATAACAACGATATACATTCCCCTTGACGTATGAAATATCGAGTATCCACGCCTCAATAACTTCACTAGCTGCAGCGCCCTTCAAACCCGAGTACGATAAAGCGTACACACTACTATTTAGCAGCAGAAATAGGACCTGCCCATAACAACGATATACATTCCCCTTGACGTATGAAATATCGAATATCCGTACCTCAATAACTTCACTAGCTGCAGCGCCCTTCAAACCCGAGTACGATAAAGCGTGCACACTACTATTTAGCAGCAGAAATAGGAGCTGACACAACAATGTGACTCTAGTTAGGATGATTTACACTCCATCGTATTACGCTTGGAACCTTGAGACAGGGTGTTCCCTCGTTACCCCTGTAATATCACTGACTACAGCGTCCTTCAAACCGGAACGCGATAATTGCATACTATCATTTGACAGCAGAAATAGGACCTGCCCATAACAACGATATACATTCCCCTTGACGTATGAAATATCGAGTATCCGTACCTCAATAACTTCACTAGCTGCAGCGCCCTTCAAACCCGAGTACGATAAAGCGTGCACACTACTATTTAGCAGCAGAAATAGGAGCTGACACAACAATGTGACTCTAGTTAGGATGATTTACACTCCATCGTATTACGCTTGGAACCTTGAGACAGGGTGTTCCCTCGTTACCCCTGTAATATCACTGACTACAGCGTCCTTCAAACCGGAACGCGATAATTGCATACTATCATTTGACAGCAGAAATAGGACCTGCCCATAACAACGATATACATTCCCCTTGACGTATGAAATATCGAGTATCCACGCCTCAATAACTTCACTAGCTGCAGCGCCCTTCAAACCCGAGTACGATAAAGCGTGCACACTACTATTTAGCAGCAGAAATAGGAGCTGACACAACAATGTGACTCTAGTTAGGATGATTTACACTCCATCGTATTACGCTTGGAACCTTGAGACAGGGTGTTCCCTCGTTACCCCTGTAATATCACTGACTACAGCGTCCTTCAAACCGGAACGCGATAATTGCATACTATCCTTTGACAGCAGAAATAGGACCTGCCCATAACAACGATATACATTCCCCTTGACGTATGAAATATCGAGTATCCACGCCTCAATAACTTCACCAGCTGCAGCGCCCTTCAAACCCGAGTACGATAAAGCGTGCACACTACTATTTAGCAGCAGAAATAGGAGCTGACACAACAATGTGACTCTAGTTAGGATGATTTACACTCCATCGTATTACGCTTGGAACCTTGAGACAGGGTGTTCCCTCGTTACCCCTGTAATATCACTGACCACAGCGTCCTTCAAACCGGAACGCGAAAACCTTTGCATACTATCATTTGACAGCAGAAATAGGACCTGCCCATAACAACGATATACATTCCCCTTGACGTATGAAATATCGAGTATCCGTACCTCAATAACTTCACTAGCTGCAGCGCCCTTCAAACCCGAGTACGATAAAGCGTGCACACTACTATTTAGCAGCAGAAATAGGAGCTGACACAACAATGTGACTCTAGTTAGGATGATTTACACTCCATCGTATTACGCTTGGAACCTTGAGACAGGGTGTTCCCTCGTTACCCCTGTAATATCACTGACCACAGCGTCCTTCAAACCGGAACGCGAAAACCTTTGCATACTATCATTTGACAGCAGAAATAGGACCTGCCCATAACAACGATATACATTCCCCTTGACGTATGAAATATCGAGTATCCGTACCTCAATAACTTCACTAGCTGCAGCGCCTTCAAACCGAGTACGATAAAGCGTGCACACTACTATTTAGCAGCAGAAATAGAGCTGACACAACAATGTGACTCTAGTTGGGATGATTTACACTCCATCGTATTACGCTTGAACCTTGAGACAGGGTGTTCCCTCGTTACCCCTGTAATATCACTGACCACAGCGTCCTTCAAACCGAACGCGATAATTGCATACTATCATTTGACAGCAGAAATGGGACCTGCCCATAACAACGATATACATTCCCCTTGACGTATGAAATATCGAGTATCCGTACCTCAATAACTTCACCAGCTGCAGCGCCCTTCAAACCCGAGTACGATAAAGCGTGCACACTACTATTTAGCAGCAGAAATAGGAGCTGACACAACAATGTGACTCTAGTTAGGATGATTTACACCCATCGTATTACGCTTGAACCTTGAGACAGGGTGTTCCTCGTTACCCCTGTAATATCACTGACTACAGCGTCCTTCAAACCGAACGCGATAATTGCATACCATCATTTGACAGCAGAAATAGGACCTGCCCATAACAACGATATACATTCCCCTTGACGTATGAAATATCGAGTATCCACGCCTCAATAACTTCACTAGCTGCAGCGCCCTTCAAACCTGAGTACGATAAAGCGTGCACACTACTATTTAGCAACAGAAATAGGAGCTGACACAACAATGTGACTCTAGTTAGGATGATTTACACCCATCGTATTACGCTTGGAACCTTGAGACAGGGTGTTCCTCGTTACCCCTGTAATATCACTGACCACAGCGTCCTTCAAACCGGAACGCGATAATTGCATACCATCATTTGACAGCAGAAATAGGACCTGCCCATAACAACGATATACATTCCCCTTGACGTATGAAATATCGAGTATCCACGCCTCAATAACTTCACTAGCTGCAGCGCCCTTCAAACCCGAGTACGATAAAGCGTGCACACTACTATTTAGCAACAGAAATAGGAGCTGACACAACAATGTGACTCTAGTTAGGATGATTTACACTCCATCGTATTACGCTTGAACCTTGAGACAGGGTGTTCCTCGTTACCCCTGTAATATCACTGACTACAGCGTCCTTCAAACCGGAACGCGATAATTGCATACTATCATTTGACAGCAGAAATAGGACCCGCCCATAACAACGATATACATTCCCCTTGACGTATGAAATATCGAGTATCCACGCCTCAATAACTTCACCAGCTGCAGCGCCCTTCAAACCCGAGTAATGATAAAGCGTGCACACTACTATTTAGCAACAGAAATAGGAGCTGACACAACAATGTGGCTCTAGTTAGATGATTTACACTCCATCGTATTACGCTTGGAACCTTGAGACAGGGTGTTCCTCGTTACCCCTGTAATATCACTGACCACAGCGTCCTTCAAACCGGAACGCGAAAACCTTTGCATACTATCATTTGACAGCAGAAATAGGACCTGCCCATAACAACGATATACATTCCCCTTGACGTATGAAATATCGAGTATCCGTACCTCAATAACTTCACTAGCTGCAGCGCCCTTCAAACCCGAGTACGATAAAGCGTGCACACTACTATTTAGCAGCAGAAATAGGAGCTGACACAACAATGTGACTCTAGTTAGATGATTTACACCCATCGTATTACGCTTGAACCTTGAGACAGGGTGTTCCCTCGTTACCTGTAATATCACTGACTACAGCGTCCTTCAAACCGGAACGCGATAATTGCATACTATCCTTTGACAGCAGAAATAGGACCTGCCCATAACAACGGTATACATTCCCCTTGACGTATGAAATATCGAGTATCCGTACCTCAATAACTTCACTAGCTGCAGCGCCCTTCAAACCCGAGTACGATAAAGCGTGCACACTACTATTTAGCAGCAGAAATAGGAGCTGACACAACAATGTGACGTTAGTTATGATGATATGCACAGCGCCATCAGAGACCCACCACCAGTGATTCGGTATTGGAATCGAAGCTGGGACACCTCTGCTTCAAAAGGCGTTAACCGCTGCGCCACTAGGTTACCACAGTTGGAATACATTCGCACACTGCGTGAACTTATTACTGCAGACCAGTGAGTAATTTCATGCGAACACAACTGTTAAGATCTTATCGCGGTTTAGTAATTTAGACTTTATAAAAAAAAAAAAAAACTCGAACTTATACAGGAAAATGAACAGCTGTTCCATCTCATCAGAACTAGGCGGCGAGATGAGTGATACGCCTGCTCTTAACGCGGAGCCTGTTAGGATGATATACACTGCATCATATTATACTCCCTCCAGACGCAAGTTTATTTTCGTTACCCCAGTAATAGCGCTTGGATATAGATGTATCCCAGCAGTGGGATCATTAACCCATCATGATATCAATGCAGCGTTAGGATGGTATACACTACAACATACACTTGCGCTTCAAAACATCATCCCACATCAGCTCTCGTTACCACAGTAATTTCTGGTAATTCTACCGACAAGTTGAAGGCTATGCTGGTCGATTCAGTCGATCAATACAGCCCTTCAACCTTACCGGGGGGTGTAATGGATTCCGCCCTTGAAGAACCTGCGACAACTTCACCTGCACCCTGCTGAACAATAGACGATCTGGCAATCCACCAGCGCCAGCGTGGTGGGTCAAGGCCCAATTCCCCAATTCCCCTCAATCAATTTTCAGACCCTGGACCAGAGGTCTATGTCTTGTGGACGTCATCCGGCTATTAAGCGTGCCGGTGTACGTTAAAGCGGGCCCGTGTTAAATGGTGAACGGCCATGACCGATGTGATAATGGTGATGGTGGTGGTGAGAGCCGTGATATTGAATTCGCGATGGAAACCTCCCAACCGATCGGTTACCGTTCAGCGTGATTAATTCACTTCTTTTTTTTTTTTTTTTTATAACTGTAGATACCGCTTGGTCATGGCCGAAGGAATCTGAGGCCATGAAATCTTCATAAAAAATACCTTGCTTCTGGGGGAGCACAAGGTTATGTGGGGGCTCATACTAATTAAAACCCCTCGGTGGTCTCCGTCACTGCATTAGGAGTTGCTCCGAGATCTACAGAACCCACCAGCACTCCGGGTAAAGCATCCCGCTGAAGGTCAAAGCTCTGAACACCCACGCTCTGGTACTGCAAGTAGAAGACCACCGTGCATTTGCCGTTCTCCTAAGACTTATCGAGGGCCTCCACCCTCAAAGCTCGCAAACTCGAGGACCCTTTTAGTCGCCTTTTACGACAGGCAGGGAATACCTTAGTTCTATTCTTAATAGCACGAGAATTCAGGACTAACATAACCTAACTTTTTTTTTTTTTTTTTATTTCGCGCGGGAAATCTTCGAAAAGATACTCTGCCTCGTGGGGGAAAGTCAGAGTTATGTGGAGATTTTTACCCACTAAAACCCCCTCGGTGGTCACCTTCGGCGTTTGGCGAGGTCGCGGGATCTCCGTTCGGAACACAACCGCGGCCTCGCTAACGCTACGCTGGGATAGCTCGTCCCGGGGTCTGCTTATACAGACCCTACCAGCCTCGTGAGTATTACTTCAATGACCGGAGACCACGTCCAGCCATTGCCCTCCTCAGGGTCGTTTAGAAGGCGATGAGAACCCCCATCCTGATCGCTAACAACCCAAAAGGAACATAACCTAACCTAACCTAACCGGTATAAAAAAAAATTGTGTAGTGTAACATCATCTTAACTAGCGATACATTGTTATGCACAGCACCTTTTTAAATTTCGATCTACCTACCCTCTCCTGTCACACACACATACATATAGTAATTGCCTTTATGATGCAGTGGCTAACAGCCTGTCTTATAAGACCGAAGACCCAGGTCCGATTCCAAGAATAGACGGTGACAGAAATTCTGCACACGCCTATCTTCCTAGCTAACCACCTGTTAATCAGCTGTTCGCGAATGAGATCTAGTACTGGATGGGACCGGAAGTTTAATTATTCCCTTTGGTCTTCACAGATAAACCAGATCAACAAGCAGACCTTCTCCGGCGGCCACGTCCTGACCAAATGCACGCCGACCGACTACGTCTCCGACATCAACTACGTGCTGAAGCAGGTCGAGCAGAACGTGCAGAACTTCGCGCAGAACTCCGAGGACCAGGAGAGCTACTGGCAGGTTGCGATGGAGTACCTGAAGACGTCCGAGCCGAAGAACATCCTCCACGGATTCCCGGAAGAAGAGATCACTCAGGAGTATCACGTCATAAATCCGTACCCACCCTCGCAGCCGGAGCTGAACCCAGTTGAGGAGTTCTCTACAGCAAACCACGCCGCGTACGAGCAATTCACCGACCTGGAGCTGGCCTCCATCACCGACTACATCGATGACAACACCACACGCGTAGATAAGACGTCCATATTCCCAACACCACCGCGGTCCGAAACCCTGGCCAGCCCCATGTCCGACACCTATAATACCCTATCACCAGAACTGTCGTCACCACTTTACAACAGCGACAACGAGAAGTACCAGGACATCCCTTACGAGGTCAGCAATCAGGATTACCCCAGCTGCGTGACCAGCTTGGAAACTGAATCCTTCGACCGATCGAAGAAGGAGAGGACGTCGACATCCTCGATGACGATGAAACAGTACAAGGATCTGCAGAAGGACATATCGACCGGCTTCTCTAAGAAGGAGTGCTGCCAGACGAACAGGAGGACCTGCAAGCAGATCTTTCTAGACAATATGGAGAAGCTGAAGGTGGAAGATCGGAGAGAGCTGTGCGTTAAGGTGGCGAGCTTGGACTTGAAAACTGCTTACGGGTAAGTTAAATGCCCTTTACACACACCCGGCATATATGACCATGATGAGGTTTAAGACCACATCATCATCATCTCATCAGCCTAATGCTGCCCATCAATATCTTCATCCTATGGATCCTTCTGCTTCACCGGCCTTCTCATCTCCAGCGTCGGAAACCCCTGGACTGTTATCAGCGAGTTCATCAGAACTCCTCTCTTAGAACACCAGCTTTCCAAAAGCGACCATGGGCTAAATACTTCTTGAGAGCAACCGCAATCGAGTTTCTATAGCAACCGTTACCATAGCAACCGCATAAATGATACCAAATGAAAAGGTTTGTAAATGTTGATTAGCAATGAAACTATGAAGGATCTATGGAAATCAAAAAAATGAAATCCTTTAGCTATCTGCAGTTTTTTTTTTTTTATTCGACGAATCAAGGAGATAGGCAAAGAGACCTTCACCTGACAGTAAGTGATTACCATAATGTTGCGCCGGTTAAGATGTTCACACTGCAACAAATTTTTCACATCGTTATGATTTTTTTTTTTTTTTTTTTTTTTTTTTTTTAAATTACGGTCTATGAAGATTTTCTTTCATTATCACCATCAGCTGATAGACGTCCACTGTTAGACATCGGCTTTCACCAAATATTCTCACATAGATCGGATAGAGATTCATATGGTGGGGATTTAGGCCGTTGCCCACCACTCTGGCCCACTGCTGGTCAGTGGGAGCCAGAGCCTCGTTTATTGATTAGCAGACTGCACCGCGAGCTGGGGAGGGTATGCTTGGAACCCGTGAGTTGTGCGGGAATCCTTACACCACTTAAAGTATCTTTACTCCGATAATTTTATTACCTGTGAGTCCTTCAAGCCGGATAGCATTAAAGTATGAAAACTACTGTTTATCGCTGCGGTACCTAAACGGTCTCCAGCAGTAGTTCCACCAGGTGCTCCTCCAGACGGGAGTTTCTAAAGTTTCGAAAGTTGCTCACACAAGTGAAGATCATCAGTGATCGTCGTTAACCTTATGCAGCGGGTAGGTAGATAAAATAAATATACGAGGATATATTAAAAAAAAAAAAAAAAACTGCAAAGTGGTATTTAATTTGTTATCTACGTCAATGGATTATCGGAATACGATTAGTTTATTTGCTTACAGCACTTCACCTTCACCCGGTCGTGACTTAACAATTTGAGTCTCGTACCTAGTATCCGTAACAGGTCTCCATGTCTGCTGTTTTGTATGGCAATTTTTTCAGCGGTTAGTACCTGTCTGTAAACTAGAGCCTGTCGTTTTGTTTGAAATAATTATTTGATTGTGTATAGTATCTAGTATCTGTAACAGGTCTCTGTGCCTTCCGTTTAGTATGAAATATTTTATTATGCGTTTAATGCTAATTATTAATAAGTCTTTGTGTCAGCTGTTTTGTAAGAAATAATTATTAGTTTCAGAGTTTAGTAACTAGTATCTGTAACAGGTCTCTACGCTTGCTGTTTTGTATGAAATAGTTACTAGGCGTTTAATGACAATTATTTGTAATAGGTCTTTGCGTCAGCTGTTTTGTATTTATCTGATTGCGAGTTTAGTGACTAGTACCTATAACAGGTCTCTGTGCCTTCCGTTTAGTATGAAATATTATATTGTGTTTA